>OY796897.1:31837070-32437070 GCA_963680785.1 Diplosoma virens | reverse complement strand
TACCAGGGTTTCGTTTACTGTTTGCCGTTAGTAAACTTATAGCAGAGATAGTCGAATCCACATAAAGTAGGATCCGGAACTGGTCTGGGTCCACAAAAAAAAAAAACCGGGTCCATACCGGATTGCCATTGCTTCAATATTATAAGATCCGGATCCTCTCCGGATCCTGAAAAATGTCAAACCAAATAATGCACTATCATGCTACTGCATAGTTATCATGCAATCTGAATTATCAATTTTTGGCAAGCAGCTGTTTCTCACATGGCTCAATGGCTCCCCTCCTATTTAACATCTATACTGTACGTACGATCTGCCTTCCACCATTACCAAAAAATTTGCTTATGCAGACGATCTAGCATTGTTACATTCTTCTGGAAACTGGAAGGACTTGGAGGGGACCTTAAGCCAAGACATGACTGCATTTTTAGCGTATCACCATACTTGGAGGTTGAAGTTCAATCACAATAAGACGGTGACGGCAGCCTTTCAATTAAAATAACCAAGAGGCCAAACCTGAGCTAAAAGTCTACAACTACAATATAGTTTACTGTTCTTCCAATCCCTACTTATCTTGGGGTAAAACTGGACAGATCAATCACGTTTTGTCACCATCTAGTGACATTGCGCAAAAAACTACCCTCACGCGTCACATTCCTGAGGCGACTTGCAGGCTCATAATGAGGTGTTGATGCCAAAACCCTGCGCACACCTGCCCTATCTCTGGTCTACTCAACAGCTGAGTATTGCGTTCCAGTTTGGTGACGCAGCGCTCACACTCTCCTCATAGACAGTGTCTTGAATGTCTTGCGCTAGTCACTGGATGCTTGCGTCCCACTCTAATGGACCGCTTACCCGTAGGCTACTTACAGGCATCCAGCCAGCTGAGCTTCACCGACTAGGAGCGACACTATCCTTGGTTTAACGTGGATCTCTGGACCCTGATTTTATTCTGCATGGTTTTTTAAATGGGTCCGAAAATGCTCGCCAAGAGAGACTAATCTAAACGCCCATTTGTGTCAGCTGCAAGGAATCTTTTAAGCAACCTTGCCGTTGGCATCTGCGCTTCTCAGTGGACGAACATATTACTTAATATATATGGAACGCTGAGCACTGCGAGAATACATCCAGGCTCCGTGTTCATACCCAGAACCAGTACCAGGCCAGTTAGAATGAGGTTGCCTGAACGCAATTTTCAATTTTGCACCCATGAAATTGTAATCTACATATTTTCAATCTATCAAAAATCCAAATTTTTTTCTCTGCTCAAAAAATTCTCACTCAGGTCTTTACAGTTCAATCATATTTATTTTTCAGTACATTTGCAAATCAATCGTATTTATTTTTCGGTGCATTTGCAAACGCAATATAAAAAAAAGATTGGTTTGTTTGTCATCTTAAAAAGTCGTTAAAAAGAAGCTTTGCCATGACAATTAACATAGAGTGCTCCTTGATAGCTCCAAGAGCTGAGTGATAGAATTTTTATGAGCAGAGAAAAAAATTTTGGATTTTTGATCGATTGAAAATATGTAGATTACGATTTCATGGGTACAAAATTGAAAACTGCTGCCCGAACAGCTTGGGTTAAACTTAACCGCCTGCAGACTGGTGTTGGGCAATTCCATTCGTCCATGCACAAATGGGGTCTTGCTCCTCCACCGAATTGCAAGTGCGGCGTCTCTGAATAAATCACAGATCACCATCTAATAGCGAGCGAATATATATGGCATCACACGGAGCACGAGGTCTGATGGTTTTGGTCGACAAAATTCGATGCTGGCTTAACACCATCACTGCCAGCATCTGATTCAGGCAGTACAGCAGCAGCCTGGGGTAGTAAAAAGATAAACACTCGGCCCTAGTCCTGCATGTGTCTGGCCTGTAGTTGGTGCCTTTTCAAACGATGACGAGGATTATCAACAGTTTGTCAACCATATACTCAGTCACGATACAAAAATGAACCAGAATCTTGTTCAAGTAGTTTATTCGCTCGATACAAATCTTTTGTTACCAAAACAAAACTCGATGAAAGTCAACGAGCCACAAAAACGATAAATTTTTGCAAAATTTTAAGTTTTATTGTCAGACCGGTTCGTCGAGGTGTCCAAAAAAATATATGCTTATCTATACAACCTTATTGGAATGTGAGCGATATGTTGCATGTTGCAGATAATGTATTCTTTTTATCAAAAATGCATCGTTATACCAAAATTTTTAGAACCGCAAATACTAGATTTAATTCACGAGTCGCATCTTGGAATTGAAAAATATAAATCTCGAGCAAAAGAATTTGTTTATTGGCCTATAGTAAGTGTGAACCAGAAGTAAAGTAGGCTTTAATCACATAAAATAATACAACTAAAAATCCATAAACAAAAGATACAATTTAATATTATAGAGGCGAATTTAAATACACAGAACCAAACCTTGAACTAAAACTAACACTGCTTAAATGGAATACAACAAAGGAATTTCTTAACGCAGTTACAACCAACTAAAAAGGGCATACAGTAATTCAGGCAAAATACTAAAGACGTTGATTAAGCAGCGTTCCGTTGAGTAGGTTCGATTCATCACAGTAAGAATGCTGATATTGAGCGTATTGTTAAAAATTGTGAAATGTGTATTAAAGCATCAAAACAATCAACAACCTGAACCCATGGTATCGCACATTATTTTGAATTTATGAATTTTAATTATGAATTTAATATAAATTATGAATAATAATGAATTTACTGCGTTTGCCAAAGCTTGGGGGCATCAAAACTATTACTTCAAGCCCGACATACAGTCAAAGTAAAGGTCAAGCTGAATGCAATGTCCAAACCCTCAAAAAGATTCTGAAAAAAGCAAACAAAAAACACACAGATCATTATTTCTCTCTTTTAATTCATCTGTTTTGGGCATGAAATATCCCTCGGCTCTTAATGAGCAGGCGTCTTGGAACAAAAATACCTGTGGCGACGTCATTATTAACCCCTACGATTGTTGATGCGTCTGCAGAATAACTAAAGTACAATCACGTCAGAAACGTTATTATGATCGGTGCACAAACCATTGATACCTTTGCAGAAAGGAGATGTTGTATGTTATCGTAAGCACAAAAAATAGTATAAGTCGCGCGTTGTAGATGTGCGCCTCGAACCACGCCCTTACACAATTCGAGGCGAAAGATTTCCTGCGCAGAAGTTGTCGTCATTTGCACAAAGCAAATTTAAATTTTCCGACTTGTAACAGACATTTTCAAAGTCACAAAGCTAATTTTGAACAATACTTTGACGTAAACCAACTACAGCCGGAACCACTTTCTGATCTCCAATTTTCATGCTTAGCTATGCACGAATCACGTCCTACAGTACATCTTGTTACAGGCGGCCCATCAAATTTCCATCAATACAATACAAAGATTATATTGTATAATTACGCATTAAAAAAACATGTTATTTTTTATACTTTTGTTTTGTTTTATCAAGTGTGTCATTCTGTTTTTTTTTAAAAAGAAAGATGTGACATATTGGTTAATTGTCCACAATTAGCTTCATGGTGACGTCATACTACTGGCACGCTTTATCGATATATTCGTTTTGCTGTCTGTCGTCGTTTGAAGGGTATCCACTCCAGGTCAGACACAAACACGACTGGGGCCGAGGGTTTATCCTTTTAGTACCCCAGACTGCTGCACTGCCTAAATCAGATGCTGGCAGTGTTGCTGATCAGTTGAATATAGTTGAATATATATCAGTTGAATATATTCGTTTTGCTGATCAGTTGAAATAGAGCATTTGTTCAAGTCAGACGCGTGTTATAAAAATATTACAATTTGTTTTTTTTAGTTATAAATAGAACAAAAAGGATTACTTTTTCCAAAATAAACTATTGAAAACCAAAAAAAGTCTTCATATTAAATCTTACTTATTTTTCCGCACTGCTCTGGATCGTTCTAAATTGGGTAACTTCCTCCTGCCCAAATAGTGCCCAATCTTTTTTTCTTCTTTTTGGGGGACAAAATTAAGAAATCCAAAACAGTTTCAAAGTGAAAACATTTTTTTAGAGAAAACTACTTTTAAGAAAGAAAAATTAAAAAATTCGAGACAGATGCAAAGTGAAAAACTTTTTTTGTTTATAGACACCACGTTTTAGGAAAGAATTTTTTTCTTTTAACAAACGTCCCGGTTTACTTCTTCGAAAATAAAGTATGTCTACAATTACACCAAAAAAATTCTTAATTACATTACAATTTTTAATATTTTGTACTAAAAAGCTCAAATTACAAGTAAAATTTTAGAGTTAGTAAATTTTTATGAAAAATTTCTTTTCTATTACAAATCACTAACTATTCACAATTAAAAAACAACTTCTTTTTATAATCTTAAATATAAAATGAACCAACTAAAAACTCTTTAAATTTAAAGCAAAAAAAGTAATCAACCCAAAAAACGTTCGCGATGTATGCTCACTTGAACCAGCCTTGCTCCTCTGCCCAACGTGACTGATTTATTTATTTGAGTGAATAGAACAGAAAAAGTACCGTTAACGTAGAACGGTTAGGAATGAAGATGAGGGAGGGCAGGCTGAGGTGGTATGGACATGTCATGAGGAGAGATCAAGAGTATGTAGGAAGAAAAATGATGGAAATGGAGTTACCGGTAAAGAGGAAAAGAGGGAGATCAAAAAGAAGAATTTTAGATGTAGTAAAAGAAGATATGGGGGATATTGATGCAAAGGAGACGGATGTTGAAGACAGAAAGATGTGGAGAATGATGATACGCTGTGGCCATCCCTGACTAAAGGGAAAGGGCGAAAGGAGAAGAAGAACAGAAAAAGTTGTATTATTGGTAGCATCACTATCATCATTATTTAAATCACCACCAACTTTAGAATTACCGCGTGTGCAGGAAATTCTACTTCTTCAAACTTTAGCTTTTTTCCAACTGCCTCTAAATCGATCCTAGTGTTGGAATGGCACAGAAATATTTTTCTTTCAAATTTTAATTATTTTTATTTTTGCAAAATATAAAGTAAATTTCAATAAATATATTCACTACATTGACATAAAATAGTTTAAGATAGGCTATATACTGTGGCAGAATTGAATGAAAGGTCTAGCTTTAGCAATAAATTAGCTCAATAATAATTTTCAAAAGAAATGCAAGGAATATTTTTAACACCAGTGAACTTATGCTTACATTTTTAATTTAATTAGATTAAAAAACTTAGTGTAAAAGATCTAAGTTACGCCATCATTTAATTGTGTATTGTACCAATTAATTGTAAACAAAAAATGAATTCATTTTTAATTTATGTAACTCGTTTATTACACCAATAGGTTATAAATCATTTGTACAAGTATCAATAACAATCAAACAGCAACAAGAAGTTTAATTTTGTTTTGTCAACAAAGAATTTTTTAAATAAATAAATAAATGTAACGTTGTGCATGTAATAACGTACTTCGTTTAGTCGCTGCTTCCTTATTCACAATCTTTATTTCTACATGCACTTTGATTAATTTCAAGTTGATTGTGAGTAAAAATGAAAATAAATAAATAAATAAATCAATTTAAAAAATTATCAAAAAAGCAAATCAAATGTGATTTATTTTTGTTTCTGTTAAACTAAAAGTTTATAACACAGAACCATGTAGCTACATTTTAACGCATAGATGGGCTTACCCCGAGTAGCTTGGGTTAAGCTCAACCGCCTGCGGACTGGTGTTGGGCGATTCCATTCGTCCATGCACAAATAGGGTCTCGCTTCTTCACCGAATCGCAAGTGTGGCGCCTCTGAGCAAACCGCAGACCATGTACTAACAGCGTGCCCTATACATCGGGCACCACATGGAGCACGAGGTCTGATGGTTTTGGATGACGAAACTCGATGCTGGCTTAATAACATCGCTGCCAGCATCTGATTCAGGCAGTGCAGCAGTCTGGGGTAGTAAAAGGATGAACCCTCGGCCCCAGTTCTGCTTGTGTCTCACCTGGAGTGGATGTCCTTCAAACGACGACGACGACAACGCATATATTATATACGGGTTTAATGCTTTTACTTTAATCCTTCTGACTGTTAGTGCTGAAGTTTAAAAATGTTTAAGTCTCTTTCAACATTCTATCGCACAATTTTTTTCATCGCACTATAAAAAGTCTCGTAAAACCCAATTAAAGGCATTCTTTCAATCAATAACAAAAAAAAGACTTCGTTCTCAGCTACCGTATTTTCTTGAAGAGAAGCCGCAATGGACAAAACCGCTTCTTTATTGAAACACGAAAACAAAGCAAAAAAAGCAGTTGTCAGATTGCAGTAGTGATTGGATAGTGCGTAAAAACTTTTAGACAAAAGAGAGCCCAGATTTTTGTTGCTACCTAATAATTAACACTTCTTCCGTTTGGTTTTGTTGATTGCTTTACACAGACACGACAGGAATAGCAGCTGTCGGATTAACTGTAGGGTAGCACGTGATGACCTTGTTTATGGTATGAGTGTTTCGCAAAAGAGACAATAGAATTGCATCTGATTCACTGTTTCCGTTTTTCTGTCGCTTATGGTAGATTATCTTGAATGCTCACTGGACACCGATTTGAAGACGAAAACGTTATATAAAAAAAATAGAACCTGCCCATAAATAGAAGTCGCCCTCGAATAGAAACCGCACAATATGTTCAAAAATGAAAAATAATAGCCGGGCTTCTATTCAAGAAAATACGGTATTCCTATTTTTATAAGCAGTTTTAACAATCGTATTTATCTAATTTTAAGTCGCGGCTTACATTGTTTCCGGCTTTCATTTTGTGCGGCTTACTTTCAAGGGCAGTTTACAATCAAGGGCAGTTAACAATTTTTTCATCGCAGCATTTCGGCGAAAAAAAGAATCACGCAGTGCAACGACCCCAGAAGTGAACATTCTAAACACTCGCTGCGAATTGACAACTATTGAAGCGTAACTACCATCAAAAAACTAGGTTAATTACCGGTAGTTATTATTGTTTGAGCATAGACTTCTAAATAATGGTAAAGGTGTCTGGACTGGAAGCAGCAGCACAAATCGGCTTATCGCCGACCAAAATGTGATTGAAAGAAAACGAGTAAGCAGTCGATGCTAGCTGCTTGATAGTAAAAGAGCAAAGTGTTAGGAAAGTGGAAAGCTACTGTAGAGATGTTTTTATAATATAGACTACGAATAATAGCCGAAACTTGTTTACGCGTTTCTTTGACTTAATTCTAATTTTCATTCTTGTTGCGTTACAGACGGTCATAAGTTAAAGACTTAAGTTTTACAGTTATAGAGCGAGTTTTATCAGTAACATTTATTGCTTCAAAAAATAAAAATTATGAGTGAAGAACAACAAAGAAAGAAAAAGTATAAACCTCGAAATATTTGATTAAGTAAAGCGGCTATATACAACAAAAACTAAACAAGAGCTGCTTAAAATTACAAATTTGAGTCTTTCAGCTTGTAATTTTAAATTTGTAATTTCAAGCAACTCATGTTTAGTTTTGTTGTATACAACCACTTTACTTGATCTAATATTTCGAGATTTACTCTATCTTTTTTTTCTTTGTTGCTCTTCACTGATAATTTATATTTTTTTGAAGCAATATATGTTATAAGTAAAATTCGCTCTTTATTTTTGAAAACTTGCTCTTTATTTCGGACAACTCGCTCTTTATTTTTGAAAAACCCTGTAAATAATTCCAGAATAGATTAAATCTGATACATTTGTCTGATAAAGAGTAAAATATATGAAAAAAGGGTAAAAATCATTACAGTAGTTCAGGAATGTCATACTCGTGTGTGTATGCGGGTCGCATTGGAAAAATTTTAACCTAAAGAGCTTCTTTGTGGTACAGAATTTTAATATCACTTTAAACAAAGTCGATTTTATCGGAGCCATAAGCTTTTCCTGGCGCTCTCATCAGTGGCAATCGCGTCTGGTTCGTTCCATTTTGACGCGATTGCCACTGATGAGAGCGTCACGAAAAGCTTATGGCTCCGATAAAATCGACTTTGTTTAAAGTGATATTAAAAAATTTTAACCCAAAAAATTTGCCTCGGCCGCGATCGGGTCACCAAGCAAATGAAGACTGAAAAAAAGGTTTTCCAACTGAATCTTTCTCTGATTTCTCGATATTCGTCCCAAAAAAGTAGCGATTTCTAAAAAAAAGTCTTCACCTCAAATCTTGATATTTTTTTTATCTTATTTAGAAAGATAGACCGCTACTGCTGACGCGTTCTCAATGTCTTGACAAGCACAATCTTTTCAATGTTGATTTTATAGCTTTTTATAGCATCTCCTCCTTTTATAAATTTGCAAACATAGATATAGAAACAAAACACTTTAGGCCGAATAAAAGAACAACAAAAAGAATGAAAGGAAAAAAATATGGTACAAACAATGAATCTTTTGTAGAAAGCCCCCGCCTAAAAAACACCCCCGCCACCGTGCAGTACTTAAAACGTGGCGGGGTTGTTTTTCTCAAATCTCACATTTTTGCATTAATGGCGGGGGCTTTCTACAAAAGATCCCAAACAATTATAAATTAAAACAAGAAACGAAAAACAATCGGTTCAAAACTTTAGATTGCAACACAAGCCGGTCACCATTGCTTCTATATTAAACAACAAGTCACACCTTTCATCGCTAATTAGCAAGACACAACGTCAACTCGTTTTGTTGCTTCTTCCTTTTTCTAACCCCGTCTTTAACAACACACAAACTTTTCAACATTTTGTTATTTTGTTCATGTGGCGGAGCAGAAATAAAAGAAAACTGAACTGAACTGAACTGAACCATATGAAACTTCTTCAGCATATTGAAATCGAATAAAATCCTGTATAGACATGAAAAAAATAAAAAGAAATTTAAGATTTGGTGTGCGAGTGTTATGTTTGATGTAATGTAGCGAGTATGTAGGTAGACCTGCAGTGTTATGAAGTCACCAGCTCTGCGAAGTCTGCAGAACGCTTCGTCCCTTGCAATCACATTCGAAGTCTTGTCACTATTTCTCCGGGAGCATTCTAATTTGGTTCCCAAGCGATCACCTTCTACGCTTAAGCGAAGGTCTGAAGTGCAAGAAAAAATAAATGAATAGAAGTTTTGTTTTATCTGTTACAGTGTAGCTGTAATCCTGCACTTTCCCCGCGCTGCAGGAGAGCAAAATCGCTCCCAAAAGTGTTCAATAGAATATTTCTACCGATTGCAGCAAACGAGTTCTGTTGGAATTAGGGTTAAAAGCTGCCGAGAGATTTGTTGAAGAAGGAAGGAGATTTCCATGACAGGTTTTGAAGCGATCTACCGAAACGAATTTATTTTTTCTGTCCATGAAAATTGATTTGACTTTTATTTTTTTGCTACCCCACATTAAACATCGCTTTTTTTACGCTTCGCTTATTTTTTTATAAAAAAAAAGTTAATAAACTTTTTTTGTTTATTTCTATATAATTCGATAACAGCCGCTCAAATCAATTCTTACGATAAACCAAGTTAACACTAGAAGGACGGCAATTTTCACCTACCTAGAAGGACGGAGTGCGTCAATTGACGCAAAATTTTAAAAAGCTGCAAAAATAACGTATTTCACATTTAAAAGGCACCCTAACTCCAAAAACTCTTTTCAATCAGAAGATAGTTTTGATGTTTTATGAATTAATACAATCACTCTCAAAAAATAAAGGTTTGTTTTTGATAACCAGTGAAGGCTAAGTTGTTGTTGCTCAAATACATGACAGTATTTATGCACACAATTTGCACTTTTTGGTGGCACATCTCCCACACATTGATTTGCTACATTCTTGGCACATGTCAGTGGTCCGATTTCTGCACTTTGAAATTGAGCAGGTAAGGCGGCGTTCCCCAATAGAACTAGCGTTTGTGTCATTGGAACTACATACTTTTTCAGCACGCCGTTTACGAGACACGGCTGGCGCACTTCCAGTCAGCTCTTCTGCTACCCTTTGTATGAATTCTCTACGGATGATACTACTTTGGCAGACCTGCTTGTACAGAATCCAACTGTTGATAAGAGCCATGTCAACTACATTGTAGAATAATTGCACAGGCCAACGTTTACTTGCTGCTTTCACCGAGTAAAGTCTTGTCATTTGGTCGTAAATTTCCACTCCCACTTTTGTTTTATTGTAGTACAATACTGAATCAGGTTTCTTTTTGGGGTTTTCGTTGCTTGAAACAAGGATATCCGGGTGCAAGCTGCTCAAAACTGCCACGTTTTTTGCTGCTTTGCACTGGTAGGATGTGAGTGTGATTGCCGTTTGGCCATCATACCTAAAGACTTCGGTTTCATGCAGTTCTTTTTTCTTCTTGCATTTCACCGAAACTTTTCTTCTATTTAGGCGCAATGTCCCAACAAGATTGCACTTTTTCACTACTAGTTTCGAAGCAAGAACAAGTGAGGTAAAATAATTGGCACACGTGACATTGTAACCCCATTGGAAAAGCGAAGCCATGAGTTTCAGCACAATATCGGTGGGTACAGGCATGTCACTGCTTGTATCGTCTTTTCCTACGTGAGAAAAGCTGTTGAATAAGTATTTGTTTTCTACATCAACTGCAAGCCAAAACTTTAGGTCCAATTTGTCAGGCTTATTGGCCATATACTGGATGAATTTGCATTGTGCCTTACATGGCAACAGCTACTCATCCACTGTGATGTTCCATTGTGAAATGAATGCTTTTTGGCAGTTTGCTATGAAGCTGTTCCGAAGTTGTGAAAAGAGAGCAAATTTATCCTGCAAAAGATTTCTACATCTTTCCGTCTTCAGGTCAAAGCGAAGAAATCTAATAATTTCGACAAATCTATCTCTTGGAATGGTTTGTGAAAACATTTGACAACCCCACGACTTTCCCCAAAAGCTCTTCAGAGGGAAGTTTCGTCTTCCAGTCACGCCATGAGCAACCACCAAACCAATAAATTTATCTAATTCGTGCAAGGACACATCCCAAGTCTGATCTCCAGTTCGCCTTCATCTTTCTTCAACAGCGCATTTTTTTATGTTTCTCAATGTTGGTTTATCACATAGTATTTGGAACGATAAAGCGGGGGCTGCAAGTATCAACATGATTTGTGGAATATGATGTAGGTCCAGGCTAAAATTGCAGGATACTGTGAGATTGCAAGCGGCCCTGAGCAGCAGATGACACAGCAATCTTTCGCCACTTTGACCCATCCCTACCTTGAATCAAACCTGGTCCACCTTGCACGACAGAATGTGTAATTTGGTCATCAGCTTCATCGTGGCTATCTGACTCGTCAGATTCTACCGCTGGTAAACTGGCCAATGCTGCATTTACAACTGGGTCGATTTCACTATCAGAGCCATCGTTGTCAGAGCAGTCTGAGGAAAGATTTTGCAAAATTTCTAAAGCACGACTTGCTGCAATTCTCTGCCTGGACATTTTTAGCCGTTTAGGTGTTTAGAAAGTACAGAAATTCCTAAAAATAAATGCATTATAAAAAGTAGAGTAAAACATTCTAGATCAGGGGTTTCCAAGCTTTTCTTAGCACGACCCCATTCAGGACTTTCAACTGTTCAGTGCGACCCCATGTCAGTGTGTTTGTGCGAGTTCATGCGCGCGCACCCGTGTGTAAATTATTTATATCAGGGTGGTCCAACTTCTGCACTCTTATGGGCCACTTTTTAAAATTATTCGAATTTGCGGGCCTCAACCTGCTAAAAACACTTATTTTGTTCCAAAATCAGGGTATTCTCTAAAAAAAAAAAAAAAAGGTCTTCACTTGGAATCGATCTTTGAAATTCCTATTTTTATCGCAAAATCATAGCGTTCTCCAAAAAAAAGGTTGTCACTGCTTGTGATCGACAAGACTTGTGCAAAATTGTTTCGCGGGCCCGTAGTTGGACCACGCTGACTTATATCATGACAATACCTCAGCGACCCCAGCGACCCCATGACCAGTTTGTGACCCCATATATTGACCATTCCGACCCCACTTGGGATCCCGACCTTTGATTTGGGACCCCTGTTCTAAATGAACTACCAAATTTATCTGATAATATGCCTGTTACAAAACTTTTGCTCTGTAGTGCAGTAACGGTAAGTTGCATTGAAGTTACAGTAAGTATCTCACACTGCTTTTTCACACCAAACGTTGTGAATTTTTTCACGCTTCTGAATGCAGACAGCAGCTGTTTTGTTGGATATAATCTTAAAAATGGCGATGCGTTTTATCGTACGTTTTCAATAATAAAACAGTACTGCGTCAATTGACGCACGCCGTCCTTCTAGGTAGTTGCCACTCCATTTCGCTTCACTGATAAAATAGAAACATGAAAATTTCAAAGCATATGGGTTTGGCCAAATTAGAAAAAGTCAGGGGGTATGAGTGTTGTAATCCTTACGGTTTAAAAATTATAGACGCGCAAAGGTGAAAAATGCGTCAATTGACGCGTCCCGTCCTTCTAGTGTTAAAAGTTAGAAATCTATAAAGTTATTTATAGTAAGCTATTGTAAGGGTTTTTTAGCAAAACTTGTTTTTATTATTGTTTCTTTATATGTTATTCTGACCTTAAATCTGCAAATGAAATTTATTCTGATAGAAATTGAGCGAGTTAATTTTTTTTGAGCAATTTCACTCAGGGTTCAATTTGAAGTCGATAAAATACGAAGGAAACTTACTTCGAACGAGCTCTCACTCAATTACACTCTTATTATTGCGTTTACATGAGTCGGAGAATAAAAGAAATGAAGATTACATGCTTGACTGCGCATCGGCGTTTGATTGTAAGCCGCGGCTTACAGACCTAGTACGCGGTAATCAATCACAACCGAGTAACGCAACACAAGAAAAAAGGCTTTTCGATGCCCGTTCTTATAACTGTATTTCTTTTTTGTCTTTAAGCAGAAGAATAACCGCTCAAGCAAAGCAATTGTTGACGTGTTTTTCTGTGTTACTAAATCAGCAGGTTATTGTGTTTGTGCACTAAAGTTTGTTTTATATCTAAGTCGAAGTTATGAGCAAAAGACGTGGTTTCACGGTAGAGTTTAAAATGAATGTCATAAAGTTTGCTGAAAAGCATTCAAACCGAGAGACTGGTAGAAAGTTTCAAGTGGATGAATCGATGGTTCGTCGATGGCGACAAAACAAGGGAAAACTAAACGCAGCTTACGAGCAGCCAGGGCCATCGAAAATGAAGCTCAGACTCGGTTGTGGTAGAAAGCCTTCTCTTGCAACAATCGAAGATGAGTTGATGAGTCGAATCATTCGAGAACGGGAGCGACGAGGCCATGTTTCGAGCAGGCTGATAACGACCTGGGCCAAGCAAATGGCCCACCACAATGGCCTGACCACGTTCTCTGCGTCTCGTGGTTGGCTGTGGAACTTTTTGAGACGATTCAAGTTGAAAATGGACAAGCAAACAGTTGTCGAGCGTTCCAAGTCCCGTGACAATGATCTTAGTGACTCTGAAGAATTTTCTTTGAAAGAGCAAAGCGATTTGCCCGAGCCTCAGTCAATCAGAAAAGCAAACAAGGGCGAAACAGCTGTCGCGGTCGGCACTTTCAGCACACTCGACAGCGATGTATGCAAAGTTTCAAATCGAACCAACAGTCAGAAAAAAGACAGACTCAACATGTGCCTGATTGCAATAGCGGAGCGGAAAAAGACCAAACTCAAAGCCAACTCGTTTATTGAAGGCTAAAACAGGTCTTTAAGCATTGCACTTGGGATGCTATAACATGAGCGATGAATGGCCCTAGACCTTGCTAAGGCTTTAAACTATAAGACGATATGTTCAGAATATACATTTCTGCTCTTTATCATTTGTGTTAACCGGTTGAAAAGAACATTGACCAAGCTGCATTTGCCTTTCAAAAGTTTGAATCGAGTCATAAAAGAAGTCAGATAATGCGCCTTCAATGAACAAAAAAAATTTACCAAGTTATCTAGACAAAACTGCGATAAATTAAGTTATTATTGATGCTTTTTGATTTTGTAAATTGATGCTTGTTGATGAAGAGATTTCGGTGATTTTAAACTTCTATAATTACACGTTTGTATCCCGGGTTCAGGAATTAAACAAATAAATAATTTATGAAAACGTTTTTTATATCGTTGTTCTTATCTGCGACAAAACTGATTTTTTTGCCATTCAATTTATTGCAAAGACAAACCAAAAAAATACGTCAAGTCTTTACTTTAAATCAAAGGTATTTTTTCTTCAAAAGTGAAGACAAAACAAATAGCACTAACGGCGCTTTTGAAGGAAAAACACAGTTTCACCCCTTACTTAAAGTGAAATATATTTTTCTCCAAACAGTTTTAAAAAGTTGTCGCAAACCCTGGATCAGTACGTGATCTACGCATTTATTGTATTTACCCGATTGATACAATAATAGAAAAATTGAAGTTGGTGGCCTTTATATTGGCTGGAAGTACACGTCTCATTTAGTTTTACTTTAAAGTTCAGGTTGTTGACGTAATAGTTTTTAACAAACAAATTGGATATAAAGTAGTTCTAACTAAAATAAAAATATTGACTTCGAATTAAAAAACTCATTAGACTAAATTAAGAATTTTTCTTTTAAATTTTGCGGTAAATCGGAAAGAAAACCTTTTTAATTTTTTTGTTTTTGAATTGTTTTAAACGCTGATGCTGCTTCTGATAGAGAAGACAATATTTTTTCTGGGCCACAAATAATTTTGCAATCCGCGGACCTTGGTTTGGGCCACCTAGATCAAAATGATGCTTACTGCTGATTATGAGTTTATATCCTTACCAGCAAAGACAGTCCCGAAATTGGGCGTTTGATAGAACTGATAGCGAAGAAAAACAATGTACGTGCGTGCAGTCGGCACTTATAAGGCCCCACTGCTTTATACCGAACCATCTCCAAAAACAAATCAGGCTTAATTCTTGACGGTTCCTCTAACGCTTTAATCTTTGCTTACGATTCAGGAAGATGAATAGAGATGAAAATAATAACAAATAAGTAGATTTGAAAATAATTACTGTTTTCTTATTCTTAGGCTGTAACTTTTTGGTCAGATTCAAAATTGTTCAAGACACAAACAAAAACCAAGAAGTATATGTACTAGTTCGTAAACTAAAAAAAATACGCATCTGTTTACTTTACGTCTAAGGACGCCAGAAACTCGTATATTAAGGCTAGGTACTTTACGTTCAAGGGTGCTGAATCATTTTTTGGTGGGAGGGCGAAAATTTTAAAAAAAGGAACCTTTTTTGAACTTGTTTATTTTTACTAAATGTGGGACGAAAATGTAAAGGAATCTTTATTTTAAAAATCTTAGATTTAGATTTTTGAAAATTTTTTGTCTCAAATTTTAGGTAAAGGCTAAAAAAAAGTGGTCGAGTGGTTAAAGCGCCGTGCTCATCGTCGTCGTCGTTTGAAGGACATCCACTCCAGGCCAGACACAAACAGAACTGGGGCCGAGGGTTCATCCTTTTACTACCCCAGACTGCTGCACTGCCTGAATCAGATGCTGGCAGTGATGTTATTAAGCCAGCATCGAGTTTCGTCATCCAAAACCATCAGACCTCGTGCTCCATGTGGTGCCCGATGTATAGGGCACGCTGTTAGTACATGGTCTGCGGTTTGCTCAGAGACGCCACACTCGCAATTCGGTGAAGGAGCGAGACCCCATTTGTGCATGGACGAATGGAATCGCCCAACACCAGTCCGCAGGCGGTTGAGCTTAACCCAAGCTGCTCGGGGTAAGCCCATCCCAACAGGCCTGGCACTGGTCCCGGGCACAAAAGCACGGAGCCTGGAAGCACTTTCACGGTACTCCGCGTTCCATTTGTGATTCGTCCATTCAGAGGCGCGGATGCCAAGTCTGGCAAGATTGTCCAAGAGATTCCGCGCAGCTGGTACAAACGGGCGTCTGGATCTTAGTCTCACTTGGCGAGTATCTGAGGACCCACTTAAAAGACCATGCAAGATATGATCGGGGTCCAGAGATCCACGGTGAGCCAAGGAGAGTGTCGCTCCCAGTCGGCGAAGCTCAGCTGGCTGGATGCCCGAAAGTACAGGTAGGTGGTCCGTTGGAGTGGGACGCAGGCATCCAGTAACTATGCGCAAGGCCTCATTCAAGACACTGTCAATGAGGCGAGTGTGAGCACTGCGACACCAGACTGGCGCACAGTACTCAGCTGCTGAGTAGACTAGAGACAAGGTGGCTATGCGTAGTGTTTTAGCACCAGCACCCCATCCCGAGCCCACGACTCGCCTCAGCAGTGTGACGCGCGATGATAGTTTTTTGCGCAATGCCACTAAATGATGACGAAACGTGAGCGATCTGTCCAGTTTTACCCCAAGGTGAGTAGGGGTTGGACAGAACGGTAAAAGTCTACTATTGTTGTAGACCTTTAGCTCACGTTTGGCCTCTCGGTTATTTAAGTGAAAGGCTGTCGTCACCGTCTTAGTGTGACTGAGCTTCAACCTCCAAGTCTGGAGATACGCTGACAGTGTGGACATGTCTTGGCTTAATGTCCCCTCCAAGTCCTTCCAGTTTCCAGAAGAGTGCAGCAATGCTAAATCATCAGCATAAGCAAACTTTCTGGAAATCATGGAAGGAAGATCGTACGTATAGATGTTAAATAGGAGGGGAGCCAAGACCGATCCCTGAGGAACGCCGTTTTTAAGACGGCGTAGCCTGCTTTGCTTGCTGTCACCGGTGGTAAGGGTGAAACTTCGATTTCGGACAAGCTCCATGATCATTTTGACCATGTGCTTATCCGGAAGTAGTCTCAGCAGCTTGCAGGTAAGGCCACGGTGCCAGACAGTGTCATAAGCAGCTGTCAGATCGATAAATACGGCACCGGCCTTTTTTTTAGCCTCGAAAGAATCCTCGATGTTCTGGGTTAGCATAACAACTTGATCTACGGTTGACTTCCCGAGTCGGAACCCAGCCTGCTCTTTAGGGAGCAGTGGATCGATTAATGGTTCAACGCGGGCGTAGATAAGCCTCTCGAGGATCTTGTAGGGGACACAGAGCAGAGATATCGGTCGATAACTCTTTGGATCCCCCACTGGCTTTCCTGGTTTTGGGATCGCGACCACAAGCGCTCTTCTCCAGATCTTGGGAATTTTGAGTCGGCGTAAACAGGAAGAAAGGAAGTCACGTAACCAGGACTTCAAAGCAGCTCCAGCATGGAGTATAAGCTCGGGGCAGATGGAATCAGGTCCCGGAGCTTTACCTGGTTTTAAGTGTTGAAGGGCAGCAGCAAATTCTCTCTGTGAAAAATTGTCAGAGATATTTACTGCGTCTGGTGTTGTGGCCCTCCAAAGGTCAGACACTTCTTGAAAGACAAGACGAGATGACTTGCGATCAACAGCCTCGTATTTCCCATTTCTAACCAGCTGAGATGCAATAGCATCGGCTGAAACGGGACAGTGACGAGGAGAGTGTCGTGACCTACCAGTAAGGTTGTTCAAAATACTCCACGCTTTTCGACTAGAGTGTGAGAAGTCAATGCTCCGAACTGCCTCGGACCATCGATCCCTCCGCTTTCTGTCAAGCTTGGCAAGCAGAGCTGTAGCATCCAAACTTGAGTCGTCTCCCTGAGGAGACTGCAGGAAGGTTTTATAGAGGGATTCACACTCTGCATCCCAACACGGAATATAGTTATTTCGATACCCGCGTGGGATAGTCTTTTTGGCTGCTTTCTTAATGGTGTTACAGAAGTCCTGGTAAGCCGCATCCACATCAAGTGAATCAGGCGGCAACAAAGTCTTTGCGAATTTATTTGTCAAAGCAATGTAGTGACTCCAATTGGCCTTGCGGAAGTTCCAACAGGCATGCTTGGCACTGCCATAGCAAACCTTGGTGGTGTAATAAGCAAAGGTCGATGTTGTGACCTGGGAAACTTCTCAAGGACACGTCTATCCGGTAAGCGACTGTTTGGACCTACGCTAGCGAAAGCTAGATCTGGATTGGTGCCAGTGTTCCAGCGGCCGGAATAAAAACTGGCAGCGTCCTTGGCATTATATAGCAGGGCAAGACAATTAATACTTGCCCAGCCAGCCAAGCACTCACCGTCCGGACTGTTGTCATCATAACCCCAGTCAGCATGACGACAGTTAAAATCGCCAGCGTACAGACAGGGGTAAGGAAACACTGGGAGATCCAGGGTTCGCAATCGCGTTGGCGATGGTTTGTAGACGTTGACTATTTTATAGCCATCAACGTCCACACACAACCACTCGATCTCCGATGTGGGTGGAGATTGGTCCAAAAGCGTGTATCTCAGTCGCTCGTGGACAAACGTGGCAAGGCCATGCTTCCTGCTTAAAGAAGACCCAGCGAGTTGGTAGTGTGGTAGTACCAACTTCTCTGCATCAGTGCAGTGGGTCTCCTGCAGTAGGATGACGAGTGCCTCAGACTGCATAGCGAGATGATGAAGAACGTTCATCTTGCTTGCAGTGAGGCCTTCGATGTTCAGCTGAAGAATAGTGGGTCTTCGGAACTTGTTGGCAATGTGCCCTGAAAAGGGCAGTTTTATCCTGACATTGCCCCGTCCTGAAAAGGACGTTTGCCGATTAGCAGACCCACACTGAACATCGGAATGGGTGGATACCCTTCCGTTTTGGTAGGTTCGGTTTCGGTCTGTCATTTTAAAATCAATGAGCAGACTTACTCACGGCCCAGGCTGCGTGAAAGCACCTACCATCTGGGCCGTGCTCATGATCGAAATGGTCTCGGTTCAAAACTGACTCCAGCCATTCTGTTATGTTCTTGGGAAAGACACTTTGCAGGACTTTCCACTGCTTAGTGATTTTAGCAAGCAGTTTTAAATTACAGTCATATCTCTTTTAAATTACGAGCGGACAGCAAAATTTTGGCATCTCCGGAAGCAGGTTGTGATAATTGCTAAACCTACGTATTAGCGCCACCCTCGTTTTCGGGCGAGTTAGGAGAATAAATATAGAGATAAAAATAAATAAAAATAAATAAAAAAGTCTTAACTTCCAATCAATGTCTCGCTTCTGCTGCCCCTGTTATAAACATGACTACACTTAGTCACTGCTAATATCGCTTTTATTTACAATCTAGCCGAATTGCAATTTTAAAACTTAGCAGTAAAAAGGCGACTGTACAAAACATAAACACAGATTACTGTATAAACAAGGAAGCTTTTCAATATTTTACATACACAATACATTGTACTCAAAGCCATCTTTACCACCATTAATTGATTATTTTCTCTGCAACACAGTGTCAATCAAAATTTTCAATTCACTTTCTTTGAATTTAAACTCCGATAACTCGACACCCCCAAATTACGGATTCAAAGCGTTTAATGGACACATTGCATTCAATTCCGTTGTTTGTGAAGTCTGATTCTGGAACCAATCGTTCGGGATTTACAAGAACCTAAATATAAAAACTAACTGCTGATTTGCAACTTCTATAAACACAATTATATGAAACTCCTACTGCATACATGTTCAAAAAAGATTGTTTTATAAACTGAAAAATAATAACATGCATCTTTCTCTGAAAAGCAATAAAAAATTAATCATAGCCCAAAGCAAAAAAGTAAATGAAATAGTTTGTAAGAAATAACCGGCGTATTGTCCAACGATTCAATTTAAACCGGTCATAAAAAATGAAGTAATTAGAATTTATTCAAAATAATATCAATAATCTTTTTTATTTTTAAATTTATTGACCATACAATATTAATGCTAGAGGCAGATTTTAAACCCAAAATCTTTTTTATTGAAAAGCGTAGTAGCAAAACAAAAAATTTTTTTATCATCAGCACAAAAGACGATGTTAGAGCTTTTATTTTTAAGGCTATAAAAGTTTTTTTATTTAAACATTTTTGTAAAGACAAATATTGGTTTTTGTAAAACGTTTTAATTCTTTTAGCTATGTAGTTATTTCGGTGAATTATTTATTGTTATCAAGCGTATCAAAATCTAATAGTATTGCATATTTTCTGGATTTTTAGCAAAATTTTGTTAGAATTTTTACTTGTTTTTTTCTAAATCGAGGGCGTAAAATCTATGGTTTTAAGGTTCCTGTTACCCGGTGGAACATTCAATGCAAATTAATTTGGGAATCATTTCTGGTTAGTGCGCTTGTTTTTGTAAAAGATGATCGAGAAGAAACATGATAAGCTATTTAATATAAACAAAGACTTTTGTAGTCAATAGCTGATTTTAATGAAAAAAAATTTAAATGATCATTAGTACTACTGACGGAACTATTAACTCATTCAATTTACGGTAGTCTTTAAAAAGATTGCTTTTTAGAATTCTTTTGGCCAACTCTTATCAGAAGAAATCGTCGGTAATGACGAAACAAGGTTATGTTTTCTTGCATCATGCGGTCTCCACTGTAATTACGTTACTTTTTCATACGCTATTATCTAGACCAGGGCTTCTCAAACTTTTTTGTTCTGCAAACCCATTTTAAAAAATAAATTTTTGTGCGATCCCAATATGTGTAGGCTAATTTTACGTTTATTTTCTCCTATAGAAAACCATGCATCTGCATAAAAAACCACGACAAAAACATTACATCAGGCTCTAATTTTTCAATTTTCATCTTCAAAATCAGGTGCTCCCTAAAAAAAGAAGTCGTAACTCTGATTCAGGCTTTATTTTGTCGATTAAATGCCTTAAATGCCTTCAATAGACGCAACAATGTTGTAACCACACTTTGCCTTTTTTAATTATTGATTGTCAATATATATCATTGTAGAAAAGTCAATTTCAAAAGCACAAAAGCTAATTTGTTTTGCGACCCCGTTAGGGGTTGCAATCCACAATTTGAGAAGCCCTGATCTAGACCAAGGATTCTCAACCGGAGTCCATGTGAATCCCCAGGGTCATCATAAAAAATATTTATTTGGGGGCCACAGTATTATTTTGGTGGTCCACAGGACAACATTTTGAATTTTAGCTGTCTGAAAATCAAAATAAAACCTTAAATTTTCTTGAAGACCCTCAAAAAGTCATGACTTTGATTTTTAAAACAGTTTTGGTTGAATTATAGTAATGACCTTTTATTTATTTACTTTTATTTTATTTTTTTGTGTTATTAACTTTAATTTCAACATAATATTTTTAAATTCATTACGCTGACAACTAAAATTTGGACATCGAATTCAGATGAAGATCAAAAAAAAAGGTCTGGACTTTGGTTTCTGCAAAAAAAATTCCCAAATGCTTTTGTATAGGAGTTCACCAAATAATATTTGGAAGAAAAGGAGTCCACAAGTTAGAAAAAGTTGAAAACTTCTGATCTAGACGAAACAAAATATTATTTTAAGCAGCTCGGGATTCCCGCTCTATTGTACCTTGAATTTGTATTGACCCTGATGGACGTCTGTGACGTCGATCCATTGACAATCTATGCTGGCTTTGTACGTGTCTTCACAACCCGGGGAAATCCCCTGGTGGCCTCGATCGCAGTTGTAGCTGTAAGGCAATAATTAAAAATTAATTTCATTTCTTGATATAGTCATAGAATACTCGCGTCGTCTCTCACGTGATTGCTATTTGTTTATGAAAGCAAAAAAACAAATTATTTGCGAATTCAAATCGCAAAATTTGCTTATAATTAGTTACACGACAACACAATAGTCAGCTTAACAATTACCACACTTCATTCACAACTTAATCTTAACTTTATAAATCTATAGTTAATTTTCTGTCTTTTCGGTAGTTTTAAATTTTATTGTAATGTTATCTTTTTCATATCAAACTATAAATAGTAATTGTATAGTCGGAAAAACCCCACTAAATTTAATTTAACTTATTTGCAAGTGGTTTTATAACTGTTATAAGTGCTTGTTTTGTTGTTTGTAATCTTAAGCACGAGTCAAGCAGCTTGAGAGTACGCGACTTTTAAACGTCTAGCATTTTTTTCTCTTTGGAACTGTCGAGAAAACGATGAATGGAACTTTTCAATTAATGTAAGACTTCTAATTACATAATCTGTTTCCTGGCGCGTCTCTGATTGCCTGTCGCAAACTGTGACCAAGCAAATTTTACTTTAATCCTTAATTGATAATTGTCGACGATAATCTCGAAGTTTCTGTTATGATCTAGCGTCATGTAACGTGATAATATAAGCGTATTTTCTTTTCATTTTATTCCAGTTGAAATTTTAGTAGCTGCATTTCAGTTAAGTCATTCGTGTTTTTTTGTGCCTATGTGGTCGTACCTGTTTAACGGTCAAGTGCTGAAACCTTGGAAATTAATTTTATATAGAGAGAGAAAATTGCTTTTGCTTGTTTAGCGGACAAACTATTAAAATTGATATTAGCCCCCGGGGTGCTGAATTATTCTTATAGTTAGTCAGTACAAAGTTGAGTGAAATTTCTTTGTGAATAATTATTTGCAGTTGTTAGCGCTGGAATTGCTTTTAAGTTTGGTGAAGCTTGGAAGCCAAATTTTACGAGAATTGATCAAGTTTTTGTAAATTTTGTGAATGTACAATATAGTTTATGAATGTACAATATGTACAATATAATATTAATATGTACAATATGTACAATATAGTAGTTTCTTACTATCTGCGGATAGAAGTTTTCTAAAAAATCAATTTACCTCTTTAAGAAACTTTACTCTCCGGGCAAACTATTTCTTGAGTCAGAATGAATAAAATTAAACACAACTTTACTTCGGCGCAGGTATTTGGATTACCTCTCTTAAAAGTTTCTCTTAAAAGATGCTGCAACCATGCACACTTGTTCTTAAAAATCTCTTCTTATCTTGATTGCATGTCACAACGTTCATCGTTTTGTTGCCTCTTCCTTTTTCTGTTCTGCTTTCTACTACTTACAAATTTCCTATTTCACTATGTTTTTTATAGCGGAACTGAAATAAAAGATACTGATACTGATACCTAGTTCAACTGATCGTTTGGGATTCCCGAGTAAAGTTGTGATAACAATCTTATTTTTAATTTTTTTATATACCCTTAAAACTTTAAATCAAAAAAACAAATTTACCAAAAGCTGAAATGAAAGGTGGATTAATTAAATTTTTTAAGCAAAAAAACCACCAATGGTTATACGAGCAAAACATAATTTAATAATTGCTACTTATTAGAATTTGTTATTTAGCAAACAGGTAATAAAATTTAAAATAATTTTTTAGGCGCAACTCAAGCTTAAATCAACTAAGTTAGCTATCCGCAGTATTAGCTGGCTGTAAATTCAGCTTAACAACGGCAAAGCTTGTAAGTGTTGGTAACCCTCTAGCCGGCCGGAAAAAGGTCTATTCATTTAAAAAGATAAAATTCTTTTCGTGAAGTTATATCACTTTGATTATAGACACTAAATATTGTTTACTCTTTCTTTATATAAATAACTGTACATAAGAACCCATGTTACTTAGCAATAAACTCGGACACTCTAGCTTCGAGTTCAAGAACATTCGATGTGAAAAATTAAAGTACGCGGTCAAGTAGGTTTTCTAAAAATTGCTAAGGATGCAAGTAAATTCATCTCAAATTAAAAGATAAAATAATCAAGTTTTTGTTTAATTTTAAAAATTTATTGTATTTTATTTAAAACAATAGCGGCAGTCTTTTGTTTGAGCCAAAACAAAAGCTCAAAAAGTTGTTTTTTGAAAATCAAATTAAAACTTGAAAAAGGATCTTTTTGCCGCTTCAAAATGAGCCCCTTAAGAGGGGTTTAATTTTCAAAAAAGTGAATTGATAAAAACATTGCTACATAAATTTCTTAGTCAAATTTTTTCAGCGCTGGCATGATTATAGTGGTTAGGGATGACGTAAGACATACTGTAAAAGAATTTAAAGTAATTGCAATTTTCTACTTACACTTTTCTCACTCCGGTTCTGCATGAGCTATCTTCGAGGCAGAAGCTCGCTTTGTGGCCCTCCGCCACTTTACGGCCGTTACTATCGTACAAATCGTAGTGCGTGAAAACCTCCATACTGTGTGAATGGCTGTAAAAATAATAGTTTCTAAGGTGATGGGTCACCACAGTGGATCAACTAAATCACCGTTTGTCAAACACGATAAAGCTTATAATAAATTGCAATAGCGTTTGTCAGCCTAACTCTTGCTTACGATTGCGTCAGAGACATTTGTTGCATCGCTAATCAATCAAACAAAACAATTCAGAATTATTGCTTATGTTGCACCGGAAGAACCAACCAAGTTATTCTGATGCTGATAGGTATAGTAAACTAATTCTTATTGCACAGGTTAAAAGTTTATCATTGATAATAACTAAAGAAATACGAAAACAACAATTACTAAACTCAATAAACAAAAAGACCAGAAATCGATTAAAATTTCATGAAGCCCTAAACCAGATATGTCCAACTTGCTGCCCGCGGGCCACACTGCTGCCCACTGCTTACTCAAATCTTCTAGTTATATTTTTATAACTATATCAAATTCAATGTCACTGGTGTCATAGCAACGTATTGGAAAACATAATGATTCCATTAATTGATTGCTGCGTCGAGTGACGTCCAATAAACTGATCTATGAAAACTTTTGTGCCAAGCTTATTGTAAAGACGCTTGCCCCAATTACCATTTTCAGTTTTCTGATTATTTTGCGATTACATTAATATTAAATGTGTTATTTCTAAACATTTTTTACAATATCAAGTGATAGTTGTTAGTGACTTTAGCGATAGTAAAGATAGTAACTTTGAACCAATGCGGAGTGATTTGGAATAAGATTACAGTAGTAGCAGCAAGATTGCTTGTGGTAAAAAAGGGAATAGTGTAGATTTATTAGAAGAGTGGAAAAAGAATCAGAAATTTTTAAAGATTCTAGGTCGAGTCTAGGAATTTAACAAATGGTCAGGGCCCAGGTTTGCATCGTCAGCCAAGGATATTGTTGCTTCTAGTCGGCGAAGCTCAGCTAGCTGGATGCCTGAAAGTATTGGTGGGTAGTCAATTGGGATAAGACATAGACATACAGTGACTATCCGCAAGGCGTCATACAGGACACTGTCTATGAAAGGAAAAAAAGCGCTACGACATCAGACTGGTGTGCAATACTAAGCTGTTAAATAGATCAGAGATAGGACAGCTGTGCACAGTGTTTTGATACAGGCACCTATCCCGAGGCTGCAAGTTGCCTCAGCAATGTGACGAGCTAATACACTTTTTTGCTCAATGCACTAGAGCTTGAGTAATCTGTCCACAAAATAAATGGAGTTGGACAAAGCGGTAAAGGTCTAATGCTGTTGTAAACATTTAACTCACGTTTGGCCTTACGGTTATTTAAATAAAAGGCTGTCGTCACTGTCTTAGTGTGACTGAGCTTCAGCTTCCAAGTCTGAAGATACACTAAACGTTTCGTCAAGTCTTGACTTAAAGTCCATTAAAAACCTTTTAATTTTCAGTAGAGTGCAACAATGCTAGATCGTCTGCGTAGGTAAACTTTCTAGAAATCGTGGAGGGCAGATGAAGACGTAAATCTAAATAGGTTAAAAAAAAGAGGAGCAAGACCGATCTCTGAGGAATGCCGTTTTTCAGACCGCGAATCCTGCTTTGCTTGCTGTCACCAGGTGAAAGGGTGAGACTTCGCTCTCAGAAAAGCTCCATTATCATTCCGACCATGTGCTTATCTGGAAAAAGTCTCCAGCAGTTTGCAGGTAAGGCCACGATGCCAGACAGAGTCATATGCCGCCGTCAGATCAATAAAATAACAAGAAAAAACTTGATCTTTTCTGTCAATAGAATAACTTGATCCACGGTCGACTTTCCGCATGGAAACCCAGCCTGCTCTCCAGTGAATGATGGATCAGTGATTGGTTTGACGCGGGCGTAGATAAGTTTCTCGAGGATCTTGTAGGAAACACAGAGCTTAGATATTGGTCGATAACTCTTTGGGTCCTCTGCTAGTTTCATCGGCTTTACAATCGCAACTACAAGCGCTCTTCTCCAGATCTTAAAAGTTTTGTGTCAGTGCAAGTAGGAAGAAAGGAACTCACGTAACTGGAAATTCAAAGCAGCTCCAGCATGAACATTTTTAATACTAATTACGTAATGATTTCAATAGCGTCACATCTCACCAAGATTTTTAATTATTTAATCAATTTTAAATTCATATTTTAATGCGCGTAATTTGGTCATGGCATCTAATACTAAAAAGAGGAAATTTCATATATATATAATTTTGCGGGCCGCTAAATGCACTTAAATTTATAATTGGGCCATTATGAAAAAACGTCGGATATCCCTGCGCTAAACCAATTAAAATATGCAGTCCTTTTTAAAGTTTATGTGACTGGATGTTCAAGATAAAAAAAAATATTTTTAGTGTTTTAATTTTTCGCTGAGTATACTATAGTTTATGCATGAAATCCACCCTATGATTCCATCAATTTAATTAAGTAAACACAAGTTTGCTGATAATCTAAGAGCGTACTACAAGGCTTTATGATATATAAACGAAACGATAAATGAACAACATATAAAAAAATAATAAAACACCGTAAACTTGTGCTATTTGTAGGCTTACTAGACGACCCATTTTAGCCGGGGCAGTCCGAATTCTTAGGCTTTGTCCCGGTGTCCTACCGGGTTAACCATTATTTCCTGAAATTTTCAATTTTAAGTGAGGACCTTGTTTTAGAGATCACTACTTTTGAGTTGCGAAAATCAAGAAATCCGAGACAGATTCTAAGTAAAGCTCGTTTTTTGGAAATTACTACTTTGAAACAATTTTTTTAACGAGCGCCCCGATTTTCCATTCGAAAATATGGTATTCTTTAGTAAGTTATTTGTGATTTCAACAATTTTTTCTTTATATTAGTGGCCAATAAAGTACAATCCGCGGGCCAAACCCGACTTGCCAAGCATTCAATGTGAACAATATAAAATAGCAAAATGAAGATCTTTTTCCGTCTTCGAGTAAGTTTGAGGCATGAATTCACGTTGCAAATACTAGTACAGCCTACGATCAAAATCATCTTTTAGATCCGGCCATCAAGCTAAAAAGATTGCCCAATTCTGCTTTATATCAACAAAATAAGACAGTTTGTCTAAAATCAGCTTGCCAAAGAAAAAACGAAACAACTGATTCCTTTCTCACTTGTGGCATTCATGCCATAACCAATCCGATCTGTCCAAAATAGGCAAGAACGGAGCATTTCCAATATTGTGCACGGTTGTTTGAAATCGAAGTAGTTTTCTAAAAATAGTTAAACTCTAAAATTATTAGTTTCGAAACATTATAAAATAATTTTTGTCGGTTTGAAAAGCAATAACTTAAATAAATTAAAATTATAACTTTTTATATTCTGTTTCACGCTATAACTAGAAAGAAAAAAATATTTTCAAAAAAAGAAACCAACTTAAGAAATTTGTAAGTTTCTATTAAGTCTTTTTTATGACAGATCAAATGCGGAATTTTTAATCTTGATTTTACAAAAAAAATTGAAATTAGCTTTATTAGCTTCTTTAAGAATTATTCGTTAAAAACTCTTTTATTTTACTGATTAATATTTTTAGCAAAGTCTTTTAGTGTTTAGTCCACAGAGCTTCGCTAAAACGAGTACAAAAGACGTAAAAGACAAATCAAGCCGATGTTAACCTTGTATGGCGCCTGGAGTGACGCGAATTACTGGCGGAGGATGACAAACAGCCAGCTCCCCTGGCACATAGAAGTGAGGAGAGAGGCTTTCTGTCCAAAATGAAATGGGTCATCAACTTTCTTTGATCTATTTCGAGATCTGGTAGAGCTTCTAAATCAAATTAATAACAAAGCATTCATATGAATAGTCATCACGTAACCGTAAGTTACACGATTTCCTAAGGCAGAAAATTGTTATCAAAATTCGCAGTTCAAACAACAATTTGGATAAATAGCTTGTTTCGATAAATAGTGTGTCTGTTGAAAGGTCTTGGTTGTGCGCATTTATCGCTTGTTTAAACTAACGTGAAAGTTGAAAAGAGTCGATTTTGACAAGCGAACTATCGACGACTGATCTCATCTTTCACTGCTTGGTTTCAATGTTCTGCTATTTACCAGAAACAAGTCGGTTGACGTAAACTTTATAAATGAAACTTCACACACTAGAATGGATTGAGAAAATAGATTAAACTCGCAACCTTGAAAGTGAACCGAAAAAAGCTTTAAACTATATTTTAGAATATTAAGTATCGTTTTTAGCTGTCAAATGGTAAATTGTTTTCGAGTGACTATGAACAAAAGATCACATCTTTGTACAAGAAAAAAATAAAAAATGTAAGCCTATCAAATTACAACAAAAAGTCCTGTGTTCACTGCACAATGAATGTGCTATTAGTGAACACGTAACAATGATTACTATAAAAGCACGCTGCTTACATGTAACGCCATTTTTCTCTTGGACCAACTTTGCCTAAATCTCAATCAATATAAACATACAGAAATATAAATCTGTTTTTTGTCAGACAAAAATTTTTTATTTCAATTATAAAAACTACAGTTTAAGCTGTCAGTAATCGACTGGGAAAGTTTATTTGGACGTTTCTTGCATCCGTCGATATCTCCTTACAGTAGTAATTGGAAAAGAATCAGAAAAAACACCAGAACTTCAAAACAATTGGAAATTTGCAACAAATAGTTGTCGATCTACCAATTACAATTCTATTTCACAACTCATTCACATCGCGACCAACCTACTTATGGTGACTCACTTGGGGCTGAATTGGGTTGGAATTGGTTCTGATTTCTGTTGCTGACCACACTTGGACTTTGTCCATCTCTCGTGTCCTCGCTATCATCGTATTCATCATCGTATTCACCATTCGGGCTGTCATCATATCCTTTAACATTTAATTACGAACGACATCAATTTTATTACAATGTAGTCTTATCGCAACAAAAAATAGATTAAAATTAAAATGTTCTTGTGTTATTTTTTAACAGCAAAGAACGATGTGGTTGTATCTATATACGATATATATATGTATACGATCGATATATATTTTTTTTTCCTTTTGACTTTTTATTTTTTCTTTCTCTAGGTCATGCAACCATGCAAATCCTTGATCTTAGCTTTTGTAATTCATTGAGTTTTTGCATGTTTTAACGTTGTTTTCTTTTTGTTGCATGTCCCTTTTACAGTAGTGTAAATATGTTGATGTAAATATTTTTGACAAATTGGCGGAAATAAAAAATGACTGAACTGAATTGAACTAACTGAACGGTGTTTTTTATTTAAACGTTTGTAACAAAATATGTAGTCTTTTTAAAAAATTAAATATAACTTATAGTTATGCCCATAGTTGAATTACTAATAAACAAAATATAGATCATTTGTCATACAGGAACTTAAGATTAAAATTCCAACCTGCTTGATACGCTAAATTTCCTGGATCAGCCGATAAAGATGATGACGATGATGATGGTGGTTGTGTTGTCGAAGATGATGAAATACTATGGTTTTGAACAGTACCGTCTGGCAACAACAAGCATTATTGAATTTAGGCCTTATTTTATTTTTATTTGACACTTACCGTAAAACCTCTAATTTAGCGCCACCCTGTCTCTTCAAGAAGTCGCCGTAAGCGATTTCTTTTTGCGGTGAAACTAACCCGAAATCCCTCTTTCAGCATCAGCATTAGCATGGAATAAAATAAAAAAACAAGAGAAAATGGATCTCTGAAGAAGCGATAGTAACCGCAGGGGAATCCGGGTTAGTTGCACAAATAATAATCGCTTACGGTAACTTTTGAAAAAACAGGGTGGCGCTCAATTAGAGGTTTTACGGTATTTTTATCCGCGTTCTTTTGCAAACTTCTAAACTTTTGCCATGTTGCTTTGTTTTGAAAATAATAGACGGTTCAAAGAAAATAACCACGGGCTTTGATTTTCTGTTTTATAAATCTTTACGATATAAGGATCTACAATAGATGGTAAGAAAATTTTGGAATATCGTAATGTTTCTCCAAACTGTCGGCAACGTGGTCAAATCGTTAAGAGCCCCGTGTTTGTAATCGACATGGTCTTAGTTCAAACCTACTCGTGCCATTCTGTTTTGTCCTTGGGAAAAACACTTTGCAATAATTTTCTCTGCTTGGTGGTCTCGGCAAGCAGTTTTAAATTTCAGTCATATCTCTATAAAATTAAAAAAACAAAATAAAAAAATTTCAACCGGACAGCAATATCTTCGCATTTCCGGAAGTAGGTTGGGGTAATTGCTTGCCCTATGTATACGTCTCAGGCGCTTTCCTGCGGGTCAGGAGAATAAATGTAGAAATGAAATAAAAACTATCGTAACGTGTTTTTTAATGCCGATATATTGTCTGTGAGTCATTTTGGAGAAAGTGAAGTCAAAATTATTTACTGTGCGCTTTAAAACTTGTTTGCTTTCCTTTTTTGCCTCGTAAATTACTCGTTCTATCTGGAAAAACGTCTCACAAATGAACGTTTTAATGTCTTGATTTAGATCTAGAAATTTCGAAGCGTCTTCAAAGTGAAATTAATACTCTTGCAACTATAAGTCAGAGATATAAAAATTTTTGTCAAATGTTTAAAATGTTTTTTGAAATGCATTTTTTTATTTCGGTTCGTTATGTTTCTTCGATTCTATTAAAATAAGATTAATTAGGGTTTTTATTTTAATAAATTTTTATTAGTTGAACTTTGTTAAACAAACAATAAATGACATAGAACTATTGGTATTTTTTTTCTACTGTATTTGGATCAAAAAGCAATCTATTTCTTTGCGTTGTATGAAAAGCTTTTTCGAAAATAATTTAATCTGCTTGAAAGTTTTTATAAACTTTAAGCCATTATCAAGCTTAATCAATTTTGTAAAATTTTAATAAAAAAACACTGCATTTTGTTAATAAACAAATACTTTGCAGCGAATAAATATGATGAAAAAATAAAAAATTTAAGTTTTGGGAAAAGGTAGCTGTACTACGTACAGTGATTTCAATAAATTTACGTCATTAAATATGTCCGCTTTAAATTATAAATATAATAAGTAAAGATTTAGAATTGGTTTACTTTGTGACTTGACAAGGCTAGTACGTAACTGAACTTGTTTACTTAGTATTTTAATAACTACAAATGAAAAAGATTACCTTGCATTTGAGTCCTGCTTCCGTGTTGTTCTACTGAATACGTAGAGCCTCCAAACTACAAAAATTTGATTTTATTGTTTTATATTGAGACCTGAACAATTTTTATCGCAGGTTGATTGCCCCTGAATAACTCTTAGATAGTTCGTCGTGTTGTTAAAATACAGCATTTCTTCATTTAAAAAATAAAAATTTTTATCAAATATTCCCTAAGCCACAGGTCGCCCGCCATTTGAACTTCATGGACCACTTAATAAATAATTTGTTATTTGACCGACAACTATTACGAATTAAAAAAAAAGTACTAGGAAGCCTAAAAAAAGGTCTTCACTTTTAAAATTTATATTTTTATACGTCCGAGCTGTAAAAACTGTTCAAAATTTAAAAAAAAACTAAAAAAAGTTTTTAAATTATTTCGAACATAAAGATTTATGGATATAACTCAAAGGCTGTTTGATTCGGATGCATTTGTATTCTTTAACAGTTGGACTTGCTACAACTCAGATTTTTTTCTGCAGATCACCAAAACTTTTGCACGGACTAACAGTTTGCGATCACTGCTTCAAGTGAAAACTTAAATATTTATAATTGCTAAAATTTTGAAATAGCAAACAAAAAATAACATAACCGCATTTATGCAGTCGACAAAAGTGCATGTTGATATCCTTACCCAGCAACAATGCCAGCCAACAATGCTATGCTAGTGGCCCCACATGGGCTAACCGCACGGGTTTAATCTGGCTTTCAATTTTAAGCCGTAATAAAAAATTAAAACATGCTAATAAGCTAATATTTTGAATCATTTCTAAAATGGAACATTTTGCATAAACAGTTTGAACCTCATGAAACTCGTGTGGTAAACCCATGCAAGGCCACTGCAGCGCACGCGGCCAAATCGGTACGGGTACCGTACGGGAAGCCCTTGCAGGGCCCGAATGGGCCCTGCATAGCATTGTTGGCTGGATAATTAGATACAAGTTTTGGTTTTTAAAAGCAGAAATATAACCATCCCATGGTCGAGTAGTTCGGACGCCGTAACGAAGATGACTTTAATAGACCCCTTCCGAGTCAAGTTCGACTCCGTCAATAAAAATATAAAACTTACAAACGCAAGGCAACATTTTGGATTCCCGAAAGCAAAGTAGGGTTAATCGGTCGTTGGTAGCCCTAATTACAACGCATCCAACGCTGTCCTACTGGTCAAAAGGATAAATAGTTGATATGAAAGGATTTTTTGTGAGCTGATCGAACTTAATTCATGGTTATGTCCTGATAATTTTTATAATATTTAAAATTTTTTTTCAGAAATCGATATCTAAATTGCTACAAATCTGGACCAACACCAAATAAGTCAAATTGTTAGCAAAAACATACGGTAAGAAAAGAAATGCTTTATTTTTACATTTATGCCGTAAAAGTCAAAATCACTGAATAAAAAGTTAATCCTCACTTCAAGTTGATAGTCGAAAAGTCACTATTGGCCCAATGTGCTATCTGGTGACTAACAAAAAGTTATCGAAGCACGTGGAGTGGGACCGTCGATAAAGATTAAAAAGACAAAATAAGAATGTTTTGAAATTGGTTTATAAGCCAGGAGGCTTAAACACCGAGTAGATTACAGCGAAAAATCTGGTAATAACAAAACTTAAAACTTCAAAAAAACTGCTGAAAACTTAACTACATATCTACTCATTAAAAATATTTCAATAGCTAATATTTGCGACTTTGTCGAATTTTGGTAAGATGTAAAAAATTGGTACCATGACAATTCATCAAATAACAGTTTATGGAAAAACAGTTTATTGAACAACAATTGATTTAAGTGTACAAGTTTTAATGATTAAACCAGCTCTTTCTTATTTTAAGTGAAATTTATTTACATTAGATCAGAAGACAACTGTGAGAAGCTATGATACCATAGGCCCCCAATTAGGCAGTTTCGATAAACCGTCGATTCACGTAAAAATTAGTTTAATATGCAAATTAAAGCTGCTTACCTGTCTTCCCCGAGATCGAGATGGGAGGTTATAACCTTGTCTACCTCCGACAGAAGGCATGATGGATGGACTATAGGGACTGAAAAATTTTGAGTTTTTAATGCTATTCAATATTTGTTATTCATAAACTAATTGTATGTTGATTTACATAACACACAATCATCAATTTTTTGTTTGATAAGGATAACAGTGAATAAATTAACTACTCAAAATTAACATGCCAAATCCAAATACTATATAGAATTTCAAAAAAAGCTGTGTATTTCTATAAAAAATTAAATGCAACATTTTTTGAAACAAATTACACAGTTAGATTCAATGTCTCCAATTGGTTAACCCAGATGCACAGGTAGGATTCTATCGGATTCTGTAAGAATAATTTGAAAAAACTTTTTTTTCAGTTGTAAGTTTTACTCAAATGCTTTTTGTTTAACCTCTAGCAACCCTTTCAGATTCTGTCGGCGTAAATTACACAAAATTTACGCGTGGGACGCTCTAACGGCTGAAGTTTAACGACCCAGAGAATACATCATAGACAGTAGGGTGTTTCATATTTTCATCATTTTTGAAATTTAAAATGGCTGAGGTCTCAAGTGGTGAGGTTTTGGGTAATGTCTCGATATTCAAAATTTTTGCAAGCATTTTCCACATTGCGTACCTGGAGAAAACACTGAAAAAAATGTGTTGTTTTTGATTACCCAAAAAAAGTTAAACTTAAAAGATGAACTGAAATGCAGTTTGGATGACGTCGTAACTTAAAGTACGACATACTATCAGTAATTTATATATTTGAAAAATTGTTAAACCTTATTAGATCAGAAAATTTGTAACTTTTAAGCTGCCTATATTCACAAGGTCCAAAAGGAACCTGTTTATGCATGAATCTTAGCATCTAAAGGCTGACCAAAAAACAACATACAAGCTATTTGAGTAGTTGTTTGGTCGTATTTGACGATTTTTCTGATGGAGTAAAAGAATTTTTTAAAACTTGCCTTAATTAAAAATAAAAAGACAAAGATAAGCACTATTGCAAGCACTAATAAGAAAGGGAAAAATTGCTTCTTGAACATATGCCCGAAACATTTACAAAATATTTGAACTTATCGAGACACTTCACTTACGAAAACAGGTGGCCTACAAATAGGTTTGAAAAAAGTTTAGCTTTCTTGAATTACTTTGGTTAGGTATTTTAAAAAATATATTTATTTATGAATAATGCCGAGACTGCAGAAAGTTTAAAAATTACTTAGTTAAAAAATAGTTTTTTAGGCTTTTACCGAACTTTTTTGGTTGCATAAATTTGGTCCATAAAACGGCGTTATAGGCTAAAAGATTAAATAAAAAAAGCATTCTACCGCAAAAATCAAAAAATTTTAGTTAATTAAAGAATGCACACATTTTAAGTTTTCTAAAAGATGTTGACAATGGGCAAGTTATCAAAAAAATTGTGAAAATTTGTTGTAAGCTTTTTAGTTACGGAAACGTTTGGCTGGTTCGAAAAAAGATTAGTTGACAGCAAAAGCTGAATGACTGAAATAAATCCTTTTCTCTTTATCTCTATTTACGTTGGTCACGGTGAGGTTATGCATTTACGTTGATGTCCATTTAGATCAACAACGATTACAAACCTTTATTAACACGATGCAAAGTTTTTAAGCCCTAAATGTTTTTGTAGCTGTTTCTACGGAAACGACTTTAACTCTAACATGCTGAATGGACAATCTGGCAAACAGTAGGTTATGGATTGAAATGCTTGATTGCCTGAATAAGTCCCAGCCATATGTAAGAATACAGCTAGTCTTCAACTTGCCAGCTGGAGTATTGGTTTTAATGATACGGATCTGATGTTCGCTATTGTTGATTCTGAAGGTTACTTACCTGGCAGGTCTATCTGATTGCTTGTCGATACAAACACATATTTTATTAAAAAGTTGATTTGGAAAATTTTATTAAGCGTTTCTACAATCTCTTGCAATTCTTGCAAGACCACCACAAGTTTTCTTTTTTTTGCTCAACAGAAATCGGAGGAATCTTCTTCTATGTTCTAAGCCTATCCTTGTTTGTTAGAAGAGGAAAACGACATTGACTGCAAGTCAACTTTATTTACATGTTAAGAAGTGTCTGATTCTTGAAATGCAATTAAAAAAAAAATTGATCAAAAAAATCACTTTTTGTATTATGTAAATTTAGTGAAAATTTTATACAAATATTTTTGTTAGCAATTCGCTGCAGTCTTTTATATTCTAAGAACAAAAAATTCAAAAACCCGACAACAGTTCTTTCATTTAATTCTGTGCATGACCCAAGTAGTCCATCTTTGACTCAATCTGATGTCATTCAATACTTGCTGAACACCATCACTGATAATATTTGGTCAGAAAATACAAGAGTTTAACAGAAAATAAAGATAAATTTTTGGGCTCGCTATCGTTTCTTGTTATACGGATTAAATATTGACCTACACCGGGACAACGAGAATCGTCTTGTAATACAACAAAAATTCAATTCTAAAAGAACAAATTTTTTCGGTTTCTTAAAAAAGATCATTTGTAAATCTTAATAAAAACACAAACAGGCTGTCTTTAATTTTTTAAATTGTTTGGATAGAAAATTGTTTTTTGTTGGACATAGGGTGAGTCACGGGAAACGGATGTTTTTAAGGAAGACAAAACTCTGCGAATATTTTATAATGTACATAAAGACATTCACTAAACTATGTCATAATGGAATATTTAGGAGCGAAAAATTATGTCTGACAAATGATGGCCATTTTCACGAGCACAAATTTGAATCCGCTTTCTAAAGTTAGACGCTCTCGCTGTATGAGCAGTGGACCCATTTTTCCAAATTTGATACCGTGACGACCAATGTTGAATCTTCGCTTGAAGAGACGTTGGGTTTCTGTCACTGATTCACCATTTTTCACTTAGGTGTCATAAGCAAACACACGGTGTTCAAGACTCTACGGTAGAGTGATGGAAAGCAATTTAAAATCAATTTAAAATTAAAAGGAAAACTAAAAAGAAAAGCAATTCAAAATTAATGGCTAACAAATACAAAAATTAACGTAAAAGATAAACAAATAACAACAAACTAAACGGCATCTTAAGCAGGTTTAAAGACTACCTTCCTCACTCCCTAACCACTTACTCTAGAAGAGCAAGGGGCGTTCTAAAAACATCCATTTCCCGTGACTCACCCGTATAAGCCTAATTTGCTTCAAAAACGAAAACGACTTCTTATAACTTTAATTTTAATTTTGATACTCAAAATGGTTTTATTTTTGTAAGGTAATCCATATTTTTTAACAATTTTAACTCAAAGAAATCGGAATTTAAACATTGGAATTTGATAAAGATAAATATGCTTCAAATACTTTTTAGAAATATTGTGGTTAAACTAGAATTAACCCCAAAAGATATGGTGTATCGTATTAACCACTTTGAGACGGTATTTTTCTGCGTTTGTAATTTTCCTGCGGAAGGATTTATTTTTATAATTGTTTGAAATTAGTAGCGTAAAAAGCATGCGGTCAACAAATCTGTAAGTACTTGTTTATCAGGTTACATTTGACTACAATTTTTTTGCTTTGCTTAGCGCTTGCTTTAATTTTAAGCGCGGAAAGATCAATAAAAGGAACAAAGAATGCTCTGTTCCACGCTTGTAGTGGAAACGAGCCTTTAGACTTGCATAATATTATGATTTTACAAATTTCATTACAGAGAAGCGAATGTGAGAGAAGAGAAAACTATCTTTGTTTCTTTTATTTTAATGTTACCTGCGTGTCTCGGCGGGCGAGAAGTAAATGAAAGAAAGATAGCGCTCGCTTTGCTCAAATTTTTGCTGCAGTGTAAATGGTCCTCAACAACAAATAAAGAAATGCTTTATTTCCACGCTATAACCCGACTTAGCACCTAATTAGAAATCTTCGTTTGACCTAAATTCATCTATAAATAACAATTGTACATTGTTCAATTTCGTTATTATTGTTTAGCTAGAAGAGCCGCAAACGAAAGGTCGGCGAGCCGCAATCTGTTCACCGTTGCATATTGTTTCGGCAGCAAGACCTCAGGTAAAAGCACCGTATTGATGGCAAAGCGATCGACGCGGTCGGGATTCAAAACCTATTTTCGTTATTCTGTAATCTTGAATAAAACAGTTTCCTCTGCTTGTCGTTCTTACAAGCAGCTCGAAATTTCAGTTCTATCTTTAAATAGAAAGTAAAAAAACAAATAAAAATTTTTAATCAATCAGATATAGCAATATCTTGACATCTTCAAAAGTAGATCCGGATGATTACTTGACAGTTGCCCTAAGTTTAACGCCTCGGCTGTTTTCCTGTGAGTTAAAAAGATGAACAAAGATGATACTAATAATAATAACGATACAGTAGATTAAATCATAACTGATTTTGATAAATTCCGCCGAAAAACGGGACCCTTGCCCTCTATAAATCCACCCTTGTTTGGTGGCAATCTCGAAACCATGGAACCACACAAGAACCAATGCCACAAACATCAAACTGATATCCGGTATAGTTTGATTCTTAACAAAAGAGACAAGATTAGTAGCTTTCTTGCAAATCAGTGGTCTACAAAGAACGTCAATACACAGCGCAAAAAGTAAATATTCTCAAGGATTTTCTGTGTTGCTAGGCAACCTAAGATGCTTCACCATGATTTGTTTTGCCAAACTTTATTTAAAAAGTTAATAAAAAGCAAAACGTGTATATACGGCATCTGCACTTTTGGCCAACCGCTGCGATGTACATATACGTCGCCCATCCTCAAACGCTAAAATAGTGATGACGTATACATACGTTTCCCGTCTCGAAGTGGTTAACCGTAGCTTTTTATTTAGAAATAGCAACTCACTTGTAACTGGACGCTGAACCTTGGCTGAAATAATAGTTATGATGGATTATTGATTGACTCCCCCTGTTCTGATTGTTGCCCCCTTGATAAGAAATTTCTCTGTTGCGATAAGCAGAATCTGAAGAAAGTTGTCGATTTTGTGTATTTTCCGTCTTTGGAATTTCCACCTCATGAGCGTTTGGATTTCGAATAGTTTCTCTCTGATCGTTTTCAGACTGGCCAAGTGAACTAATTTGATTATTTTTAGTTATAGGTAATGAGTCGTAAGGATTTCCACGATCAGAAAATGTTGATCCAGATCCAGTGTATTGAGAAATATCTTGTCCACCATAAGCTTCGCCGCTAGAAACACGCGAGGATGCTTGTGAGGAGTATGTTCGAGAATTTTCTACCGATGGAATACCTGAGCTATTTGAACGAGAAATTATTTGACTGATAAAATTTTGAGTAGATTCATAATTTATAGAGGAAGATTTGTTTTCAGAAGATAAAACTGACGGCAAGTATAGATATGTTCCTTGAGAAAGTGATGCATTGGAAGCTCGAATAGCTTCTTGATCGGATGCAACTGAAACTTGATGCTCTCTGCTCGAACTTCTAGAACCTCCACTTGAAATAATGGAAGATCCAAAGGTCCTATATACCCCACCAGAGTTGTCTTGTGAGGTACCGTATAAATTACTTAAAGGATTAATTAAAGTTCCGCTGTTGCCATAAGAGTTTCTTGAATTACTATAATTTTCACCCGAATAACCTTGAGACGAGGTGCTGTGCAAATTAGAACCAGTGTTCGAACTACCGGATTCATCGGAAGTACCATATAAGCTACCTCTGTTTCCAGATAAAGTTCCATGCAAGTTATTTAAATCTTTTTGGGAAGTATCTGAATTACCATTTGATCCACTTGTTGTTTCTTGCGAGGAAACATAGGAAGAACCAGACAATCTGCTCAAAGTACCTGTGTTTCCAGTTAAAGTACCAGAAGCGTCGTATGCGTTACTTGTTCCATACAATCTACCAGTTGCTTTTTGCGAGGTACCATAGGAAGAGCCAGATATTATGCTTGAAGCACCTGCGTTTTCAGATAAAGTACCAGAAGTGCCATATGAATTACTTGTGTCTCCATAACGAATACCCGAATTGCCATAAGATCTGCTAGCTATTTCTTGCGAGGAACCGTAGGAGGAACCAGATATTATGTTTGAAGTGCCTGTGTTTCCAGATAAAGTACCAGAAGTGCCATACAAAGTACTTGTACCCGCAGAAGAAATACCAGACGAGCCATACGATCCACCAGTTGTTTCTTGCGAGGAACCGTAGGAGGAACCAGATATTATGTTTGAAGTACCGGTGTTTCCAGATAAACTACCAGAAGTATCATACAAACCACTTGTGCTCCCAGAAGAAAGACCAAATGTTCCATACGATCCACCAGTTGTTTCTTGCGAGGAGCCGTATGACGAACCAGATATTCTGTTCAAAGTACCAAATGTTGTTCCTGCGTTTTCATTTGAAATTTCTGAACTGCTATATGTATTTCTCGAATTATCTTGAGAATTACCATACGAAACCTCAGAACCCCTATTAAAATTGCCAGAAGTTTCGTAAGATCTGCCTGAATTTCCATAAATAGTACCTGCGTTTCCTGCATTTTCATTTGAAGCACTAGAAGCTCCGTAGGAAGAAGAGATACTTTCATAAGGTATTCCCGAAGCACTGTAAGTTGATCCTAAGTTTGTATTTCTTTCTGAATTGCTGTAAGATGACTCTGCGGACGTACTTGAACTTCCGTAGGGATAACCACCAGACACACTTGAGCTTCCGTATTGAGATTGAGATCCATCAGAGCCACTGCGGCCATAATATGTTCCTCCATATGCTGAACCCATGCTTAAAGATGAGCTTTGGGAAGGAAAACTAGAAGACAAGCCATTGCCATAATTTCCGCGGGAAGCTGCGCTTGAAGAATAGCTAGACGCCCCATAAGAATAACTTAACGGTGCCCCAGAGCTTCCGTATGATATCGCACGTGACAAACTAGGATTTTGATATTGAGATTGCATGTTGGAAGATCCATAATAAGATCCAGATGACATTCCTACATTACCTGGATTACTCCCAGATACTGAGGGCTGCTGTCCGTAATAATTTGATCCGTAGTACTGCGATCCACCATAAGACTGTGAATAGGGATACGATTGTCCCCTGTAGCCAGATGATGAGCCATATGATGAGCTTTGTCGGTTGTCTCCGTACATGTGTTGGCCAGTTGTTGCGTGATAATCGTTATATACCTGACCGTATGGCCTATTTGAAGTTGATGGGCCATAATTGTAATAATTTTGTCGCTCGTTATATTGATCGCTTTGAGAATATGAGCCACGCGGATATTGATAACCAGTTGATCCACGTTGCCCATTGTAAACACCCTCCGTTGAAGCGCTTTGCAATTGCGACGAGTCATATCTTGTAGAGGAGCTGCCGACTCGAATGTCACTTCCGCTATACGACACTCTAGGGTTACTGTATGATGTCTCAGAAGGATTTTCACCAGCCATTGCGAGCTGAGAAGCACCGGACATCGATCCAGAACTTGAGTAACCATATCTTGAAGATGACGAGTAATCATAATCTATAGAAAATTAAAACGTTCTTAGTTTTTCAACACAATTTAACAAAATTTTACAAATAAGATAAATCAGTTAAATCCAAGACACCTAACATAATGTAGTTTAATTTAACTTATAAGAAATAAAAGTAGAAATAACTCTATTATTTTTTTCTCAAATTTTTTCAAATGTATACATACTCACTTGATCCTCCATAGCTAGCGGGGTTGTATGAATTATAGCTTCGTTGTTGGGTTGAATAGGGATATCTTCCAGAATTAGATGTTTGGTATCCGCTATTTGAATATCTGCTACTTGGATAGGAGTTGTAATTGCTTTGATAACTGGTACTTCCGTAGCTCGGTTGGTATCCAGAATATTGACGTGGCTGGCTGTATCCGCTGTAGTAACTTCCTTGATTGGTCAGGGATGACTGGACAGATCCAGAATTGGTTTGCTGCCTCCTGCCTGAGTAATAACTCTGTCCTTGCAAATTATAGCCGCGATTTCGACTGGACTTTGTCGTTGTTGGAGCTCGCGTCGGCGCACGTGTTGACGCTGGATCGGTCAAAGAAGCGTAGCGTATTTTATCGGGAAACTGATAGGTGCCAGAAAAAGTTCTATCGTCATTTCTCGTACGGCCGATGTTGCTACTTGATGAGAGAGACGATGTTCCTTCACGGGAAACTGTGTTGGAGTACGAATGCGAATTCCTTGAAGAAGGTGTCTGGCTGGGATTTTCCGAAGCCACTTGGTTAATTTGTCGCTTTATCAAACGATGAACTACGCGACGAGTCAGTTGCGACACGTAAAAATCTTTTCTTTTTTGCTTTTCCTGACTCAAGGACTTGCCCAAACTTGTTTCAAATGCAACGATTGCAAATAAAACAATTAAAAGAACTTTATTCATTGTCTTTTTTTATACACTTGTGAAAAACTTAGAGTTACTGTGATAAAGTATACAAGTAATAATTATTTCGATATGTTTGATAGCGATAAAAGCGACGGCTTAGATTAAAAATAGTTGGTTATGATTTTGATTTGCCTAGACTCTGTTTTTAAATCTTGCAAAAGTCGTTTATGCTTCTTTTTGTCGTTCTTACTACTAATTTCAAATACATTTTAATTTCATGTTCATCAAAAAACTGAAAGTCAAAGGAAAAAGATTTAATCAAGCGTTAACATGGTCTTCGGAATAGTTTTGAAAAGTCAATTGTCTACTGCATTCTGTTTTGCCATTTCCAAAAAACAAAACATCAAGTGAAACAATCTTATCTAAATAATTTTTATTTTTCTTAATGTCATACGTAATTACGGTACGCAAAATTTTTCAAAATTTGTAAACATTGTTATACTGTTGTTAATCTAACTCAGTTTAGTTTTAATATATCCATAACAAAATTTCTCATAACTTATCAGTGTTATCAACAACGCTTAATCAAAATATTATTTTTTTGTTTCTTTTTTACTAGTAAGCTTACTTATATTTTTAAAACATTTTTTATCTTGATTAAAAAAAGAAGTAAAAAGTTTAATTTGCTTTCTTTCTCTAACCAAAAAATTATGAATTTGAAAAGCTCGGAAGACTGGTTACTAAATTTCTACAAGCATGAATTGGTAATGGTAAATTCCGCCAAAATTCAAGTTATTTTATTGTTTCGTCACGCAGCTAATTTGTTAAGATTACGTTTAAATTAATAATCTAAAAACTATCAAATTTAACGGTCACTTTCTATTTTTTATGAGTTATAGTTAATTGTAATGGTCACTTTCTAAAATGACTTAGACCTAAAAAATATTTTCTTTGCTGATCTCAATTTCAACAAGCAAAGAATTAATGAAAGAAGTCGTAAAACAAAGAACGAAAAGCAGAAAACTACTCTGAATACAACAGTGACGTTTGCAACGTTTTATTCTTTTAAGACGATTGTAAAAACATGCTTTACGCTTAATTGAAATCTGTCAAGAAGAATAGTTGCTGTGCGTGCTGTTTCTTGTAGTTTCTCAATTTTTCAAAAGTAAAAGTGCTCTGATTTGCCTGAAAAACAAAAGCAGTATTTCAAGAATTTTTTCAAACCGTAACTGCACGCAAACGTCAGTGATGCCTTGAAAACATCAAGTCAAAGCCAATCAGTAGGTGGCCAGGGGTGCCGGAGTTTTTTCTGCAGGAGGGGGCAAGATTCAAAAAAGGCACTCCCAACAAAAAGCAAATTTTGGCAACCATGCTACAAATTGAAAGTTTGATTGACTGATTGAATTTCTGTTTTCACAAGACAGGCAGGTATCGCGGAAAAGTTTTATTTTGATAATCTATTATTTTGGTTCGCGATCAATTTTTCGGCCAATATCAACCCTTTTTAATAAATGCAAAACGCAAAACCTTAGTCTTTAAGGTAAGCTGCATCTTGTAAAAGTCTTTAAGTTGACTGTGCCATGACCATTTACTACGATAGCCACAGTAATAGCCAATTTTGCACAGGATTTTCTCAATTAGGCTACCCACTAAAAAAAAACGCAAATATATTAACTGGTTATTAAACCTAAACCTACCCACAATTAAACTTTTGTCAAAAGCACCAAAGCTAGTTTCGAAAACATTCAACAATTATGACGTCCATGCAGGGCAACCAAAGGCAGATAAATACAGATCGAATGCATTTTGCTTTGGAATATAAGTAAATGTTTTCCCATGCAATCAGTGAATAGTTTTACAAAACACAACGCTGGCTGAAACATTTACGTCATCAAGAATACGAAAAAGTTAAATGGATAAAGCAATAAATAACTTGGAGAGCTATTAACTATTGCGTAAAACGAAATAACGTAATTACATGAGAAGAAATACCCCTTTAGTAGAATAAGGTATGATGTCAATTATTAAACGTTGCACGATTAATGAAACCAAAATAATTTAATAGTGTTTCGCTTGCTTTAGCAAAGACATCTGCATGTGCAACGGCTTGTAATTTGATATTGTCCAACAATGATATCTGTTATAGGGCTTATAAGCCATGTTTTGATTCTTCTCATGACACTAAAACTCCGTTTTTGCAGAAGCCGAAACGAGAGCTATGCCGCAGTAAATTTTAAACAATTTATGCATTTCTGGGACGCATTTTTTGTTGAAAACTTTGCAACTTGTTGATATCTTTCTTACTTTTTTCAGAGGCGTGGAACTTTCTTTGTTAAATAAATTAATATGAGTATGTAGGTCTGCAAGTTCTTCTGCAAACACATCAAAGCGAACTAGAACAGACTCTACAGGGTGAGCCATAAGTTTCCATACATAGAAAAAATAAACATTCTATATTGAAGAAGTTTTTATTTAGGCCTATATAATGTGCTGTATATGATTACCATTGTTTTGAATACACATATTGATACGTGTTTTCCACTGTTGATGAACACGCATTAGCACAGGTGAAGTTATGCCTGTAATGGCGGTGGTGATACGTTCCTTAAAGAATATACATTATACATTCTCAAATGTATGGAAACTTATGACCCACCCTGCATTATATATTACTTTATAATCACAATCATGGTACACATATGTACCACTGTCCCTTAGAGCAGGGGTTCTCAAACTTTTATTGTTATGGAGCTCATGAAGAGGTTGACCATTATTTACGGAGCCCTACAATAAATTTATAAAAATAAAAAAATAAAACACATTATTACTTACCATAGCCGTACCAGCCCAAAAAAATTTGGGGGGCAATGAAGTTTTGCCCAAATTTTGTGACGTTTGCCCAAGTCATGATTTTATAGTACATTTCGGATATGACAAAAAATTGTCTGAGATTCTCAGATGAAAAACCAATTTTGTCCTAAAATCATGGTGATCTCAAAAAAAGGTCTTCACTTAAATTCAGTCTCCTAATTTTCAATTTTCGTCCCAAAATCAAGGTGTTCTCTAAAAAAGCAATAAAAGTTTGAGAACCCCTGCTTTATTTAATGACTCGGATGTATTTGCTGCTTTGTACGAGTTTACTTTGCTTTGTGCGTATTTAAAAAATATTCAAATTTCTGATTAATTGAAGTTACTTGTAGGTTGTTATTGCTTCTTTGGACAGTTGCAAAATTAGCCAAGTCAGTATTTTAATAAGTAAACGAATAGCTCGCGGAGCCCCTAGGTTTCTCTCGCGGAGCCCTGGGGCTCCGTACGGAGCACTTTGAGAACCAATGCCTTAGAAGGTTAAGAATGCCACGCGTTTGATCTTGGTGTTTTTATTTTTAGATTTTAATGTCGGCTGTAAGTGAGTATTGATCAGTAGCCTGAGTCAGACAGCCTGTGTTGCTTGTTAAAATTAGTTTAACGCTACAATTTCTTTGCTTCTAAATCAAAATTTTTAAAATTAATACCTGAAACTTTTGTTCTTTTTAGGTATTTAGAAATTTCTGATGTTGTCGGTGGCGCACGAATATTGCAATATTTTTATACCTCTTTGTATATCTAAAATTGGAATAAGCAGTTAAAAATTTAAGGCCAGGTTAAAAGCATTATTAATGAGCTGAAATGGGCCAATGGTGGTGCAAATTTTTTTTTAATTTCTAATAAAACAAAACTTTCAAGAATTTTTTATAGTTTTGAGGTAAACTTAGGAATCTTATAGTTTCATTAGCAGGGTTTTATGTATGATTTAATAATACGCAAACGATTCAAACAAAAACCACTGTAGGCTAACTAATATTTACCAATTACATTAATTTTTCCCAAAAACCTATCTTGTGCGCAATCATAGTGTTTGATATGACTTCCACAAGCAAATTTTTGGTATTTTAAAAATTTTCTTGAACTTTTTTTATCGCTAGCCCACTTGCAGAACAAAAAGAATAAGTACACCAATAATAGCGTAGTCCAGTGGTTAGAGCGCCGGAATTGTGATCGACACGGTCGTGGTTCAAAACCTATTAAAAAAAAAGAACACTCAGTTAGTCGATTATATTATTAGAAGCGTTTGACTCTGTAATGGCATTTCTTCACTAAATTATACGAAATCATTATTTAAAACTTCACTATTAACGTTCCGCAATTAGCATTATGCGGAGAGTGTGAAGCAGCACAGGCGTGTTGGGGTGGGAACATGTGATTACAGGGCTTTGACACTGTTTTTGCAATAACCTGACGAAAAGACTTTTATCTTATACTGTATATTGCTAAGTTGCTTGCCTCATCTTTTCCTATCTTAGAGTTTCTGACGTAGGCCTAACATTGAAAAAGGTGGGGCAAAACGAGATGTTGAGTTTATTTAAAAAGTTTAACTTTTGTCATATTTTGGTTTATTGGCTTACTTGGCATATATTAGTTCAAATTGACGATTATTTGTTGAAACGTATATAGCAATACAGCTTGATTGTTCATGCGAACGAGACAATCGATCTAAACAAGCGGAATTGCTTTATTACATGAGTCGCAAGTGTAATAACTAACAAGTGCTCGCTACAAACCAGTCAGACGTTTAGTAAATAACGGCTTTTCTTCGACATGCGCCGTCTAACGGGCACTCACCTTTTTTTCCCGCAGTTAGGTTGAAAAATATCACTCGGTAACACCTGATTTACAACTAACACACGTTTATTGTGCACAGCTAATACAGCACCCATGTTCGGCAGGGATCTATAGCTAATTTTCACGTTCTAGAGGTTGCATATTTTTTCTAAAAGCTTGTGGATGCTTGTCGATGAGCAATAAGAACTAGTTTTTGGAGTTTCATCTCTTTCAAGGTATGGAGTTAATTGCACTTCTTGAAAACAAAATTAACCATCTTTTTCTTGAAGAAGCAAAAAGAAATGAAAGTATTTTATTTTACACGACAATAGGCTTATTTCAGTTTTGTTCTATATTGATTCAAGGGGCTGTGATCCTAAATATTTGAAAGCAGTTAGGCAGTAACAAACGTTTTTTTTATATGCACTTGATAAAAAAAATGCCATAAAAATTACCAAGTCTTTTCTCAATAGGCTTGAAGAAACAAATGGTTGGGATACAATAATGTGCAAAAGTCTGTAACTATTTTATTCTGAAAGCAGAATTCTGTTCTGTATTTAAATAGTGGCGGCTCACTTATTGGAGCTTAAAAAAATATAATTATTAATTTTTAAAGCGTTGCTGTTAATATTTACAACTACTGCACAGATATTTGGAGGTCCTGCAACTCTGCAGCTTCAATGTGCCGGCCGCCACTGATTTAAACTGTTTTATAAGGCGTTTCAACGCATTTAAATGCAGTGTTGCGCGCGTCAATAAAAATTGTTGACAGGATCAGCGTCAACGTCAATACCTCAAAATCTTAACAGCGTCAGCTAAAGCGTAAGCGCCAACGAAATTCGACGGCGTTAGCGTCAGCGTCAACTTCAATGGTCAATTCCATAAAGTTCAAGAGCGAAAAATTATTACGTGGTGGATAAAATTTATGATTTCTCGTAAATTTCAAACAAAAACCGCTTAATTCTTAAAGAAACCCAATATAAAACAGATTTCAATCTACCATTGACACTTGTTGTCAATTGACCCAATATAAAACTTGTTACTAAAGAATTGACAGATTTACCGGTTGATGCTAAGTAAATGAATTCGAACTAGAGATATCAACCACATCGTGTAACGTGCGCGGCCGCTTATGTCGTATTTGCTTCACCGCATAGACCAAATACAACAGCTGCCGCGCAAAGACCACGTTCTCGTGGAATGCTTCCGTGCACTAAGGGTCTGTATATTTATTTTATAATGACGCTTTTTTTCAAATTATGTTTGACTTTTTGATGAATATGCAACTGTTTTAACTTTTTAAAAAAGCTTGATAGACTATTATTTTCATTTCACTGTGTTTTTCTTAAATTAAAACAATTCGCTATTTTTTTTTTTTTTTTTTTATATCAAAGGGGTTTAAAAAACATATTTTACTTCTCTTTTGGATCATCTTATAGTTATTTTTTATTCTTTTGTATAAAATTTTCACAAGCTGCGGTATATAATTTTATGTATATGCTATGTTATTTCTATAAATATCGTATTTCAATTTTTTACTGCCTTGAATAACCAAAAATGAAAAAAAGAGATCGAGATAGTAAAAGAAAATACCCAAGTGGAAACAAAAAGAGAAAACTTGCAAAAAAACAAATGAACGGCATTGCAATTCAAAAAGGAACACTGGAAAAGTTTTTTAAGTGCAATTTTAACACAAACCAACAGAAAGAGACATTGCCACACCAAAATGAAGTCAAGTACCAGCTGTGTACCGAAGAACCAGGAGCTAGTCAACAATTCACCAAACAGCCCGGCCTGACACAGGCTCTGGACAGTTAAGAAAATATCTTGTTATGCAAGGACCTGCTCCAATTAAAAAAGATACTTTTCCGAGAATAGTCGTGGTCGCTGCTTTTCTAAACAATATTGCCAAAGATTATTACCTAATGGAGACAATGTGATAAGACCACGAACTATTTATTCAAAATCTGCAAATAAAATTTATTGTTTTTACTGCAAGTTACATCCACAAGAATAGGCATCCAGCTTAACTCATGGTGGTTTTGTGACCGGCCTAATGTATCCAGACGATTAAAAGAGCATGAAGAATCAAAAGATCATGTAATGCTACTACGCAGCTTTTTGAGCTCCTGCAAAGATTAAAAAGTACAACCATTGACAAAGAAAATTCAGGAACTTGCTGGACATTGGAATCTAGTTCTAAAACGAATGGTTGCAGTTACCCAATTTTTAGCTGAGAAAATTTTTTATTTTGCGAGGAAAATGAAGCCATTGGTTGCAAAAGTTCAAAAAACGAAAATTTTCTGGGTTTGATTGAATTGCTCGTAAAATTTCATCCAATTAAAAAAAACATTTCGAAAATGTTAAAAGTAAAAACACGCACATACATTATTTCAGTAATGATATAGTCAAAATAAACTTATGGATATCAAAGGTGGTGCTGTATTGAAAGAGATACTCCAAAGAATAAGAACTGCAAAATACTATGCTGTGATATTAGATTGTAGGCTATTATAGACCTTAGTCATCAAGAGCAAATTTTACTAACAATCCGTTATGTATCAGATAGATTATCTAACCAAGTTTCTGTTGCAATTTTGGACACTATATAAAGTCTATTCTTGTTGAGAGCAGCACTGGAGTAGACATGTATTTAACACTTTTAGATGCATTAAAAGATTTAAAACTTGAAGTAGATGACAATTGTGGTCAAGGGCATGACAATGGCAGTAATATAAAAGGGCACATATTTGGTGTCCAAACTCGTCTGTTGAAAGACAATCCTCCAACCTTCTTTGTACCATGTACTTGCCATAACTTAAATTTACTACTTAGTGATATTGCCAAAAGTTGTACAGATACTGTTTGCTTTTTTGGTACATTGCATCGAATACATGTATTTTTTTGCTGCATCAACGTAACGCTGGCCAGTGCTGAAGAAGCATCTAAATTGCTTATGGGTAGAACCCGTATGTGAAACTATATGGGAAAACCAAATTGAAAGTGTAAAATCAATCAGATATCAAATTGGGGAAATATTTGATACACTGTGTGAGGTGGCAGAAACAAGTGATGATGTACAGTTTAAATTGGAAGCAGAAAGCCTTGCAAACCAATCGAGTGATTTTAAATTTTTAGTGTGCCTCTGCTTTTGGTTTGATGTACTTTTTCACGTGAATTTTGTCAGCAAAGAACTTTAAGGGGAAAATGTTAGGCTTTATGATGGACTAAAAAGCTTTTCTAACTTGCTGAAATGGATGAAAGAATACCGCAACGAAGGACTTGAGGATGTCGTTTCTACAGCAAACGAGTTACCAGATGAACTGAATATTTTAGAGGAAAACTGAAAGTTTTCAACAAAACAAACTCGTAGAAAAAAAATTGTTTTTATATGAAGGGCAAGATGAAGCAATTGATGATTCCAAACAGGCGTTTAAAATTAAGTGCTTTGACATTATTTTTTAATAGGGAATGAAATCACTCGAGGACAGATTTACAAATTTGAGAAAATGTGCTCAATTTTTGGCTTTATGACAAAATTTAAAACTATGCCTAAACAAACTATGAGAGAATGTGCAAGTAAATTACAAAATGCTTTGACAAATTCAAAGCTAAGCAAAGACAGCAATGGAGATATGATTGCAGAGAAGGAAACAGATGTTAGCTGCACAATGTTACGCGAGGAATTACTGTCACATAAATCGGTCCTCCCGGATGAATTCCAAGACACAATAAACCCAGAAAAATTGTTAAAATATCTTAATGAAAGCAATCTCGTTTTTTATAGAGAGCATTGTCAAATTGTTTAGTCTCTCTTGTGACATCGTAAACCTTAAGTACGTTTCTTTTATTTATTTTTTTATTTTTTGTTTTTATCTCTATATTTATCCTTAATTAGTTTCAGCATTGAAAAATTTTTTGCCCTGATGCAACTGTTATTGTTAAATGAATCCTCAAAGCAATGAAAACATTAGGAAATGCTGTAAATCTATTGTTTTCTATCAAGTATTCAAACAGTGCATAGGGTTTAATTTTGGAAAAAGAAAAGTTGTCAGAGTTTCAAGTTCTTCAGCCAACAGATTTTCATCAACGTCTTTATGTGTTTCTGTAATCAGCGTCGTGTTTTATTGTGATTAGGCCTACTGTTAAAGTTTAATGTGTGTTTTCTTATTTTTGCCATACGTATATTCTGAAAGTTATTTAGAAATCCAAATAATTTTACATGATTTTTAAGTTATTCAAATCTAGTTTCCAATGATTAAATAGCTTGATCCAGCACAAAGTAGAAGCATTGAACTCTTTATGTTTTTTTGGATCGTCGAAAGGTTGTCCTTGAGCCTTATAAAAAAACATTTTCTTTCTTTTTCGTATTCTTTTGTCTTAAAATTTTTTTAAACTCCAAAGATAATTCAACAGTTTCAATCAATTCATTTGCACCTATTAGAACACCATTAAAGCCCTCCTCTTCATAAATTCTTAGCCATGACAAGAGTTTCTCAAATGACTCCATTTTCGCATCAATGTCCTTTGTTTTACCTTGTAGTTCCTTGCTTACATAGTTAACTTTAAAAAGTACGTCATAACAAAATATCAAAGAAACTAAAAATTTGTAATCTTTTTTCTGGTTTGTTAAAGATTTAGCTTTTGCTTTTATCTTGGGCTCATCTGTTATCTCTGATATTTTAACAATATTAAGCGCATCAAATACTTCTTGTGCCGGATAACGAATAGCTTCAACACCGTCAATGCGACATTCCCAACTTGTATTGCTCAAAGGTTTCATCGATAATACCGGTAGGCCTACATATTTTTTTAAAAACTGCCCACCTTTTATTTGATGCTGTAAACAGAGTTTAGATCGCCTGCAAGATATCAAAGAGTGTTATAGCACCTGGACAACATTTAGCTACATCTCCGAGTAAAAGGTTATAATTGTGACATGCATAGAGTACAAGTACAAAAATGCTTAATATAGCTTTTAACAGCAAATGCTTCATCTACAATTATACTAACAATTTCGAACGTCTCAACGTTTGCAGGACAGAATCCGCCAGCATGTGCCGAAGTCTATTCGGAACAGAACCAGTCAAGAACGTAAACAACCAGAACGCCCGGGAAAACTAGCGAACTCAATACCGCACTGTGATTCAGCAATTAGAAACCATCTGTTACATAACCAAAAATGTGCATCTCACTATAAGGACAATCAATTTTTTATTCTCTCTAAAGCACGATCCGATTTTCATTTATCAGTCTTGGAATCAATTTTCATCACTCTTCGAAAACCTAATTTGTGTAGACAGAAAGAATTTGTTTACAAACACAAATTGTTAGTATAATTGTAAAAAATTGTCTTTTTAGTTCCAAATTTTAGCACAAAACTTGCATAATTTTGTTCCTTTTTTTTTTTTTTTTTTTTTTTGCCAAAAATTTCTTACGCTGACAAAACGTGGTTTTATTTATTAAATACTTTTAATTATTATGATAACTGCTACTAACCTTAATTTTTAGTCAATCAGGATCAGTCTTAAAACTTTTGAAATACGGTACTACGTTCAGTTCTGCAATTCATTCTAGCGAAACCTCCTGAAGAGAGCTAGACGAAAACGTTCGAGTTTTCAAAACAGCCTTTTTTAAGGCTACTTATTTAACAAAAGAGCTTTAGATGAAGCATTTGCTGTTAAAAGCTATTTTAAAGTTTTGTACCAATAAAAAACTTTTTAAATGCTTAATAATTAACCCTTTAAGGGACAGTGGTACATATGTGTACCATGATTGTGATTGTAACGTAACAATAGCATGTCATAAAGCAAACCGTAAACTAGGCTTTTATTCACAAAATTATGACTAAAATCTGAAAAGAAAGCAATAATAATAATTGAAATAGAATTAAGCGTTTGAAATTAAATTAGCTGAAATCGATTAAACAAAACCAGAGTGCTATTTAAAGTTAAAAAAGTTCGCGCAAGGCAGCAAGTTACATAGGAAGATGACAACGATAGAAATAAATAAACTTATGAATAAGGCAAGTGTTACGGTGGTTCGAGTCCAGGTTAAATCATAATAATCTTCCTACGATCGAAAAATAAAACGCAATTTAAAGCAAACAAAATTAGTGAGTTATGTATACGCCAAATCTGTCCGGTGGTTTACGCGTTCGAGTCGAGCATCTCAAGTCTGAACGATTTTCATCTCGGGAATTGGAAGGCAGTGCTTGTTGAGATCTCTCTTCACGCAGTTCACTGCTTTTGAGATTCATTCAAAGGAGCGTTGGGCGTTGATTGTGGTCGAGCTACGGCATAAGAATCGATTTCATTTGCTTCGGTTTCGTGGGTTGGAGAAGAGACAGGAGGATTGACTTCACTTGTTTCGGCTTCGCTGGTAGGATAAGGGACATAAGGATTGATTTCATTTGCTTCCACTTCGCGGGTTGGGGAAGGAACCAAGTCTGTAACAGAAACTGTTGACTCTCTATCGTCTGAAAATTTTACGATAGCGAAGTTGGGATTTGCTTCAACTAGTTCCACTACATCAACAAGAGGTTGATTCTTTGTTCGCACGAAACGCCGCAACAGTACAGGCCCAGGTTGCAACAACCAGTTAGGAAGAGAGCGCCCCAGCATGCTTCTACGGTGGAAGTTTAAGAAGCGTTCGTGGGGCGTTGCGTTAGTTGTCGTGCATAGTAACGATCTAACAACATGTAAAGATTGAGGGAGCACAGTTTCCCATGAAAGCTCTGGTAAATTCAGGTTACGTAGCATTAACTTTACCGTTCTCCAAACAGTTTGGTTCACTCGCTCACATTGTGCGTTACCAGTAGGGTGATATGGCGTTAATCTACTGGTAGCCACTCCTCAATCGTTCAAGTATTGTTTTAGTTCCCTGGAAATAAAACTTGAACCACGATCACTATGAACATAAAGTGGAAATCCGAAGATGTTGAACAAAGTTGACAAACATGATATTACCGTAGCTGAGCTCATGTCTTTGCATGGAAAGGCAAAAGGAAAGCGACTAAATTCATCGACAATAAACAGAACATACTTATTTTTACCTGGTAACGGACCTTTGAAGTCGACACTCAGTCTTTCCATGGGTGCATAGCTTTAACAAGAGTTTCTATAGGTTTTCGAAAGAAGCGCGGTTTTATCTCAGCACAAATTTGACAGTTTGAACATACCTTTTTGACGTCTTCGACAGAAAATGGTAAGTTCTTGGTTTTTACGAAATGTGACAATCGAGTAACTCCTGGATGGCCAAGTACTTTGTGTATTTCCACTAGATTAAGCCCGTTGAACATCACACTACACACTCTTGAAAGTATCTGGAACAATATTTTGCATGCGCGGCCTATGAACAATATTGTAGACAAAATTGCCCAGTTTTGTTCTCCAAAGTTGAATTTTCGTATTCTTAATTTTTCTTAAACGATGGGGGTCAAACAGAAAAGATACAGCTTGTTGATCAGTGATTAGTTGAAAGCGTTTAGAAAATAAAAAATGATTCCATTTTCGTACGGCGTCGATGATTGCCGCCGCTTCTTTTTCGACAGCCGAGTATCGACGTTCGCTGGGAGAAAGAGTCCGAGAATGAAAAGCAATAGGGGACCACCTTGATTTAGACTAGCTGCTAAAGTATGGTTAGAAGCATCACATTCTACTGTAAAAGGCAATCCTTCATTCACACAAGTTAAACAAGCAGAAGTTAATTCAGATTTAAGCATTTCAAACGCTCTTGCCGATTCATTAGATAGAGGAAAAACATTGTTTTTGTTTGATTCGATAAGGGGTTTAATTTTTAAAGAAAAATCAGAAAGCCATTTTGCATAGTACGAAAACATACCGATAGCTCTTTGAAGTTCCGTTTTACTTTTAGGCAGGGGTAGTTCACGCAGAGGGCGCAATCGTTCGGGATCAGGCCGTATCTTTAGATGAGACACGCGATATCCTAACAAGTCTATTTGGTTTTTCTCAAACACACATTTATCAGTGTTAAAGGTTAAGTTTTCAGCTTCGGAAGCTGCTAGTAACGCCTTTAGTTTTAAATCATGGTCAGTCTTGTCATAGCCAGAAACAGTGATGTTATCAACATAAGCATAAACTCCTTTTAAACGATATTTGTCAATCAATTGGTCAATCACACGTTGGAAGTAGGAAACACCGTTTGTGACTCCAAACGGTAAACGGGTGTACTGGTATAGCTTGCCGCAGGCTTCAAAAGCCGTATATGGTCTACATAATGGAAGTTGATAATAAGCAGACTTTAAATCTAAGGTGCTAAAAACTGTACCTTTTGCAATTTCACTTACTTGCTCATCTATGTTAGGTAGGGGGTAAGCGTCTAGTAGCGTAAATTTGAAAATAGTTTGGGAGTAATCAACAACCATTCGACGTTTATGGCGTTCATCTTTCGTTACCAGTACTTGAGCACGCCATGGAGAATAAGACGGCTCTATAATGTTGTCATTAAGAAGTTTACTAACCTCGTTATGAATAAACTGTCGATCATCGTTGTTAATTTGCGTGATTTCGTAACTATCGGTTGACATCCGGGGATAAGATTGCGAAAAAGTCTCTGGGTATAGACTCGAGATGCAGCTACTCCACAATGTGCTACTACCAAACCTTTTTTTTGATCCTCCCAGTTTAAAAACTACTTCCTCGTGCTGTCTCATAAAAGCTTGTCCCAAGACAATGTCAGCACATAGTTTAGGGACTACGCCTAACGTAAGGTTGTCATAGGTTTGTCCTTTCAACTTTAAAGTTTCTTTTACTTTACCAAGCACTTTGATTGAGAATGCTTGAGAGGCCATAACGACATTCGTTTTTGCACCAAAGATTTTGAGTCTCAATTCATCGACAACCTTTCTATTTATGAAGTTTTCTGAGGCACCAAAGTCTAACAAGCAATCGAGCTTCAGATCCTTCAAGAAACCGGTCACAACGGTTGGCTTCAAACAGCACGGTGCGCTGGCGAGAACGGCTAAAGAGTTTTTACAGTCGTCATTTACAGTTCCAACAGCTGAAATAGTTCTCTTGTTTTTACTTTGGCATACCTTTTGGTAGTGTCCCAGTTTTCCACATTCGTAACACTCTCTGTTCTTAGCTGGGCAGTTAGATCTTCCTCCAGCGTGCAGAGCTCCACCACAAAAAAAACACTTTTTTTTTGAACGTTTGAAATGTGAAGTTGTAGCAGTTAAAGAGACACATTCTTCGCTGTTAGAGACTTCTATTTGAATAAGGTTGATGCTGGTATAAGGTGTATAATAGTGGTTTAAGGTAATTATTTTAAATTATTAAGCTATTAACTACTGCTAATTTTAATAACTTCTTGTCTGAGCCATGGAAAAATTGGAAGAATTAGAAAGAAAATTGGATAAAATATCAAAAAAACAAGCTGAGTATGAATCCACGTTTAATGCTCAAGAGCTAGATACTGCCAAAAAAAATATTTCTATTTCAGAAACAACATCAAAATCTGAACAGCAAAACTTCCTTCAACAGATGTCCAAGGATATTCAATTGTTGCAAAAAGAGTTGGAAAGTTTAAAGAAGTGGCAAGAAGTTCAAGATTTAAAACTGGATGAGCTGGAGCAATACAGTCGATCAAATTGTTTAATACTACATGGGAACCCAATTGATAATAAGATAAGTAATTCAGAGGTTGAGAAGTATATAGTTAATACTATTAATTCTAGATTAGAGCTGCCTTCTAAAATATGTGCAGCTGATATTGATATTTGCCACCCTCTGCCCTCAAAAAAAACAACTAAACCTATCATTATAAAATTTGTTCGCAGATCAATTAGAAACATGATCTTTGCCAATAAGAAAAATTTCAAAGTGACCAAAGGACCAAAACTCTCAATGACTGAGTCTTTGACCAAAAGAAGACTGAAAATAGTAGAAGAAGCCCGAAAATACTTCGACTTTGAAAATGTCTGGACTCAGAAAGGTAATGTATACTGTTCTTTTAAAGGCAAAAAACATGCTATTTATCACCTTTCAGACATTCATAGAATTAGAACTTCTTAAACAGATGTGTTTATATAACTGCTTAACTTTTTTAAAATAGCCCAAAATTAGTTATGCCGAAATTTACCTTACACCACACAATGAAAAAAATCTTAGTTTACTTTATTTAAACAATAAAAAAAAAAAAGTTTTTTTTTTTTTTTTTTTCTGTTTTTTCTTTTCTCTTATCTTACTAGTTTTTTTTTTGTGCATTTTATTGTCTCTTTTGTTTGATTCCTTTTATTTATTTTTTTCTCTTAGTTTAGATTGACTTTTGTTTTTGTTAACTATTTTATTTTGTAGTTGCTCATAAGTTGTTAGTGTGTATTTTAACATATGGAAAATTCATCATCTAAAAGCAAACTTACATGCTATTATTGCAATAAAACAATTCGTAAAGATTTTATTCCTATTAATTGCATTAAATGCCATAAATCATTTCATAAAAAATGTGCTAAATCAATCAACAATAGGGAAGACCACTTAACATGCATTACATGTCAAAACTTAAACTCTGGTAACTCAAAAAAAAGAATGTATCACTCACCACAATCACTTCCACATGCTGAACATCTGAACACAATTTTTCAAGATACCATAAACACTGGTGATAACAACAGTTTAAACTATCCCAGTTTTTACAATTTTCAGGAAAAATATATTGATATCAGCTCAGTTGAATCACTAACATCTAATGGTAATGAATTTTTAATTGTATGTGTGAACATGAGATCTATTGTCAATTTACTAAACTTCAGCAAACTTGAAGCATTTATTCATAATTTAGAACCAAAACCAGACATAATAGCAGTCACAGAAACATGGATTCAATCAAATGCCCCTGGCCCATACTATAATCTAAGTGGCTACTTGTTTGTTTCTAATAGCAGAAAGTCTCACAGAGGAGGAGGAGTTGGTGTATATATAAAAAATATACATAATTTTACTGTAGTTGAAGAACTAACAATTATGAATGAAAAAATTTTTGAATCCATATTCATAAAAATTGACATACAAAATATTGACGTATTGTGTGGAAACATTTATAGATCACCATCTAATAATATTCATTCAAATGAAGTATTTATAAACACTCTTCATAACTGCCTAGATATTATTGGTCTAAATAAAAAGTGTTTTATTGTAGGAGACTTAAATTATAACCTAGCAAATCATGATAATTCTCATGTTTCAAATTTTACTGAATTAATGTTAGAAAAATCATATTTTTCGGTTATTAATCTACCTTCACATATATCTGATTCTAATGCATCAGTTTTAGACCATATATGGACAAATCTATATAGCAATCAAATTAAATCAGGAATTATTTTACATTCCATTTCTGATCACTTACCTACTTTTGCTTGTGTAAATATGAATAAATCATTACCTTGCCCAGAAACAAAAAGATTATTCACTCAGCAAAACATCAAAAAATTTAACCAATCACTGAATAAAATTGACATTACTCCTATACTAAATGAACATAATCTTGACTACGCCTTTGAATTACTAATGGATACATACAGCAAAGCTTTCAATGCCAATTTTCCCTTAGTTTCTTGCACAAAAAATAAAACTAACCATCAACCATGGTTTGATACAGACTTATATGAGCTATTCAAAGAAAAAAATAAAGCTTTTAAAAAATACCTTAAGAAAAAAACATTTTACTACAAGATTAAGTTTAATAAAATTAGGAATAAATACAACCGAGAACTGCTAAAAAAGAAGGAAAATTTTTATATTAAAACATTTGAAAAACACAAACATAACATAAAAGAAACCTGGAAAATTATTAATAATCTTTTAGGCAATATTAAAACACCATTGTGCTCCTCTTTATTAATAAATGGTCAGAGTGTTCAGAATCTTTCTAAAATAACCAATCATTTCAATGAATACTTTGTAGGTGTGGCAAAAGATCTGGTATCCAATTTACCACAAAACTTATCAAATATCCAAACAAGTCTGCCCCCATCAACGACCCAATCGATTTATCTTTCCCCAGCAAGTCCTTTTGAAATAAAAAAACTACTGGCCAATTTTAAACCCAAAAATAGCAGTGGTATGGATGAAATTCCAATAACAGTCTTGAAAACCACTCCTGACAATATATTATATGCTCTTACTCATGTATTTAATCTTTCTATGTTAAATGGAAAGTTTATCACATGTTTCAAAACAGCAAAAGTCATACCAATTTTTAAAAAAGGAAACCGGACAATTGTAAGCAACTATCGACCAATAAGTCTACTACCAACTATGTCCAAAGTCCTGGAAAAGATAATGTATAACCGAGTAACTTCATTTCTTAAAAAACAAGATTTTTTCTACAAACACCAATATGGGTTCAGGAAAAAATACTCCACATGTCATGCTACCTCTATTTTAGCAGAAAGTATAACAGATGCTTTTGAAAAGAAAGAACACGTACTAGGGATTTTCCTAGACTTATCAAAGGCTTTTGACACAATTGACCACACTATACTTTTAGATAAACTTTGGCATTATGGTATAAGAGGCCTAGCTCATCAGTGGTTTAATAGCTATTTAAGTAAAAGAAAACAATTAGTATATATTAATAAAGTTCACTCAAATGTCCAAACAGTTGAATATGGTGTTCCCCAAGGGTCTATTCTCGGACCCCTCTTGTTCCTAATTTATGTGAATGATTTCCCCAACTGTATAACATCAGGTGAAAGTATTATGTATGCTGATGATACTAATATATTTTTAAAAAATAAATCCTATGAAAAGCTATATCTCGAAGCTAACCAACAGCTATCAAATATTGCAAAGTGGTTAAACTGCAATAAGTTAACTCCCAATATCAAAAAAACCTTTTACATAGTTTTTCGAAGGCCAAACACGATACCCCCTCCAAATTCACTTACACTCTCATTTAAAAATAATTGCATCACTCGTAAATCTGAGGCAAATTTTCTAGGTGTTATCTTTAATGAATTTTTAAGCTGGAAACCCCACATGGACCAGGTACTACGAAAAACAACCATGAACTTGGGTGTAGTTAAAAAAATTTCACCCCACCTAAACAAAAAATCATTGGATATGCTCTACCATTCTATGATTGTTAGTCACATACGGTACTGTATAACAACTTGGTGTAATGGCAATAAAACAACATTGTTAAAAATTCAACGAATTGCCAATAAGTTTATAAGAATGATACATGGAATACATTTTAAAGGCAGTGTAAAAAACGCAATGTATATAAATGGTCTAATGACAATAGAACAAATACAACAACTGGAGACAGCCTGTTTCATGTTTAAATATTCAAAAAATCTGCTTCCTAATAGTTTTGCCAACTTCTTTTCAAACAATCTTGTTGACCCTAAAAACAAAATAAAGACAAGAAGCAACTCCGCTTATTATCCATCGTTTTGTAGACTAACTGTTACACAACAATGCCTTAAATACAGAGGACCAGTTGTCTGGAACAAAATTCCATTAAAAATTAAAGAATTAAAAACTTACAAAAAATTTCGAAAAGAGCTGAAGCGTCATATCTTACACTCTTAGTACGTGGCCTCCATAGATCTACTAAACTTTTTGCTGTTGCTTTTATGTCATATAAATTAGTGTTCTGTGGTTTCTGCTGGTTTTCTTTGTTGTTGCAGATTTGAAAGTACATCCGAATCTAATTCTCAAACCAAGCATAAGAAGAGTGGCAAGAACCTCGAAATCAATTAAACTATGCTTTGATTTTTTGATTCTATTTAATCAGAGTTTTGACAAGTGATAATTTTCTTGTGTATTGATACATCCTACCAACTTAGAGTTATACCCAGGTCACCAGTTACTGAAATGGTCTTTGACCCACGGCAGGATTTCTTTTGGTGGGTTTCTTTGCCTGCCCGACCCTTCGGAGTCACCAGTGCTTGCACTCCCACCCTTGATTAAGCAATGCACTCTTGACTTGTGACCTGTAGAAATGTATTATTGCTTTTTATACTTTTTCTCTTTTTTCTTTGTAAATGTACTTTTAAATTTTGAATGTTAAGACGCAGGTACGGTGACCATGCACAATTTTTTGTGCATGTTATAACGTATATCGTTTAGTTGCCGTTTCCCTATTTGCAACCTTTGCTCTATTTTGTCTTCAATTATTATCAATTGTTTCTTTTGGGTGCGAATAAAAACAAACTACTACTACTACTACTTTGTCGTTGGGAACAAAAGTAGTTGCTAGACGGTCAGTTGAATCGCTGTTTAGTTTATCAAGGGATTTAGCGTAAAGTTCAATTTGTTGCTTAGCCACTTCCAACATTTCAGCTTTTTTTATAGCCGTGTCCAAATCTAAGGTTTCTTCCTCTAAAAGCCTCCTGCTGGTTGTATCAGATCGAAGTCCGTTGATGAAAGCGTCCCTAGTCATATCATTTTTGTACTTTTCTGCTGATACAGCTTGAAAGGAACATTCTTTTGCAAGACCACGGAGAGCGTGAACATACTGAGAAATACTTTCATTCTGTGCTTGCAATCTTGTCATTAAGACGTGGCGGGCGAAAGTAACATTCTTTTTCTTTTGGTATGACGAATGAAGTAATTGTAGGGGAGACCGGGGCTAGTCGGACCACGGGGTTAGTTGAAACATTGCTGTTTTTTTCCTCCCTCAACATTTTCTAAAATAATTACTTCTACCTAGTGATGTATAATATTGATTTACATCCGCCATGCTAATTTCAAATGGCTTGAAGCAAAAACGTAAGTAAGGAGTAAGATTTTTAAAATTTTACAGTTTGAAGTAAAATTAGATTGTCTTAGATAATTTAATGTAGAAATATGCTTGAGAAGGATACACAAAAGTTATTTACCATATGTTGACAATAGATATAATGCTACAATAAAAAACAGAGGTAGTTAAATTTCTTAGTTATAATTACAGGAAAAGTAAAATTGTATTTCTCTGACACTACTGGGGTTAGTTGAAACTTTGCACAGGGGGTTAGTTGGAACATGTTTCACGTAACACTTTTAAGAATAATTTATACTTAACAATTGCTTTAAGATGTTATTTTTCATATCAGTTTAATTATTGCTATTTAGCATTCAAATCTTTATGTTTTTTTGTTAATGTCAGTTAATTGTAGTTATTTATTATACGACGCCATTCCATGGATGATCTTTTCGACAGAGGTTCATAGTGATGAACCCAGGTTTCATCTCCTGTCACTATACGGCTGAGAAAAGTTTTGTCACTTCTGTGACACTCAATAAGCTCCGAACAAGCTTCAAAACGGGCTTGCTTGTGAAAATCCAAAAGTTGCCTCGGAACCCATCTGGCGCAAACCTTTGCAAAGCCTAGCTCATTAACAATATTCACAGTACTTCCATGGCTAACTCCAACACGTTCAGCAATGTCATCAATAGTGATTCTGCGATCATCTCTAATCAATTTCTCAACCTTATCATTGTTTCCAGGATTGACTGCAGAAGATGGTCTTCCACTTCTTGGTCTGTCCTGGAGGCTACTCAAACTTGGATCATCTTCTTCGTGTTTAATCCTGGATACCCACTTTTTCACAGTGCTGTAGGCTAATGAAGCATCTCCATAAACATTTACCAACCTTTCGAAAATTTGTTTTGGTGGCTCCCCTTCCGAAACAAGAAATTCAATCACAGCTCTCTGCTTCTGACGGACATCCAGTGATGACGTCATTTCCAAAACACAATACCAAAAGTGGACACGTTGAAACAATTTTTTTTTACAATTTATCTTTAAAGCAGTAAATTTACTAAAATTTCTAGAAAAAAATATGAAGGTTAAAGCGGTTAAAGTTAACAGGGCTCATTACTTTTTGACTGACCCTCGTATATAGTAAGTAATAGGTGTATTTCTTAGCTGAAAGTATGCGTCAGTACAATCGTAAAACTCAACGGGGATTGATAACAAAAAATGTCATGCAAAAAGCCATGAAAGAGGTGTTGATTGATAAAAAGTTTTGCCGTACAGTGGCAAAGAAATATAATATTCCACATGTGACTTTGCGAAGATACCGTTTGAATTATCGCAAAGAAGCCGCTATCGTGAAAGATGATCATATAACAGAAGTATCGTTGAGAAAATATAAATATTTCAATAATCGGTCAGTATTTAATATTAGCCAAGAACTTCTTCTTGTGAAATATTTGCTTAAAGCATCCGCTTTATATTATGGACTTTCTACCAATGAAGTCAAATCTTTAGCATATGAATATGCTGCTAAACTTGGCTTGAAAATTCCAAACTCATGGGTTGCAGCAAAAAAGGCTGGAAGCGATTGGCTCTCTGGTTTTATGAAACGCCATCCCAACTTAACGTTGAGAACGCCAGAAAGCACATCACTTAGTCGTGCTACTAGTTTCAACAGACATAATGTTAATGCTTTTTATGACAAATATGAATCGGTTCTGCAAAGGGATGGATTTACACCAGACAAGATTGGAACGTTGATGAGACTGGCTGCACCACAGTACAGAAGCCAAGAAAAATTATTGCTGCAACCGGTGTTAAGCAAGTCGGTGCTGTTGTTTCGGCAGAGAGAGGTCAACTTGTCACACTTCGTTGTGCTGTTAGTGCAACTGGAAACATGATCCCACCTATGCTTATATTTCCCAGAGTACACTGTAAAGAACATTTTGTCAAGGGTGCTCCAACTGGTTTCATTGTAAGAGCTTACCCGAGTTACTGGATGACTTCGGAAAACTTTTTTTCCTGGATGAAACATTTTGTGTCACATGTTAGACGGAGTAATAAAGATAAAGTGCTGTTGCTATTGGACAACCACCACAGCCATGTCACTCTGGAAACTATTGACCATGCTAAAGAGCATGATATCGTCTTGCTTTCATTTCCACCCCATTGCTCCCATAAACTGCAGCCACTTGATAGGGCAGTTTATGAGCCTTTCAAGCGTTATTACAATAGCGCTTGTGATTGTTGGATGAAAGAAAATAGTGGAAAAACAATAACTATTTATGACATTCCTGATATGGTTGGAAGGGCTTTTCCTAGAGCATTCACACCCGTTAATATTCAATCAGGCTTCAAAGTGGCTGGAATTTTTCCTTTTGACCGTGAAATCTTTAGTAATTTAGAATTCTTGCCATCAGATGTTACTGATAGGTTTGTTCTTAGTGCAGGTACTGACAATCTTACCCAATTAAAACACCAACAATTATTCAACGAGTAGCCTCAAGTTTCGGAAAGACCTTCATCATCTACAAATAAATCTCTTTTAAATGTGACTCCTGAAAACATTCGACCATTCACCAAAGCAGCTCCAAAAAAAAGGAAGAGCTGCACAAAAAGAGGGAAAACTAGAATTCTAACTGACACTCCTGAAAAAAATCAAATTATAATAAACGCTGAAAAAAAGAAAACCACCCGAAAAATCTGTAAACGCACAATAACTGCGTCGATTGAGTCTGGCTCTGAAGAAGCATCATCACTGCTTTTATCAGAAGATGAGAATTGTTCGGATAATAGTACAACCTAGGACAAAGAATTGTCAAAGGTCACCAAACCTAGAGAATTCAAAGAAAAAGAATTTTCTCTGGTCCGACTGTGTGCAAAAAAAAAGTGTACGATATTATGTCGGACAAGTGATTAATGGTTTTGAAGATGGTGATGTAACTTTCAGATTTTTAAAGCGATCCTATTACTCTGCATTGGTGAGTGAACGTCCCACCTTTATTTTTCCAGAAGACACAAATGATGCATCGGAATTCACACACAATTTAGAAGACATTCTCTTTAACTGCCAGTTCCATTGAAAAAAGGGGGAACCAAACGTTGTCGGCAGAAATTTGACTTTCCTGTTAATTTATCAAGTTACAACCCTCAATAGGTTGACTTACACCATAATAAAAGAATTTTAAACTCTGCATACGGACAAATAATATTTGTTTCAACTAACCCTATGCCGTGTTTCAACAAACCCCGCATAAGGGGTTAGTCGGAACAAGTAACGTACGTTTATTTGAATGTAATTTGTAAATAAACCTCTTACATTTTTTGGTCAATCTTTTGTGATAAATTGTGCAATATAATGGTCATTATGACAGACTAGGATAAAATCTTTCTCATCAATTTCAAACCCTACAATTTTAATTTTTCTAAATTTTGTTCTAACTAACCCCGGTCTCCCCTATTGCTTCTCCGTATTCTGTAGCTTCACTTATGTAAGCGTATGTTTGAGGTGACAATTAATTAGTTAGCAGGGCAAGTCGATTTACAGCTCCTTCGTTATCCGTAACATTTGTAACAGCAGATAGAAAACTTTCAAACGTTTTGGACCAGTATTCAAATACTTTAGCTGCATCAGGATCTTCTGGCAGCGTTTCAAGTTTCTCAGGTCTTAACAAACGATCCATAATAGTTTAATATTTTGTGAATAAAATTGTCATAAAGTAAACCGTAAACTAGGCTTTTATTCACAAAATTTTGACTAAAATCTGAAAAGAAAGCAATAATAATAATTGAAATAGAATTAAGCGTTTGAAATTAAATTAGCTGAAATCGATTAAACAAAACCAGAGTGCTATTTAAAGTTAAAAAGTTCGCGCAAGGCAGCAAGTTACATAGGAAGATGACAACGATAGAAATAAATAAACTTATGAATAAGGCAAGTGTTACGGTGGTTCGAGTCCAGGTTAAATCATAATATAGCACTTTTGTAAAGGCATTATAATTCTGATTTTTAGGCATTTGTGACGTTATTATCAAATCATTGTTATTTTATTTTACAATCAAATTCTTATATCTTTTAAAGGGTTAACTGTTAATTCGTCATATGCATAATAAATTAATATTATGAGAAAGAATATTTCGTTCTTCATTTTTCGTTTTCACTACTGTTTTGTATTTCATATAATACATTAAAGGGCTCCACTGGCGCGGGGCCTCTTCAGCTGCGGGGTCAGATTTGGTCAAATTGGCTTAATACCGCCACTGGTTTGCTTTAATTGGTTTGTTTGCGTGCGTTTTATTATGGATTGTTTTTTGTTTTCACACGCAATTTTTTTAATGGAGCTAGAGGTTTTTCTTTTTTTTTTTTTTTTTTGTTAAAATAAGAGAATTCTGCCAGATAGCAGTGGTCAATATCGACAATAAGGTTACGATTAATCAGTGAAAAATTTTGAATGCCTTACTGTTCGGGTTAATTTAGGCTAGAAATTACTTTACAATTTAAAAATTTAAAAATTTAAAATTACAATTTAAAACCTTTGTTGCTTTCCTGAGAGTCAGGAGGATATAGAGATAGAAAATAGATACCATTGAAAAATTTAAATAAATTTGTTTAATTAAATTGAAATATAGAGATAGAGATAGAATTAAAATATAGTAATTAATGGAATTAAATAGATTTATAATTAGAATAGAATTAAATAAATAGATAGAATTAAAATATAAGAATATAAATATAATAACAAATATAGAGATAGAATTAAAAAATTTAAATAAATTTGATTAATTAAATTTAAATTATCTAAAGATATTATTTTAAAATTTTTAAAATTTTTTAGGCAATTGTTGTTTGTAATCCATTTATCACTTAAGGTATGGTACCCAACCTTTTGTGTGTGACAGTGTGACCATTGAAGTTGACAACGTGGAAGAGTGGTCAAGACTACCATACTAATGGCAAGCTTTATATACACAGTAGCAGTTGAAAATCTTTTTGTATCATTGTGTTGTGTGATTGGGAAAACACTTTAAAGCACTTGTGGTTTCCAAGAAGTATTTTTGTCAGGTCAAGTTCTTCTCAATCTTTGTGGTGATTATCAACCTTTTTAACATTACAGATTGAAAAAGTTAAAAAATTACTTTTGCAGCCCAGCAGTGCATGTTTTCTTCCTTTCAAAAAATAGACCAAAAAAACAAATCTTTAAATATAAAAGTCTTTTTTCAAAGATGAAGCAAAGACAATTAATTTTTTTAAAAATAAAATTATGACCAAAAGAAGTCTTTCAATAATGCTGTAGCCCCTTGACATGCAAGAATAATTTGTTTTCAGATCAATCTTATATCTTGACTTACTTGTATATCAAAAAACAAAAAAACAAACAACCACTTAGTCACCTAATGGAAGCATCTGGAAATTCTTGTAACTTGGATTTTTGCTCACATGTCTAACAAGATTTTTTCTTGAAAGACAACTCATGTCTCCAATTTCTCCTTAGTAGAGTAGCTTGTATGGCATGAGGACACTATATTTTATAACTTTCTTTTTCATCTCTTTATTTTCAAGAGCCAATTTCTTTGTGGAAATAAAAAATTATTCTTAACATCAGCTTTAACTGTTTTTTAATTGAAATAGCTGCTATTTGCACCTACTGAATTCTAATAACCTTGTAAAAAATGCATTGCCCACTTCAAAAAGCTTTGCCATCCACAATTGAGAAGTACTGCTTTAAATTGATTTTAGTTTTAAAGAAGGCTTTGCCAAGAGACAGGTTTACACTGTAACTCTTTACAAAGTGTATACCAAATTTTGTATCACTAGACTTCGTTTTTAAGTCTTTTCAAAAAGGAAACATAACTGTTTTTTGTTGGTGAAACTAACTGGGAATGCCCCATATAGCATTAGGAGGAAATAAAAAAAACAAACAAAAGAAAAAGGATCCTTTTAAGAAGTGATAGTGAACACACAAGGAATTTCAGGTTAGTTTCACTAACAAAAATCACTTGCGTTGTTAACTTTTGGAAAAGACCTTCTTTTTCAATGTCTTTTCAAAGCAATGTAAATTAATGTTTGCAGTTTTTAAAATTGATAATAATGCTCTGTACTTTTACATCATCTGCTTCTGACTTTTGTTTTTCAACTTACCAACTTAACCAAAAAGATGAGAAGAAAAAGTGGTTTTGGGTTGAAAAACTTTTGGAGAAATACTTTAATAAAGTGTAACAGCACTGTAGTTTTTTTTTAGCATATTGGGGCATAAGTGAAGCAACTTATAATAGCAAGTGTAATAATTTATGATAAAATGGCAAAATATGTAAATTGTTCAAGATATGTTGAAGTACTATACACTAAGTTGCACTCATTATCAAAGAAAATGTTATACTCATTATAGTATATTTTAATCTATAATCTAACAAATATGCTCTTCATTAGAATTTAGTTTTTGCAAACACTATGCTTGGTTGATCCACATGATACTTTTTTTGAAAAATAAAAGTTGCATATTGTAATTTAGTAGAAATTTGTTTTGTTATTGTTATTTATATTTTTCTGATTTAAAATTAGATTGTAGTTTGTTGATTTTAGTGACAAACTTCTTTTAACAAACAGTTTGTTTATACCAATAAGCAGCAATAAAATACTGAAAGTAAACAATGTATTTGTTTGTTTATTTAATCTCTATTTATCCTCCTGATTTACAGGAAAGCAATGAAGACGCTAATACATAGGGTAAGCAATTACTTGATCTGCTTCTAAAGATACCAAGATATTGCCATCTGCTTGAAATTAGTAGAGATATGACTGAAATTTAAAACTGCTTGCCAAGATCACCAAGCAGGGGTAAGCCATAAATTGTCTTTCCCAAGGACACAACAGAATGGTGCAAGTAGGTGTGAATCAAGACCATGTCAATCACAGTCCCAGCACTTTAACCACTTAACCATGCTGCTGACAGCAACTGACAGGTAGTTGCTTTTGATTAGTATTTAAACAATTACAATTATATAGTGGACGAACTTTTTAATTGTATTTAATACAGTTTGTAGTGCAAGTACCAAGCTATTAGTGGGCCATTCAAACTCAAAAAGTTTTTGTGCAACTTTTCAAAGGGGGTTCTAAAAATGTCTTAAAAATCTTTGTTTGAATGGTGAAGACATTAATTTCGATACATGTTTATAGATTTTTTGTAAGTTTTGAATAAAAAAAATTTAATTTTGTGCAGATTATCACTGCATAATTTTTAGTTTATTGTGATTGTTAACAGCAATGTGATTCTCTTTATTTTAAATTTTGAATAAGTGGTTTTAAAACCTGTAATAAAGTAGTTCAATAACAGTAGTTTTTTTGAATGATATCACAATTTCCTAGTTATCTCAATTAGTGCAGTCTTGCAGAACTTAAACTTCTACTTTAAAAAACTTTTTATACATAGATTTGTGTAGATTCAAGTGTAAATATAGCAATGCTGCTCTTATTTGGTGAAACTGTAATAAATAATTTTAAGTTTTAAAAAATGGTCTGTTTTGAATCACAGAAAAACATATTTTTTATACTTTTAATTTTTAGTTATAACAAGTTTTGGTTATGCTAATTTTTAAAACCATCACAAGATTGTGTTATATTAAATTTAATTGTCTTTGGTTTTTGGGATGCTAACTTAAAGTACTTAACGAATTGAATTTGAAATAAACCTTGAATGTGATCAGTAAAAACTATTAATATAAAAGTTTTGCCTTTTTTTTTGTCCAAGTACAAACCAAGTTATAGTGACATTGTTTAATGTTTTTTTGCCGAATTGATGCTGAGGAAGTAAAGCTCCATTATCTTTTCCTGTAGCAATTATTCAATTAATTAATCATTTACTTCTTTGAAAGTTATGTGAATATCGATGTATTATATACAATTACCGTTAACTGATCAAGATCGTAATACCTCTTAGAATTGGTTTGATTATTCCGTCTATTGGCCAATTGATTGTCATATCTTTCTACTTTAAATCAAAAATCGTTCATTGATTGTGAAGTCAACACTTTCATTTTTAATTTAAAATTTATCAGTTCTTCTGGTAATCTACCCGTTTCACACCAGAACAATCTTTACAAGGACTTTTATAAATTACACCACGTTTATATATCACATCCACAGAGTCTTTTAGCTGATGTAGAATATTTCTAATTGTTTTATGAGGGTAAATATAAACGCCAATATTGAATTTTCGTAAAATTCTTGACACCACATTAGTGAAATCCTCAAAATATGGTAAACCCACATAGTTACATTTCTCTTTACTTATGTGATCGTTTTTATCCACTTTTTTATGCTTAATTTCTTTTTTAATCTTATTTAATAACCAATCTGGATAATCATTATTACCTAAAGTATTGCAAATAGATAAAACTTCTTTGGCCTTATCTCGATAATTTGTAATTAATTTGGAATTAACCCAAACCAACTTTTTGAGAGAAATCCTGACACGAATTAAAATTCAAATATCTAGTCGTACGTGCGGGCTTGTTTTTATAGCTTTTGTAGTTAATCGACCACTATTACGAATTATTAATACGTCCAAAAACGGAATAGCATTCTCAACTTCATGTTCAACCGTAAATTTGATACTATCCTCAATATTATTTATACATTTATGAAAAAATGCCACTTCGGTTTTCTTTAGAACAACAAAAGTATCATCAATATGACGTAGCCAAATACGAGATGGGGTTGCGAAATCTTTTAGCTTTTATTTTTAATAGATTTCCATAACCAGATCTGCCACAAGAACGGAATAGGAGAAATCATCGCAACACCCAAAATGTTTTACGAAAACATAAATAAGTGTTATTTAAGCATAAATCCATAGCATTTATAATTTCATTCATACTTAATTTACATATAATTTCTAATGTACTACCATATTTTAGACGATTAAAAATCATTGATTTAGATACATACCGGAATTTTGCTAAATAAAGATACGACATCAAAAGAAAGCATTAATCCATTATCATAAATTTTAAAGTTATATATTTTATCGACCAAATCGAATTAATTTTTTATTGATAAATTACTAGAATTTATAATACTAAAGGTGCTAATATTTCAGCCACAAATTTGGAAAGATTGTATAAAGTAGAATTAATAAAAGATACCATTGGTCGAAGAGGCTAATCTGGTTTATGGATCTTAGGTAAACCATAAATATGTGGCGCAGCAGCATCAGTGTTTTTGTTTTTGGTGATAATAAACGATTCATTTTTGGTATTGTTTATATAAAAAACTTTTACATTTTTTTTGCAGCTAGAAAGCAGTGACTGCTTGTTTTTATTGAAATGTTTTAACTTTTAATTCCTTGTAAATACAAGAATCAAAATTTAATTTTTTTGTAATTATTGCGTTTTTCCAATTTTTTGCATTAAAACCAATTTTTTGCTGAAGACCGGCACAAAAAAGTAAGAATCGTACACTTTTTAGTATTATTCAAATAACGTCTATATTTATAATTAACCTAATTCAAATTATTTCTAATTAAATTCAATTAATTGAGTTTGCAAGACAATAATTTATTAAATACAGTAAACCTCGGTTAATGCGTAACTTAACTCGGATAAAACTGGAAGTACAAATGATACTGTAATTCTTAACAAAAAGCTTCGGACTATTCGGACTTCGCCTAATTTGGATGATTTTTTCAAATTGAATCCGGATTATCCGAGGTTTATTGTAATAATAACAGCAATTCATCGAAAATAAATGTTAGTTGGCAAAAATGCCACCCCAATCCTTGTTTAAAAATTAAGCCAAAAAAGTGTAGAATTGTAATTATAACTGCTTTACACTTGACAGTATCAACTTATGCCCGGGAAGTTCAATTTATTTTCTTAATAAATCTTATGCTACCGCCAATTTTTAAACGATATCGGCTGAATCGTTTGTGTCTATTGATAATCGTTGGCCGTGACAAAAACCCGACGATCTGTTAAGAGTACTTGAGACTAAGGAAACTACCAATTTAAAAATAGTAGAAGTAGAACGTTTATTTGGCAACGGAAATCTCTGCAAAACAAAATTACACCTTACCGCACATTGTAATTTGCCTTATTTAATGGATTAAAAAGGGCAGTTCTAGTCGGATTACCTTGCTAAAGCATAATGAACTGTTTTTGAATAATAGTAATGGAGTTTTTGTAACTTTGAATGCAAAGTACTTATTAGTACCACAATCAGACCTTTTTGCAGTACTACTTCAATGTTTTCGAGCTTGACTGGCTGGCTTTTAAATTAATGTATCCCAAAGCAAAACCTTATTGGAAATTCCAATATATCAAAAATAAACTTACCTATTCAATAGACCTGGTCAGATTTGACTCAACTACTTAATTTTAATAGTTGATTGCATTCTTCGCCCTAAAACATACAGGGTGTCCATAAAGTCTCTTTACAATTAAAAAAAATTATTACAAAGTGAAATGATGAGATATCGCAATGAGGGTTGTTTTATGTTAATCAGTATTTCATAAAAAAATTTATTGTTTCAGATAATATTTCTTAATTAAAATTTCTTATGTTTAATGATTGAGTTATACGTATGAACTGAACCCCCATAAAATGACTACTGAAGAAAAAGCGCAATGTGTATCCTGGTTCATTGAGACAAAATCAGATGTTCAGACCCAGCGAAACTACATAAGTAAGTATGGAAGAGACCCACCATCACGTCCTTCAATTTGTTTATGGCACAGGAAATTTATGGAGACAGGGACAGTGTTCGATACAAGGAGGAGTGGGCGACCAAGAACATCTGAAGAAAACATCGAGCGTGTAAGGCAAGCCTTTCAACATTCTCCTATGAAGTCCATCCGTACTGCTGCCAGACAATTGGAACTACCACGTTCAACAGTGCCCAAAGTCCTACACAAGAATTTAAGATTGTATGCTTACAAAGTGCAAATGTTATAGGCACTTCAGCCAAACGACATGCCAAGACGAAAAGAATTTGCAGTGAACATGCTGCAACGAATTTCTGAGGATGAAGCATTCCTCAAGCGAGTTTGTTTTAGTGATGAGGCAACTTTTCATGTCTCAGGAAAGTTAAACAAACACAATGTAAGAATTTGGGGATCAGTAAGAAGTAAGAAGGGTCTGAACATCTGATTTTGTCTCAATGAACCGGGATACACATTGCGCTTTTTCTTGAGGTGTAGTCATTTTATGGGGGTTCATTTCATATAACTCAATCATTAAACATAAGAAACTTTAATTAAGAAATTTTATCTGAAACAATAAATTTTAGTGTCAGTAAAAACTTTATGAAATACTAATTAACATAAAACAACCCTCATTGCGATATCTAATCATTTCACTTTGTAATAATTTTTTTAAATTGTAAAGAAACTTTATGGACAGCCTGTATATTTTACCTTTTCTAACCGTATATTACAAAAAAATGAGCAGGAAAACATATAAAACTTTACTCCGTTTCCTACTAATCAAGAAAATTCACACACATGGGTAATTTGGGTTAGGGTTAAACTAATGATTTTTCGGAGCATTTAGGCAAAGCAAAAACTGGTATTTTGAAGCGTATTTTGCAGAATAATTGAATCATAATACGTTTTGTTTTTACTTTGTAAGTGTGTGCGCATGATCGCACTTTAAAGTAAATTTTAATAATTTTAAGTTTCTCTTTAATAAAATTTTGTTTTTTCGGAGATTTATTGCATTGAATCTAACACTGTGGCTTTCAAACTCATAATTGTTATGACTCCTCACTAAAATTTATAGCGCTTAACAATAAAAAACAAAAACGGCCCACTTTTATGGGTTTTATAATCATTTTATTCTGTGTCCTAAAGCAAGTGTTTTATTAAACAAAAAAAAAACTGCCGCCACTTTTCGCACTTGTATGTCCGCAATGGGATAGCGGGACCGCTAATTACATTGACTATTTTCACAGTCTTGCAGAATATGTTTTATTGCTTGCAGCCAATCAACTGACTGCTTTCCAGGTTCAATTATCCTTTATGCAGACATACTAAAGTTCCCTATCGTAATGGCAACCCAATCATTCCACCCATTGTGGCTTTACCAGTAATATGACGTTGCAGCTACACTCTGGCTATTCTTTGTCGTGACACACAAAAAAAAATCTCCGTGACATTCTGTAAAACCAGGATTAACAAAAATATTATCCCCAACTTAAAAACATTTTTTTTCAGGTTTACTACATCGTCAGCGAACTTTCTATAATGCTTCGGGCAATCGAAACACCCCATTATAGCATTATTTTACTTTTTGTAATCGTTGTTTTGTTTCCTTTCTCATTACAAGATCCTTTTGTCAACGTATTAAACGACGGTACGTATTCTTACATTGATAGAATATTGTTTACTATTCTAAAAGACGTCATTTAATTGTGCTTGATTTTGTCTGGATAGTAAAAATTAACGAACCGTTTTGTTTAAATGTGGTAGATTGCTGCAGTTGTATTTTATTTAATCGTTAAATTTTGTACGATTCGGATTAGTTTTAATTGAGCTTAGTAATTAACAAGTCTTAATAAATCCTGATGATTATACCATACGACGGAAACGCATTGTTGGAATTGCGCTTTTTTAAAATACATTGGGGCTTGTTTCCATTGCGAGCGTGGAATGGAGCATTCTTTGTTTGTTCTATAGATTTTTTATATTTCCGTGCTTAAGCGCTAAGCAAAGCAAAAAAATCAACAAAAAACTCCATTTCAAGCCCGAAGTGAAAACGGCCCTTTACCATTCTATACATAAAATCTTACTATTCAGAACGTCACTTGCTGTTGGGCGACGAATAAACCGAGTTTTTTTGGCGATTTTTTTGTTTTAACACTCATTGGCTTTAAAGTTTTCTTAGTTTCAATATTATACTTTGGTTGCTAAAAAAAATCAATTGAAATTTATTTCAAAGGTTGTTTTTAGTTGACAAAAACGTTTTTAAACGTTATATGCGGTGGTAAGTAGACTAAAAAACTCTGTAAAATCTGTTTATATCAATAGTAGTTTATAGTTTGTTTACTTATTAAGGTTGATTGTGTATTTTCTGTATTTTTCTCATATTGTATATCACAATTTCATTTTTTTCTTCAAAATACGCCCCTTGCGGCGTACAGAAAATGAAGAAAGGATTTTTGAAATCTCAATTGTATGTAGGACAGGGGTTTGGAAAGTGCGGCCCGTGATGGGTAAACTGCGGCCCGCGATGGGTTTAAACAAATAGTAAAAAAATTTAAGGCCGATCGGAGATGAAAACCTTTTTTTTTTAGAAGACAGCTTGGTTTCAGTTTGAAAAGTAGAAAATTAGAGAATTATTACCAGCGATGACTTTTTTTTTTTATGTCTCAGTATGGAAAGTAGTAAATTAGAAAAGTATTGATATTTCCAGCGATGACGTTTTTTTTAAAGAAGACCTTGATTTTAGGAGGAAACTAAAAAATCCGAGACAAATCCGTAATGAAGATCAATATTTTTAGAGATTACTATAATGCGGCCCGCAAATAAATTCAACTTTCGAATTCGGCCCTCGAGCTAAAAAGTTTGCGCACCCCTGGTCTAGGATATACAGTAAATGCTCACATAAATTATATGTTAGATAGTGGATTATCAAGTAAAGTCATAAAAAAGTTAAATAACTACTTGTTGCATTTCCAGTGCAAAGTTAGCAATTATCATTTCTTACAATATTTGGCCCCAACGGAACAAACTAAAATTTCTCGTTGTTTATTTCGTTAATCAAAATTTAAAGTTAGCAAAAATTTTAAAAAATTATCGTAATGGCCGTTCGTTCTTTTTTCAACTTGGTTGCAGGAGCTTCATTATATTTGTTTCTCGGCTTCAAAACTGCCATTTTGTTAAAAATAGGCTAAAACAGTTGCACGAACTCATGTAGGAAATTGTTGCCTTAATTTCCCACCACGAGAACAATGGTTTGATCAAGCAAATAATTAAGCCAGCCTTGTTTACGGTTTTTGCTCCCTTGTAATATCTGCGAATTGCCCTCTTGGCTTTTTTCAGCTACTGCGATATATCAATACAAGTAAAAGTGTTTAGCTAGATGTTAACTGCTTGTCGTTCATCATGTTTGGCTGTGTCACTGTGCATTCAATTGTTGGTAACTTCCGATTTTATTCCAATAGACGAGTTTTTAGACGAGGATACTTTTTGGATCCTCCAGCATTGATCAAATTGTTGCACATCAGTATGGCGTAGTTTGGTTGAAAAATCTTATGAATCAATTTTATCTTTTTGTATTTATCTTCTAAACTGGGCATGAACGACAAACCAATTAACAGCCAATCAGTTTGTGCGCAAACAAGTTACAATTACATCCTTTTTGGCTCTATTTCATAGTTTTCTTTTATTCTATTTTTATAGAAGTTGGTGAAGCTGGAAAAACGCAATTTTTTAAACTTTGCTTTTAGTTTTCGTGTTTATGGCTTTTAAAATTGCCAGGTATCACTATTTTTTTACTTGTTGACTTTCGAAGTTAAACAAGCCAAGCTGAGGTTTTATGACTCTAATTCAAGATAAATCCGGGTCAAACTGTAAAGTTTACGTCATTTGATTCACTGTTTTTTATTGGACCAGCAACGACAGCAAAATTACAAAAAAGTTTCTGAAAATTTGTCAAGGCTTCAAATTTCAATAATAAAATTGACTTGTTACGTCAAAATTCTTGAAAGGTTAACTTTACAGTTAAGCACTGCGATTTTCAATAACAGAAAAATTGCTTACTACACGCAACTTATTTAGAGAACCACATACTAAACTTATATGGTTGATTGAATGTTTCATGGCTCTTACCTGTAGAAGCTTCTCTTACATTTTAGAACGTAATTGAGATAAGACTAAAAAAAATCGAAGTTAAATTTCTGTCCATGTATTGACGCTATTATTTCATCAAGTACAATGCCAGATTACTTATTTTTTGTTTTGACCTGAAAAATACCTGAAATTATGTGGGTAAAATTAAAAACTACAAAAAGCCACGAAGTTTCGAAATGAACATCCAGGTTTTGAAACTCTACAATACATCTATTACTTACATCAACAGTTACTAAATTGTTGTCCGATTGTTTAAAAAACTTTTTTTAGAGGAGACCCCTTTACTTTTTTAAATATAAATTATGGCAGTTTGATTTTACTTAGATGTTGATTTATTTGGTTTCGAGGGAACGCCATTGTTTGCTCAGTGGTTTATTTTAAAATGTTTCGAGACCAAGGCAATATTTTTAGGGCTGCTTTAGTGGACATGCCTTGGTGAGCAACACCATTTCATTCCATGAATTCATCCGCAATGGCAAAATAGCACGTTTTGTTTTACTTTTAATTTCCCGAGTGCGATTTTTGCTGCTTTGTAAGAACCGTACGATTTTGATCACATTTTTACATCTGTTTGCTGAAGTGATTAAGAATCCCGTTGGCGATGACGTAATCAAAGCAAGCAAGTTGTCTTAAGATTGGAAAGCCTTGTTTTGGTTTTGATTGTCTTGTTCCTTGCCCTTTTTTAATTCAAGAAAGGTTAATAAGAAAAATGGATGTACATTGAAAAGAACACTTTCCGATTTCATTTTATTTCTTTGGTTATTTGAGCTCGTCGGCCAATTAGTTTGATTATAGTCCAGTGCATTGAAAGAAAGTTCATGCTTTGTCTTACAAGCTCTTCGCTAGTTACCAATCAAATACCCGCGTCGGTGACGACGACGTCCTGTTTGTATTAGACATTTTGATTTATGTTTCCAAACGGGGCTGATTTTTATGGACTAATTGGATGTTTTGATCAACTACAACTTATACTATGTGATGTAACGAACTTTTAAAAACGACACTTGTTTCCGCCTACTTGAAATACCAGTACACCTTAAAAGTGTGTAATTTCTACCTGTACAAGCGATAGTTCCTTTTTTTCATTAACAAATTTCTGTATAGCGTTTTAATCTTATTGTTATTTCTTTGCGGCGGTTTATTTAAAAAGGTCGTTATTTGATCGTTATTTCGTTATTTATTCGAAGACCGAAAACCAACTATCACGTAAAAGTACGAGTAAACTGAAGGTAAAAGTTTACTTAAACGTAAAGCATACAATCAAAAATTCATTTTGCTTCTCTTAAATCTTTTCTGAAAATCTATGCATAAAAAGTTGATAAATTTTTTAAAAAATTTCTCACGGTCGCATGTTCAGACTCGTTGTTAGGTCGAGTCTAATTTGTAGAAATACCGATTGGAGTAAGAGTAAAAAAGAAACAAAACTATCTACTGTAAGAGATAAAAAGAGAAAAAAACGCCGCGCAAATTGTACTCGCGGGCTCAAAATGAAAAAAAAATTTTTAATTTGTGAAGATGCTTGAGAAGAACTTAGTTTCTTTTCAACCAACTAGTTTCTCTCTAAAACAAACTCTGTTTTTCTCTAAAACTAATCGGTTTTTCTTCGAATTAGACTTGACCTTGTTGTTTACTGTTCGTTTTCTAATGCAGCGCTGGGCAAACCTCTGTCTGTTTCACCGATAAATCGACCCATCAACCATTTCTCTTCATTGAAACGTCATTTGGTCGGGATTATTTTCAATGTATTTTCAAAATTTTTTAAAATCAGAAACATTATGGCCCTCATTAACTCGACCAAACCATAAAAGCTTTTCCCACCCTTGCTCTTGAGTTAATTTTCCTATATTGTTTATTTATTCACCAGGATTTTATTTTTTCCGAAAAATGTCATGGCATTCGAAATATCGCCTGACCAACTGAAACCACGATTAAAAGTTGAACTCTAATTCAATGTTAAACAGACTCTTATTATTATCGTTTAATTTTTTTTGTCAGACAAAGAGTTTAACTTTTATTATCAGACAAACAGGAGATTGCTATGTTGTTGCGCTGATAAAGCATTTGTTATGTGGGTGTATTTACGAGGAGTTTTATTACTTATTATTTGCTGAAATTGTCTAAATGGTCGATTTTTATTTTATAATTGATCGCAAACTTGTAACAAAATCTCTGAAGTAAGATGAAAATGCTGAAATAGTAAAATTTTGTTTTTAAAGTAATGTAGAAAGAGAAGGACATCTTGTAAAGGGTAATTTTTTTATGCACTTTGTTTTTACGAGCATATCTTTCGAAATATTTGTTTACTAATTTTCTTATTCCAGCTGTTTTTTCCAAAGTCACTAGAAAATACAAGTTATGCAACGCATTGGTCTCTATTGTGACGAGACAAGGCCGCCATGTTTGGTCCCATCACTTAAAAAGTTGTTATAAAAGTATAAAAAACTATAAAAACATCCCTACAGGCTGTTTTGTCTATACGACTCGTCTGGGGGTCTGCACAAAAGAAAAGACATGATGTTTTATTTCTTTTGGGCAGATCCCCTGACAATTTGTATAGACAAGTTGTAAGTTTTTGCATTTAGATTAACCTTTAAAAAATTTTATAGGATTCTTCATCACTTATCTTGGGTTAATTAGCCTTTAATAAAGAAATTTACTTTAAAACCTTCCACTTTTTTGCCGAATTACTTATTTTTAATCTTTATTTCTAAACCCTGTGCGCCTTCTACCATTCATTGTACATGTGCTTGATCGCTGAATCGGGACCAAACATGGCGGCCATGAAATCAGTGTTGCATAACTTGTATTTTCTAGTGACTTTGGTTTTTTCTACTGTGGTTTCACATGTGTCGCTTTATACGTCATGGTCGCTGAATACCTAAATCCGTGTTTAATCGTATGATTTCATTCGACAGAATTCTGAACAAAGAAATTTTTGAGGTGGAAAATGTCTGTCCATTTGTGGTTTTACGAACAATTGCTTTGAGCCCAATTTACTTCTGATTAGTGCTTTATCGATGTTGGGAGTTTTGTTTAATTCAAAAAAATTTAATATGATTCGAATTTTATTTGCTACTGAAAGCATGATTGCTGAAATCAAATTTCAGTCCAGTGTATAAATTAAATAATTTTACTCATTAAACTTCTTCAAGTTTATGTCAAAAATATTAACACTTTCTCGTCGGGCCGTATTGGCTTAGTTGCTGCTTTATGTCTGAGTGGAATCGCCTTTGAAGACAAAAAGCTTGACGTCATTGAAGAATTTATCATGAAGTGCCTTTCCTGAAGCACAACAAAAATCACTGAAGGAGACTGAGCTTCGAGCTCGCGTCCTTCTGCTCGCAAGTCAGAGTCTTATCACATCTAGCTATCCTGCCGACATTTTGTACTTATAATTGACATTCTCTCTTTGCTACTCTGTCGTAATGTTAAAAACTTTCTTGTGAGCGAATTTAACCAATGTCAAATTTTTATCTAATATTCTGTCCTACCAAAATAATATGCTTATTATATTATTATATAATAAATATATTAATATGATTATAATATGCTTATTATATCCTTATTATATTATGTTGCTATTATATCGTTAAAGAATAATTGAAGCCAAGCTAAGGGATAGAGTAGAGATCAGTAAATAGCAATATGAATTTATGCCAGGAAAGGGAACTACCGATGCCATGTTTGCTTTAAGGGAAGGTCAAAGAGGGCTTGATTGTTTATTCGTGAACCTAGAGAAAGCTTACGACAGGGTTTCAAGAGAAGAGTTGTGGTATTGTATGAGAAAATCAGGAATGGTGGAAAAATATGTGCGACTTGTACAGGATATGTATGAGAGAAACGAAACAATGGTGAGGTGTGCAGTAGGTGCTACAGAAAGTTTCAAAGTCAAGATTGGACTGCACCAGTGATCAGCGTTAAGTCTATTCATGTTTGCAGTGATTATGAATAGGCTAACGGACGAAGTAAATAGAGAACCACCCTGGACGATGCTGTTTGTTAATAATATTGTAATTTGCGAAGTGACCAGGGAAAAAGTAGAGCGGAGACTAGAATGCTGGAAGTATGCGTTGGAAAGAAGAGGGATGAAAATAAGTAGGTCAAAGACCTAATATGTGTGCATAAATGGAGGAAATGACGAAGAAATAGTGAAGATGGAGGACACAAAATTGCCAAGAGTAAAGGAATTTAAGTATTTGGGAACAACGGTGCAAAAAAGTGGTAGTTGTGAGAGGGAGGTAAAGAGGAGAGTGCAGGCAGGATGGGACGGATGGAGAAAACTATCAGGAGTAATCTGTGACAGGACGTTACCAGCTAGAGAAAAAAGAAAAGTGTACAGTTCAGGTGAGACCAGCAATGGTGTATAGACTTGAGACGGTGATATCACAAAGAAACAAGTAGAAGAGATGGAAGTTGCAGAGATAAAAATGTTGAGGTTTGCTATGGAAATAACGAGAAAAGATAAGATTAGAAACGAGTACATCAGGGGTACACTTAAGGTAAAACGATTAGGAATGAAGATGAGAGAGGGCAGGCTGAGATAATATGGACATGTCATGAGGAGAGACCAGGAGTACATAGGAAGAATGGTGATTGAAATGGAGTTACCGGGAAAGAGGAAAAGAGGGAGGCCAAAGAGAAGATTTTTAGTTGTAGTGAAGGAAGATATGGGGAAAGTTAGTGCAAGGGAGACAGACATTGAAAACAGGACGGTTTGAAGAAACATCATATGCTGTGGCTACCCTTGATTGAAGGGAAAGGCCGAAAGAAGCACAAGATTCTGTCTTATTAAAAAACAGTTCTTGGCATCACAAAATTTTGGTAAAATATTAATTTTGAGAATATTTTCTTTGTTTATTTACTGCGGTTGATTAGGCTTTATAATTTTGTGCATCCTGCATCGTTTTTTTTCAATTTTCGTTGAGTTACAACACAAACCTCTTAAATGATTTTACTAACCTTGACAAAAAAAAAAAACCTTTAATGTTTTCGATCAAAACAGTTTTATGGATTAAAGTTTAACTATACAGTATTTCAAATTGCATTTGTAGTTGACTTTATGCTTTTAATATACATGTACATGGTTAGCTTGTTATATATTTTAATACATTGTTAGCTTGTCAGCTACAGTCAAATCGTATTTGCCAAAGTTTTTAAAGTGGGCCTTTTTTGTAAAGTCTGACAGCTGTAATGTTTAGATAATTTTCCATTTTAACAATTTTTGCTCAGGTTCGTTCTATCTTTTTGAGTTGGGGAGTTAAATCCAGATACAAATCTTACATAGTACTTCGTATTTATTATGAGTACTGGTACATTAAAAGATGCTTAAAACGTTTCACTCTGTCACACTCTTTTGGTGCCAATGCCTTATTATTTTTCATAGACATTTGTGGACGATGTTTTTTTCTGTAAAGTTTATATAGCAACTTTATTTCTGTCCCAATGTTTTGACAATTGTGTGAAATACGTATTTACGTATGGTTAATTAACTCAATACTGTGCAGTGAAAGAAAGTTTTTTGGTTTATACATTTGAAGAAACATTTACGTGTTTGTATGTACACTGGCTTGCAACAAAAATATTTTGGTCTAATTTTATATCTTTTTGTTAGTATTGACATGCTATTTTCTCAAAGTTGTAGTTAAATGCGAAAACTTTCATAAATATCAAAAAATACTTTTTCATTGAGCTAACATCATTTGAGCTAACGTTTTATTGACCCCTATAAATGAGTGCTGGAGCGCAAAAGCGTAGGTGTTATGAGTTTGAGTCACAACCGTATTTTCGGATTACTGATCGAATCATCGGCAATTTCTTTGATGACGTTTATGGCTTACTAGTCGGAATTAGAGGATTACTTACGTGATGACGTCAATGGGCTTTTCTTAGAACAACTGTGCACATGATTTATGAGGCCCATTTAATTGTTTTTTTGCAAACATCAGTTTTAGTGTAAAACAAACATGAAATATTAATAAGCGTGAAAAAACAAATTCAAACGAAAAGTCTGCAGAATAAGATGTGTGTTTGGATTTTGCGAGAGCAATTTAGCGTTCTTGTCCAACATTGAGACTTTTTTTTATCATTTTGGTTTTACGTTGCAAAATTGTTCCAGAAACGTGGTAATATTTTCAATATAAAGCCTCTTTCTAGAGTCTAGACGTTACAGTGCGAAACAACTTTATTTAAGCACTGACGCTTTAAACCGCGTTGTTTTTTTTGACAACAAGTTATTTTAGTATTCAAAATGTCAGCGTTCTACTAATGATGCTTACCACTACAATCTCTGTCTGTTTTACACAGAAACTTTGGTTTTGTTTGCTGTTTTGTTATATGTTAATATTAATCAAATTTTTCCTTGAACTTATTTCGTGGACACAGTTTGTTATGGTAAATCAACTTGTTTATGTGTTAATCTGCTTCGAGGCAGGTCTTTCATTACTTCCATCGTGCTCCACAATTTGGAGCTCTTCACCTGTTCATAACTTTAACTCTTGTTGTCATCTGTTATCATCCTTAATTGCTTTCTTGCATCCTTCGCTTCGACGCCGTTTGCAATAAACTATCGTGTCGTGGAACATGATCGATCCACTTTGTTTTCTGTTTCGTACTTGTTTCAAAACCTGCTTAATAGTCTCTCCACGTAAATTTATTTTTAAGAATCTAAGTCTTTACATTGTATATCACCATTCACCACGTGCTATAGTAAAGTTTTCACCTATCTTTAACTTCTGCCTCAATCCCACATGTCGACAGTATTTTCATTTTTCAAAAATACCCGTGGCCTTTTATCTGAGTATACCACAAAGATATTTGAATATCTGAGTGTAGATATTTTAAGATTAAGATATTTGAGAGCTTCTTAAAGAGCAGAAAGTACTTCAATGCTTTTGTTGAGTCAGCTTTCGCTTCACAGTAATCCCATCATTACCAGGAGATTGTTCTATCCTGATCGCGTTCGCCTCATTGTGTTTATGCCGCATCTGTTTATTTTTCCGCCCAAAGCTCTTGATATAACTCTTTGAGTTTTATCTATTCTTTGACGTCCATTTTTAATGCTGGCGGTTGCACTGTGATCATCCGCAAACTAAACATCCTTCGCTAGCTCTCCATGACTTGGTGTTTCTTTCGTCATCGATTCAGCATATTGGTTAAACAATAACTTATAACCACTTGTTTAAAATCGATAATTCACGTTTTCAATTATTAAAGCTTTTACTTAAAGAAATACGAGGCTGTTTCAACCATCGTTTGCAAGGAATTTCGTTATGACTTAAGACTGTTTGTTTTCCGTTTCAACTACTGTTAGCAAAATTTAAAATTTTTACAGTGATCGTTAACATGCTATAACTTAACATTATGATGTCCAAAATTATGCGATTTAGCTTAAGCATTGCTGGATGAAAAAAGCTATTGTTTTATAAACTACTTTATCAACTTTTTTGTAATTTAGTTTAATCGTTAATGTTAAAAACTCCGAAGCTATTTATTTAATAAATTGTTTAGGTATAGACCAGTGGTTCTCAAATAGTGCGCGCCAGAGGTTTTTAGGTGCTCTTCGCTATATTCCCGAAAAATGTATGTATTTTATTGCCTTTTTCTACCTCATGTTTATGTAACCTGGGATTTTCAACTCACACCACAATTAAGGCTAAAAAGAGAGGAAATCTTTAATGCATTGTGAGGAAATGAGAGTTGTCTCTCAAAAATAAGACCAAACATTGAAGAAATCGCAAGGTCTTATCAAGCTCTTGTTTCTCATTGACACAAATAGGAATAAATTGCACAAAGGCATGTTAAGTTTGCTTTCATTAAATGCGTTATTTTTCTATATATTTAACATAATTATAACATATTAGTCCTACTTTGTATACAGTGCGCCTGCAAGTATTTGTGTATTGTTAGTGCGCTCAGACTGTATAAAGTTTAAGAACCGCTAGTAGGCTGTCTTTGTAATACAATACGGACAGAAAGAACAGACGGGAATTAAGCTCAGACTCCCAATTACACAATAGTGTTCAAAATCTTTTTGCCTCATTTGTAAAGCTTCTTATTCTTTGGCTCAGATAAGTTCTGTAAAAAACGTTGTGCTACATTTACTATCGCACGAATTTCCAGCTTAGACCGCGATTAGCAATGTGGGGGATGTTCCGTATGTTTGAAAAACTTTTACAAAATTTTAAAATTATGTCAAATTACAAAGTGGACTTATTATAAGTTTTACTGTTAATTGCATATTACAGTTATTTGCAACCGTTAATCATCAACCAAAAAAGTTTTAAAAAATTTCTACGTCAAAAAAACTATTAACAATGATTATGATAGCTTTAATAAAAGTAATCAATTACATCGAAATTTTTTTAATAACGCAAAATTTTGAAAGTGTTGTTAAAAAAATTGTTAAAAAAATAAATAAATAATTGTTAAAAAAAATCTTTCGGTGACGTAGATAACGTCATTGCCATTTTATTTTTCCCGCCTGTGCACGTCATTCGTTTGTTCAACATAGTCAAGTGGAGAGTGCTTGATTATGAAGTGCTGGAATTTATTAAAAGTTTTTCATTAGACCGTTCCACGTTTGTAAAGAATATTTTTCCAATATCTTTTTTAACCTTTTAATCAAACAGTTAAAATTTTGAGGTCATATATCTTTGAAAGGAATCGATAATATGGTTTGTTATCTGCTATAAATATTTGATTTTTTTTTCGTTTTCTCGCTCATTTTCAACATCTGTGTGTTCACAACAAAAATTTGTTACATTATCATATCCCAAAACCGAAACAGAAACTACTTTGATGTTTCTTAGTGTTGTTTTTGTGGTTGACCCAAGTAGTGAAGGCAACGAAAACTAATTTGTTAGAATTTTCGGTGGCACTTTGGTATGCGATCTCAGCGGTTGTGTGATCTTAGTGAGTTTAGATTTTACTTTGTTATGTGATCGCAACATTTTTAAAAATATGATTAGGGTTAGGGTTATCTCAACATTTTTGTAAACATAACCCTAAGTCTAATCCTAACCCTAGCTCTCCCTTATTTTAATTAGGGTGAGCTAAAATTAGGATAAATATTTTTAAAAATATGATTAGGGTGATCTCACCCTAACCCTAACTAGGTTGATTAAGCGAGATCACAAACCAAAGTAGTTTTATGACGCTGAGATCGCATACCAACCAGTACCTGATTTTGTTTTGTGTAAAAAGTAGCAACATCGTGGATATTCTAAAAACATTAAAAGCTTTGGTTCTCTTTATCATGTGCCCAAATTTAAAACTTTTTGAATATGGTACTTTCTCTGCTTGGGATTGGAAAGTGCAATAATCCCTGGTATTCATGGTCAGACTTTCTATAAGTGTAAGGAAAATTTTTGTGGTCGTTGTTGAAAAACTTTCTGCTGCAAACTTTCATTTGTTGTTGTCAACCGTTCTGTCGGCGAGCTAATGAAATTGATTTTAATCTAACAACATCGAAAATTATTGTGTTAAGTGTACATCTTTCATAAAAGTTGTCTGAAGTATACCTCATGTTGCAAACTTTTAGTATTTATGTTCTTCCATTAAGGAAAGTTTCTCTTTGAAAGTTTTTTTTTTTCCTCTTAAATTTCAATAAACTGGTCACCTAGTGTGACATGTGACATTGTTTCAAAAACGAAGTTCTTAAATGTTTTGGACACGGGCAAAAGTCGAATCGGTCCTGTTTTCTGGGAAATTTATTCTCTTTCGCTTGTCGAACTTCGTGTTTCGTTTCTTGAACAAGTATCCACTTACAGCTAAAAGGTAACGAAACGAAACACGCCGCAGAGATGCTTCGTTCAAGCTTCTTGTTTTAAATGATGGTTGGTATGTGCTTCAGCTGTACTTTGTATTATTGTCATTTTTTTGATTGCCGATTTTCTGCTTCCGTGCAAAAAGCAAAACACCATATTATATTATGCTTAAGGTTTTTACAGATCATTAATTTTTGGGTATTTTCGACTTATTGATTTTAGTGATCTGCTATAGTTTGCGCCAATTTTTTCAACCCTGGTCCTTTGAAATATTTTGCGGGTACGCGAAAATATGTGCGCAAGAAATCTGCGTCGAAAATTGGGACCGAGATATGGCGCGCACGGAATATAACACGCGAATAATTAATTCATCTTCAAATATTCTCTTAGCAAATATAGATTTAGCAGATACAAATACAAATTAAGTATAACCGTGCAACAAATATAAAAATATAAAGTGATGCTAAAATACGACTTTGTAGCAAAGTTATTGCTGTAGTTTCAAAAACGTTCTTATAACTTTTTTTATTTTATTCTCTGTCCGCGAATAAATTAAACTTGCTTTTATCTGTCGGTCGTCACTAAAAGCTTGAAAACATATTGATTTAGAGTTAGACTATATATAGCTGATATGACAAAAAAGCTACTGTGATTTAAGCACATAATATTTCTCCTAAAATTGATATAGATATCAATGTTAAGATATTGGTTGAGTGGGTGTTTTTTATTGGTTAAGAAACAACGATGATGATTGCGTCGGCCTTACGTGGTCAATATGTTGCAACATCTTTATTTTTCAACAAACCATAATGAATTAATGTATACTATCCATCCTCGTCAATTCTGAAAAGTGCGTTTCTTTTTTCGTTCAATCGCTGTTTGAATTTACGTGAACTTAATCATTCGAGCAACCTGCGTTGAACACCTTTAAATCCTCTTGACATAAGCACCCTCGAACTTCACTTCGTTTGTTAAGTTTTTTATTTGGTCAAAACTCACTACGAAATTTGTAGATTTACAACACAACATCACTTTCTTCGATTATAGCTGAACGAGTTTTACTATACGGTCATTAATTCACTATTCAGTCGATAAAACCCTTTTATTGCGTTGATAACAATTCAATTTATTACTTCAAGACTATTGGTGAGTGTAAGAAGTAAGCCAGTATGCTGTGAATCTACAAGTAAATAGTCTGTTTTTAAACTCGGTTTAAAGCCCGGTACCGTAGTTTAGCAGACAGCGAGATAGACGCGAGATGCGAGTGAATCGCTCTTTGCAAAGTGTTTTTCGACCTTAAATCTCATTTTTTCAGCATTTCCTAGGTTACCTTCTTCAAAAAAAGTTCATCTGATTAAAAATCTATTTTTAGAAACGGAAAATTCAGTTAATACAAAAGAAATAAGTGAACCCTAGCGTGTTTATTTTAAAATTTCACTTCCTCCTTGATAACAATGGCTTTCTCTATCAAAAAAGTTCTTTGTTCCGGGCTACGTTTGCTTTATTCTATTTGATTTAAACTCTTTCTTTTGTTGAAGCCACTACATTGTGTTAAGTGGTTGTGTTATGCTTCTGTAAAGATTAAAGGCGTTCTCGACACCTTTTTGTCTTATCCATAATTCAAAATATTATCACCGAATCGAAAGAAATGTATCCAATTTGTGTGCTTGATTGCAGGTTAAAGATTTTTATAGATTGTCTTTCTACATTTGTCAGTTCTTGTTTCATAGCCTGACCATGTCGTTATTTGAAGCTGTAAACTTCATTACATTACTAATTTTTCATTTGTTGTTTGCCATACATTTTTTCGGTAACCAATTTTCAGCAGCTATTGTTTTTATTTGCATGTTATGGCTCATATATGATTTCTGACAACTCAAACCGACTCGATTTTTTTATTTTTGTCTTTTTTAAGAATGGCCAATATCATCAACCAATATTTTGGTTGTAATTTTGAACAGAATAGGCTGGAAGTGCAATTTTGACTATGAGCAATAATATTTTTCTGATTAACAGGCATATCAATTATACAATTCGACGCAATTGGCTGCGATGGCTACAAGAGCTTGGAATTAAATGAAAATGTTTTGTATGTCGGTGGAAAAGACGCTCTTTACAGGCAAAACCCTGGTGAGAATTAAACTTATGCGTTGCACATGTGCAAAAAGAAACCGCAACAGAATACAAATAACTTCACTGTTTTGAGTTTATTTGGATTCAAGTTAAAGTTTAATTTCTTTTCATTTCAATCCAGCGAATATTTCGGAGCCTGCCGGAGGTAAAATCGCATGGAAAGTCCCTCGCAAGCAATATCGCAAGTGTGTCGCGCTCCCCCAAGGAAAAGCAAAAATGTGCCACAACTACATACGCCTCATCCAGGCTTACAACACCAGCCACATGCTCCTGTGTGGCAGCATGGCTCTGGACGCGGTCAATATGTTTCTGCATAAAAAGGTGCTGGTTTGGTCAGAAACTGTCTTTAAATTGTTAAACACACTTCTGTATGAGACAAAACCGTTAGGTTGATATTTAACAACTAGTACTGTGAATCAACTTTGTTTAACATAAAAGTTAATCATAAACTGAAAAACTTACTTCGTCTCTATAAATTAAAGGAGTGTTGATTAAGTCGCTGTACACATAGAAAAAGACATTTTCTTTAACAATTACTATATTTGTTAGCAAGAATTTCACGTGTTTGGAATATTGTTTCGAGTTTTAAAATCTATTTTACAGAGTGGCAACTTGCAAAAGTCCAATCTTGGGGATCCTTTATGCAGTTATAACCCTGAAGAAAGGGTGACTTCTGTTATGGGTATCGAAGGTGGCTCTTTTTCCAGTGTTGCGGGCACATCCCGCCCCCATATCTCCTCGGCAATGGGGATTCTCATGAATCTTCCTCAATCCGACTCTTTATTGACTTCAGAAGGACCGGGGAAAATGATCAACGGTGTGTTTGCAGTGTTACCATTTAGTTTAGCATCAAATTCGGTTACAAGGTTAACAGAAAATCGTCTCGGCGCACCACTGTTCTTGTAGATTCCATGTTTGACGTAATCTTGTCGATTTATCGGTTTGCTGTTTGCCGTGCCATTTGTTTTCGGTTTGTGCTTGTTTTTGTTTTATTTGCGAGTGCGTTTCAGGCAAAGCTACCTTCGCTCATTCTTTTTTCGCGATCGATAATCACTATCCCGATCGGCCGATGAAGAAAATGTATTTCGTTTTCGGGGAGTCGGTCAACAAGCAATACAATCCTTACAGTTTCGGAACGAGAATAGCCCAAGTAAACATCCGTGTTACGGAACGCGACTGCGTCTTAAATATTAAGGCGCGTTTACAGCCGTTTACAGTGCTTTTTTTTTAGGGTGATCGTTGTTTGTCTTATTGACGCTCAAATCCACTCATTTTTTCATGAAAATATGAACAAAGAGCACGCTGAAAAAAAAAAGCACTGTAAACGGCTGTAAACGCGCCTTTATAGTTTCTAAAGAATATTGGCGATTGTAATGTGCGATTTTGAAATATCTTAAAGTAATCCAATCTTTATCATTGTGGTATCATTACTAAAATGGTTTCAACCAGGTTTTGCTCTTTCTTTTCCTTATAAAAGCCTTCAAAATTTCTTTAGGTTTGCGCGAACGATAGAGGAGACTGGAGGAACGGTTGGACCTCGTTTTTGAAAGTGGGAATTTTGTGCCAGACAAACGAAAACGAACCTTTTGTCTTTAACTCAGTCACTCACAGCGTTGCTAGTGATGATGGAATTTTATACGGAACGTTCAATACCCAGGTACTATTAGTCGTTCAAGCAGTGCGTTGACGTAAACCAAACTCTCGCATATGTCTGTCATGACTTTGTATCTTTGTTACTACTTAAAGATGGTTACATTTGAGTCTCGTGGCCTTTTGAAACTCTTAGTGATACACCTTTGCACTGTTTACATTGTTCTTTGCATTATTTGAACTTGTTTGCGGCCTACCCCGCTGTTGTCGAGTCAGTTCGTGATATATATTTAATAATGACGTCACAGAGTTCTTTGTTCCGGTCCGGTGCTGTCTGCGCTTACCGCATCCGGGACATCCAACGTGCTTTTCATTTCAACAAGTTCGTATCGATGTCCGAAAACGGTGAATATCGCGAGCGGAGCTCTCAGGTGCGATCCAGCTGATTGGAGTAATTCCTCGATTGTATTCTTGATCCTTCGTTTTAGATCCCCGTGGATCCCTCACCTGGGGATTGCGCCTACCCAGGAATGAGAGAAAATCCTAACCCCACGAGCAAGAACTTCACTCCCGAATTCGTGAACTTCATGACAAACCACCACCTAGTGGCGACCACCGTTACTCCATTCCAACCTCTTCAAGACAAGTCCCACTCGACGGGTCCTCTGCTAACACGTGATAAGGAAACGTTTACCCAAGTAAAAAAATGTTGATGTTGGTTGTTTTGTACTTATTTTATAGCTTGGTCATTCCCCCATATGCTGTTCTTTATCGTTATTTTCATTGCCATAAATGCTTGTTAAACTCTGTCAAGGAAGAAACAAATGATTTTACACGAGTTGAGAGCAGGCAGACTGTTTCTGATGAAGGTTCAAAACCAAAACCACGCCCTAGCAGTGTGTGTTCAGCTTTTTTGGTGCAGAAATGCATTGGCGGTTGCAAATTTTAAAATAGTTTGATGATTTTTTACTTTGTTCTAAAGTATTAAACCCAGTAGTAATTCATTGAAAATATGCTATTGATTTTTTCTAATTTACAAATACTTAAGACATAGAATTTTTGTGGAGTTCTCAATTCCAATTTGCAATTAGGCAAGATTTGAAGTAGAGCGCTACCCGCAGCGACATCTGAAATGTCAAATTGTATCTGTCCTTTGACGTATCCAAATTTCTCGATTGAGCAGCAATTGATTACGCGTTGAGGAAGCGAGGAAGAAATATTCTGCTTATTAATTAATTATTACCGTCACTTGTGAATAATTGATGTCTTCATTCAAAACATCGCGGCACTTATAATATTTTTTGCACGGTTCGACTCGGTCTAATGCCTTGCTTACACCTTTCAAATATTTTCAGCCCATTTTAAACTTTTTTCTGAAAAATTTTTCGAATTATTTTGCCACAATTCTTCTTGAATTGACGTTTCAGCATGGCTGAAATATTTCCGTTAATACCACCTACTATTTTAAAGCTATAAGAGTTTTTCAGGCACTCATAACAGGTTTAATTTCATCACCTTAGCCAAAGTTATAACTATTATATTAATTTTGTTATTTTGTCAGATTCAAGTGGAATCGGTGAGCGATTTATCTCGCAAACGACACAACGTTCTGTTTGTCGGAACTGACGCTGGAAATTTAATAAAGTTCGTCTCTGTCGAGAACGAGGTGATTGTGTTTGACCCTTTCAATTAAAAGCACCTGAATTAATTTAATCATGTATCGAAGTGCCCAGTTAATCAGATGCAATTAAACTTATTACTTCGCTTCATTAAAAGTGCTTTCGCAAGTGTTCTCAAGCTTTCTCTTTTTCTTAATCTCGAAATCAAATCAAAATATCTCAGTTATTCCCAAAGCACTTGAGCGCTTTTGATTCAATGGCTCAACTTCAGCAATCTGTTATTAGGTTGAATATTTCATCGATAGACTTTTTTCTTCACATTTTTGAAATTTGTTCTAAACTTTAGAACGGAGGAATCGACGATATTCAACTGTCTGAATACAAGTTGAATGAAGGGAAAATCACTGGGTTGTTACTTTCAACTTCATTGCATCAGTTGTATGTGCAGACTGAAACCAAGGTGCTTCAGGTGGGTCGGTTGTACTGGTTGTGGATCCATCCTGCTCGCTCCTACGAGTGGAAACGCGGATCAAATGTCAAAGTTCTAAAAATTCGAAGGCGCGTAGAGACCTATATGGAAATTCAAGGATAATATAGTGAATTAAAAAGGGGTAGTCGTTTAAGAAACGAAAAATATCTTTTAGTTCTGAAGAGCCTCGGGCAGACCGATTGTGAAAAAGTTTGAAGTTAGGTGAGTGCTATGACGTCACAGCGTAGACGGAAAGGACACAGTCACAGGTAGGTTGATGCTCTGTTTGTCGTCTTTGCACTTTCTTGTATTTAGGCAGATTTACGTGAGGAATATTAAGCTTTATGTAATGCTCATCTGTAACTAAGTTTCTTTAAAGTCAAATGTATACGACTTTAGAAGATAGTTAATCAGCGAACGTTTAGCTAATTAGCTAATCGCTGGCAGCGCCATTGTGTGCTCTTCGTCCGCATGCTGACCGCGATAAAATAAGGCCGAGCAGTTACAACCAGTTTAATCTTAGCGTTCACTCGAATGTAACAATCGCAAGCTTATCAAAGCCGGTCGAGGTGAAACATTAAAAGTTTAGCGTCAGCAAGCTTAGCCTTATACGAGCAAGCATGAAGCAAATAATAGTCAAGCTGAAAGCAAACAAAACCCAGTCTTCGTGGCGTCGCTTGCTTTTGTTCGAGCCACGCTGGTTCACGCTTTACCGCGCTCATGTTCTTTATCTATTGTCAGGTCTCTACCGGGAACTGTGACGTTTACCCTGAATCTTGCCCTTTTTGCGACCCGTGTAGGATGTGCGTCGCGTCACGTGACCCAGCCTGTGCTTGGGACTTCCAGACCTCTGTGAGTGCGTTCAGCTGTTTTCATGGCTGTGTCCTCGTATTGATGGGGCATTAGGGCGTTGCTGTTGTGTTTTTAGTTTTTTATGTAAATTTTGGTGAAGTGTCTTAATAGAAATGTGTAAAAAAACTTCTGTTAAAACTTATTTTAAGTCAAAAGTATGTTTGTTTTTAGAATGTTTGCTCCGCTGTCTTTTGCTAGCTAACAGCTAACTAACTGAAAAATTGGTTTCTAGCAATGTGTTGACATCCGGGACACTTCAAAAAGTTCTCATCTCCAAGACGTTAAATCCGGTAACGTGGATGTATGTGGGGATGTGATGACTCGCAACGACGAGATGGCGAGTGAGTTGAAATCAGAGTAACTGTAAGATAACTGTTTGTTGCATTACAACGTTTTCTATTATTAAAAAAACGTTAAAAAATTATAAAATCATGTGCGCTATCGTTCGAAAGCACTTCACAAGCTTTATCGAGCTGTTCCTTGTTTTCTTGGTTGTCGCGATCGATATTGGTGCGATAAGATAATCGATGTCTCGTCACCTTGCCGTGACGCGCACTCACGACATTGTTCATAACCGGTTTCTAGCAACAACCATTGTTTACCTTTGTTTTCAGCCCCCCAGATCGGTTTCTCCGTGATACTGGGGCAGCCGGTAACCAACCCCTCGGTCACGGTTAAGTGGTTCAACCGGACTGATTGCGACGTCCAGCTCACAGGTGACCCCATCGACTTTATGTTTGTTTTAGAACCGAACACTTGCAAGTGACTTTATATTGCATCACTAGACTCACCCAAGTCGCGCGATTATGACATCACTTCCGACTGTCGTCTCGTCATATCAAGCTTTTCCATCTATGACGTCACTTCGGTTTTTGTTGCCACTTACTGGGTAGAAGAAAGCAAGAACGTGGGAAAGCAAATCATTAGTTTTGTGGTTGTCCCCCCAACCATTTCCCCTAAAACTACGATTACAAGTAAAAGTAAGTGCAAGTGAAATATGTTTTAAGTGGGTTTGCTTAAAGACGTTTCGCATTTCTATCCATGAAATCCGTAGGTTCTTAAACTGAATTAGGATCTTATATCGCCAAACAATTTCGTTGGGTTTTTCTCATTTCAATCTTTTGTTTGACCACTACTTGTCCGCCCACCGCGTCCACGCTTGATGGAGATTGATTAATTTCATCAACCGACCACGGGCGGTACCGTAAATCAAGTACAGTCATCAACCATATTGAAAATGCCTCTGGAATGATTTGTAAATATTTGAATGATTGAAATTAATGTGCCATTGACCATGTTTTGGTTTTCCAACCTTGTTTTCGTAGCTCGTACGTCGAGCGAAAGTAAATACTTCAGCTATGACATGTGTATTTAAAAGAAATGTTTGAAACAGGCCCCAACCTAGGTCTTTTCTTTTATCAAATCAAATGCACTGTACTTTTTTATCTTTACTAAAGGTTGTTTGAGCTATATTCTCTTTATCGTGATACCTCTAACCATTCATTCTTCAGCTTGTCAGCGTGCAATGGGCGCCAGCTACTGCTAAAAATCGTTCTACAGGGTGTCTATAAATTATCACTGCAACTTCAAAAATTGGCCATAAATCAATTTTTGACGTTATTTTGTACAGTTTGTGCAAAAGGAAAGACGAACACTTCCGAGTTTTATCTAATTATACTTTTTTGCTTTTTTGCCGTTTTACTGTATTTAATTATTTACTTTTTTTGTCTTTTTGAAGATTTTTGAATTCCTTAAAATAAACACTCCCCAGGAAAAGGCCCAGCGCGTGTCTAGGTTAATGAGACCAAATCAAATACCCAAGTCCAGAAGAACTTAAAACTGACTGTCTGATTTTGTCTCTATAAACCAAAATAAGCACTGGGCCTTTTTCTGGAAAGTGCTCATTTTAAAGAATTCAAGAATCTGCAAAATGACAAAAAATAAGTAAATAATTAAATAAATTCCTTTTCCACAAACTGTACTAAAATAACGTCAAAAATGGATTTATGGCAAATTTTTGAAGTTGTAGTGATAATTTATGGACACCCTTGTTTATTTCGGCCTCAACATTTCATCTGTTTTGCCATCTTGTTTTCAGTATTGCTCTGCGGTAAAAAGTTACTTGTTAGCACAATTATAACTAGTGTGTGGTACTAATTGAAGCTTTAATTGTTTACAGTTTGTCTAAACATTAACTTCGATTAATGCGGCATATAGTTAATGATTGAGACCCTTGCTTTATCAGTGTTTAAACGAATTTTTTGTCGTTAAAACTATGTTGATGTCAAGTTTAAGTTTGGCAGCTTGTGCATCTTGAAAAATTAAATTTGTAATAATTAAACACACCCGAGAAGCGACAGATTTGCTGCGATGAAATGTGATTTCTGACGTCGTCAGAATAAAATTGAACTACAAACTCACTTCATGGTTAAAAAGTTCCGTTTTTATGCAACTGGCTTTGATTTTATTTGTTCTGAACTTTCAAGTTTTTCGGATCCATTTTCGCCCGACACTAAATCGATCCGATTTCAAATAATCCCAAACATCATCACATTGTCTCCTTTACACGATGGCAATGCTTTGTAAAACTTCATTTTCAATTGCAATGCGTAGCGATGAAAGCGCCCGACATCGTCGTCACCACTTCATCGCAATCATTTCCCAGCGAAAAATCTCTCAATACTACTTTGATCACAGATGGCTCTTCCGTCACTCCACAGCCCGTGAACGAGTCAACTATTTCATTTGTTATTGGTGAGTTATGTTTAAACAGTAGTATCAATAAAGCACATGATGATGCGACTTGTTTCGTGCAGTACTTGTGTTGGGGATTGCCATCGCTGTCTTCGTGCTCGTCAGCTGTATCATGATCCGTTTCTATAAACAACGTCGCAAGCATACTGCCAGGTTGGTTTCTTTAGTATTAATTTTAAGATCACATTGAAACAAAATATTTCTTTACTATGGTTTTAAATGAAACTAATCAACCAGCGTTCTGTGTTCGTACATTTCAAGTGATCCAACCCGTGTCACATGGGGTGTTGTTATTTTGATTACTTTACCGATTTTGAACATTTTTAAAAATCTAATTAGAAGCCCTGGTCTTGTGAATTAAGTAATAAGTAAGTGAAATCATCAGTCAAATGAATTTTAGAAGCTGTTTTCTCGAAACGATATTATTTTATAGCGAGTTTTGTATATAATTTGCATCATCTTTTATTCCATTGACTCGCAGGAAAGCGTCGGAAAAGACAACCGTCAACCTATCACTCTGCGACGTGTTTCGAATGACACCGAGATATTTCTGTTCAGTCGAATTTTTATTGACTGTAGAGATAAAACCGAAATTTTCTAATACCACCAAGCCGAAAAAAATGCCTTTTTCAAGGACACAACAGAATGACGAGAGTGGGAGTTAAATTAAGATCCTGTTGGTCGTGTTTGTTACCAGAAAAATGCGCTTTTACTTAATCAACTACGCTTGGTTAATATCAATGTGTTTAAATGTTGTAAAGCATCAAAGGATTGGAAGGAATAAAAATTGGGAAAGCCGTGTCAACTATTGAAATCAATCAGAAAAGAACAAAAATTGTGCTCTGAAGTTGACTGTGTTTTAATTATTTGTGCGAGCTTTCTTGAACTACTGCTCACTTCGTCAGCTATAACGGAAGTCCGTTCACGAAAGCTTGTGCGTTTAATAATAATAAAAAACTCAGTCAATGTTAATAGACAAATTTTTTTGTTCTTTTCTAATTGCTTTAAAAAACAGTTACTGTTTTTTGTCTAATTAAATACAGTTTTACATTTAACGTAAATTGCAGAGATGAGAAAGTATTTTTAGTTTTTGTTTAATTTCTTTTAAATTTCTGATTAAAAGGAAATTTTTAACTTTTCATCGAACCTTTCTTGCCAAACCCGTTCATAATTTTGCTACATCTGTCTGCGTCACAACCGCGTAGTTGTTCGTTGGATTGAAATATTTCGTTTAAGAATGTTAAAAACATTTACTGTTTGTAGCCTACTCCCCATACTTTACGCCTTTGACAAATTTGTTAGGATTCGTAATAAAAACAGTCGGAAATAAGTTTTTCAAGAATTTTTTTTCCCAGCGGAAAGCCTTCTAGCGACGGAATTTCGGGCGAAGACTTTGATGTGAAGATTCCGTTAAAAACCATCGCTGCCCCTGTTTCTGATGAGATTAAACTGGAGAAAAAGGAATTATATCCGATGAGTTACGGTAATGCGCTCACTAGCTTCCACTTTGAAATACTTCAAAAAACGCGTAGTTTAATGGCTAAAGCACGATTCTCATAGTTTTTACCGTATTCCTCTCTTTCAGAACCCAGGTGCCATCATTTTTCCGAATTTTAACTTTAAGAAAAAATTCTATTTCTATATTGAATGATGACTTTTTTGTCGTTAACCAAATTTGTGATCCGGGACTCGTTCGTCTAGGAAGTTGATCCATAGAATTTGTATTTAATTTAAAATGAAGACAGAAAAAGTTTAAAACCGATTTTATCAGCTGTCATCATTAAACTATGAAGTGCGTGATTCAATTTTTTCGGTCGACTCGTTGTATTCAGATTCTCAAATTTCCACCGATTTTTCGTTTCTAAAAGCTTCGAATTCTTCCTTCGGAAGCCAAATGGCTTACTTTGGGAAACACTGGTTTAAGGACAAAAACGAGCTAATATAATTTGAACGTAAATAAATTTTGTTTTTTAGATTGTGTCGATTCTCGGTCTTCATCACTACAACAAGGCAAGAAACATGAGTTTGTTCTTTTTATTCATTTTCCGCTTAGTTATCCTGGCAAACTTAAAATATCTTGGCTACGTATTTTTACCAAGTCATGCCACTTATAAAAAATTTTCTACTGTAACAAAGCAATAGGTCGAACGAACATTCCCGGATATGAATTAGTTTTTTTGGAAAGATATTAGTTTACTTTTTTTGAGCAATACAACAAAAAACGGTTAGAAATGTCGTGAAATGAAACGACGGCCCGATCATCCGGTGCGACCCTGATTTCTAGAGATCACGAAAACAAACCAAACTGTCATTACAATTGTCATACACTCAATGTATTTACACTATGATTACAGACGGGATCAAATTTATCGACGACCCCGACTTATCTCGGAAGCCCCCCCAGCGCACCAAGTCGGTCTCGAAGAAGGACATTCAGATCAAGATCGCCGACGACGAGTACAAGTTCCGCTCGATCAAGCGCCACGGAACGAGGAAGACGATAATGATCGAAGTCGACATCCCGCCCGAACTCGAGTTCGACGCCGAAGACACGAGTCACGTCGACAGCGGATACGAGAAGTTGTTCGGATCGCCCTCGGTTACTGACGTCAGCGCGATGCCAGAAACGAACCTCTCTCCAACTGTCAGCGAGGGGGTTTCCCACCCCTCGTTTCGCGTTCGCAGCGAATCCTTCGAGAAATTTCTTCCTTCAAAGTCGACTGAAAGTGACGATTTAATGAAAGATTCGCTGCTTTCTCATCTCTTCCCCGAGAGTTCGCGACACAGCTCACCTCCCCACTATCTTCCCACCGGGGAAATCCCCAACAAATTGCTCTCTAGCTCCTACAATCCCAGGTTGAAAAGCAACCGTTCTTCTCCGCGCGACCAACCAGCGAACCGGTTGCCGGCTCCGTCGCGCGAAAATAAATCGTCGACGTCAACCAATTCGACGCAATCCTTTCAAACCGCGCCTTCGAGCCCGACCCACAAAGTCGACTGCTCGACTCCCCAACAACCGGGTGCAGTCACGTGACTCGTTTTTTATCCAAATTGTTAGGAGCTTCCCATTAGAAAAACCACCGAATGGTTGGAATTGCTGTGCGCTACTGAAAGCACAAAAGGAAAAAAATAATGACGTCAGCAGCAAGTGTGTGCCAACCAGCGCACGGTCAAAAGCGCGCGAAAGCGTTAATGGCGCTGTTGCCTTCCGAAGAGGATTGCGCCGACAATGCGGCGTTCGGACTGTGACTACACCGAGCTATGCAAGCTGACCTTCAACACTGTCTTTTAAACTGTTTCGTGTTTCCACATTTCAGTTTTTAGAATGCCCGGGCATGGTGGGGTGTGTTTTTCAGCCAAAAATCAAATATTAACATTTACATGAAACCCTTCAATGAAATTTAACCCCACTTTTTTTAAAATCGTAATTATTTTCTCTCGACTTGCTCAAGGGACTTGAACAAGCAGTCAATAAAAAAATAAGACTTCGTCATAAAAAACATTGAAATTTACCAAATTTATTTCGAAAGTTAATTAAGTCGGAAGTAAATATCGCGACAAGTAGATTGAATGTGGATTGACCTGAATCCCACCGTTCGTTGTTTCAACAACCATGCCTAACATCTTTATTACGTCATGATGCAACGTGATATTGCCACAATTTTACGCTATAGAAGCACAGGCAATTTGAAAGGTGAAAATATGAAATAAGCTAGTGTGTCTTTTTTTGCCTAAAACTTTCCTTATAATCACTGTTTACTTCGCTCTAACAGCCCAAGTTCTTTCTACTGAATTTTGAAGGTGATATAATTTTCACTTGGTAAAGAAAATTAGCATCTAGCATCACAAATCTGACTAATTTTCTTAGGTCATGGTTGTTTTCTGTCACTGCCGTTACTGTTTACTGAAGTTTTTCGTGCAATGGGAAGATTGTGTAAACTGAAAGTTGCCCTGATTAAATAAAATTGTTTTTTAAGCGTTTTTGTAGCCGCTTTTTCTATTTTCCAGCTTTCCAAACGCAATTACGCTAAGTTGGTGATATTATATAGTTTTAAACTGGAAACGTTTTTAAATAGTTTTAAACGCTAAGTTGGTGATATTATATGATATTTTTATTTGTTTTATTTTTATCTCTATCTTTATCCTCCTGACTGGCAGGAAAGCGACGGAGGCGCTATACATAGGGTAAGCAATTACCCCGACCTGCTTCCGGAGATGCCAAGATATTGCTGTCCGATAGTAATTTAGTAGAGATATTACTGTAATTTAGAACTGCTTGCCAAAACCACTAAGCAGGGGAAAGTGCCGTAAAGTGTCCCAAGGACACAACAGACAGGCGCAAGTGGGTTTTGAGCCGAGACCATGTTGATCATCAGTCCGGTGCTTTAACCACTCGACCACGCTGCCAATTATATATTATATGACCAAGAGTTTTTCGTGACGCAAAATATTTGAAACTGAAAAGTAAAAAACTTGAACATTGGAATCTCGCTCGGTTTTCTGTCGACGCAACTTTATGTAGTAAACTTTTTTGGCAAGATTTAACTGAAAATTTATTAATATTGTAATGTTTTTTATAATGTAGGCTACTATAGATAACTAAGTTAACAAAGGATTGAAATTTAAAGCTGCTTACCAAGAAGAAAATGTCTTCTCAGTGCGTCATTTCCTGTGAGTCAGGGAGTCAGAAGGTTAAAAAATAATAATACCGGCATTAAAAATAAATAATTTTATTTGTTTTTTTAAGTGAATCTTTAAAAGTGGCTCTTTTTTTGTTGTACTAGGCTTTTCTTGTAAAAGACATCACAGATTGTAATAATCATGTTTTTGGTTCTCAACCGCCCCCATAACGAATTTTTGCCTACGCTACTGTATGAATCTGATTGCTTAACACTATTCTCTTCAACCGCCGGGCTTGTTAAGCCCGCCCTTTGCAAAAACGCTTCTAATTCTTTCATTTTTTTGGTAAAATTCTGGAATTTCTTAAGATAATATTATTTTTAGGTGGGTCCAAACAAGGGTATATTTAGGTGGGAAAATATGTTCAGCAAATTTGCTTGCTATTGCAGCAAAGAGTGGAAGTAAGTGACAATAAGTGACATTTTACCAATTTGTTGCTTTTGTTTGGCAAAGCAAATTATGTCGATTGCCAAACGTTAACTTTCCTGAGGCGATAAAGAACATATCATAAAAAATCGCATTTTCTTTTTTGAGCTTTTGGCAAATACTTGCAAACAGCTTACGCATTTATTCGTGTTTGTATAAAACAGTTGTTGTTTGACTAATTAAAACAAAGGTGGCTTGAATATCAAACAAGCGGACAAAATGCAATCTGGACAAAACATTTTTTATTGAGCATTCTTATAACTATTCAATCGTGTAAAAAAATTAATCTTTCGCGGCCGATTTTTCTCTTCTGCAATATGATTCTGCTAAAAATATTTTTAAAAGTATTTATTTTTAAAGATTAAGCAATATCTGAATTTATACAAATGATATTTTAAGTTCTAAATTTTTTGGAGAAGATAAGTTCCAGTTTAAAAACTTCATCCGGATAATGACAAAGTGTCTGGATCATTCTCGTGTTTTGCACCTTTCGATCTGTAATTAATCGAAGTTAAAAATCAAATCATTGCTCGTTTAATTGTGCCAGTTGCGTGGAAACTGTTAAACAATCTTGGCAAACTGAGCATCGACTTTGCCTGGTAAACAAATCATAGATAGAACACAGAGTATTGTAAGAGTACATTCAGGCTTTACGCTTTCATTTCCTTGACCAGTAATGGGTTGTTGGACGGGCTTGCTTCAAACAGCTTTATTAAGCTCAGTTGCCAGCAAAGTAATGTTGGGTGGTTCCATCTGCACATGCACAAATGAAATCTTCTTTCTTTACCAGATTGCAGTGCAGCGCCACTGAACAAGCTGCAGACCCTTCCTTAATACTGACCCATACATCGGGCACCATTTGGAGCACCAGGTCTGATGCTTTTGAATGACGAAACCTGATGCTGACTCAAAATTATTGCTGCCAGCATCTGATTCAGGAAATACAGCAATGACAATGAAGAAACCTTCCTAGCAATGACAATGAAGATAGCTTTTGTGTCCCAATAACAAATTTCAAAAGTAGATCCAACACAATATAGAATTATTTTTATCTGAATGATTGGATTTATTATGCAATTTTTCTTTGAATGTCATCATTGTTCTCCTCCATTGCTTCTATTATTGTTTACTCTACTGTTTTTCATTGGCAATTTAAAATCGTCATGAGATTTAGTTACTAATCATGTGATGTTTAACGAGGACAAACCTTAAAACATTTTCCCATCAAATCCTTCAAGTTTAAATGACTTATAACATGCATTTGTGGCGACCCAGAGCTTTGAACCGTTGGTTTTTCGTTCTTTTGTTTTAGTTTATCATTTGTAATGTATCAATTTTCTTTCGCGTTATTTTTTGTTGCGCCTTTTTAATCGCCCTAAAGCCCTTTTTTGTGATTTTTACGTTTGCTGCAAAATTTGTAATGTCAGAAAAAGATGCAAGCAATTACAGTAATGAGCTAAAAAGTAAATATATTGTGCTTAAAGTATAAAGAAGAATTAAACACGCTAAAGGTACTGGCGGTCTTACCCTTCTGATTTAGATTAAAAAATAAAAATAAATATTAATTAGCGACGCTAAATATTCTTGAAATAATTCTAAATCCACATTTTCTAAAAATAGACATAGTTTGAAAAAGCTTTTTATATTAATTTTCAGCTATAAATTGCTAACTAAATCAGGAAACATTTAAGGCAATTTACAAAACTTTTCAAAAAATCATTGTCATGGCATAAGTAATGTAATTTAGGGTTACTTAAATATATTTATTTAGGTACTTGTAATTGCCAATTTTTTTGTTTTTATTTTTTAGTTGCTTTCGAATACTAATTTTCACAATCATGAGACTATGGCATTTAAAAACTTTAAGTTGTTGTAGAAATTTTATTGCAGATACAATTTGTCTTCTGTCTATTGCCAATCTTCTATGTTTTGATTTTTTAGTTAAGTTTCACTGCTATTCGCAAGGATCATATGTATGCCAGTTAAAAATATTAAATCATTTCTAGTTCAGGTTCATCTAGGTCTTGTTAATTTTTAGCTTTCTTTACCCCTAGTATGACCTGTCATGATACTGAAAATAAAGCACCCAGCTCATCTTCGAGCAAGCCGCCTTCAACATCTTCTAGCAGCACAAATAAATCGTGGTCGGTAAAAGATTTCGATATAGGCAGGCCTATTGGTCAGGGAAAATATAGCAGTGTTTACCTTGCTAGAGAAAAAAAAAGTAATTTTGTAATCGCATTAAAAGTTTTATTTAAGTCTCAACTGATAAAAAGCGATGCCGAGCCTCAACTAAGAAGAGAAATTGAAATTCAGGCGCATCTTTGGCATTCTCATATTTTAAGATTGTACGGTTACTTTCATGATGAAGCAAGAGTTTTTATGGTATTAGAATACGCGGTACGTGGCGATTTGCACAAGGAATTGCAAAAGCAAAAGCATTTCTCTGATGAAATGACTGCAACCTACATTGCTGAATTGGCAAGCGCCTTGAAGTATTGCCACAGCAAACATGTAATACACAGAAACATTAAACCGGAAAATTTATTGATAGGACTAAGAGGTGAACTTAAACTTTCCGATTTTGGATGGTGTATTCATGCTCGATCTTCTAAATGCCGAACAATTTGCGGCACATTAGATTACCTTTCGCCGGAAATGGTCGCCGGAATGGGATACGATAAAAACGTAGATTTATGGGCTCTGGGCATTTTGTGCTACGAATTTCTTGTCGGTAAACCCGCGTTTGAGTCGTGGACAAATGAAGAAACTTACCGTCGAATCACATCTTTGCAATACGATTTCCCTTCGCATGTCTCGCAAGGAGCGCGCGACCTAATTCGAAAACTTGTTGTACTTGATCCAAAGCGCAGATTACCCTTGGACAAAGTTCTAAATCATCCCTGGATAAAGGCAAATGCAAAAGTTCACAAGTTCGGTCCAGACGGGAAGGTTATTGACTGATATTTTCGAGTGCTTATGTGAACGTGGGCACACCGGTGTCTGTCTCATACAATTTAATGACTGCAATAATTTTTTTGTATTTCTCAGTACTGTAACTACTTTTTGTATTGGACAAAATAATTTGAATTGGACAAAATACAAAAGTGTTTTGCAAAGGCATTAAGTTTGAAGTTTTGCGGAAAAGCAATATCAATGACGTCACAACCCGTGAACTACGAACAAACCTTATAATTGACGGCATTTCAACTGTTTATAAATAAAAATTTTTGGAAGGCACTCACCAAAAAAATGTTCAATGACCGTTAAATCGAAGTGATTTTAAACTATATCAGACTAAGTTTTTATTACGTCAAAATGTATTTGCCCTAACAGTCTGTTTTGGCTATTAGGTTTGTCAGCGGGTTGACAAGAACGCGCGAATAAGGTCAAGTTCTACGTACATAGGAAGATTTAGCTTTGTGGTTTGATGTTATGGCACGCAAATTGCAATGATTACACCATTTTCCAGCTCCACTTTAATTAACTTAATATGTTTGTTAACCTGTTTGTGTTTCTATTTGTAAGAAACTAACCCACAGTAGTTACAACAATTTTAAGATTATAACAAGCAGTTGGATAATTTTAAGATTTTAATGTTCAATGCTATATTTCAATATTTAATGCTAATGCTAATGCTATTTAAGAATCCATTTTCAAAAATTCGTAAGCTTCTAGGAGACAAACCTGTTACTCTACTACATGAAAATAACAATTTCATATGTGCAACTAAGTTTCAAAATTTTTTTAAAGATAAAATTATTAAACTAAGAAAAAATATTAATGAACAAAGAAAAGAACTAACTAAAGCCAACAAATGTCAGCCTAGTACTTTATGTATGTAGCCTATAATGGTGAACCTATGACAGTTTTTAAGACATTTGAAATGGATGATTTAAAGATACTTTTTAAATCTATAAATTATAAATTTTTATTACTAAACCCCATACCAACATGGTTGTTATTAGAATGTTTAAATGAACTAGCTTCTATACTACTTTCCGTTATTAACAAATTCGTACTGGTATTTTTCCATCAACATTAAAACAGTCTATTGAAAAACCAATTATTAAAAGTTTTTATGGTGATCCTAATGAACTGCTTAATTATAGACCTATTTTGAATATTTCTTTTTTATCAAAATTATTGGAAAAAGCAGTGTTGGTGCAACTGAATAGCTTTTTAGTGGACAATAAATTGTAATAGTCAGATTGGTTGCGGTCGCAAGTCAAGCTATTTAGAAATCTAATTTTAGATCGCTTCAAAACGCAAAACGTCCTTGGTTTGAACCCAAAACATGTATGCTGATGATATTCAATTATATATTAACTTTAATCCAGATGATCAGTATTTGTGTACAATGTTATGTAATAAAGTTACTGATTGCATTAATGAAATGAAAGAATGGTTCTCTACTAATTACCTAAAACTAAATGAAGACAAAACAAAATTAGTGTTATCAATTTCAAAACCATCTCTTTTCAAAAAAATTTCAGTTAAACTGTAACTGTTTCACAATTGTGTAGCGTTTACTTACTAAACACACTGTCTGAAAGAACTGCTTTAACTTCTGCAGCGGCCCGATTGTCTAATGCTGTAATTATGTAGTCAAATTTAGTTTGATCAATAATTATAGATTTAGATCTAAATTGTGCTTCGGCTCGAAGAAACCAAATCTCTGGGTCGTCTGTCCAAAACTCTGGGAGTTTAACTGCTACTGCTTGAACCTTAGTCGTTGACAAGGCGTTGTTTGTTAACTTGCTGACTGCTTCAGTTAACTGCGTTAAAATTTCACTGTCTGCTGACATATTAATGTTTAACAAAGTTAATCCAGTAATTTCAGCTTATTTTCTGCTATTAGAAAATTTTGGGCGTATTCGACTTCCGGGGTCACCATTCACCAATGTAGCGTTTACTTACTAAACACACTGTCTGACTTCGCGATACATGACCCGTTTCTAACAATGCACTTTTAATAATGAAAGCTCGAACAAAGACCGCGCGTACATTAGTGAAAATCATTGTCAGCGTTTTCACGCATGCTTGCGCACCGACGTCTCTCGTCACAGGAGTCTTTCGCGCGCGCCAGCTGATTGGTCGCCACAATTGCAACTAAAAGTGGAGAAGTAAAGGAAAATGAGTGGACAAGCACCAGTGAAGTAAAAAGCTTAGGTAGGCTATTTGACTTGACCCTCAACTGACAATGCATAACAGCTTATCTCTTGGAAATATGTTGCAAATTTTTTGAATGAAGATGTTAAATTACTTCTTGTAAAACAGATAATATTTTCTAAAATTGATTATTGTAACTCTTTATTCGTTAATCTTCTGAAGTCCTTACTGCGACCTTTAGGCTGTGTAATAAACAGTGCTTTACATTTTATATATAATGTACGTTACAGTCAACACATCACACTATATTAGATAAAAGCTCACATATTACCTTTAAAAATTTGAATAGATTATAAAATTTGCCTCACTGTGTTTAATTGTATAAATCAGGGGTCTCCAAACTTTTCGAGCAGGGGGCCGTATACAGATTTTTTGGACCTCCTCGGGCCAAAGCTAGAGACTTGATTTGCGAAAAATAGTTAATAAATAAGTGTAAACGAAGTGAAGACCTTTTTTTTTAGAGATCACCACGATTTTGGGGGAAAAATATTTTTGCACTTGTAAACCAGGACGCTTCAGAACAAAGGCCTTTTGCTATTTTTCTCCCAAAATCATAGTGATCTCTGAAAAAAAAGTCTTCATTTCGATTTGATTTCTAATTTCGCTATTTTTCTCCCAAAATTTTGATGTGTTCTCTAAAAAAAATAAAAAAGTAAAAAAACTGAAACTGGAGTATTCCCGACATAATTCTATCCAACTGTGGCTCAAAGTGAGTGTATATGTTTTTTAAAAAGAGCTCCGCAGGCCGGATAAAAAATTTTAGCAGGCCGGATTTGGCCTGCGGGCCGTAGTTTGGAGACCCCTGGTTTAAATGATATTGCTCCTCAGTATTTACAAATGCTATTATCTGGAATGCACCACAGTCAGCAATAAATTGTAACATAAATGTCAGTCCTAGAACAACCAAAGATCCATATTTGTTACTAATTCCATCTGATTTTGAAAAAAATCAGATACCACAGTAGAGTTTTTGTCAATATATCCCCGCTGTTGGAATAAACTTCCATATGATATAAAAAGTTGTAAAGTAAAATTCGTTTTTAAAACCAAACTTAAAACTTTCTTTTGAACAATTTTTATTAGAATCATAATAACTTATGGTATTTAAATAAGGTAATATTTATTGAATGCTAGTAATACTGCAGCTTTAGCTTGTGTACATTTACTTTTTTATGTTTTGTTTTATTACTTTTATATAGGCTATATTTGTACATTTGGAGTTTTGATGTTTTGCGTGTTTTTTGTCTTTATTGTATCTATCAAACCTAAACTAGTATTTATTTTATTAAAATTTTTATTTTTACTACCGCTCTGATGCAAACACATCTTTGATGTAATTATTTGCCTGAGCCGGATAGAAATTTATTATTATTATTATATAATTGAAATCCGTTAGATGTCGTTTTAGATTACAAAGAAGGTTTACTGATTTTTATAGTATACCGAAACGTCAAGTTTTGATTACTGTTTTTATCTTTGAATAAAGATTTAACAGCAGTTTAGACACTAATTTTACCAGAAGAACATGAACAAAGATTTTAATAATATAGGCCTTTTGCCACTCGGAAGAGCATCAATTAATTGCTTTGCTGTTCGCTCATGGGACATTCATGTCGCATGGCCATATCAGCGCAGTTGCGATCGTTCTCTGCGGAGTAGTAGCGGTTCGATGTTGAGAGATTGATAATGAGAGATTGATAAGCACAAAACAAACGTACCGTTACGACCGATACTATCTATGACAGACTCATCTCATCATGAGCTCAGCAAGTGGTTATCAAGCCTCTTGGAACCGGTATTAAAGCGTTTCTCGACCCATTGTATTCGTGACACATTTACGTTTGCTGATGCTATTCAAAACTCTAAAGATTCTGATAATCTTTTCATGTGCTCCTTCGACATCTCAAGCTTTTTTACAAACGTCCCACTTGAAGAGAGAGAGAGAGAGAGAGAGAGAGAGAGAGAGAGAGAGAGAGAGAGAGAGAGAGTGGTATTTGATTTGATTGTTACGCGTAAAAAGATGCCACACAAACACGTAAATAATAAAACAAAATAAAGTGAAATAAAATAATAAAAATGAAACAATGTTTTCGCGTCAAGTCAGGAGACTGCGAAGTGACCAATTACGGTCTTCGGGTCAAGCAGCCACCCTAAAGAAAAATGAAGTTATTATTATAATTTAATGGTATATTATGTAATTGGCATGAAAGTATGAAGCGAACTGAGTAAAAAAAAAAAAAAAATTTTTATGGTCATTAATAAAATATGAAAACAAAATTAATATTGTAACAATAATTGCTTCTTGTAATTTTCTTTAAATTTATTAAACGAAAGTAATTTAGTATTTAAATCAATGTTATTCCATATTTTTACTCCAGTATACTTAAATGATTTTTGTAATCTAACTAGCCTGTATTTCGGAATATAATATTTCAGAGAATGGTAACTTCTGGTAGAGTAATTGTGTACAGCGGCAGAATTCAGAAAATAATTATTAAACGTAATTGGAAGGCGAGAATAATGATATAAAAACATTAATTTAGCTATTTCAAAATTACAAAGATCCTTAATTTTTAAAATTTCTAAGTCACGATAAAAAGAAGTGATGTGTTGAGATTTTTTCATACCAACAATGGCTCTAATGCTGTTATTTTGAAGCAATTGAAGTTGATTTAAGTTATTTGACAAAACACTTGGTCCCCAAGTCACAATGCCATACAATAAATGTGAATGTACGAAAGCGTGATATAACGAAATGAGAGTTTTCTTTGGCAAAAATTTTCTTAATTTCCACAACATTCCAACACTTTTTGCCATTTTTTTTGCAAGTATACTAATATGGGATTTGAAATTTAAATATTGATCTAGATTAATCCCAAGGTAATTGACATATTCACATGATGAAATGATATGGTTTTTAAACCTAATTTCCAAATTTAGCGGTATGTTTTTTAAAGTAGGTTGTATTAAAAGAATTGTTAACTTTTTGGAGTTTATTGTAAGTTGATTTGCATTCATCCATCTGTTAACTTTAACTAATTCTTCATTAATTGATAAACGAATAGAATCAATATTTTTTTCTTTAATTATTAAACAGGTGTCATCTGCATATAGTTTAGAGTTACACTTAATTGCATTAGAAAAATCATTAACGTATATACGTAATATAAAGTAATGGACCAAGAATGGATCCTTGTGGAACGCCATATTTTATCTGCTTTAAAGTTGACGAATTATTATTTATGCGAACATATTGATATCGATTAGTTAAATAACTTTTTAAAGGGTCTAATGCATTACTTCTAATACCATAATTATTCAATTTTAACAATAATCTTTCATGGCATACAGTGTCAAAAGCTTTTTTCAAATCGATCATGACTAAGCATGCAAGTTTTTTTTCATTTATAGCATCATATACAGTAGTTGTTAAATCTAAAATAGCATGGCTATATGAATGATGTTTTCGAAAACCATAATGAAATGGATATAAAATATCATGCTTATTTATGAAAGACATTATTCTATCCTTGATTAGTTTTTCTAGAATTTTGGAGAGACACGGTAATATAGAAATAGGACGATAGTTAGCCATATCACACTTTGAATCAGTTTTATGTATGGGAATAACGGAGGCAATTTTTAAAAAGTCAGGAAATATTCCAAAATATTCCAAAATCGAAAAATCGAAAGATAAAGAGAAAAAATATGATAAATAAGGTGCTAAAATATCACCAGCCACTTTTAGAAAATATGAAGGAATAACATTATCTTCACAACATTTCTTTGATTTTAACGAATTTATTATATTGAGAATTTCATTGACTCTTGGTGGTTCTAAAAAAATCGTATTTTTTACTTTATCATTAAGAAAAGATTTACATTGTGAAATTTCAGATGAAGGGATTTCATTTGCCAATTTTTGCCTGATGTTAACAAAAAAGTCGTTAAAATGTTCTGCAACTTCATCTGGTTTATCATAATAAATACCATTAACCTTTAAGTTGATTGTTGAATTATCATTACTTTTTACAGAAGGCAAAATAAATTTTAATGTTTTCCATACAAGATTGGGATTATCAGCGTTATTACTAATTTTTTCATGAAAATATCTCTTTTTACATATAGATTTTAAATGTGTGAGTTTATTAGAGTATTTTTTGAAAAAGATTATCTTTTCAATATTATTGCTTTTAAAATGAGTTTTGTACAAGCTTTGCTTATGGCGAATTGAAACAAATAGCCCTTTTGTTATCCAGGGTTTTGACATTAAACGTTTTTGCTTTCTACTTACAGTGGTGATTGGAGCATGTTTATTAATAATTTGTAATATTATATTGTTAAATGCCTCAAATTCTGACATGTAATTTTCAGGGGTTATGACAGGTAAGTGATTCATATAGGAATGAAGAGTAAAATCAAGGTTGTCACGGTAAGCAGTAGCATCAAAATTTTTTATTTTTCGAAATTTCATTGGGGTAATAATTGCTTTTTTATTTTTCTCTAGATTATAAAATTTGTTAAATTGCAAGACAGCGAATACAAATAAATGATCAGAAATATGATAATCTATTTGTTAAAATGTGATCGATTGAAGTTTTAGAGCGCTTCGTGAGACGAGTTGGTTTGTTAATAATCAAGTAACAACCATTGCTTTTTAAAATTAATTTATACATTTTAGAATAATTAAGTTGTCTTGAATCACACAATGTATTGATGTTGATATCGCCGAGGATGTAAAAAATTTTACGTTTTGAATTGAGACTTAATAAACAATTGTTTAGGTTATTGAAAAAATATTCTAAATTTTTTTGAGAAGGGTGTCTATAAGCACAACAAATTAAACGTTTTATATTGGAATGAGATTCTCTACCTGAAATTTCAGCCCACAACTCATCAACCCCATCAACATTAATAGAAAATTCTGTAGTAATTTCACAGTTCAGGTCTTGCGAAACATATAGTCCCACGCCCCCTACTATTGTTGGAGAGTTAACATAAAAAAAATTATATTCAGGAATAGAAACGTTAGTTGAGGGGACATCAGCTATACGCGTTTCAGAAATACATAATACATCTGGCCTATACGGTAAACAGACTAAAAATTCATGCAGATCATCAATATGTTTCTGCAAAGAGGAGATATTAAGATGCATAATAAGCAAATTATTGGATTTATCATATACAATATTGTTCATTGAGGCGTCACACAAAAGACACGATTGAATGTTATTGGGAAGTAACTGTTCGAAATTATCAATTATGTTATCAAATTTACATTTGTTGAAGCTGGTTGGGCGAACTGCTTGACCCGTAAAAGAATAAACATTTCTACTCGTGGTTGCCAATGAATAAACAGCATGCGCTTAAGAAACAAAAGAATACGCTAACTTAAATAATTATAAAATAAAAACAAGACAAAGGACACATAAATATTTTTCATGAATTTTTGTGAAGAAGATATTTAAATGGAATATTTTACGTTATCTATATACAGGCAGTAATTTAATTGTTCAATTTTCCAACTTACCTTTTTACCAAGTTTCTTGGCGTTTTTAAATGCAGGAAGTAACGTCTTTTTTTGTTGAATTAAAGCACGTGGAAGGTGCTCGGTTACGTAAACACTATTACATTCTGGATAAATTCTTGATTTTCTTTCTTCATTGTATTGTTTAAGGTTTTTAAGTGACGTCATTATTAATTTCTTATCATTGTAACTTGACAACTTGACAATAATTGGTCGCGTGATTCTTTTTCCTTGCTTTGTGATAACATGCTGCGGCAGCCGATGCGCATCACTAATTGCAATAGCACGTGATGAAGGAATTTTTAAAGCTTGATTCAAAAATTCTCTAATTTTTTTCTCTGTTTCTGTTCTAGTTTCCCAAGCTGATTCAATATTTTCATCAATGCCATGAATTAATATATTTCACCTTTTGTCGTATAATTCTTTGGCCAAAAGATCTTGTTCCGTTTCTGCTTTGAATTTGCGTAAATGATCTTCTAATTGTAAAATTTGACCAGTAACTGCTTCCAATTTTTTACTTTTTAATTCAATAGAATCTTCAACATGATTTAGACTTATTTTTAGAGCTTCAAACGAGTTTAAATCAACTTTATTATTTAACCGATCTTCAATGTCATCACATCGTAAGTTTAATTTGCTTTCAATCTCTATTAATTTCACACAGTTTGTAGCAATTTTCATTTCAATAGCATCTAGTCTTTCTTTCATATTATTAAGAGTATTGATGATAATATCCAATTTGTTCTCCATACTTGTATATAATTCTTAAAAAGAAACTTCTATAAATTCAAAGTAAGACCTGACTCGTCTTGTTAAAAATTTCAAAAACAGCGCTACTTGAGTTTCTCTCGCCTGCACAAATTTAAACACGTCCGTTCACTAGCATGTTTCTTTCGAAAATGTTGTTCGATCAACTTACTTCAGGACATGAAGAGACCATTAACATCTGTGCAGATGCCTTATATTGCGATGATTCGGATGCACAACCACTTATTTCTAAGGCTGTCTTTATTGAACTGATGAAAAATGCCACATCTGGAGTAGAGTTTAGCTTCAACGACATCATGTACAAGCAAACTGATTGGGTTGCAATGGGTTCACCACTAGGCCCAGCCTTAGCTAACATCTTTGTTGGATTTTATGAAGAAAAACTCTTCTCTCAAAAATCAAAACCTTCCACATATTTTAGGTACGTTGATGATACATTTGCTATGTTTCGCAATGAAAAAGAGTTGAAAAACTTTTTCAAATAACTAAACTGTCTCCATCCTTCTCTCAAATTTACCTTTGAGAAAGAGAAAAATAATTGTTTACCGTTTCTCGACGTTAACGTGGAACGAACAGTTACCGGTTTTGAAACTAGTGTGTATAGAAAACCTTTACTGGACAGTACTTACGTTGGGAATCTTTCAGTCCCACTAAACAAAAAACAAACCTTATATCAACTTTGGTACACCGGGCACTATTGATATGCACAAAATCTAAACTAAACAAAGAAATTAAGCATATCAAAAACATTCTATTAGACAATGGTTATCCTGAATCGATTATTGACTGCAACATTTCCAAGAAAATTGCTCAGTTTTCTATGCCCAAACGATTTGGTCCTGAGAAATGCCCCGTGTATTTGAGAGTTCCTTGGATAGGGAAAGCTTCCATTGGTCTTGATAAAAATGTCAAAACGGCTGTTGAAAGCTGCTATGGCTCCGTTACCACCAGAGTGGTATTTACATCCAAACACATGTTGCCTGTAGCCCGCAAAGATGTTTTACCTACCACGCTGAAAACTCCGTTGTTTATGAATATTCGTGCCACTGTGACAGTAGGTACGTAGGACGAACATCACAGCGACTACAAGATAGAATCAAGCAGCATGTTCCTAAATGGCTACAACAGCAAGCGAAGCGCCCTACACGATAACAACCTGGAAGACCCTGTAAGCTAAAACGTAATAATCCAGATTGTGACTCTTGTTATACAACACTTGCTTGATAACGAGCAATGTGCTGCAAACTGTAATGACAAACGTTTTAAAATTCTTGCTGTGGCAAGCAACTCGTTCCATCTGTGTCTACTCAAGGCAACTTTTATCAAAACCAGACATCCAGTTTTATGTAAACAAAAGAAATTTGTTTACACATTAAAACTTTTCAAATAACCTAAGTTGCGAGTAATAGTGTTTCTCCTGGGTAATTGCACATATTGCGTTTCTCCTTTCTGAGATTACACTGTATTGCACCACACTTCTTTGATTTTGTGCAATTGTGCCTTTCTCCTTTCCGAGACTACAGCACCTTCTCCCAACTGTTGAGACTATGAATAACTTGATTTTCTCTGGTTCGTCCCGTTTTGACACGATTGCCACTGATGAGAGCGTCACGAAAAGCTTATGGCTCCGATAAAATCGACTTTGTTTAAAGCGATATTAAAATTCTGTACCACAAAGAAGCTCTATACTTAAACTTCAGCGTCTGCTAAAAAGTTACTCTATTTGTTTGGAAGGAACACTGGACAGGGTACTTTGACAAACACATAATCTCAGTTTTAGCCGTACTGATCGATTACTTTCAAATTTTGAGTGATCGGGACGTATGGTAAGCCTAATCATGTGTCACAGAAAATTCTTGGAATGGTGACGAGATTTTTTCGGTATAGATATATGTTAAGAAGTATAAAATAAAAAATAATAATGCTTATTAATTGTTTATTTTTTTTTAATTAAAGAATAATATTAATTGGTTACTTTTTCTATTTGAATAAGGAAATAATAAAAATAAAAACAATGTTTCTATCTTATAAGTTTATTGTATTGTGTACATCTTGTTGTGAGATGCATGTATACATGAACCGTGATTAAATTCTTTAATCAAGATAGAAAGGTTTGATCGTTTGTTCCTTAAATAGAATCAAGAATTCAACATTATAGAAACATTGTTTCATTATTCTTTTTGAATAATAAGAAAAAAAAAAAAAAAAGTTGTTATGTCACTTGATCAAGGTGCTAGTACCTCTCAGGCTGCTGAAGAAAGTGTTTTGAAAAAGTGAATGTGCCACTGTCTAAAAGGAATATGAGACAGTTAAATAGAAGCTTCAACAAAGCAGCTTGTGAATTTTCAAAATTGTTGTTAAATAAAAAAGATTTTCAAAAAATTAAAGAAGTCTTTATAGAAATAACTAAATGCTTTGAAGAATTGCTTCAATTCATAGAAATCAATGTTGGTAACTTAAATCCTGATGAGGACAATGATAAGATTGAAGATTATTTTGACAAACAAAACTCAGCAGAAGTGCAATACTCAATTATTAAACATCATTATAATGAAGCTGAAGCAGAACAGAAGAATCTGTTTGACAATCTTTTAAAGACAAGTAGTAAAGGCACTGCTACAAACTCTAGTAGCAGATCTAGCTGCATGTCAAGGAAATCAAAAGGACTGTTGTCATCAAATGTAATAAAAGGAAATTTGACTCCTAGACAAATTGCCTTGTTAACTGAAAATAATGTCAAAATGGCTGAAGAAGATTTAAAAATACAAAAAATAAAACTCAAGAAGAAAATGCTTGAAGCTGAACTTGCAAACAAACTTGTGGTGAGTGATAACTTAACAAAAACTCAAGAACATGGCTTAAACCATGACAGTAATTTTGAATATGTTTCTGATGTGCATGTTTCACCAATAAAAAATTATTGTTCAATGAATGAATTAAAAAAAGTAGGCTCTCATGTAAATGTTGTGCATGAGGGGAGTGCAAATATAAAAGCTCTGGCTACAGACACCTGTAATGATGTTGAGCAACAACATATTGTGTTGGAGGCTAATAAAATAAAGTCTGTAGCAGAGCAAGATGTTGCTGGTGTATTTGATATTGATGACTTAAATAGTCATAAACTCAATCACACTGCTAATTTAAATTTTGGAATTGGTGACAATTATTTAGCTGGTAAAGTGTTAATGGAAAGTGGGTCGAAGGTGGCCTTTGATGGTGATCCAAAAAACTACATTGCTTTTCGGCATGGTATGGAGAGAGTTATCTTCTTATATGGCAAACAGTATGGTTTGATATATGATATTCTTCAGTCACGTTGCTCAGGTAAAGCCACTGATGCTATACGTTGTTGTGATAGGATTAGAGATCCTGAAGTTGCATTAAACACTGCACTCAATAAGCTTCACAAATTCTTTGGTCAATCATCTCTTGTTGTAGAAGCTCATATTTCATATATTACCAGAAATGAACCAGTTAAATGGAACTTAGATTCATTTCAATCATTTATGAATGAATTAGAAGATATAAAAACGCTTTTTGCTGACACTAATGAAAATTCTATGCTTAATTCACCTGTGGTTTTAAAAAAAGTGATTGCTCGTTTACCCAAGCGTACAAAGGATAAACTTGCCGAAATTTTATGTAATGCATGTATTGTTATGCCTAGTTTTGATTATTTATTGTGTTTTGTTGAAAAACAGTTAAAGCTAATTTCGCACCCTTTGATGCAAAATGACATAAGTAATATAAAATCCAAATATGACTTTAACCAAACTAATGCTGAGAAAAAACGTCCTGCTAAACAATTTCTTGTTAAAACATATGCTCAAAATTCTAATGTATTTTTGTGTCCTGTACCTGAGTGTGAATTTAAGAATGTGCATGCTTTGTGGAGGTGTGATAAGTTTAGAGAGTTGAATGTGAAAGACAAATGGTCTGTAGCAAAAAAAAGCAAATGTTGCTTTAAATGCCTTAACTCGGGACATTTACAGTCCAAGTGTAGATCTAAATATTGTTGTCGTGCTTGCCAGAGTGATGATCATCATTTCTTGCTCTGTGTGAATGATAAGTCTAACTGTACTGTGAGAGAAAATAAAGACGATGAGTTGGTGGCTGATGCTGATGGTGTGAATGCCAAGGTGCACAGTGCTATGTTAAATAGTGAAAGAAAAATTTTGCCTATCATTCCTGTTATCGTGCACTCTGAAGCTTCAAAACAATCTGTGAAAGTAAATGGTCTGCTGGACACAGGTTCGGATAATACTCTGGCAACTAAAAGGTTGATTAAATTGCTCAAGATACCTGTTAATGCACAGAAGAAGTCCTGCGTTAAATTGTCTACAGCTAATGCTTTCACTAGAGAAGATGGTTGTAAAGTTGATCTTGTAGTTTGTGGTGTAAATGAAGGTCCTTCTTTTGAGTTGAAAGATGTGGTATGTGTTAAAGAAGTTGCTAGTCACAATAATCCAGGTAAAAAGGAAAATATTGAGCTAAGCAAAATTCCACATCTTAAAGACATTGAAATTCCAATAATCGAGACAAAGAATGTTGATCTTTTGATTGGAAGTAACTGTGAAGAGCTCTTAGATGTGACTGAAGTGTGACGTGGCAAAGAGTGTAGAGTCGCTGCTAAACTCTCCAAATTTGGCTGGCTGCTAGTCGGTCATACTGGTGCGCGTGATGGAGGTGATGTTGATGCACCGGTCTATGATAAGTTAAATAGTTGCAGCGATATTCATTGCAACAAGATTTGTATGATGGAACACGACAATGTGTATATGAATGATCAAGCATATCTATGCAATGGTGATGCTGACACTTGTGAGTTGTTACACGCGGAAATTGAAAAATGGATGAGTTACGATTTTGAGACTGCTCCGGACGATGAAGATACTGCTCCTTCCGCAAATGATGTTATTTGTACAAAGCTGTATGATAAATCAATTATGAAAAAGGATGGCAGATACTTTTTGAGCCTGCCTATTAAAAGCGATTTAAACAAAATGCCTTATACAAAAGGTTTGGCAAAACACCGCTTAATGCAGCAAAGACGTTCATTGAAGAGAGACGAAACAACTCAAAAGTTTTACTGTGATGCTATCCAGAAGTTAATTGACACTGACAAAATTGAACGTGTGGACACGGGTGATGATGAGAAGAATGCTAGAGTTTTCTACATACCTCATTTTGTTACAAAACAAGCCAAAATAAGACGTGTATATGATGGTTCGGCAAAATGTAATAATGTTTGTTTAAATTCATTGCTGCATTAAGGAAAAGATGATTTACAAAGACTTTCTGATATACTGATTCGATTCAGAAGATTTCCTGTGGCATTTTCCTGTGATATCCAGGAAATGTTCATGCAATGTGGAATAAATGAAAAAGATAGAGATTTACTGAGAATTCTATGGTTTGAAAATCATGATTTTGAAGCACCAGTGATCACATACCGATTTAAAAGACTTCCATTTGGGCTAAATTGTAGTATGTCTATGGCTGATTACTGTCTTAAGAAGACTGCTACAGATAATGATGTCCGAGCTTCACCTGAAACAGTAAATCTTGTCAAAAACAGCTTCTATGTAGACGATGGTCTGGTTTTATGTAAGAATGTCGAAGAAGGTAAAGCCAGAGCCAGTGAATTAGTTGAGTTATTGAAGTCTGGAGGATTTGAGGTGAGAAAATTTGTATCTGATTATCCCGAAATTCTCGAATGTTTAGAACCTGATAGAAAATTGCTTGTAAAAGATTGGAAAGATCTGACATCTGAAGATAATTTGAATTGCAAAGTTCTTGGATTACAGTGGAATCCATCAATGAAGAAGTTATCTCCAAAAGTTAACATTCAGGAAAGACCAAAAACTAAAAGAGGTCTGTGGAGTACTATAGCACAAATTTTTGATCCTATTGGAATATGTGCTCCATACATGCTGAAGGGAAGAATACTTCTGCAGAAGGTTTGTGAAGAAGTTGAACTGTGGGATGATCCTGTTCCCACCACCATATTGAAGTCGTGGGAAAAATGGATTGCGGGTCTGCCATGCTTAGAAAGGCTGACTATACCAAGATGTTATTGGGACATTGAAGCGGACGTTTATGAGCTGCACACCCTTTGCGACAGCTTAGAAAAAGGCTTGAGATGTGTATCATATCTGAAAATGACAAAGGATGACTTATGCAATGTTGCATTCGTGATGGGAAAATCAAAAGTTGTTCCTAAAAGAACTACACTCAGTATTCCCAGATTGGAATTAACTGCTGCAGTTATGGGAGCCAACATGCACCGGAATATAAAAGGTTCAATACAGCTTCCTATATCAAAAGGTTATTTACACACTGATTCTTCAGTTGTGCTTGATTGGATAAAGAATCGTAAGTTAAGGCTGAAGAAATATGTGGCTGGAAAGATAACTGAAATCAATCGTCTTACTAGTGACGATACATGGTGTTATGTGGCAACATCATCAAATGTAGCCGACCTGTGCTCTCGTGGTATTGACCCAAAAAAGGCTGATCCTAGTTGTGTTTACTTTAAAGGTCTTGTATTTCTGTATGAACAATCAATGTACAGTAGTTTTGATAAAAAGCAAGTAGTGAATGCTTGTCAGGTGGCCGATGATGTTAATGATGAATGCTCAGATGTTTGCCTTGAGATTGATAGTGGTGAAAATACTGAGGCGTGTGTTAATTCACAAGTTGGGAATGAAGAGATGCTGTGTAAAAATAAGATTGATCACAGGATACCTGCGTATTTTTATAATATTGCTAAGCGCTATTCGGATTTGTTTAGTTGCATTAAAATAATTGTATACCGTTATCGGTATGTTGTAAGTAAATTGCATACTAAAAATCTTAAGTTAAACATGTCCGTTGAAGTTGGCTGTATAAAAAGCCAAGAGTTTAAATTGGCCGAATTAGATTTGATAAGAATGGCCCAGGAATCCTATTTCGGATTTGACATTTTATCGATCATTGGGCAGCGTGGTTTTGATGATGCTTTGAAGTCGTGTAGTGGGAGTGTACGAGCCAAACTGTTGGAAATTAAAAATTTATTGCCATTTTATGATCATACCTTGCATGTGCTACGTGTTGGTGGACGTGTTGTGAAGTCTTCACTTCCTATTGACAGTGTTCACCAATATATTCTACCAAAAGCCAATTTTATAACAGAAATGTTCATTAAGCATGAACATATCATGTCGAATCATTTTGGTGCCAATTACGTTTTGTGTAAGTTGTTACAAAGGTTCTGGATTTGCTACGGTTTAAGCACTGTGAAAAAGTATTTACGTAATTGCCACTATTGTAAATTTAGACGTGCTAAAGCTGCACAACAAATAATGGGGAATTTACCCGAATGCCGTATAAACGCTCCTAAGTTCCCATTCCAAAATTCTGGGGTCGATCTTTTTGGGCCAATTGCTGTGAAACTTAACCGTAGTATCGTGAAACGTTGGGGGGTGCTGTTTATATGTATGGCAAGTCGAGCCTGCCACATCGAAATTGTACCTGATTTATCCACCGATTCGTTTATTCAATGCTTCATGCGTTTTACCGCCCGACGTGGCATGTATTGTCGTAGTTTATTTTCTGATCAAGGCACTAATTTTAAAGGATGCGATGCAGAATTTAAAAAGTTATTACAACAGTGCAAAATGCAGAAACCTAAAATTTGTTTTGACAAAATCGATAAAAATTTTGTGTCGCGGTGTATGTCGCGGAAGTGTATTGACGTTGTATGGAAATTCAATGTTCCTGCAAATCCACATGCAGGTGGGAATTGGGAACGAGCAATTCGAACTGTAAAAAATGTTATGGCTGCTATTATATACACTGGCATTAATGGACTAACGGCTTTGAAGGGTAGAACGCCAAGTGATTTTGAATTGTTGACCATAATGTGTGAAGTTGAAGCGACAATGAACTGTAAACCTATTACGAAACTAAGTAACGAGGTCGAAGACTGGCGTGTTTTGACACCTTTATCTATACTGAGCGGTAATCTACATCCTGATTCACCTGTTCATGAATTTAACAAAGCTGAAATGTATCGCAGCAATTATAAGTTTGTAATTGCAGTCTCTGAACAATTTTGGAAAAGATGGCTGCAAATGTATGTGCCGTGGCTGCAAATAAGACATCGCTGGCATGATGTGAAGCCAAATCTCAAGGAAGGCGATATTGTCCTATTAAAAGAAGAGGTAGATGTTGGGCGTCGTGATTACCCGAAAGCGGTTGTTATAAAGACCTTTCCTGATACAAACGGGCATGTTCGCAGCATTAAACTTAAACTTGCGGATGGGCGAACCTTTGACAGAGATATCCGCAACGTGGCGCCTCCGGAAGGTTTAAATTAATGACTGATAAACTGTTCAAAAAATAAATTTGATTGTGTTTGTAAATTTTTCGAAGCTAAATTGCATTCATTTCTCGATAATTTAGAGGGGAGAGTGTTAATAATTGGCTTAACTATTTATTTGTCCCTTTATTTTTTGATAAAGAAATTTATTTGGTCATGATAAAAACAACTTCAATTTTTTAGTGACGAGATTTTTTCGGTATAGATATATGTTAAGAAGTATAAAATAAAAAATAATAATGCTTATTAATTGTTTATTTTTTTTTAATTAAAGAATAATATTAATTGGTTACTTTTTCTATTTGAATAAGGAAATAATAAAAATAAAAACAATGTTTCTATCTTATAAGTTTATTGTATTGTGTACACCTTGTTGTGAGATGCATGTATACATGAACCGTGATTAAATTCTTTAATCAAGATAGAAAGGTTTGATCGTTTGTTCCTTAAATAGAATCAAGAATTCAACAGGGAGCAAAGGTATTTTCTTATTACTCCTTTTTTTCTTGTTTTTTCCGACATCGCTAGTTTTTAGAGAAAAATAATAAAATCCGAGATTGATTTCAAGTGAGGACTTTTTTTTTTAAAGATCACTATGATTTTGGGACAAAAATCGAGGTGTTTCATTTGTTTGGCCCAACAATATTTTTGATGAGCCAAACTCGCCCTCGGCTTAAAAAGGTTCGACGCCCCTGTATTAAGGTGTCCCGGAATGGCGAAACAGAAAGTTGGTAACCCTACTTCAAATACTACAGGAGCCGCATGAAGACCTTTAAAATAAGATTTGGAGCTGCATGGAACTGCGAATTGCTGGTGCTTTTCAGAAGAATGCTCAATGAGTTCAATAGTCAGAGCGATTACTCCTGATCTGCACCAACGACAAGCCACCTCAACGTGGTGGTGCAGTCCCCTTCCCTGCACTGGGGAGGGTCGAAATGGCTTGTCAATTCCCCGAGGGTCTCATCCTCGGGCGATTCTCCCTTGGACAACTCTTCTCATTTTTTATCCCTGCTGTTCAATGCGCGGTCACATGTGGACAGCACTCTTAAACCCAATTGATCGCCCCCTACCCTTTCTATTTTCTCTCGGACATCTCTTCCTCGTCCCTCCTTCCACCCCAAACCTCTTCATTACTCATCCCACTCACCGCTGATTCTTATCTCTATGCTTCTTCTTATCAGCGGTGACATTCACCCCAACCCTGGCCCTATAGACCCCTGCTCTGTCTGCTCCCGTAGAGTCACCTGGGGAAACAGATCAATACAATGTACTGGCTGTTCCCTCTGGGTACACCTCTCCTGCTCTGGTCTTTCTCCCGCTGACTTCCGCAAAATCTCCCCGGGACACTCTTGGACTTGCCCAATGTCCCCATCCTCTTCTCAACCCCTCCCCTTCCTCTCACACTCTAATCCCGTATCTTCATTCTTTTCTGTATCTCCATCCTCTCACACTCCAAATCCCCCACCTACACTCACAAACAACCACAAAACCTTATCTTCAAAAACTAAACCATCCCCCAAAACAACCTCGAATAACCCCACCTATCTTCCTAATCACCCCCAACTAATTTATACTTACCCTCCCTCAGCATTGACTACTCCTTCTCCTCAAACCCAACAAACCACCTCTCCTCTCACACAATTCTCTTTTCATCCTTCCTCTCCCTCTCGAAACAACATTCGAATCCTACAGTGGAATGCTAATGGGATTCGCCCGCGTCGTACTGAACTCCTACACTTTCTCTCTCATAATCAGTACGATCTCATCTTCATACAAGAGTCACACCTCTCCTCTGACTACACCTTCCGTATACCCGGCTACAAAACCCTCCAAAAGAACCGTTTTATGACGAGGAGAGGAACCACCAACTCTACGGGAAACCTAGGAGGAGGTGTTCTGATACTTGTCAAAAATGGTCTATCTTACACTTGACTCTCCACACAATCTCTCTCCTCCCTAGACCCCAGCTCCGATTATTTAGCTATCGCAGTTAAAATAAAAGGAGCCGCTCCCATACATCTTTTCAACGTCTATGTCCCTCCTATCCGCTCCTCTTCCTCCGACTCTCGCCCAAAATCCTTCTCACCTTTTCTCCTGCCATCATCTCCTACCACTTACATCTTTGGCGACTTTAACAGCCATCACTCATCCTGGGACTCCCACTCACCGGAAGACCATTCAGGCAAAGATCTATTTGATTGGCTCCTCTCCTCTGATTTTTTACCTCTTAATAACCCCGAACACCACACCCTACCACACCGTGCCACTGGAAACCGCTCTTCCCCTCATCTTTCCCTAGTTCCTACCCGAATAGCCTCTAAATGCACATGGCAGACCCTTCCGGACCTCGGCTCTGATCATCTTCCTATCTCCATCACTATTCCCACTTCCCCTATAATTAACTCTTTCCACCGCCCACCCTCATTTAACTATAATAAAGCTCGCTGGGACGATTATTTTACTTATATTGATACCCACTGCCCTACTCCCTCTAACTTTACAACACTTTCTCTTTCTGAAGCCACCCACACCTTTACCAAACTCCTCAATGATGCTGCCACTTCTGCCATTCCTTTCGGCAGCATCAACCGTCCTGCTAAAGCCTGGTGGTCTCCTGAAGTCGCAGATGCCGTCGCAAAACGCCGAAAGGCATTTGCGAAGGCACACTGTTCCGAAGAAGACCGCCAGCACTACATCGCTACTTCCAGATATACCTCCACTGTGATTACTAAGGCTAAAGCCAAGTCATGGCAGAACACTTGCTCTAGCCTTTCTCCTAAAACCCGTCCCAGCGAAGTCTTTTCTCTACTTCGCTCCATCTCTGGCTCCCCCTCCCCAACTACTTCTGACCTTCCTAATTTCCCAAATTGCCATACCCCTGTAGATTGTGCCAACCATCTCTCCTCACACCTACAGTCCCATTTCTCTACCCGAACCCCAAAACCTTTTCGAAGCACCGAGAAAGCCCAAATGAAGCAAATCAGAACTGCACACTGCAACACCCTGCATTCCACTTTCTGTTCACCATTCTCCTCAATTGAACTCTCTACAGCTATCTCTCAACTCTCAACCTCAACCTCCTCAGGCCCTGATCAAATTACCTACCCTCTTCTATCCCACCTACCACAATCTGCGTTACATTTTCTTCTATACATCTTCAACCTTTTCTTGGTCAACACACACCTTCCCGTCTGCTTGGAAGCAATCAACAATCATCCCCATTCTCAAACCCGGAAAACCCTCTGACTCACCTTCTTCATATAGACCCATTTCTCTCACTTCATGTACCTCCAAACTCTTCGAAAGAATGGTTTTAGGACGACTAACCTATTTTCTCGAACTACACGACATTCTCTCACCCGTGCAAGCTGGTTTTAGACCTGGTAGATCGACTGTAGACCAGGTTCTCCTTCTCTCACAGTCAATCGCAGATTCCTTCCACCAATCTAAGCCAGGCGCACGTACAGTCCTTGCCACTGTGGATTTTGCGAAAGCTTTTGACTCAGTTTGGCACTCTGCCCTACTCTCTAAATTCCTCTCATTAGATCTTCCTCTTTGCTTTGTCGAATGGATACGATCCTACCTATCTGATCGCCGTTCGAAAGTCCGTATCTGTAATTCATACAGTCGTCCTTTCCGTCTCCGAAGAGGAGTTCCCCAAGGTTCGGTTCTAGGACCAGTTCTCTTCTCTTTATACATCAATGACCTTCCCACTTTCCTTCCTGGATCTGTTAAGACCTCTCTCTATGCAGATGACCTAGCCATCTGGGCCTCCTCCCCGAGTGTTGAGTGTGCAACCGCTGTAGTACAAGCTGCCCTCAACAGACTGGTGGAATGGTCCTCAAAATGGCGCCTTCCTCTCAACCCCCTCAAATGTGAAACATCTTTCTTCAGCTTACACCCCTACCAATCATGTATACAACCCTCTCTGAACATTCTTAACACCCCTCTCAAATTCAACCCTCGTCCAACCTTTCTCGGTGTAACCTTCGACCGCACTCTCTCTTTCAAATATCACGTCTTATCCTTACGGAAAAAGTTTCACAGCCGATTCCGTGCTTTCCGCTCCATTGCCTCTGCCTCCTGGGGTCCATCAAAAGAATCCTTGTGTACCCTATACAAAGCCCTTATTCGCCCCATCCTCACCTATGCTTCCCCAGGCTGGTTTCCCTTCTCATCTCCTACTCACATCACCTCCGTGGAGAGGATGCATAGATCTTCCTGTAGAGTAATCACAGGTTGTCTATCGTCCACTCCCATTCCTCTACTTCATGTAGAAGCACTTCTGCCTCCACTGCGGGTCACCCTCACTCACCAATCCCTTTCCTTCTTTTAACGAGCCCTCCGTCTACCTTCCACCTTTCCCATAGCCTCTCTTGCGAACTCTAACCCCCGTACACATCTCAAAAAGAGCTCATGGAGATCCTTCTCCAGATCACATAACCTTACCCCTAACCTACATCTCATCCGTGAATCACTAATCCTCTGCCCTTGTCACAAACTTTGTTTGGGAATCCCAAAGGACCAGTTGAGCTAGGTAACCCGAATACCTGCGCTGAAACAAAGCTGTGTCTAAATTTTATTTTATTCCGGCTCAAGAAGTAGTTTTGCTATGAGCCTGACGGTTTATACAGTTGGTTAACGAAAGCTCGGATTGATTTCGTTGAAGATTCTTTTCCACAACAAACAGAGACCCTTGTCTCTAATAAAAACAAATGTATTACAAAATCACGACCGACGAAATTCTATTCCACGCTTTGCCAAACTGCAAAGCGAAATCAACACTATAACTCGACTCAATCAACACAAAATAATTCTACCTCTGTAGAACAAAACTGCCAACCACTGGCACAAAATAAATTCAACAATTGTCCACCGACACAAAATCTAACGGTCCACCTCCTGTGGCCAAACAAAATCACCTTCGCTCGAGCCGCCACTCGAATCGCTTCAAATTACCTCACAACGATAATGATCATCATAATAATCATAATTCTCGCTACGCATCGGCTTTATATAGAAAACAAAATCACGTGACGTAAACTTTCTCGTAAATTCAAGATTCAGCCAGAAAGCCCTGGAGAGTTCGTTACGCGAATCAAGTGGAATATACGCGAATTTTCCAGTACAATGATGTTAGTCAACATATTACGTCAATACAAAGAGAAAAAAGAGAAAAAGATACATGTATCGAGCCATATAACAAATTGGACGTATATCGCAGACAGCGCTCAAAGAGCCGCATTTATTCTCTTATGATAGAACTACGAACTGCTTTTAACGGGGATACACTACATCGTTATGATTAAAATTATGAATGAAGTGTGACATACGCCCCCCGCAAAGAAAAATATTATGCAATAATATTTTTAACAACACACACGAAATACAAATAATTTTACAAAACAAAACACGAAGTTATTCACACGAAAGTCTACACGATTATGCGGCTGAGATAGTCCGCCATAACGTTCTCCTTGCCGGCAATGTCTTTTACTACGAAGTCGTACCCCTGCAATGATAGAGACCACCGGAGTATACGATCGTTCTTGTAGCGGGCCGTGCTAAGGAAAGTCAGCGGCTTGTGGTCCGTTTGGAGGACGAACTTCTTTCCGGCCAGGAATAAGCGAAATTTACCAACTCCCCATATTATTGCCAAGCACTCCTTTTCAAGTGTAGAGTACTTTGTCTCCGCATTCGTCAACTTCTTGCTTGCGTACGCGACGGGGTGGAGTTTTCCCTCGTGCTCCTGCATCAGAACAGCTCCAATTCCGCTGTTGGATGCATCCGTGCGTAGAGTGAAATTTCGCGAATGGTCGGGCAGTCTTAATATGGGCCGCTTCAGGAGAGCCTCTCTCAGAGTGTTGAAAGCTTTCTCCTGAGCCTCACCCCATTTGACAAAGTTTGGCTGCCCCTTCTTCGTCAGGTCCGTCAACGGTGCCGCAATAATCGCAAACGAAGGAATATAGTCCCGATAGTACCCGAGCAACCCACAAAATGATCGGACTTCCTTCTTTGTGACTGGACGCTTCGCTCGCGCAATCTTCTCTAGATTGTCATCGTTCGGCGTGATCCAGTCGTATCCGACATCGTGACCTAAAAATTCTACCGTAGATGCCCCAAAAATACATTTTGAGGGACGAGCAGTGAGGTTGGCCTCACTTAGTCTTTTCAACAATTCTTCCAAAGTTCGCAGGTGTGTCTCCCAATCTCTGGAGAATACAATCAAATCATCGATATAGCTCTCAACGCCAGACATGCCTGAAAGCACTTCCCTCATCCCACGAACCAGTGTAGCACCAGAGTTCTTCATGCCAAAGGGCATTCGAAGAAATTCATACGTCCCATCCGGTGTCACAAACGCGGTCTTGAATATATCTTCTTCTGCTACGGGTATCTGCCAATATCCTTTACTGAGATCAATTTTCGAAAAGAACTTTGACTTCCCTAATTGTTGGAAAAGATCCTCCGAAGTCCTCATTGGCTCCGGATCCGAAATCGTTACTTTGTTCAATTTTCTGTAGTCGACGCAAATGCGATTCGAACCATCCTTTTTTTTCACAATAACCACCGGTGAAGCATACGGCGATGACGACTTCCTGATGACTCCCATATCCAACATCTCCTTTATTTCTTCTTTCAGTTCCTGCCGCAGTGCATACGGCAAAGGATAAGGTTTCAAGCGGACAGGCTCCTCATCTACCAAATTAATCCGGTGTTCAATCTTAGATGTTCTTCCCGGCACATCTGAGAAAACATCAGCATAATTTTCCATCAAGGCTTGCAGTTGTCGACTTTGGCTGTCGCCCAGTTCTGTGCCCAATTTGACGTCGCTTACATCTTCCTTTTGTTTGTATGTTCCCAATTCTAACAACGAATCCTCGTCTATGCTGGGCATCTCTTCATCCATTAACATTTCCGCACCAGCTGACATCTTTAAATCTTCTTTCTCTATTTCGGTCTTCACTTCATCCTCTCGGGCATAATATTTCTTCAACATGTTAGCGTGGTAATTCTTTTCTTTGTTTCCGACCAAAATTTTATAACCATTATCTCCCATCCTTTGGATAATTTCGTACGGTCCCTTCCATTGCATTAAAAGCTTATTATTGTTCGTTGGTAGCATTACCAAAACTTTGTCTCCTTTATTAAATAGTCGATCCTTCGTTTTCTTGTCGTAGTTTCTCTTGTATCTAGTCTGGTTCTTCGTTAGCTCCTCCTGAGCAAGTTTCATCGTTTCCTCCAGCCTCTCTCTCAACTCCAGCACATATTGATAGCTGGTCTTCACTTCGGTTGATTCACTTTCACCTGTCCATAGTTCCTTCAGAATTGCCATAGGTCCTCGCACAGTGCGACCATATAAAAGTTCGAAGGGTGAAAACCCAGTAGACGCTTGGGGAACCTCTCTATACGCGAACAAAAGTGGATTTATAAACCTATACCACTGCTTCGGTTGTTCAACACATAATCGCCTCAGCATCTTCTTCAGCGTACCATTAAATTTCTCAGTCAGACCATTGCAAATCGGATGATACGGTGTCGTCGTCAGCCTTCTGATCGACAATAATCTTGATACTTCTTGCATGCATTCCGACACAAATTGAGTCCCAAGATCACTCAATACTTCTTCCGGAATTCCAACTCGACTATATAGATCTAAAAGTGCTTCTGCCACTGTCTCGGTGTCAATATTCTTCAGAGGCACGGCCTCTGGATAACGTGTCGCATAATCCACCAGAGTAAGAACATATCGGTGCCCCTTATCACTTGCCGGCATAATCGGGCCAATCAAATCCACCGCCACTCGCTTAAACGGCGAATCCATTAACGGCATTTTTCCCAGCGGAACTTTTGCTACTCTCCCTTTCGATACCGTTCTCTGGCACACATCACATGACCTGCAGAAACTCACCACATCCTGATGAATCCCAGGCCAATACAAATTGGTCAGTATCCTATCTTCCGTCTTCTTGACACCCATATGTCCAGCCAACATCGTATCGTGAGCGATCTCCATCACCTTCTTCCTCAGATCTTTTGGCACTAAAATCTGCTTCAATTCCTTCTCTCCTACATCAATGTTTTTGGTGATGCGGTACAAAATTCCCTTCCTCTTTATATAGCTGATCTCTCTTCCGTTCTTGACCAAGGGCGCTTCCATCGTCACGTACTTTAACAAGGATGGGTCTTCCCCTTGAAGTTTGATGAGCTCATCCTTCGTCACAGCCATCTGATTCGTTGCCTCCGCAACTTTTAAAGGTTTTGACTCGGTGCTCCTTTTAGCTTGCGACCGAGTAACTGCTGCCGCCTCCACGCACCAAGTTTCATCAGGATCATCGGGTGCTCTAGCTCCTGGAATATTTCCAACAATCAACGGATACAGCGGGTCTCTTAAGCACAAAGCTTCCACTGTTCCACTACAATAAGGCGTATTTATCTCTACATTTGCAAACGGGGCCTTCAGTAAAGTGCGCGCAACCGTCATTATATACCCCACCTTTCCTGTGAGCTGCTCTTCGGCGACCAACTCCCTCTTAACGATCACTCCGGAGCACCCAGTGTCTCTCAAAACGGTGACCGATTTGTTTCCGACCATTCCAATCGACGTAGGCATTTGATTACTTAAATTTTCGTCTAAACATGCGCCATTCAAAATTCCAATTTTTCGTCCATCTTTTAGCTCTAAATACTCTTGTGATTTTTGATCAATTTCTTTTCTTTCTTTACTTACACTTCGGTAATTTTCTTCTTTTTGTTTTTCATTTCCGATCTCACTAAAACTCTTTATAGGCACGGCGCAAGCAACCTTGTATGCTCTTTCCCGCGCACCAGCACCACCACGCGCTAATCGATTTCTTTCTTCGCATTGCATAAAAGTATGACCCATTCCACCGCACCGGTAGCAATATCTTTTGGGGTTTCTCTCTTGAATCTTTGAGAAGCACTCACTTGCCCTGTGCCCGACTTTCCCGCAGTTAAAGCATTTTATATTTCCTTTCGTTGTAGGAGAGATATCCGGAATCTTGCCTTCCAATCTTGGAGCGCCGACACTCTTCTTAGCACTTACATCTCGGCTTGACAGCTTCCTGTTGTGCGCTGTCAAGTACTGCCCCGCACTCGCTGCCAATTCTCGGAGATCCTTATGCTTGCTCTCCATCAGATGTACCGACAATTCCTTCGGGCACGCGTTTATAAACTGCTCCTTAACCATTAGCTCGACAACACCTTCGAAGCTGCTTTCCATATCAGAAAGCTTCACCCACTGCGTGAAATAGTTTCTAAGCCTTACAATGAACTGGTCAGGGCTCTCAGCACCCTCTGGCTTGGCTTCTCTAAAACGTTGGCGATACCCTTTTTCCGTATAGTCGTATCGCTCTAGCAACGCTGCCTTCAATCGCTCGTAATCCAGAGCATCCTCCTGTGAAAGCCTGGAGTACACGCCTAAAGCTTCCCCCCTCAACAAAGCACTCAACTGAGTCGCCCAATTAGTCTGGGGCCAATTCGCAACCGTAGCATATCTTTCAAAGCGCAACAAATAGCTATCAAGGTCGTCTTTTCCGTCAACAAAATGAGGGAGATCAAGGGACTTTACCCCTCCAAAAGCACGTACGCCCCCCGCCTGGTTTGCTTCTCCCCCTTCTCCAGCAGAGCGATTGGCTTCTCGTTCCAACCTCAACCTCTCTAATTCCATTTGCATTTTCCTCTCTTCAAACTCCATTCTTTTGAGCTCTAATTCTCGCTCTTTCTCCTTCTCTTCCAACATCGCTTGTCGTTCCTTTTCCTTCTCTTCCAACATCGCTTGTCGTTCCTTCTCCTTCTCTTCCTTTTCACATAGTCGGTTCCATTCGCTTTGGAAGAAATCGGCTTTTGCCTTTTCCGACATCTTCAAATTTTCCACACGGACTCTCAGTCTTTCGAACTCTTCCTCAATCGAACTATTCGCCATCTTCAAGCTGTAAACTCCTGTTCAGCACTCTTAAACAAGAATCTAAATCTTCCCGGACGAGCCCCCAGATGTCACAAACTTTGTTTGGGAATCCCAAAGGACCAGTTGAGCTAGGTAACCCGAATACCTGCGCTGAAACAAAGCTGTGTCTAAATTTTATTTTATTCCGGCTCAAGAAGTAGTTTTGCTATGAGCCTGACGGTTTATACAGTTGGTTAACGAAAGCTCGGATTGATTTCGTTGAAGATTCTTTTCCACAACAAACAGAGACCCTTGTCTCTAATAAAAACAAATGTATTACAAAATCACGACCGACGAAATTCTATTCCACGCTTTGCCAAACTGCAAAGCGAAATCAACACTATAACTCGACTCAATCAACACAAAATAATTCTACCTCTGTAGAACAAAACTGCCAACCACTGGCACAAAATAAATTCAACAATTGTCCACCGACACAAAATCTAACGGTCCACCTCCTGTGGCCAAACAAAATCACCTTCGCTCGAGCCGCCACTCGAATCGCTTCAAATTACCTCACAACGATAATGATCATCATAATAATCATAATTCTCGCTACGCATCGGCTTTATATAGAAAACAAAATCACGTGACGTAAACTTTCTCGTAAATTCAAGATTCAGCCAGAAAGCCCTGGAGAGTTCGTTACGCGAATCAAGTGGAATATACGCGAATTTTCCAGTACAATGATGTTAGTCAACATATTACGTCAATACAAAGAGAAAAAAGAGAAAAAGATACATGTATCGAGCCATATAACAAATTGGACGTATATCGCAGACAGCGCTCAAAGAGCCGCATTTATTCTCTTATGATAGAACTACGAACTGCTTTTAACGGGGATACACTACATCGTTATGATTAAAATTATGAATGAAGTGTGACAGCCCTCCTAAACCACCCTGGTCTGCCCCATCTAATTACACAATCTCACTCCACCTCTCATCCCCATGCTCTCGCAAAGACCCCCCTCCCTTCGCAACATTGCAGCTACCTCCCATCTTTCCACTCTATCTCACAGCGATATCTCTGCCTGGACTGACGGTTCGGTACCTGGCGGGCTGGGACAGGGTGGTGCAGGGATATACGTACATCAAGTGTACAAAGTGTGTCACTGCTACCTCGCTTTCCTTCTCGACTGGTCTCTGGGCTACCAGTTATAGTGCTGAAACCTTCGCTCTCCTACATGCTCTTGAGTGGTGTATCTCTCACTCCAAGACATGTAATTTCGACTCTATCACCTTCTTTTCCGACTCTTTATCTGTCCTATCAACTCTCTCTACCCCCTACCATATTTAACCCCCAAATCCCTATCCAATACCCAATCTCTTCTTAACTCTCTATCTCAATCCAAGGTTGTCCATCTACAATGGATACCTGGTCACTCTTCCCTCCCAGTAACGACTTAGCTGACTCTCTAGCTAAAGCCGGTGCCTCTCTCGACCCCTCCAGTATATCAGTATCCCTCGCACCCCTTATCTCCTCCCAACGACTATCCCTCTACACCAGTTGGAGACGCAGTGTCCAATCTTGTTTCTTTCAACACCAAATCCCTTCAGTATCTCCCGAGGAGCTTACTCTCCCTCGCTCCGCTCGCTGTGCTCTCTCCCGTTTACGCTGCAACGGGCACAGCACTCTCCTCAACTTTTATCTCCACTAGAGATGTGCTTAACTGTTACTTTTAAATAATTGTTATTAACTGCTACTTTTAAAATTTTAACTGTTACTTTTAACTGTTACTTTATATTCATTAAGCCAACTAAAAACTAACCGATAGTTTTGTCCAAATTATGATTTTATGGTATTATTCGGATATGACAAAAAAATTGTCTTGAGATTCTCAGACGAAAAACCAATTTTGTCCTAAAATCATGGTGATCTCTAAAAAAAAAAAAAAAAGGTCTTCACTTAAATTCACTCTCCTAATTTTCAATTTTCATCCTAAAATCAAGGTGTTCTCTTAAAAAAAAAAAAAAAAAGTCTTCACCTAAATTTGAGTTATTATTTTTTGCAGTTCATCATCGTCACTGTTAATAACAGTTACTAATAACTGTTAATAACAGTTACTTCTTAACTGTTACTTTTCAATTGGCTTAACTGTTACTAACCGTTAAGGAAATTATCTGTTACTTTTTAACGAACTGTTATTTTTTGCACACCTCTAATCTCCACAGGGTTGGTCGAGCCGAGACTCCTTGCAGCAACTGTGGTTCTGAACCACAGGATCTCTCACACCTCGTGCTCGACTGCCCTGTACTAGACCCTCTGCGTCGGGCCATTTTCGGCCACACCCCTTCTCTTCTGGACCTCTGGTCCCGTCCGTGGGGAGTCGCCCGACTATTGGGATTCCGCGGAGTTGATCCGCGCCCCCATCCCTAGGAATGGCTCGGATAAAACCACCACCACCACCATTATTCCTGATTTTCGATAAAAAAAATATAAAAAAAACTTTATTAAAATAGTTCCAACAGATTGTTTCACCTGTAAGGCTTATTAGGGGACACAGTTAAAATAATTTTTCGCTTCAGATAAAAACTCGCATCTTAGAAAAATAACGCTACCAAAAGTTTGAGTTTAAACCATTATTTTGCTAAAGTTAGTGATTGATTAGCAAATAATTACTTTTGTTATGAGATATTGAAAGAAAATATGCAGTAATGTTGCGCATAGATGTGTGGCGTTCGCCACATTTTTTTACGCTTGACATATTTGTATTTTTTTGTTCGTTTATTCATTTTTTTCTTTTTGGAGAGAAAACGAGAGAGTCTTTGTGAAGCAAAAAGCACATGTCGAAAAGTGTTGGTTTAAAAATGATTGCTAGTTTAAGAATAAAAAAAGAAGATCTGTAAAAGTTTGTGGAATTTATATGTAGCTAGATATTTTTATATAAACCACTAACCGCTACAGATGTATTAAACCAGAGGTTTTCAATCTTTTTCATACCGTGACCCATTTTTCAACCGAACGTATCTTAACGACCCACTTCGGTCAACAAAATTTAATTCCCGTCCTAAAATCATAATTTTCTATGAAAATAAAAGGGGGGGTTCACAAGGAATCGTTCTCAAACTTCCATATTTTTGTCCCCAAATTATAGTGTTTTCTAAAAAAAAGGTCTTCATTAGAAATCGCTCTTAAATTTTCCTATTTTTGTCCCAAAATCATAGTGTTCTTTAAAAAAAAAGGTCTTCACATGGTTGACCGGACGGAACGCCGGGAAAATGCCTAAAAGACGGGACGGATAAAATAATCTTTTTATAAAAAAATGTTTTTATAGCAATCTCTTTTAACTAATGATCCATATTAATGTTTTATACAGGATAAAAGAATTTTTCTTATAATACTTGCTCTTAACCCCGTAAACATTTTTCATCTAGCCAACGTTGGGGAAAGGCAGTTTTCCAGCAGCAGAAATGTTGGCAAGATGATGGCGTCCAATGTTGGCCCAGAGTCGAGTGCACCAAAACCACATTTTCCGCCAACACTGATAAACTGCGCTTTTCCAGAGTTTAGCCAACACTGAAATTCCAGACGCTGTAGAGAGTTGGCTAACTATGAATGACCAGCGCATGCTACGGCAGGTGCCCAACTACTTCAGCAATCTTACCAACGTTGGCAAAACGCTAACTGCCAACTTAAGAAACATTGGCAAAATGTTGGTGCTAAACATTGGCCCAGAGTTGTGTGTGGTGGATTCTACTATTTTTCCAACCTTTACCCTACGTTTACTCATTTGTACCACCATGCATCATCACCACTGTAGCGAACTTAATTAACAAACCGTTGGAATGTTCCACTTAGCTTCGTGCTGGTCTCGTGACGGTTCCTCGTTACGTTGCTTATAAACGATTGAACGCGTCCGGCAGTTGATTTTTTTTTTTTTTGTATAAAAATTTTAATAATAGTTATAAACACACACAAAAATCAAATTAAAAAGAACACACATTTTTAAGAATATGACAAGAATTTTTATGTACCATCGGTTATCGATTTGACATTACGATAATTTTATAACGGAATGCGAATGTGAAGAAAAGAAAGAAAAACTAATTTCAAGTAATAGGCTTAAATGCTGTATTTTGAGGAAGAGGAAACCAAAAATGAACAAAAGATTAACATGAATAGTTTAGTCTGTGTTATCTGGGAAATGTTTTTCAAGAAATGTTTTGAATTTTGTTTTGATTTTATATTTTTCTTCTATAAGAAGGGATGTAGGAATGGGAGAGTTCAGGAATGAGTTGTAATTTCTTAGATTATACATGGAGCGTCGGATTAATGAGACTAATTTAGATGTAATGATATGTGGTGCACCAATTGTGTTGGTGTAGTTAAAAAGAAGAGTGCCTTGTGTAAGGGTGGTAGGTTTTTTAGTACAGCAGTGAGGAGGGGTTCTAGGTCTGAAGTTAGTTTTCGGGTGAAAGGACAGTGAAAGAAAAGATGGTGAGGGTCATCGGAAGGAGAAAGACAGATTTTACAAAGAAAATCGTTCGGGTTGCGAGGTTTAATGTTGTGTTTTAAAAAGAAACATCCCTATGTGTAGCCTTTATAAGCTGTCCTGAAGGATATTTCCTTTTCAGGTTTGAAAAGAGGGAAGGGCGGGGTTTTGTAAGTGTAAGCCGTAACCATGTATGAAAGATAGTGGTGTTTGTAATGGGGGTAGGGTTTGGATCAGGTTTGAGAAGAGTTTGGTAAAGGGATTTAAAAGTTAGATTGTCAATGGTTTCTGAAGGAATAGAGATTTTTGTGTAAAGAGAGAGGGTTTTGGTCCAAAAGACTGTTTGGTTTAGGACGGTGGGGTTGGGAGTTGGAATATAGATCACGTTTTATAGGTAAGATTTTTTTGCCAATATTGTACTGTATATTCCATAAGTCATCCAGAAGTGGGGTTGGGGATTGGGGGTTTTGAGGAGAAGTATAATTTTTCATAAAAAGGCTGTGGTAGTTTTAAGTCCAATGTTTGGAAGGGCAATGCCACCGTCAGATTTGGATAAATACAGAGAAGATCTTTTAATGGGTTCAAAGGGTGAGAAGTTCAATAAAAATTTGAAGCAAAGAGTGGTTAAGGTTTTAATTTGTTTAGGGGTCGGAAGAATGATTCTGGATAGGAAGAGGATTTTGGTTAGAAAGTGTTGATTTATGGAGATAGTTTTTGAGAATAGGGAATTTTTTGGGTTTAGGGTAGCAAATGTAGTATGAGGGAGTGTACGGATTAGATCGTCCCAGTTTTTTGACAGATCTTCTTTATGAAAAGAAAAGGTTATTCCAAGAATTTTAGTGGAGGTAAGAGTTTTACCTTGGGGAAAGGAGGAACGAAAGGAAGATAGTAGTGTAGGGGAGTTAGAAATAATGAAGGTTTTGGATTGGTTGATTTTAAGACCTGAATAGAGGGAAAATTCTTCGATAATCTCACGAATTTCAGAAAAGGATTGTGGGGATGATATAAAAAGGGTCAGGTCATCAGCATAATGACTGACTTTGAGTGAAGAGGTACCAATGGAGATTCCTTGGAATTTAGATGAAGCTAGTAATTTTTTTGTAAGTGGTTCGATTCCAATTAGAAATAAGAGCATACTAAGTGGGCAACCTTGATGGATGCCACATTTAACAGAAATAGGATCAGAAAGAGAGACATTAAGGTTTAGTTGGGCGGTTAGGTCAGAGAGAAAAATTCGTATCCAGTTTAGAAGAGTATCTGGAATTCCTAGTTTTGAGGCAGTAGCAAGAATAAACTCGTGAGATATACTATCAAAGGCTTTATAAAAGTCAATTTGAAGTATAGCTAATGGTTGATTGAAGTCATTTGTATAGTTGATAGCTGAAAGAATGTTTAGATGGTTATTGAAGATCCGTCTGTTCGGGAGACCACATTGCTGTTCTAGAGAGATGATAGAGATTAGAATAGGTTTGAGTCTGGATGAAATTATTGTAGATAGGATTTTATAGTCTGTATTTAACAGGGATATAGGGCGCCAGTCATGAACAGTTGTGGGATTGGTTTTTTTTGGGATTAATTTGATGAGGGCGAGAGATTGGGAGCAGGTAAATTTTTTTTGAAGGTAGGAGTTGTTAAAAGTCTGGCATAAGAAAGGAATTATTGAAGAGAAAGAAATATAGAAGCTTGGGGTAAGCCCATCAAGGCCAGGAGCAGAGTTTTGATTAAGCTTTTTAAATGGCTGCGCGAATTTCGTTATGTGTAATCAAGGGGGACTGGGGGAGGAGTTGTAGAACATCATTAGAGATTGAGGTGGAAATTTCATAAAGATAATTGAAGGGATCAGGAGGAGTAGTTGTAGGGTTCCACAAGTTTTTAAAGAAAGATATGTAGGGGGAAAATTTATTCGATTTAGTTTTTGCTTTTGAGATAGGAGAAGTGTTTAAGTCAGAAGGTAGTTGGGATTTGGATTGAGTTAGATTTTCAACAATAGAGGCTAAAGGGGAGGGGTTGTCAATACTAGTCATTGGGGGCAAGCGGGATCTAATTTGTGTTCCTATTTGTTTGTTTTGTTGCAATTGTTCTAGTTGGTGTGTGGTATTGTAGATTTCTTTGTGTTTTCCTAATTGTTTAGCCCTGTTTAATTTGTTTTGTAGTATGGTTTGATGTTTTTTGTTCTTGTTATGTTGTGATTTGGAGTAGAGGATTAGTCGTTGTTTGATTTTTAGTTTAATTAGATCCCACCAATTTAGAGGTTGTTGAATGGGATTAAGGGGCTCAGAAAGGTTTTTAATGAAAGAATTGATGTAGAGGTGGATTAAGGGAATGGCAAGGATAGAGTTATTTAATTTCCAGTGTGATGATTTGAAGTTTATTTTGGAGGGTATTTTGAGGTGAGAGATGGGCCTTTGTTGTGGTCGGAAAAGGTTATCTTGCAGTATGAAGATTGGGTTATTTTGAATGTTAAGGATGAAAAAATATAAATGCGATCAAGTCTGGATGTTGGATGGGAGCAGGAAAAAGAGAAGGTTTTGGAATAGGGGTATAGATAGCGGTAGGAATCGATAAGGTCAAAGTTTGAGAGTAGTTTTTGGAATAAAATTTTATCAATGGTGTTAAATGTAAAATGTCCTGTTCTGTCGATTGGATTTGTCATTAAGTTAAAATCTCCAACTATTATTATTTTGTTATTTTTGTAATCTAGTTTGTGAAGGTAAGAGGTGAGTGTTTTGATGGCTTTGGTGCGGTGAGAGGTTTGGGGTGATGAATTTCTAGAGGGAAGGTAGCAGTTTATAAGGGTATAGTTTATGTCTGATAGGGTAAAGGAGAGTGATTGAATATAGTTTGGGAGGATTATGTTGGATGAAATCATTTGGGGCTTAAGGTGTAAGTGATTGGAATTGATGATTGTGAGTGTTTCTTGTCGGTGTGAGATTTATGGTGTTAAAGAGTGATCTGTGTTGGGATATACTGTACTAAAAATTGTATTGGTGTGAGAAGTGTGAAAGTTGTTGGTGTTGTATTGTGTGTGTTTCTTGTATAAATGTGATGTGGATGTTATGTTGATTGATATATTGTGCGAGTTTGTCTGCTGATATGTTGAATCCGTTTATGTTTAAAGAGTTGAGTTTTATTAGCATTGTCTCGCACAAAGGACGAAGAAAAGTGTTTAAATTTTTGTGGGATAAAAAACGTGTTATTTGTGAGTTGTAGGGTTCGAAATCGTGTTGTGTATGCATGTGAGGTGATATTTTGTTTAGACGTTAGATAAAGCGTTGGTTTTGTATTTGAAAAATGTGCAAAATTTGGATTTGTTACTTTCTCATAGATATGATAATAAAAGCAATAGTTAAACATATACTTTACAGTAGTTACAGACAAAGGATATAAAATATAGGAGATACTAATTAGCATAAGAAAGTTAAAATTACATACACTTACTGAAGGAAGTTACTTTTTTTTCTTTTGAATTGGTTCTTTTTTTCTTTGGTTTTAAGTCAATGGACATGCTTGAAGATTGGGGGGAAGGTGAATGTTTTCTTTTTTGGTTATCAGGGTCTTTGGATAACATGGGGGTTTGGGGCTCTTCACCTTTTGTTTTGATTGGTTGAGACGTTTTGGGGTGTTGTATGTCGTCGAATGAGTTGATGACATCTTCCTGGCTGGTGTTTAGGGATTTGGAGTTTAATTTGGGGTTTTGAGCTTTGGTGCAGTCTGGGGATGGAATGACTTGTTCCAGGGATGGAAAGTTTTGTATAGTTTTTTTTTAATTTTTCTTTGTAAGTTTTAATTTAGTCATAGGGTGGAGGAGGGGTGTTTCGACTGTTTTGGGGGTGGAAGTTACCATCTTCGCATATGATTGTTTGGGAGGTTTGTGGTTATTTAGTATTGTATTTTCTTTCGCTTGGTTATTGTAAGAAGTTTTCTTTGGGCAATCTTCTAATTCGTGGCTCGTTTCCTTACAGTAATTGCAGCGTAATTTGGGGGTCTCACCGTCAATATTTACTGAGATGAATCTACCTCTAAAATTTATAGAATCCGGTTTTGATTTGAAATTTTCAATGTATAAATGGAGATATGGGTTATGGATAAGGGGACATTTTTTATGTTTTCCGAATTCGTGGTGTTTTAGGTTTCCCCAATTTCGAGTAATTTCTTTGAGAGTTTCGGTATTGATGTCGAAAGGCATGGGATATGATGTAATTAGTTGCTATATCCTGGTGGTCTATTTACTTGTATGGTGAAATTCATGTTGTCGTTGTTTGTAAGTTCTTGTGGGTCTTTGAATGTGTCATAGATGTCTTCTATGATAGATTTGTGGGTATTTTCCTTAAATGTCACATTGTAGATTTTCAGGACATAATTATGCGTGGCAATGCCGTAAATTTCATCCAAATAGGATTCAAAAACGCCACCTTCTAAAAACAAATCAATAAAGTTATTTACGTTGTATTCCACGCTATCATTGGGGAGTTTAATTTTAAAGAGCAATGAATTTTTTTTCGTTGACATAATTGCAAATTAGGTAGGAAAAATAAAGTTTTTCTCTTACTGTGTCTTCTTTCAGCTAGTTTAGAAACACTGAAATTAATCCAATTGTATGAAAATATAAGATAAATTCAGTGAAATATAATTTAATGCGAATTGCGAAGGTTTTAATAGATCAATAAGAAACGTCAAACTTGTGGTTTCCAGTAACGGCAGTTTGTATACTAAACCGTCAATACACAACTGAAGCAGTAGACCGTTCAATAAATTCAAAACCTCGCAAACTGACTGCCTAAATACCTCCTTATTCCTGAAAACAATGACCTGACTGACTAACTTGAAGATCGAACAGTAACAGTTTGTAGTTGACGATTGATTAGTGTGGAGTTGACTCGAATTATGTTAGTGGAGATTCGTATATTTATCTAGACCAGTGGTTCTCAACCATTGTGTCATTGCGTACCCCTTGGAAAGTATAATTTGTTTCACGTACCCCCTTGCATTGTCATTTAATTTATAACTTTCAAAACACGAGACACAAATTAGTTTCAAACGAATTCTTTAATCAAAAAACGTCATTTATTGGTTAATCCAGTGGTCGGCAACCTTTTTTTGTGAGGGCCCAAATTCTACCTATAAAAATTATTGAAGGCCCAGCAGTACACTTGAAACATACAGTGGCAGTGGCGTACGCAGAAAGTTTCCGAGATTTTGTCTCCGACTTTGCCACTTTCTCCCAAAATAATGGTGATCTCTAAAAAAAAAAAAAGGTCTTCACTTCCATTTCGTCTCAAATTTCTCCATTTTTTTCACTACACTACGCATTTAAAACTACCATGCACATACGGCTAGCATGCGGCCGACAAAGACTTTGTAAAACCAAATAGCCCGCGGCCCACGAAAAATTGCTAAACGGCCCACATTTGGGCCACGGCCTATAGGTTGCCGACCACTGCTCTAACGTTACAAAAATATGTCAAAGCATTTAATCTGGAAAAGTACGCGGCCCGGCAACAAACTCCTCACGGACCGGCACTGGGCCTCGGCCCGATGGTTGCCGACCACTGGGTTAATCCATCAATTCTTGGTGGCAAAGAAGCAACAGCTGTAATCAAACTGTTTTCAAGAGACAATCTGTTTCTTTGTTTGGTTTTAATAGTAACCATTGCTGAAAACGTAACTTTGCATAAATAAGTGGATGTAATAGGTAGCAAGTGTTCCAGAGCCTCATCGCCCAAGTCCGGGTGTTCCTGTTTGACAAATGTCCAAAATTCGGTCAACAAAACAGCACTAAGTTTTAACTGTAAGCCGCGGTCCGTTGATACTTCTAAAAGTATTTCTGCAAGTTAACTGGCAGTGCGACCAAGTTTTCTTCTGGAACAGAAAATGGGTCTCTCTAATCTAGTTGTTTTTCGATTTAAATAATATTAGGAAAGTATTGGTAAAAGTTTTGACATAGACTTGTCAAATGATCATCTATCATTGCCTTTATCATTTCTCTTTCTACTTTTTCCGTAAAAATGAACTTCTGTAATTGGGAAAAGCATGTAAAGTCTGCTTTTTGGCACGTTTTCTTTCAGAGATCAATTTTTTTCAGCAACCCACTTATCTTATTATGCAAGGTGAGAATGTTGGCCCCTTTTCCTTGAAGACCAACGTTTAGCTCATCGAGCTTATCGAAAATTTTTGCAAGATAGCACAGCTTCGCGAGTCAACCGACATTTTCAAATAATTCAGTATAAGGAGAGTTGTGTTTCTTGCAAAACATGCCAACTTCGGTGCGTAATTTAAAGAGTCTGTTCAGAATTCTTCCTCTGGAAAGCCGGCGCACTTCCGTGTGTAGCAGCAGTTTGTATGTTCGGCTTCCATTTTTCACAAAGAAGGTGAAACAGACGGGAGTTAAGTGGTTGAGATTTGATGAAGTTGATGACCTTGATGCCACAGTTCAAAACGTCATGTAGTTGGAAACTCATTCTTTTTGATGCCAATGCCTCTCTGTGTATAATACAATGAGTCTATTTCACGTTGGGCTTTTTTTCCTCTAGCGAGTGTAACAAACCCTTTTATGGTGCCGGTCATAGAAGCAGCAGCATCGGTGCATATGCTGCTACAATGTGTCCAGTTCAGACTTTTCTCCGCGAAGAAAGCATCTACGACGTTAAAAATATCTTTTCTGGTGGTTTTTTTTGCATGCTTTTGCAGAACAATATGTGCTTAGCTATGTCATCAGCATCGCGGTATCTCACAAAACCAACCAGCTGTGCACTTCCACTTACGTCGGTTGACTCGTCTAATTGTAATGCAAATGAGCCTGTAAGCTTTGCAACAACTGATCTACGATGTCTGTTGCCATGACATTTACTCTGCGACTGACAGTGTCGTTAGACAATGGGACTGCATTAAACTTATCTGCAGCGGTTTTGTCTAGCATGGTCTCTGCTAGCACTTTTGCAGCAAGAAGCAGCAATTCTTCAACAATTGTAAAAGGCTTTTTAGTCTTTGCTACTAGTAGAGATACAGCATAAGAAGCTTGTAGTGCTCTTTCTGAAGTTGTTGTAACTTTTCGAATCACATCTTGCGAGGATCGAAATTAAAAAAAAATTTTTTTGAAAAAACTAGAAGGCTTACCTACATGACAAGCATGTTTTGTGGTCAAATGCCGCTGCAGGTGCGACGGCTTCATGGATTTGTTTGATAGTGTATCGCCACAGAAAAAACACACTGCCTTGGATGGCTTAGAGTCGGTGCATGTGAATCCCATCAATGCATACGAATTTTTGTACTGGCGATATTTGACTGCAGACTGTATTTTGGCATTCTTGTTTAACGGGCCTTGAGAATTAGAAGCACCAGCTTCGTTGATAGAACGTTTTAACCACGATTCCATTATATCCAATACTTTATAATATAAAGCTATAAACTTAAATTGATTTATAAAGTTTATACTTGTAAACTTAAATAAACTTAAATATATAGTTTTGTATTATAAATTTATAAAGTTTATAAACTCTACTTCCTTGGATGTTGTCAATTTAATTTACTAAAACTGAACACTCCACAGCTCACCAAGAATCACATATCTGTTTAGAATTAAATACATTGGGTATTGCGAGCGTTTATAAAATTTACCATTGCAATCAATTTAATACTATGCCATTTGGTATCTGAGATTAATGCTTTCTATCATTTGTCTCGCGTACCCCTTGCGCGACCCTCGCGTACCCCCATTTGAGAACCACTGATCTAGACTGCATAGAAATCTTTTATTTGTGGTTTTATTAGCGAAGTAGTTGCTATATTCGTCCTCGTTCTTCATGCTTTCGTGTGCGTTGATTGCGTGTTGGTTGACGTTGTTTGAGCGACGATTGACGTTGGTGACAAAGCCAGCATACATGGGCTCCCGTAACCAATTTCCAGGAGGGGAGGTAAAACTTCTGGGAGGGGCAGAATTTTGCGAAAATGCAGTTTATATAGTAAAATTTAAAGTATTTCTTAATAAAAAGTCAATTTCCAGGAAGCATATGCCCGCTTTGCCTCCCAGCGGACGCCCATGCCAGCATAAGTAATTAACTAAGAACTATTTTTAATTCAGCAAATAGAAACGCTCAAAGACCAAATTATTAATAAAAATTTTAACTATTTCAAATAAAATTATGCGCATATTAAATGGAGCATTGCGCAACACGCACCGGGCTCATGCCGCGCAATTAAAATTAATTCATATAGACTTGAACAAAAGAGAACAAAGTTACATTGGCATTTTGTTGGCAGAGTTGGCAAATAGTTGGCAGTTTTTTGGACTTTTTACTGTCATCTAAAAACTATTCAAATTTTTTTTCAACTATCGGACCATAGAGACTAACATTTTTTTTTATTCTTTTTAAACGCTGAGGCATAACAAAAACATATAGGCTATCCCTCATCAGAAAATGTTCTATTACTTAACAATCAAAGCAATTGAAATTTCATCAAGCAAAGAACTGTAGCAGAAGTACATTAATTATTGTCGCTGTTTTGTAAAAAGCTTGCATCAATATTTAACACGAACAACTGGTAATGTCTTTGAATAAAAAATTTTGGCCAACTTCTTACCAGCGTATCACCAACTTAGTCACAGGGGAGACAGCCAATGTTGCCTTCAACGTTGGCCCAACAGATTACCAGCAACTTTACTAAGCAAAGAAATAGTGAAAAAAAGCTTTTTTGAGCGTAAATTTAATTTTTTTCCACTTTAGTACTTAACGCAACAAATAGAACAAACCAGAACTCAAAAATAAATCATCGGCAGAAAGTTGGCATTGTTGGTTAAATGTTGGCAATTTTGCCTACTTTCTCCCAACCCAGCCGCGCTAAAGCCAACGTTGGCCCGATGATGAATGTTTACTGGGAACTAATGATCTATAAACTTTTGTACGCTTTAATTTTTTCGGCAGCTTGGCGAAGTTTAATACACCTATGCACAACATTATTGCATGTTTTCTTTTAATATCTCGTGACAAAAGTAATTATTTAATAATCAATCTAGAAATCAATCACTAACTTTAGTAAAATAATCGTTTAAACCCAAACTTTTGGTAGCGTTATTTTCTAAGATGCAAGTTTTCGTCTGAAGCGTAAAAATTTATTTTAACTTTTAATTTTTGCTTATTTTATTTCTTTCAACGTAAATAATATTGCTTTTTTTAATTGTTGTGTTCCCTAATGAGCCTCAAAGGCGAATCAGTCCGTTGGGACTATTTTAACACAACATGTTTTTTCGTTATATTTGTGTTTTGATAAATAGGATATGCACAATTCAATATAATTCTTACTGTGTTTGAATGAATGAATGAATGAATGAATGAAACAGTTTATTTTCGCAAAAGAGCAACAACATTTACATAAGCACAAAGCAATTTTTTGTGAGGAAGCACCGAAAAACCGTTAGGTTATCAAAGTCAAGGTGCTCCCTGTAGTTCAAAAAAAAGAGAAAAAAAGAAAAACAGAAAAACACCAAACAACAATACAACAAGGATAATACAAATGACTGACTTAATTACGTAAATGGTAAATAATAGTTAATAGACCTGATTCCTGTGTAAAACGAGAATTCTCGTTGTGCGATCACATCTTTTCATGGCGTAGCTAAGGTTTTCTTTTTAAAAGTAATTTGATAGCACATTAGTTTCGACTTTACGGATTTTTAATTTCGTTGACTCAAAAAGTTTATTGCGATAAAACGCTTTGAATGTTATTTCCCGAGGTATGTATTACATTAAAATGAAATCTTTTTCGTACGTACAATTGTAACACAATAATTAAGATCAAGATCAACTATAATGCATTTAATTGCACATGAGACCTAGCAAGTTATTAATAGGTGCTTAAGAGTGCGTTTTTATATTGCTTATTGAAGGTATACAAAGGTAGTTTCTTTAATTAACGTCAATTTCATTCCAAAGTTTGACACCGCGATATTCTAATTTATTATGACTTGCTTTTTTTGATGCACGGGGGAGATATTAATTGGCAGTTATATTATTTCTTGTTTCATAATTTTGAACATTTACAATTTTGGTAAAGCTATTTTGGAACATCTCTGGTAATTTATTATTGAATAGTTTATGCATAAATTTAGTCAATTCTAATTTATACACATCTTTTATTTTTAAAAAATTTAATTTTTTGTATAATTTAGTGACGTGGGCAACTTTCTTATGAAACATTAATACTAATAAAACATTAATACAAATCACATTTAGAAAACTAACTCGAAGTGGCATACATCATAACACGAAACTAAATAAGTATTCTATACTTAATGCTTATTACATTTTCTGAAATGTGAATTTTGTCGAATCTTGTAAACAAAATAAAAGGGGTTCTAGTTTCTATCTCAAGTAGGCTATAATTCAATTATTGTAATTTTGTACAAAACTAAACATACAGGCTCCCTGCCGTTTATAGACATTCATATTAGGAGATTATTAAAAAATTCACCTTGATTCTAAATTTTTGGTTGATATTTTTTTGAAAGAATAGAGCACGAAGAGTAAGTTTTAATTTTCAAAAATTTTAATTTAATGATTTGCTAGTAAAAATAAAATTTTTTCTGTGAGTTTCTACTTCATTGCAGCCCTTTGGTCTGTTCTGATGAGCCTTAGTGATGAAAACAGACGTTCAACACTTGCTTGTGTTTGAAGAAGTAATTATTTAAAGACACATCAAAAATAAAAAAATGGGGGCATTTTGGGGGATGAAACGGATTATTGGCATTTACATTAATTTCAATGGGAAAATTCGCTTTGTTATACGAGCAAATTGAGGTACGAGCTCGGTCACGGAACAAATCAAACTGGTATGACCATTGTACTATAGAAAGGGGCTGGTTAGGGTGGTAATTGATTATGCACCTGACATTTGCTGCCTGTCATTGGATTGAAGAAAGGTAAGCAACTAAATTGGCTGCCCAACCATAGCATTACGCAAAACACTATTTGCTTAAAATCTAAATGTAAACTTTTTATGAGTTGCACGCTGTGTCGCGCTAAGAGTCGGTGTCGGATAAAACATTCCGACTCCGACTCTTTGTACTCTTAACAGTCCGACTTCTTCCAAAAATCTCCGACTCCGACACCGCAACCCTGTTTTTAAGTTTTTAGACATGTATAACTAAAATTTAAAGCTATTTACTGAGACTGCTTAGCTGAGGAAAGTGCCATAAAGTGTTTTTTTCCATTGGCGCAACATAATGTGACTAAATTTTGAAACGTAATTGCATCAATTGTGTGAGCCGTTTAATACAGTGCTCTTAACCCTTCAACCTTGCTGTCAACATTATATAATGTGCAATAATTAGTTGCAAGTCAAAGCTGTGCAATAAATTACCATCCATCCTTGGCTATATATTCCTTAATGTAAATTTTTCAAAAGTCAGAAATTTGTCATGCAGAAAATATGGTGTTTTCAAGAAGTTGCCATAATTGTTTTTGTTGATTATATTAACTGAAAACCCTACCTAAAGCACCAGGAGGGAATAAAAAAATAAGAAAAAAATCTTTGATAAAAGCCACAGGGAGAGGTCCAGGTTAGTTTTACAAAAAGAATCGTCTATGTTGATTTTTTAAAGAGACCCAAACTATATTGTATATGTCACTGCAAAACATCAACTATTTAAACAGTTTTTTGGCAGAGGTTTTACTGTTTATTTCATCTTTATATTTATCCTCCTGGTTCACATGAAAGTGTTGGAGACATAATGCATAAGGCAACTCTCTAGAAATTATGCTGACCTTTTTTAATAAATGCTAAGATATTGCAGTCCAGTAGAAATTTTTTGTTTTTTTAATTAATGATTGGACTAAATTTTAAAATTGCTTGCCAAGAACGCCAAGCTGCAGAAGTGCTGTAAAGTGTTTTTGCCATTGACACAACAGAATGTGCCAGCAGGTTTTAAACCATGATCATGTTAATTACAGTATAATTCATGGTGCACTTAACCACTTCATCACGCTGCTGACCAAATTGATTGTTTTTGGTTTTCAATTTTTAAATTTCAATTTTTAAATACTCATTTTTAAATTTTAGCCTTATTATTCATGCTATTTCTTAATTTTTTTGTTCTGATATGTAATGACTAAATATACTCTTGAATTCATAAAAATTATTTAGATTTTTAACAAGTTAGTTACTTGTTCTGCTTGTTGAAAATAGTGTAATGTGTTTGTAAACAATGAAGTGGTAATGTAATATTGATCAAAACCAAATTCATTCTTGTACCTTTGCATAAAGACATATCATTTATTTTCATGGTAAAAATAATTACCACTGTGTGTATTTTCTTGAGCAGTTAAATATATTAAAGGCCAAAAGTGATTTAGAATCATACGGTATTGTTAAAAAAAAAAGGTTGGGGTTAGAAGTAATTCTCTGTTTAGCTTTTTATAATATTTATTTCTTCTCACAACATTAACAAATATGTATAAAGTATTCTAAAAAGAGTCACAATGTAACTAATCAAATATTATATTAACCGAATAATATGTAGTAATAATATTATATTTGATCAGTTACATTGTGATCTCTTGTTCATACTTCGTACTTGTTGAGAATTGATTTTTCACATGTTGTATCCAGTTCAGCCTGGATCCCTTTTAAATGTTTTTTCACATTAAATGTGTGATTCAATTAAAGTAGCATTTCTTGATTCTAAGTAAATTTGAAATTATTTTACACTCTATAACATCCAGTTCGCCTTGGATCCTTTTTATCACCCTTTATGTTTTGAGTTTTCTAGTTATGTAATTTTTTATTTTAATATATAATTGCTTTTTTGTTCTCTTTGTCTTACAATAAATATTGAGTTTAGAAAGTAATCTAAAAAGAAAAAAAAATCCATGGTATATATACAAATTTTCAAGTTATGAATTCTATTAATTTTGAAGTTTTATTAATTAGTCTTTTAGTTCAAAATTTATTTCTTATCAGCTCTTTTCTGATTGGTTCTTTTTCGATGTTGCCTACATTAGATATTTTTGATGTAACTTATTCCATCTAATTCAATGAAGTCTAAAATTCAAATTTTATTAAGCCTTTTCAAAGTAATTTATACCAAATTGTTCAATGAAGTCCAAAATTCAATTTTTCAACTCGGTTTCCAATTGGTGCTTTTTTGATGTTTGTTTCCAAAAGAGTGACTTAATGGAATTCTTATATTAATTTTTCATCCTACCATTTGCCATAGAGGCTATGACAACTTATGCCTGATGAGGTCCATAAGATTGAAACAGGCCTGTAGCATGATAACTATCCTCTGTCATTTTGCTTTAGTTTTGCTTATTTTACTGTTTCTATTGAACTTGTTGAAATTACATTTGATCAGTTACATTGTGATCTCTTCAGAGAATACTTTGTACTTGTTGAGAATTGATTTTTTTCACATGTTCTATCCATTTCAGCCTGGATTCCTTTTAAATACTTTTTCACATTAAATGTGTTGATTTAGTTATAGTAGCATTTCTTGATTCTCACTAAAATATATATGTTGGTAGTAATTTAGTTTAAATTTTTTTTGCACCTTTAAATGAGAGACTTTGTTTTTTAAGTAAATGACAGTGCTAATGATTTTATATATTTTGGCTATTATGAGTGGATTTAAGTGAACGTATGTGAAGAGGTTTTGCAGTTTCTACATGAAAAAGCTGTTTTTTAGTCAAATATATACTTTTTAAAAATATGGTTGTTAGAATTTTTCGATTGATATTTTTAAAAAATATCAAGGCTTTATATGTTTACCCTCTTGTGTATATCATTTTAAAAGCTTTTTTTTTAATTTACTTGATTAGTCAACATGAAATTTTAATGCCAATGTTAATAAAAATTTTTGCATTCCAAAATAAATAATGGCTTGAAAAGCTTTTGAAAACACCAAGATAATTTAAGAAATATTTTTGTTAGTAGTTTATATTAAAGTAACTCAAAAGAAATAAATATTTATGAAACAATGTTTATTGTAAAAATAGAATAAAAATATTTAAGTAACATGAGTTTGTGCATTGTAAAAAAGCATACATTTTGGTATATGCATACTAGTATATACTGAAGATTTTTTAAATTGGTTTATTGCAATACAGAAGATAATGTATATCAATGTCTATTGATTAAATCAGTGCTTTTTAATCTTTCTTGCAATAGTACACACTTTCAACTAAACTAAAAAAATTAGTACAATCTAGTTCTAAATCATGCTTTATAACAGTGTTGTGCAAATTGTTGCCTGCAGTCAAATCCAGCCTACCATGCTAAACCACCGACTATTCAATGTTTATCTAGAAATGTGGCTATTTTTTTGTTGGTCTGCACCTCTCAGATTGTTGTCACAAATCAAAGTGAAGATCTTTTTTTGGTCTTTGACTAAATTTTAGATACAATTATCATTCATTTTAGTGCTCAAAAAAGTAAACACCAAAAAAAGAATCTTTTTGTTTATTTATATTATTTTATCTCTATGTTTATTCTTCTGACTTGCGGGAAAGCAATGCAGGCACTAGGGTAAGCAATTACCTCAACTTGCTTTTGGAGATACTAAGATATTGCTATCTGGTTGAAATTTTATAGAGATATAGTCAAACTGGCCAATGCGCAGCGAAAACGTGGAAAATTTTAACTTTTGATTAAATAGCTTGCTTTTTGAATGCAATGAAGCCGTGAATTTAACTTATTTTATTTAACAATTTATTGACGTGTTTAAAAAAAATATTTTTTTTAAATTTAACTTCCGTTTCCGGAGCCGGCACGGCTTTTTACGAAATACGGGTAATGCGCCAGCGATTGCGGTAATGCGCAGGCGATCGCGGTTATTGCGCATTTTTTGTACTTTAAATGTTAGACAATCATAACTTAGGTGGAATGATTTAAAAAATTTTAAACATGGAAAGGACAACCTGAGGGGGGTTAAAGGGCCAAAGTCCACCAGTTAAACAAAATAAAAATAGCTTTAAATTTTTTTTTTGCGATTCAAAAATTTGTCTCAATTTTTCTTGCTGACCTCTCCTTTCACATGTTGTTTCTGTTTCATCAACGCATTGTATACAACTGGAAGGGATTAATTAAGTGCACTGATCATGGGACAGAATTCTCCGTTCCTGGTAATGAAACTACATCTCTAAATAACCTATTGCATAGTTCATTATTTTTAAATCTATTCGATTATTTATACGAGCAAAGAGCCTAACCTGCTTTTTCCTGATGTAATTAGATTCAAATACGGTTAAGGCAGGCATAGAAATAGTTAGGCTATGCATGGAACCACATAATGAATAAAAGATTTTTTTGTGATTATAAAAAAAAAAGAAAAAAAAAGTTATTGGAATTCTAATAAGGTTTTGTTGTTTTAGAGAAGTGTTCGATCAGAGAAGAATAACGCTATATTAGTTTTGAAGAACAAATTCAAATCGACAATGAAGATTAGAGCACACTTAGATTATTATAGATTACGTTGATTCAGCCTCTTGTTATTCGTAGTGGTCTGTTTTTTACAGATATCAATTTATTTCAGAATTTAGTGTGTTTTATGTTGTCCCGTTGTGCGTCATTAAGTAAGCAGTAGTTTACAAAAGCTAATGCAATTAAAGAAATTTTGATCAACTTCAGTGCATTTTTTTTTGGTTCATCTCTGAAGAATTTTCATGCCAGTTGTTGTATAGACCTATAGCTCAAAATTTTTTTTCTTGTCCACTGTTGATTTTCCCGATATGCTTCCGGTGATGCCAAGATATAGCTGTCTGGTTAAATTTTATTATTTGGATTTTTGTTTATTCATTCATTTCGATATAAATACTGTAATATGTAAATATGCTAACTAAGAATTTCAAGCAGAGAAAAGTGTCGTAAAATTTCTTTTCCAAGGATACAACAATTTGACCCAAGTAACTTTTAAACGGCAACCATGTTGATGCGGCGCCATCAAAATGGCACTCTTAACCACTCGACCAGGTTATATAAATTTTTGTAATTCTTAAAAAATAATTGTCATACGTAAGGATAGGCTACTTAACCTTTTTCTCAATTTTTTTGTTACTAATTAAACAAGCAAAACATCTCATTGAAATTTTGTTTCTGTATCTAAAAACATCTAATTCTCCAAATAGAAATACTTTAAATATAATTTCAGAAAAAAAAATCATCAAACCCTAAAGAAATCTCTGCTCTTCCCTTGCCCTTGATCATAAACATCAAATCATAGAACTAAGTTTACTGTTTCTGACAAAAGATGCGAGTTGGAAGCACGTTGATGCTATTATGCAGGGCGGGTTTAATTCGAAAAAAAAAAAAAACGATTGAAGTGAAAGTGAAAGATAGAAACAGAGTTAGTTTTAGAGAAAAACTAGTTGATTGAAAAAAAACTAAGCTCTTCTCAAGCTTCTTAACAAATTAAAAAAATTTTTTTTAAATTTTGGGCTCACAAATTCAATTCGCGCAGGTTTTTTCTTATTTTATCTCTTTGAGCAACTAGTTTTGTTTCTTTTTTACTCTCACTCCAATTGGTTTTTCTTTAAATTACACTTGACCATTATGCGTATTGGACAAAATATAATGAAAAAAATATGGGTAAAGAACATCTTTTTATAAGAGAAAGAGAAAACATTTTTTTTCGCTGTTTTTTGTTCAGATATGTTCTTGACCATTAGTAGACTGGCTAGAAACTATAGATTACATTAAGCGTTCAGTATATTTCATGATGTAAGCAAAGTTAGCAGGTTGAAGGGCAAAGTTAAAAGTTAAAAAAAATGAAGCGGTTTGAAGAACGTGTAGTTTAATGTCAAAAAACCTTTGGATTCGCTTGATTTTGATACTGACACTTTTTAAAGATATAAGATAAATCCTGGAGTAATTTTTTTTTTTTTCTTTTTTTTTTTTCTTTTTTTTGTTTATTTATTAAAAAGCTTCTGCGCATTAGGCGGTAAAAAATGGGTAGCTGCGCATTGCCCAGTTTGACTATATGACTTTTATTTAGAACTGCTTGCCGATACCACCAAGCAGGAGAAAGTGCAGTACTAAAAGTGTCTTTTCCAAGGACACAACAGAATGGCATGAGTAGGTTTTGAACTGATATCATGTTGATCATAAGCATGGTGCTCTAACCACTCAACCACACTTATCAATAGAGATGTAGAAATTTTGTGAAGTTATTTCACAAATCAGAGTGAAGACCTTTTTTTATTTTTCCCTTCCAGAGTGGTGTCACAAATCCAGGTGAAAACTTTTTTTTTAGTCTTCAAGTAAGTTGAGGCAAAAATTTACGTTATAAATACTCATTGCACCCTTTGAACAAAATTAACTTCCAAATGCAGACCTCAACCTAAAAAGTTAGCCCACCCTTGCTTTAAAGTTATAATTTAGGAAATGGCCCAACTTGATGCTGCCGACTCAATGCCAGGCAACTGGTTAGGGTTAGGGTTAGGGTTAGTAAGCAACAATTTGAAAGTTAAACTGTTAAAAGTTGGCTTGGTATTGAGTTGGGCTGGCATCAAGTCAGCGGCATCAAGTTGTACCCGACCCATAATTTAAGTGAATACCTTATTTTTCTTTGCTTTTTTTCCCTTTTAATAAGTGTGTAATTGTAAAAAACAATTAAAATGCAAAAAAAATTTTCACCTTTATTACACAATGTTTTTTGTTGTGACGAAAGATTAAATAATAAAAAGAGATAGGTAGTTTAGTTGTCAGACTAAATTGGAAATAGTCTGTAAGGACCCTGTATGCCTCATCAAGCTGGTACACATTTAAAAAAATTCTGATACATCCCGAAATGTGCCTGAAGTGTAGTTGAAAAGCACTGGAATAATTTGCATTAATTTTGTGAAAGCAAAAAGAGCATTTTGATTGGCAGGCAAAAAGTTTTTTGGTGCACTGTACTAAGTCTTATTATTGTGTTTTCTATTTATTTTAGGTTAAAAGTTACTTTATATAAAAATATAAATAGTATGATTTCTTGATGAAAAGTGTATTTCTTTTTGGACAAGTAAAAGCTACAGTATGACTGATATTCAACCTAAAAATGTAGTAACTTCAGACAATTACAATTTCAAAACACTAACATACAGCACTGTTTTAAAGTTTCTTGTCGGACCAGACAAAATCCGACAAGTGGAAGTATATCCTTCATTTGATGGCATTCCTTCACCAATACCTGCTGGCTATCAAAAGCACATAGAAACTGTAGCTAACAGTTGTGCTTTCAATACTGCGATATCTGGTGTAGCAGGTATTCTGAATATAGAAATCACAGTAATATGTAAATCAATGTTTCAAGTGTAATTTTTTTTTGATGAAATCAATTTATACGTATTGTTGAGCTCTAGATAGTCACAGTCGATAGTTGCAAAGCAGCACCATATGGTTGTATGCAAAATGGCTCTCATGGTGAAAATGAAAAAGGCAGAGAAAGTAAAGCCAAAGATAAGATGGTGGAAACTGAAGGAGACAAGCTGTCAAGAAGCGTTTAGACAAGAGGTGACCAGGATTTTGGGAGGCAAGAATGGATTGCCCAGTGAGCGGAAAAAAACAATAGAAATGCTAAGAGAAACAGCTGAAACTGTGCTGGGAGTGACATCTGGGAAATGAAAAGGAGACAGGGAGACATGGTTGTGGAATGAGGAAGTACAGGAGAGCATAAAAGAAAAGAGGCAAAGAAAGCATGGATGGAAATAGTAAAAAGATGTACAAAGAAGAGTAAGGCAAAGAAGGAAGTTGTGCATATAAAGATTTAAATGCAAGATTGCAAACAAAAGAAGGTGAGAAGGAGTTGTACTGATTGGCTAGGCAGAGAGACAGAATGGGAAAAGATGTACAGCACATGAGGGTTTTGAAGGATGAAAATGGTAATGTAATGGTAAGATTGAAGGCAGTGGTAAAGAAATGGAAGAAGTACTTTGAGAAACTGATTAACGAGGAAAATGACAGAGAGCCTAGGACAGAAAAAGCAGAAGTGGTTAACGAAGAGGTAAATTGCATCAGTAGAGAAGAAGTAAAGAATGTAGTGAGAAGGATGAAAAAAGGTAAAGCGGTTGAACCAGATGAGTTGCCAGTAGAAGTTTGAAAGTGTATGACAGAGATGGGGATAAAATTTTTGACCAGACTGTTCAACAAACTATTAATGAACAGATGGCAGAAGAATGGAGAAGGAGTGTGCTTATCCCAATCTATAAAAACAAAGGAGACACACAGCACTGTGGAAGCTACAAAGAATAAAGCTGATAAGCCGCACAATGAAGATATGAGAAAGAATAATTGAAGCCAGGCTAAGGAATAGAGTAGAGATCAGTAAACAGCAATATGGATTTATGCCAGGAAAGGGAACCACTGATGCCATGTTTGCCTTAAGAATGTTGATGAAAAAGTACAGGGAAGATCAAAGAAAGCTTCATTGTGTATTCGTAGACCTAGAGAAAGCTTATGACAGGGTTCCAAGAGAAGAGTTGTGGTACTGTATGAGAAAATCAGGAATGGCGGAAAAGTATGTAGTATTAGGAAAAGTAAAAGTATTCAGGATGTATGCAAGAGAAGTGAAACAGTGGTGAGGTATGCAGTAGGAACCACAGAAAGTTTCAAGGTCAAGGTTGGACTGCACCAGGGATCAGCATTAAGTCCATTCCTGTTTGCAGCAATTATGGATACGCTAACAGATGAAGGAAGGAGAGAACCACCATGGACGATGCTGTTGATGATATTGTGATTTGCAAAGAGACCAGGAAAGAAGTGGAGCAAAGACTAAAATGCTGGAGTTATGCATTGGATAGAAGATGGATGAAAGTAAGTAGGTCAAAGACCAAATATCTGTGCATAAATGGAGGAAATGACAAAGAAACAGTGAAGACGGAGGACAAAAAAGTGCCAAGAGTACAGGAATTTAAGTATTTGGGATCAACAGTGCAAGAAAGTAGTAGTTGTGACAGGGAGGTAAAGATGAGAGTGCAGGCAGGATGGCATGGATGGAGAAAAGTATCAGGAGTAATTTGTGACCGGATGTTACCAGCTAGAGTAAAAGAAAAAGTGTATAGTTTAGTGATGAGACCAGCAATGGTGTATGGACTTGAGATGGTGGCAGTCACAAAGAAACTAGTAGAAAAGATGGAAGTTGCAGAGATGAAAATGTTGAGGTTTGCTATGGAAGTAATGAGAAAAGATAAGATTAGAACTGAACATCAGGGGTACAGTTAAGGTAGAACGATTAGGAATAAAGATGAGGAAGGGCAGGCTGAGATGGTATGAGGAGAGATCAGGAGTATGTAGGAAGAAGGATGATGGAAATGCAGTTACTGGGAAAAAGGAAAAGAAGGAGGCCAAAGAGAAAATTTTTAGATGTACTGAAGGAAGATATGCCAGAAGTTGGTGTGAGGGAGAAGAACATTGAAAACAGGATGCTGTGGAGAAACATCATACGCTGTGACTGCCCCTGATTAAAGGGAAAGGCTGAAAGAAGAAGAATTTGGCTCTAGATAGTTATCTTTGTACAAAATGGATTGTTATGTAATGCATTTAATGACAGTGACAATTGGACCAGTCATGTTGTTGTTGATTAAGTTTAATTTGATATATTCCTTATTTTTAAGGGTACCCAGCTTAACTCACCTCATTGATCCTTCGTATTTCTTTTTTTCTACTTCACTAGCAAGTCCTTCACTAGCAAGCCAATTCTTTTCTCATCCTCCTTTTATATTTTTCTTTGGTGACTTTGTTTGCTTTATATTTAAAATTTAAATAGTTTTTCCAAACACTGACATTTTTCGTTATGTAGTTATTATTAAACGTTGCTCCCAATTACTAAATAACAATACCAACTATTAATTTATTTTAAAAGCTTAGCATGTCTGTAGACTCTGTATTACTTTTTCTTTTGAAATATTTAAAACCACCTACAGTTCTTATTGTATCTGTCTGACCGCTTCTCAAAATTGTCATCTTATCCTTAATCAGCCACTCTCAGTTTCATACCATTGCAGATGTAACACACTTTCAATATATCAATCTAAAAGTCACTTTCTTTAAAGTATTGTACACGTTCTCTAAATTCAATCCAGCAAACTCCTACTCTTGCTTTTACTACTGCTTCTTTCAGTGCTGTCAATTAGTTTTCTTCCAAATCGCTAAAACTAGTCACTGTTTCTACCCTTCACATAAGTTTCATTAACTTTTTGTGAATTTGTAGATTTCTTTAAAACTTGCCCACTTTACTTTCGCTCGTCTTCACGTCTCTATTTCATACATCTCAGATGTATTATTTTATATTAAAGTTATTGAAATTGCGTATCTTTATTTACTAAGGTGCATGTCTTGGTGTGGTGATAGCTCTCTTTATGTCTGGAATGGAAACCCGTACGTATACCGAGAAAGTTCCTACTGTTCGAGAAACATTACGTGAAATGGGATCGGAGATGAAATCAAAAGCTAAAAACTTTGCTCTTATCGGCGCTTCATTTTCTGCTTCTCATTGCCTCATTGAAAAGGTACACAAATCAAGTCGTATTTTTACTTCATGTGAACGCAATTATGTTTTGTATCATTGTTTAATCAATATTGAACATTTTATTATTTCTAAAATTTTCTTAAAAAACAACTTCATTGTAAGCCGAACTAAAGCGATACCTTGCAAAAAGAACACAATCAAAAGACCTAGCTCGTTTGAGCGCTGATATCACAAAATTCCTGACATTATGCCGTGTATGCTGCTTTGCTAGATACACAGACTTATGATCATAGTAGTTTTTTTAAGGGAGGTAGTAGTGAAGTGGTTTCCCTTTACGTTCTTCATTTCGTCGCTATATTTATTCTCTTGCCTCGCAAGAAAGCGTCGGAAGCGTTTTACATAGGTCAAGCTATTACAGCAGAGCTTTCCAAACTGTGTGTCGCGACACACTAGTGTGTCGCTTATGGTATGATGGTGTGTCGCGACACATTAAAGTGTCACTTGTAGCACAATGGTGTGTCGCCAATTTGACTTGAAGCAATATTTGAGACTAGTTCAGGGCTAGCTCCAACCCGTGGCCCTAGCCGTATTGAGTGGCCTGCGGAGTATTTTTTGAAGCTCTCTGCCCCGTCAATTTCGGCAGAAATCGAAGACAGATTTGATGTGAAGACAGACTTTTTTCTTGTTTTTTTCAAGTTTTAGAGATCACTACGATTTTGGGACAAAAAGTGGAAAATCTGAGACTGATTTCAGGTGAGGATTTTTTTTTTTAGAGGTCACTATGATTTTGGGGCAAAAAGTGGGAAACCTGAGACTGATTTTTTTTTTAGAGATCACCATGATTTCGGGAAAAAAATAGCGAAATCGAAGTGAAGACCTGTTTTTTTTTCGGGAGAATAATAGCGATTTTGGAGACAAAATCAAAGTGAAGTTTTTTTACTTTAATTGCCATTCCCGCTTGATAATTTCTGGTTGCACCACTATGTGTCGCCAACTGAATTTGAAACAATATTTGACACTAGCCTGGGGTTTTTTAACTGGGAGGGGGCGTGAAAGGTTCATCAAGGGGCGCGAGCAACTGGATGCAAATTGAATTGATAGCTTCAGTGACCTTTTTTAGTCTTCACCATTAATTGCAAAGGAGAATGGAGAATTTAGACACGGAATAAAGGTGAAGACTTTTTTTTCTTCTTAGTCTTCACACTCATATACCGGTATCTCGTTGAGATTGTACATTGACCTTTTGCTATTAAAAGCTTTTTGATTAAAATTAAATTAAAACGTGTCACGAATTTATTTGTGGTTTAAAAGTGTGTCACTTACACAAAAAGTTTGGAAAGCACTGTATTACAGTAATCCCTCGTTACTCGCGATTAATGTGTTCCAGGACCACTTGCGAAAGTGAAAATCCGCGAAATAGCGACAAAATATTTATTTTATTATTTACGTATAATTTAAACGTTTATGAACCCTCCCCATACTGATATTAAATCTGTACACTACCTTTTCCTACACTCTTATAGACTGTTTAAAACACTTTTGTATTAAAGAAAAGTTAATCTGTGTACTGTACAAAACTCTGTTACGTGAAGTGTACAGTACTGGTACCGTGCACGAAAATATCAGTTGTTACACATCCCCTATATGTACTAACATATTGCAAAGTGGAAAAAATCATTAAGTCCCTTTTGCTACATACAGTTTTAGTAACAACGATTGTTAAAATTTACATTTATATATAATTTGAAAAACCCGCGATGTGTGGCGAAGGCGCGAAACTTGAAGCGCGATTAAATGAGGGATTACTGTACCCCGACCTGCTTTCGGAGATGCCAAGATATTGCTGTCCGGTTAAAATTTTTTATTTTTATTCATTTATTTTTTTTTATAAAGATACAATTTAAATCTAGAACTGCTTGTTAAAACCACCAAGCAGGGGAAAGTGCCGTGAAGTCTTTTTACCAAGAACATAACAGAACGGTGCGAGTAGATTTTGAACCGAGACTATGTCGATCACAATGTTAACCACTTGACCACACTTCCGACATGGCTCTCTTTACTGCAAATTAACTTGGGTATTGTCATGTTCGTGGATAAAACCAAGCTGTACTGTATCAAACCGTAAACTACTGATCATATAGTAGCTTGGAACCAGTCACTGTTGCTGCTGCCCAACGGCATCAAAACCTACTCGCGCCATTCTGTTGTGTCCTTGGGAAAGACACTTTCTGGTATTTTCCCTTGCTTGGTGGTCTTGGCAAGCACATCTTTAAAAAACTAAAAAACCAAAATAAAAAATTACAACCGGACATCAATATCTTGGCATCTCCGGAAGCAGTTTGGAGTGTTTGCTTGCCTATGTATAGCGCCTCTGTCGCTTCCTGCAAGTCAGGAATAATCCAGCGAGTAAATATAGAGATGAAATGAACTATGAGTCCATGACTATGGTTGAAACCTGTTCTAGGACAGATGACCAGTGTATTTTTATTGCAGGTGCGTATAGCAATAGATTTTGTTAACCTATTTTATCAGGTACAAAGTATTCTCAAAAGAGATCACAATGTAAACGACCAAATGTAATTTTAACGAGTTCAATAGAAACAGTAAAATAAGCAAAACTAAAGCAAAATGACAAAGAGGATGATTATCATGCTACAGGCCTGTTTCAATCTTATGGACCTCATCAGGCAGAAGTTATCGTAGCCTCTCAGGCGAATGGTAGCACGAAAAATTAAGATAAGAATTCCATAAAGTAACTCTTGGAAATAGGAATTCATAGAGAAGTTGCTACTACCAATTTATGGATTCATAGAAAAGTTGCTGAGAACTCTTATTTCCAAACGAGTTACTTCATAGAATTCTTATTTATAGTTAATAGAATTCATAGTTACTTAAATTCAATCGAATTTATAGTTATTTCATAATATTTTAAATTCAATGGAATTCATAGAGAAGTTGCTAAGACTTCCTGCTTCTAAAAGAGTTACTTTATAGAATTCTTATCTTAATTTTTCGTCCTATCATTCGCCTTAGAGGCTACCATAACTTATGCCTGATGAGGTCCATAAGATCAAAACAGGCCTGTAGCATAATAATCGTCCTTTTTGTTATTTTGTTTTAGTTTTGCTTATTTTACTGTTCCTGTTTATTTGGTTGAAATTACATTTGATCGGTTACATTGTGATCTCTTTTGAGAATACTTTATACTTGTTGAGAATTGATTTTTCACATGTTGTATCCGGTTCGTTCTGGATCCCTTTTAAATATTTTTTCACATTAAATGTGTTTATTTAATTACAGTAGCGTTTCTTGATTCTCACTATTTTATCAGTCGGCTTTTGTATTAAACCAACAGGGGAATTTTGCAAAACAGTTATCAGTAGTTTTTAAACAAGCTGCATAAAGATGAGAAACACCAGATTCGAATTTCGCTCTGATTAGAGCTCGTCAGCGATGTTTATCTCACCGCGAATCGAACCTGGGACCTGTAGTTTTCCACGCAGGTTACTATACCACTAGACCACAGATCCCGGACGACAGATGGACTCAAAGCATCTCTTATAACTTATTTCCGGATTTACTGAACAAGGAATACATAGAATCCACTATGTTGTAATTCCAAGGCCGTACCTCATGACCGGGACTTACCCGACAAGCGTTAAGCATCGCGCATACTCTCCTAGAGCTTGACGAGCGAAGAAGAAATTTAATTTCAGTAGTCTAGATTTTTATGATGTTGCTAATTGAAGCCAAATGTTATTCCGCATTCTTTAAGCCATTGGTCTGCAAGGCCCATTTGCCATTTGTCTTCAACGCTTTCCTCCGAATCAAATAATTTAAACCGCAAATAAATCTATTTCCGAGTTATTTTGTCGGTTATTGATTAGTTGAAGTTATTTTCAGCATCGAGGTGTGAGCGACCGTTGGAACAGCCCGGCGGCCGGATTTGTCACTGGTGGGCTGATCGGGCTCAGAGTGGGACTCAAAGCTGGGATATTTGGCGGACTCGGGTTTGCTGCTTTTTCAGCTGTTATTGACTATTACTTTGCATTATGATGCTTGTTACGTCATATATTTCTTCTGTTATTTGTTTCGTCAGTTTCACGAAATTTTACCAATCCGATGTCTTGAATAGGAAATCATGAAGTACAAAAGCCAACTAATTTATTCGTGATTTGTTAAGCAAGTTTAAACTTTTCGAATTGTTGATTTATTTCTTTACATTGTTGTACCTTTGTTTTTAGTATGTATTAAAATTTGAAAAAGTCAAACTTTTTATGATTTCTTTTTGTTTGGTTTATGACATATAAATATGTAGCCATATTGTTACTAAATCAAATGCGTTAGTTTGTGGATGATTACGAGTTAGAATGATTTTTCTTGAAAAAAATTTATCTTAAAGGCTCGTTTCCACTACGAGCGTGTAATGGAGTATTCTTTGTTTTATTAATTTTTTGCTTCGCTTAGCGCTCGCTTAGATTTTAAGCGCGGAAAGATCATTAAAAAAAACAAAGAATGCTCTATTCTAGCTCGTCGTGAAAACGAGCCCTAACTTCGTTGAAGAAAGTAGGGCACTTGTTATAGACCGATCTGAATGCCAGGTATTGCATTAGCATTGATTATTAAAAAATTATACCACAGACAAAAAGACTCTACCACTTTATGTACGTTTAGTAATCCTTACAAAAATTTTTATTTTTAAATTGCAGAAATTAGCACAAATCGAGCGTTTTATTAAGAAAAGCTCATTAACTTAAGACAAACGACTTCCTAAAGAAAAAATTCAATTCTTTTTGAACCGCGCGCTAATAATACAAAATACAGTAAACCTCGTGTATAACGGACCAAATTTTAAATCCGTATAGTCCAGCGGTTCCCAAACTTTTTTTCTTCACGGCGCCCTTTGAAGACTTAAAAATACTCGCGGCGCCGTAATGAAAAAAAGGTGTTCAGTTCCATTACTTCTTTGAACAATCTTTTTTTCTCCGAAAAATCAGGGTGTTCTCTAAAAAAAAAAAAAAAGGTCTTCACTTCGATTTCATCTCTGATTTCCCTCCCAAAATCAGGCTGTTTAAAAAAGGTCCTCAATCGGAATCGTTCTCTGAAGGGAAGTTGCTGCTAACAACCTTCACACTGCAATGATTGTGAAAAAAGCAGTAAGTACAACAACTTTCGCATACTTTCGCGGCGCCCCTGACAAAAGTCTCACGGCGTCCCAGGGCACCGCGGCGCACAGTTTGGGAACCGCTGGTATAGTCTATTAATTTTCGTGCATTTCTACTTCGTCAATAGCGAATCTGTTATCGTATATAAAGAACCAATTCTTCAATCCTGTTAAGATAAAACAACGTGAACTATATCTCGCCTCGAAGGATTGGAAGGAATAAAATTGGGGGAGCCGCGTCAAATTTTCAAATGAAATGAGAGAAACAAAAAATTGTACACTAAAGTTGACTATTTTTTATTAGGGCACAAGCTTTCGTGGGCTACTGCTCACTTTGTCAGGTGCAATCATATCTCGCCTGTAACGGATTCATTCTTCACTGCTGAAAATTACAACCTGTTATAAAGTTGTGACGGAACAATAGCGACTGTTTATGAGACATGACGTAATCTGATGTCATAATGCCTTTCTGAATTTTTCATTCGAACTAATAATTTAATATGATTTAGGAAGAGAGGTAATTTTTAAAATCTATTTAAAAATTATAGCAAGCAAAATCTAACATTTCATTTAGTTTGTAAATTTTTTTATTAAAAAGCCGAATGTTTTTAACTATCATCAGTCCTTATCAAAGCATCTAAAAATTGTTTAAAATCACTTAAAAAAATTTTTTTTAACCATAAACGACAAACACATTCAATTAAAACATATAAAAACGACTATTTTCTCAAGTTTATGCTGTCACTGTTATAACTAATTCAATTTAAAGGCAATGACAATTACACAAAACAATGTCAGAATTCAGAGAAGAAAAAAAAGACAAAAAATAATGCAAATCACATGACTAAATTAGAATAGTTGTAGCAAGAAAGACGAGCCATTTTCATACAGCTGTTTATTTAATTTTGGTTGATGTTTTTTAATTAGTAACGCTTCGTGAATTTTACAGTCGTAATCTGATGAACATTTCTTTATAACACTAAAACGATGTATTAAGCCATCCATACCTTTTTTATTACACAAATTGCATTCAATAATATGATCTTTTATTTTGCTTTTGACCGAAGAGCCTAAATTTAAGTGTTCCTTCGCTCTTGTTATCACATGACGTGTTGACTTACCGATGTAAGTCAACACGTCATGTGATAACAAGAGCGAAGGAACACTTAAATTTAGGCTCTTCGGTCAAAAGCAAAATAAAAGATCATATTATTGAATGCAATTTGTGTAATAAAAAAGGTATGGATGGCTTAATACATCGTTTTAGTGTTATAAAGAAATGTTCATCAGATTACGACTGTAAAATTCACGAAGCGTTACTAATTAAAAAACATCAACCAAAATTAAATAAACAGCTGTATGAAAATGGCTCGTCTTTCTTGCTACAACTATTCTAATTTAGTTATGTGATTTGCATTATTTTTTGTCTTTTTTTTTTTCTCTGAATTCTGACATTGTTTTGTGTAATTGTCATTGCCTTTAAATTGAATTAGTTATAACAGTGACAGCATAAACTTGAGAAAATAGTCGTTTTTATATGTTTTAATTGAATGTGTTTGTCGTTTATGGTTAAAAAAAATTTTTTAAGTGATTTTAAACAATTTTTAGATGCTTTGATAAGGACTGATGATAGTTAAAAACATTCGGCTTTTTAATAAAAAAATTTACAAACTAAATGAAATGTTAGATTTTGCTTGCTATGATTTTTAAATGGATAATAATTTAATCTTTAAAGATTTCAGTCAAAGTTCAGTAGGCTACAGTGAAAAATCATTACGGCGAAAAAAAACCCAGAACTTACATAAAAAAATTTAAAAATTTGAACTTGTAATAGAGTACAACCCTTCAATAAAAAATGTAACGTAGCAGAAAAATTTAGTATAAAGAAACAAACACTTGGAGACCTGGTAAAGAACTCTGAAAAGATAAAAGTCGGGTATCAGTATGACGGTCCCAATTAACGACACACGAACAGCATATCGTACCGTCACATTTGTGTAAGCCTTTCTGTACTGAATATTATATAATATATTATACAACGACTAAATATTGTATGAGTGGGTTTTGCAAATAACTCAGGATCACAAAATGTAAACATTTGAACTTGTATAGAGAGCATCGGATCAATTTCGTATATAAAGGATTTCGCATATAGCGGATAAATGCCTCTGGTCCCGATTTGTCTATTACATATGATGTTTACTCAGTGATGGATAAGAGAAAACAGAGCGGCCGCACCCCCCCCCTAAAATATATCAAAAAAATGGCCCTCCTACACAAAATATTGCTCTATTTCTTCATAGCAGCACCAGGACGTCGGTGGCATGTCTAAAATAAAGACTTTTTTTTAAGATCACTTTGTTTTGAGACACTAGAAAGTGGCCCCTTCTAAAAGGATGACTTTTTTTAGCGACCACACTGTTTTGGAACACTTAACAGTGGCCTCCCCTAAAATGAAGACCTTTTTTTTAATGATCACTTCGTTTCGGTATACTAAAAAGTGGCTCCTACTATGACATCACCTTTTAGAAATTGCTTTACCTTGGGCCCCCTTCACTTTTCTTGCACCGGGCCCCCTTTTGGTGAGGCCATCACTGGGTTTACTGTAATCTGTAACTACCGAACCCAATTACCGCATTATGCTTGGCTTCAAGTGTATGCTTATCTTCACCACATTACAACTGCGCAACAGAGTCGTTTACGCACGGGGATTGTTGCCGCAGCAGGAGAATCATTTGCAAAACTTTTAGATTCACTTGGCCTCGGAAAAACCCTGAACTCTCGTGCCTCATCGTACAGAAACAATAACCGCTATCGGTAAGAAAAGTTTATTTTTGAAATCGGTTCTTTGATTATTAACTTCAATTTTTTACAAAATTGAAAACAAGGTTTAAACGTTGAAAAGGCTGCAAAAACTCCTAACTCATTTGCCAGGCACCGAAGATTTAGTTGGCAACCACAAGCATTTACAACGCGAATAACAATGATATTGTTTCTGACATAAAATTGAGATATCGGAGTAGAAATGATTTTTTAAGTGATGCAAGAAAAACAATAAACGTCGGCTTAAACAGCGATCGACAAACACAAATTCAAGTAAGTATTTATATATTTCTCCGTCGTCTTTGCTGGCGTTTTAGATTGGTGAGTAAGTTTTCAGAAAGAAATAAAACGTTCAAGTTTTAAAAAATAATGATCCAAAATAGCTGAATGCAAGTTTTTACAAAACAAAACAAAAATTCGTTGCTCGTTAGTGCGAGTCTTCTTCAATGATTAATTGCACTAAAAACTCTTTAATAAATTGATATATCAGAATAAAAACTAAAGCCAATATATTTGAAAACATAATTTTTTTAGGACGTTTCGGAATTACAACTCATTCCATTATCAACTGCGTTAAACTATTTTTTATATTCTGAAACCCAAGTTTTTTGTTTTAGAACATTTTTATATTGATATTTTTTTCAGTTTCGTGTCAACTGCAACTCGTTGACTTTCGATGTTAGACCAACCTCGTCTAACTTTTTTAGAAAATCTGCCGGTCCATCAGTTCGTAAAATGTCTTGGATTTGATGCAAAAGTTGACGAGTCTGCAATAAAATAATGATTGCTAGCTTACTTGTCACTAATAAAAATTTCAAGGCATTTGTTTCATCAGAAAAAACTTGTTTTTTTATAATATTGGTCAAATTAGGTTAAATTAGGTCAAGAAAGTTGGGTAAATGCTAAGTTACTTCAGATCAAAATAGATTTAATTTGTTAAAAAACTCAGTGGACCAGTACAAATTCACTGGATGAAGATTCTCAAATGCTCAAAATAGAAAAATATTTTTTAGCACAAGTCCGGAAAATATATTTGGTTGATTTTAATGAGTTAGCCTATTTTTATAAGAAAAAAATAAACAAAAAAAGGTAAAGAACTACTGTTCCAAAACAAAAAAGTTATATTTAAAAAATAACTTTTTTATTTTTCTTATTTGTATTCATCTTCTCGACTAACAGAACAATGTTTGAGACGTGAAGCAATCTACCACAACGTATTTCCGGACCCTGACCCGACAGTTGACGGAACGACAGTTGATCGAAACGACATTTGATCGAATAATGGAAGAGAAAATTTACAACTTTGAATTTGTCCCAGTTTTGTCAATTTTTTGTTTCAAAAACATAGTGATCTCTAAAAAAAGGTCTTTACTTTGAATTTGTCCCGGTTCTGTCAATTTTTTGTCCCATAAACATAGTAATCTCTAACAAAATAGATCTTTCCTTTGAATCTGTCTCTGATATCTGCAAGTAGTCTGCAAAGGTGGGGCCATGGCACAATGCCCCCCCTAAATAATGTAACAACAATGTAAAAACATGCAATATAAAAAAATGTAATACTACAATGTAAGAAGAATGCAAAAAAATGGTAGCCATAGGTATCCAACAAAACATAGTCATGACAAGAAATTTACGTGTTTCCACCTCTAAAAACATTTTGCCCAGGAATCTTGTTACAAAATCATGACCTTGACATTGACAAAAAATTATAAAAAATAAAAAGGAAACTGTCTTCTAACTGATGGCCTCTGCTTTTTATAAATCTAATTTACAGTAACAAAGAGATTGTTTAATCGCAGAAACATACAAAAGTAAATCTTTTTTTATCAACTGTTATTTCGATCACGTGTCGTTTCAATCAAGTATCATTTCGATCAAGTGTCGTTCGATCAAGTGTCGTTCGATCAACTGTCGTTCGATCAACTGTCGTTCGATCAACTGTCGTTCGATCAAGTGTCGTTCGATCAAGTGTCGTTCGATCAAGTGTCGTTCGATCAAGTGTCGTTCGATCAAGTGTCGTTCGATCAAGTGTCGTTCGATCAAGTGTCGTTCGATCAAGTGTCGTTCGATCAAGTGTCGTTCGATCAACTGTCGTTCGATCAAGTGTCGTTCGATCAACTGTCGTTCGATCAACTGTCGTTCGATCAAGTGTCGTTCGATCAAGTGTCGTTCGATCAAGTGACGTAGCACCCTTTCGGACTATTGCTCTCCGGTTGAATTCTTTTTTGGCCTTTTAGTTTTTTAAACCTCCAAGCAAAAAAAAGTGCCGTAAAGTGTTTTTTCCAAGGATACAACGGAATGAAAAAAGTAGATTATAAATCGTTATCGTACGATCGCACGCGCCATCAAGACGGCACACTTACTTACTCGGCCACATTGCCGAGAAATTCAACTCGAAATAAAAATAAAATTAAGATATAAACACTTTCTTACTATAATTTTAAATTAAACAAGCAGTTTTTTTAACCTCATTAAATTCCACTCTTAAGCTTTTAATTTCTTTTTGACGTTTTCCTTTCTTTCTTTCCACAATAGCATCAACATCTTTATACATTGCTTGACGTCGTTTTTCAATTTGTGCAATCATTGCGTCACACTCTTTATCGACCTATGAAATATTGGAGAGTTATATAAGCACCTAAACAAGAACAATATAAAAAATACATTTATCAATCAATAAAAGATTTTTTAAAGTTTTTTTTTGCTTTTTAAAAAGTGTGTTCATCAAAAAATAACTTTTGATGTTACCATCAATTGATCAAAATTAAATAATTTGTTTGAAGATAACACAGCCCGAAAAAAATTTTTTGTGGTATCTAAAGAATTTTAGCAAATAAATTGATTTGCAAATTATGAAGATAATAAAATAAAAAAACTAATTTAAGCTAAGCTGTTTAAATTGTAAAAAAACACTTATTGCAAGTAGAAAAATTCGGTTTGATGTTTGGTTTGAAATATTTCATAAAACTATAGGCCTAAATCAAAAATTTAATCTTTTTGAAATATAATTACTCAAAAAAAATCATTTTATTTATAAAGTTTTATGCATTTTTAAAAACCGAAGACAATCCATTTTTATATAAAGGGCTTAGGCCTATTGTGTTGATTAAAACTTATCTGCAAAAATTATGATCCGCAGGAAAACTGAATAAAATCATACATTGATTAAAAGCCGCTAAAATTATCTTAAAGAAAAAATTATTTTCGAGAAAAAAAACAAACTTAATTTGGTAAATCATAAATAAAGTACAAAATACAATTCAAATTATTTCAAAAAATTACTTTTTTTTTCAATTCCGCTCCTTGGTCTTTGATGTCACTAACAACGCATTTGGTTTGTAAGATGTTGCTACCGATCTCCTCAATCTTGCCGGTCAGGACATCGGTGGTTCCTTGAAGTTGTCGACGAACTGCCTTGAATTTCTTGAGGACTGTAATGGGGGCAACCTAAGAAGATTTCGACTCTTTGTAAGTTGAATTTGCTCTAATTAGGCTAAGTCTTTTGAACCTGAGAAAAAATGCTTCTTTGCTTTAGAACCAAAAGAAAAGTTTAGACCAATATGTCAGCAACAAATTATCTCAAGAATTTAAAATTTTTTGGGCTTAGACTGACTTGAATTCTTCCAATATTAAACACGTTAGCTAATAATTTTGAAATGTAGCGACTGCGACTAAAATCCTTCAGTAAAAAGTATTATTAACCTATCTACCGACAGCTATAATCAAAATCTATATTACCTTGTGATTTTTATGAACTTCATCAAGGGAACATAAGGGGCACAAATCACGTTTGCACGTTTCACATCTCATTAACTTCTCCATGTGAAACTCGGAGTGTCTTTCGCAGGCAGGGAATCGAACTCGTGTTTCATTTTTGAACCGGTCTACTGCCTAGTTGAAACGAAAAATAATAATTCACTATTTACAGTAATTACTCTGGTTTAGATAAGAATTACAGGTGGCTGCGTTATATTTTAAGCCCATTGCGAACAAACTAACCCCAAATTTAATCACAAAATCACACCAGTTGATTTTACATAACTTATTTTGTAAACTTTTTTGGGATAAATCAAAATCAGTATCAGTATCTTTTATTTCCGTCCCGCCAGTAAAAAAAGACACAAATAACAACAATAGATCACATAACACTAAGTAGAACAAGAAAAAGGAAGAAGCAACAAAATCCTGAACGTTATATCATGCAATGAGAAAAGATTAAAATAGAAGTCAGAAAGGACATGCATTGTTGCAGCACCTTTAATAGAATAATATAAAGAAAAAAAGAAAGTAACAAAAAAAACTAATGATTAATTAAAAAGTTATTAAGGGCATCCTACCATAGGCTATATAATTTTAAAAATGCCATTTGATTATTTGCTTTTTTCAAGCAAGGTTTTTTCTCAAACCCTTAAAAAATTTTTTTCTATACACATTGCGTATAGACCTTTTTATATTTACCAATAAACATAAAAACGTTGTCTAAAAACTACGTCAATTAAGGTTTACGTTTATTGAAAAAAACTCCCTAAAAGAAAAATAAACAGGTCCAGAGACAATTAAGTATTATAGTAATAGTACTCGTACCTGCGATCAGCTCACCTGCTCTATATTGATGTTTTTTGGAAGACTCTCCACCCCTTCCGAACCGTACTTGATGATGTTCTTACAGGTTGGACATAAAAATCTGTCTCGTTGCTTTGTATAAAAAAACAAACAAACTTAATTTTCCATTGGGTATTAGGCGTATACCACATTAGCCTATTTTTTCATAGCTTTTCGCATTGTTTAGTAAAATGCATGTGCTATATCTATCCCGGGGCCTTGCATAACTACAAAATTATTATTGTTTTTTTTTGGAGTAAAATAATTTTAAAATTTAGACTAGCTAATCAGATAAAAAAAGTGAAAACAAAACCTTTTAAGAAAACGGCCTAGTTCTTAACCGGTCCATAGCCAAGCTCAAATCTAATTATTACGACAAATCATAATTTTCTAAAGGCTATCTATTCTACTAATAGTAATTACCTAAAATTAGCACAACAATGCACGCTCTATTTTAGGACTGTCCAACCTTTTATTACTGCCAGCCGAAATTTTTTCCGCGAGTTTTTCGTGGGCCGCATTTGTAATAAAAAAAATCAAAGAGCAGCATTTCATTTTTTATCAGAAATGCCGACAGCGTTTCCAAGAAGTTAAAAGCGCCGTATTGATGGCGCATGCAAGGGACACGGTTTCGGTTGAAAAAACTATTCGCGTCATTCTACTTCGTCTTTGGAGAAACAACTCATGGCAGTTGCTTTTGTTAGGCTGTCGTAGCAAGCTGCTCCAAATTTCAATCATATCATAGTGCGAGTATAAAAGCTGAAAAATAAGTTTCAACCGACAACAATATCTTGTCATCTTTGAAAACATTGAAAATCGCTTGACAATTGCCCAAAATATAGCAACTCCGAGGTTTTTTTGTAGGTCAGGTGGATAAACATAAAAAAATAAATCAATTTTACTGTTTCTAGAAAAATTATGTACAAACGATTTTGATAAACCTCGAGTATAATGTTTCATCAATTTCTTTCCTGTTTTAACAAGTTTGAAAAACTTTGAAAGCATTGTACCTAGAAGCTGAAGCAAAGTTGCTGAGATTTAGTAGATTTTGCAGCTTAATTTTTTAATTCACTTGGGCTGAATGAATGTTGTTTTTTTTCTTATTCAATTACGCAAAATAAAATCAAAAGTCTGGCGCCAGTAACTCGCTATCGCAATATTTCTCTTATTTTTTTGAGTTTACACACACTTTCTGAAGCTTTTCCCGCAACACTCTTAGACTATCGTTAGAGAAGCACTGCGCTATTATTTTGTGATTAATCAACCTTGCAAACCAGCTATGACGAACAAATTTTATATTGACTGACTGATAATTAAATGTCAGCGATGAAGTTCGAAAAAAACTGATTGAACTCAATTTCTTATTTGAGTAATTTTGGTGGTAATAATGAGGATAAAATGTTAGTCTTTGTTGTTTTGCTATGGCTGGATTTTGTTTGGACGTCTTTTAACGACAGCTGAGTTTTGCCTTGGTTTTACGGTCTACGATTTTTTGGTGAAATGGATTCTTGAATCTTAATTTATCGAAAAATAAAAATTGAACCTAAACTGCAACTTGAATTCTACTAAAAATACAGCTACTTTGCATCTGTGCAGATAACCACGAATCACGACTAGCCAATGTTCCTTGTTTGCATAAAATTTACTGTCTCACACTCACACATACACATGTAGCAGAAATGCACCTATGAAACTGGTAAATGCTTCCATCAGCAGCTGCTTTCGCAAAATCCCTAAATGACTTACTTGTAACAAAGGATCGGCCGCTTCAATCAAATGAGCCGCACAGAATTTGCAAAAGGTGTGCGAGCAAGGTAAAAACACCGGAGAGTCAAACAATAGTTTGCATAATGGACATTGGAGTTCCAATGGCACTTCTGGAGAAGCGACAGAAAGAGAAGGTTGGGAATTATCGGGAAAAGTTTTAAACTCTTCTAAAAAAAAACATCATAAAAATTTTAATAACAAAAATATGATTCGTTTTCCGAAAAAAATCATCAAACACAAGTTCGAAATATTGTTTCTGTTTTAAATATAAAATTAAATAAACCAAAACCAATTGTTGCCTATCTCTGTAACAAAGCCACTCGCAAGATAGCAACACTGAAGCAGTGTTTGCCAGACTGGCAACAACTATGTAAATTTGGCTGGGTCCGGAATCAAACTCAGAAATCAGGGCTGGTGGCAGGAAACCGGGAAGTTTTATAAGGTTATGAACTTTGAATAATAAAAATAAAAAAATTAACGAAGAAATTTTGTTAAATATATTACATAATTTTTTGTTCAATTCAATTTCTTACTTCCAGAAAAATAACTGTTTAAAATCTTGGAGTCCAGTCTACTGTCAAAACTTGCAATTGACCAATAAGGATTTGAAGAATTTCGAGACATAGGAATTCCTTGAATTAAAGTAGGGTTTAAGAAAGGAAAAATCTTTTTTTGACTACCGCTAAACGCGAAAAGCTTTCTTTTAGGCTTACAGAATTACTTATTCATAAATTCCCTTTGAAGAATGTATATTTAGTAACATTGAATTTCCTAAAAAAACAATTAGTTAAGAGTTTAACTTTCAACAACTTACTAAATAGACCTTTATGTTTTAGAACATAAAACTAGAGTAGATACACCAATGCTGAACTGCGTAACTAAAAATTTTAATAAATTTGAAAGGATCCAATTGCAATTAAATTAGTTCGTACCAAGAGAACATATTTTACTGTATCTAAAAGCTTGTTCGTTTACCATTAGCACATCAATAAAAATTGAGAGCCACTGTAGTAGTAACTAAGCTTTAATTTTTGAAGGTCCTTCGCATATTTTACGAGAAAAAGTTGTCGAGCCACATTTTAAAAAATTAAAAGAAAGCTAAAGTGCCAGAGGGAAATAAAACGCAACTGTGGTAAATCAGCAGCAACGCTATAAAATGCTGCTTAAAAAAACTACGTCGTATTAGCCCCGTGGTGCGACTTTAGCGAGCAAAGTTGAAAAATGCCCGGATGCATACAAAGGGCGCTGGGGCAAATTTGTTCTTTTGTAAAAAAGAGAGTAGAGCTGGCAAATACAGAAGTATTGGGTCAGATTTGCCCGAAATCTTAGAAATTCGATGAAAATATCAGATTGAATAAAGGTAAAGGCATTCTGCTTCTTGTTCAGAATTTAAATCTTGGACGCCGATTAAAAGTAATAAGTCTTTTCTTTACAGTTCACTAAATTTCTACGCTGAAAACTGTCACGATTACAAATTGTCTTTTTAAAAAATCTGGGTTGCCAAAATTTATTTTAGCTGGGAGTGCCCCGACAAAGTGTCTTTTTTTAATTTGCCCCCTCCCCAGCAAAAAACGACGGCACTCCTGTACACGACGCTCATAATTGTGTCGAACAAGCAAAATCAAATGTGCAACGTTGGACTGTTATATTCCTCTAGCGGCCATTTTAAGGATTTTCAACTCCCCGCCCGCATAGTTTTTTTTAGATATGGAAGGTATCAGTATTACCTTAAAAAATCTGGACTAGATTTAAGATTTTAAAATTGTGTTTTAAAGCTCAATTTTCAAAATCACAAATTTTTAACAGCTTACTATTTAGAATACATAAAATCATACATGCTGACGACAACCAATAAAAAAGCCGATTTATTAACTTAAAATAACTGATTACTTTAACGATTGCAAAATTGAAACAAAACACAACACCAATTTAAATCTAAACTCTCAAAAAGGTGTCTTGTAAATTATTAATGACAACACACCATTTTAATATCTGGTGATTGCAGAAATATTTTAGATTAAAAATAAACTAATCATAAACATCTGCTAAATAAATAAACGTAATCTATAACTTTTAAAAAAGTAAAACTTCAGTTAAATGATCTAAAAAAAAAAACATAAACAATTCAAAAACGCGTTTAAAATTTAAAAATTATCAGAGATGACTGGCATTAGCTCATCCAGCTCTGCTGCATCCTCCTCATTCCAGGCTTGATCATTTAAATCCTCCATCATAAGATTGTCAAACGGATCTTCATTAGCGACTAAATTAGTTTTATTTTTAATTTAATTTACAATTTCCCGACCGAAAGTACGCTGATTAGTAAAAATTAACTGAATACAAAAACTAAAAATGAACAAATGGGCTTTCTTCAATGAAGTTTTAATAACCTTTCATTAAGTTAAATATTAAATTTTAAGTCTTCTTATATTTTTATATTTTCAGGGACAGAAGCAGTTTACATCACTTTTCGTTGCTTTGGGGCATTAGCAAACAGTTCTAAATAACAGCTTCATCACTATTTAAATAAAGAAATGTACTCAGGGAGTCAAGACCGTAATATCTTGGCAACTCTGAAATTAGATCTTGATAATCATTTGGCATTCCATCGTTTTATGCAAGTCAGGGGATAAACAGTTAACACGCAGATGGGGGTACCGTGGGGGACTGCGAAAATGATTAAATGAGAAGACGGACAAGAAAATAAATTTCGATCAGCGCGAGGATGAAGGCGGACAACGATCGGCTTGAGTCGGGAATGATCGTAGTTTTGCATAGGATTCGATTCACCTTTTTTAACATCGCTCATATCCCAAAAATCTTTCCCGAAAACTTCGCCTTGAAGCAAGGGCGATTTGTTCCCACTCGGCACATCCGGGATGCCTGGCACCGAATCTACGTCATAATTTATTTCGCGTATTTAATCAATATGTTGATAAAGGATCAACTGGCAAAATAAATAACAACAGTATACTTTGGAAATTACACGAGCAAAAAAACAGCACAATACGTAATAGCAAGCGAGCGACCAATCAATCCAATAAATGAAAATGACACTTCATTTGCAGACCCTTACCGACTGTATCATCTTTTTTATCATTATCAACTTTGATTCTTTTTTCCGAAGTTTTTTCATCGTTTGTTCTGCAAAAAAAAAACTTTTAATCGAAAAGAAACCAAGCAACAAGCCAGTTTATACTCGCTCAGTTCCATCGTGAAAACGTTCGGGTCAAAGGTCATTGGCTGCTTCGCTTTACCGACATTATCGACCGCCACTCCTTCATCATCCGGCATGCACGGAACCAAAGCGGCCGGAGAGGAAGTGACCTCACGATCGGGACTGGATTTAGATCGTGGGGCATTAAAGGTGGGCTTAAGTTTCAGCGGGTTCGAAGGCCCTTGTTTTGCCGCAGGTTTACCAATGGACTTTGTATCTTTGAAAATAAGTGACGCTACTAAAATTCGACCCTGGTCTCATCAACATCTGTCACTGATCAAAATAGAACCGATCAAGAAATTCAAAATCGAAAAGCAATCACAGAACGAAGCTTTTTAAAAAATGATTACGCCAATCGATAAAGAAATTGCAACGTCATCTCATCACATTGCACAATATTAAGTTGTTTTACTCTGCTACGTTGCATATCATTGCGATAAGCTGGAACCACCTTACCTGGCTTGTTCTTCTCCGATTTTTTGGACAATTTTTTTTTAACAGATTTATCCGATTCTGGCACAGTTCGATGATCAGCTTCATTCGGTAAAGTTTTCTTACCTTGATTGAAAATTTGGTATTATTTTGTTTTACGCCAAACTTTGCCACAAAATTAAAAACAACAAAGACCAGCAAAACTTTTAACTATGCTTTACAAACACGTTTTTTTAAAAAAGTATTAAAAAACATAACAAGCATTAAAAAATACAAAGCTTTTGGCTAAACTGAACTAACAAAAACACGAAAACCTTGACTGTCACTTCTGTCTGGAACTTCTTGACTTTTCTCATCTGATTCTCTTGGGTGTTTTATTATTTTCTCTTTTCCTGGAAACAAGGCGCTCGTTTCTTTCAACAAAGCAGCTGTATGACGTCATCAAGCAAACCTCGGCCAATGCTTCGCTTCGGAGCCCAGTCTCGGCGTGACGCACACGCGAGATACCGCTTCTCAAAGTTGTACTTCTCCAGTCTCTCTTCTAAACTCAAACCCAGCGCCTCGTTTGCTGTTGAAATTGCCGACTGAAGCTCAATTTTAAAATCACGAGATTTGTAGTGTCCCTGGAGGATAAAATGTGCAGTGTCCGTTGAGGGTGAGATTATCTGATATATCAAGACTTTTTGGAACAGCAAAATGATTTATTTAAGGTGACAGAAAAGCAAATTATGTTGTCGTGAAAAGAAGCTTTTATCAAATTAACAAACATTACACTTGATCAAGGGTGTTCAACCTTTTCAAGCCATTTTGACATATCAAAAATATTTTCGGGCTAAGAAATAAAACTACACGGCCAATTTTACTGTACTACGACAGTGGATCGAAACGACAGTTGATTAAAAATACAATTGATTTACTTGTCTACGTTTCTATGATTGAGCAATCTCTTGTTGGTTGGCCACCCTAATACTAGAGCAATGAAGGTTGATATCAGGTGAATGCAGACAACGGAAATGAGAATGATTTGAATAAGACTCTTCTGGATATTTCAGGATAAAATTTAGGACTTAACAGACAAATGGAAAAAGAAGTTAGTTTTTTATTAGATCACAATCACGGGCTTGTAATATTTCGTTCACATGATGTAAAATCTGTTTCAAAGACTCATAGACGAAATGACGTACTTGATTGTCAAGCCTAAAAATCATATTTTTTGATCACCGATTGACATCTAACTAAGCTACTTCGCTCTGTCTCTTGACTAGAACTAAACCGGAAATTTTAAATTGACTAATAGCTCGATATGATGTATACGGAAGCTGTAAAGCTGAATGAAAGAACTCACCAAAGTGTTGTGGGCGCGGTGGTTATAAGGCTGAATAAAGCGAGCGGGTATCCAGGCTCGACTAACCATATCATCGAGAAACACAACATGATAACGAAGCTGAAACAAGAATAACATGCATCATATTTACCTAATGAAGAAATGTCATGAGGTGGATGCTTTGTATCGCGCTCATCTTTTCCTCCTGATTCTTAGGGCAATAACAGAAGCATTTCAGCTAAGTAAATTGAAAACTGAAACTAGCCTGGTAGAAAATGCGACACTTCTGTTCGAACCATTGCAACGAGTTCATAAAAAAATTGCTAGTTTTAGTTCTATTCTATGCTGTAAAAATCAAAAGCAGGCGAGAAAGCTTTTAGTCAATAGACGAATTCTTTCTGGAGAAAACGAGTCTATTTCTAAACGTCAATGTAAATCCACACAAAATGCATCTATTTCGGATTCGGCTATTGGTCAACACTTGCTGGATAAAAAAAATTTTCGGGAAATATTTGATATTAACTGGTTCTTAATTTTACCTAAAGAACAATCATTTTTTCATCTAAATACGCTTGAAGCTATTTTCATAGAATTTCTTGAACCCTCTTTTTGTCATCAGAAAGAATTTGTTTATGGACTAAGGCTTTCTCGCTTACGATGCAAGTGAGTTTGCAACCAATCCCGTGTTTAGTATCTTTAAACCAATCAGAGATGCCGATGCTTTCGATATTTTTTTAACCCTACAACATAAGCCACGTTTTCTTGCAGTTGGTCATTGCAACGATTTCTTCTGACGAAAGTCGGCCGAAAAAATTCCCAAGAAAACAGTCTTTTTAAAGACTACCAAAAGTGAGAGTTAATGGTTCCGTCAATAACATAATTTATTAAAAAAAAATTTACTTCAACAAATGCGAAGCCACCAATTAACCGATAAAAACCGAAAATTAGTTATTGCTGCCAAGGTAGGCATTGTCTTGAAACAAAGCAGTGTTGAAAAACCAAAAAAACACAACAAACAATAACCTACATTTAAATCTATATTAACAAACAAAAAGAGGACAGCATATCTAATATTGTTTTCTGCAATTGAATTGGCATAACAACGACATATCCGGAAGCAAGTCGGGGTAATATCTTGACAAATTTTCTTAAGTTTAACGCTTCTGTCGTTGTCCTATGTGTCCGGAGAATAACCATAAGATACGATAATTAAAATCTGAGATTAATTTTTCAAAAAACAAACTTCGTGTGCAACTATCATTAAATTAACCACAAGTTATTGTTTTAACCAAAATACATCATCAGAAAGTTTACACTTGCATACTTACCACTGTCCCATGGGCATCGTAATCATAAAACAAATTCGTATCAGGGTCGCTGTCCACCATGGCCGGCCATCTGCAACAAGAACATTCAAATCACATAAGTGAGGGAGGCAGCAACTCGAAGTTTTGCACACTTGCTAAATTTGACTCTAAATTACATGTAAATTAAACGTTTTCGTTTCATCTCGACGCAAAGTTAGATTTGTATATCAAATAAATATATATTGAATATTTCTTTCTAACATGCTACTACTGTAATACTAAAAATTTTATTCTTAAACAATTGTATGATACAAGAAAACATAAAGAGTGCACGTCACAATCTAATGCCATGCTTGATAAGCACGACGCAAATGATTTAATTGCAATATAACTTACAAATCGAGTTAAGAAAAAATTACGACACCCGCCATTGAACATGCGCGAGATTTGCGTTCTGACTTTTTTGTGTTCGGACAATTAAACATTAAGTTAGTTAAAATTGTGTACTGGATTGGGGAGGTCAAGATAATGTTTTTGGCTCGAATTAGACATCGATGTGCAGAAAAATTGGAAAACTACCGATCTATGCATTCAAATTTCTCATGCAAAATCCAACAGTCACATGGAACAAAACCAGGTTTAGTGCTTTGGTTGATATTAAGGCAAGGAGGAATTGTTTTCTTATTGAGAACTGCAAAATGATTTTATGCAAAACTTTAGAACAAAACATTAGGAAGAATTGATCTAAAATTTCGGTACCGTGGTCGAATGGTTAAAGCGCCATGATTCTGATCGACATGGTTTTGGTGTAACATAGCAAATTCGCTTTGTCGGCAAACCGTAATTTTGAATAACTCGCTTTGTTTTAGCGACTTTCTAAAACGGTCGCCTAGTACAGGGTTTCTCAAACTATGGGTCGCGATCCCAAATGGGGTCGCGAAAGAAATTGGCATTTTGAGAGGATACCTGAAGTTGGCGACGAAAATAGATAAATCGCAGTTCGATTCTGAGTGAAGACCTTTTTTTTTTAGAGATCACCATGATTTTGTGAGAAAATATGCAAGCCCAGATCAGACCTTTTTTTTCTCAGGTAACAGAAATTTTTTGAAAATTCTTGCCTCGGGCCCCTAAATTGGAATATCCACCACTGATGCTGTACATGATTTTTCCTGCACACGCGTGGTTTTCTACAGGAAAAATTAACGTAAAATTAACCTACACATATAGGGGTCGCACAAAAATTTATTTTTTAAAATGGGGTCGTAGAACAAAAAAGTTTGAGAAGCCCTGGCCTAGTAAACGGTTCGTTGATTTCTAAGACAAAGGAATTAACTGTAAAGAGTAAAAGTTATGAGCAATGCTTGCGAGCAGTGAATTTTGACGAAGATCGTATTGAATTGCAGATATATTGTAGCGTCAAGTATTTAGAGTATAAATTTTGATTCGAATTGCCAGTGAAAAAAATTCCGGTGAAAATTTATTGTAATAAAGTTAAATCTTTATTCTAATAATTTTAGCTGGTAATTAATTCGGTATAGATACAGTATTTAAAATTAAATTGTAATTTAAGGTGTAGCTTTCACTATGTTGTTTAATTTTGTAAATGTGCTTTACTGCTTAATGTTGTGCACTAGTTGGTTTGTCGCTATTTTATATATTGTTAATTCGATAAGAGTTTGTTGTTGTTGTTGTTTTATCTAATTTTCCTCTCCAATTCTGTCTTTTCTGTTAAGAGAAAACCGCAGCGTTGGACTGTTCTGTAATAAAGAATTTTATAGAACTTTGCTGCGCGTTTTCCCTTGTGTATGTCTCGCGTATCACTGGCGCGTTTTAAGACATAACACTTGGTTCAAAACCTACCCACACCATTTTGTTGTGTCCCAGGGAAAGACATTTTACAGCACTTCCCCCTGATTGGTGGTCTTGGCCAGCCGTTAAAAATTGCAGTCATGTTTCTATAAAACCAAAATAAAAAATTTCAACCGGACAGCAATATCTTGGCATCTCTGGAAGCAGGTCGGGGTAATTGCTTGCGCCATGTATAAGCGCCTCCGTCGCTTTCCTACGACTTAGGAGGACAAATATAGAAATGAAAATGAAAAAAAAATATTAACCAGGATTCCAGTCCATAATAAAATTAGATATTAAAATAAAAAAATTAGTGTTTTGCTAATTAAACAAAAATTTTCTCACATGTTTTACAAGTTTGTTTACACTTTTAGAATGAGCTTAGGTGAAGTACAACCAAATTAAAGTCAGATTCATCTATTTTAACTTGTCAATGCAGAAAACTAAGCATCCAAAGCAAATATTGTTCTATCTGGTTCAAAAGTTATTTATCAACAATTATGTATCAACGAGAAGCAGAGGTAAATGCGTTTGCCATGTACTGGGGATACACAATTTTCCTTCTGAAACAAATAAAACACTTTGTAACAAAAAAGGATAAAATTTGTAAAGATGAAAAGTTCTCCAAAAGAAAAGAGGGAAAACTGTCAATCTTAAGATTATTACCAATGCGTCGTGATTAATTGAATAAATAAGGAATGGAAACATGTCCGGGCTTTGATTTAAATTTGGCTGATTAACCAATAGATATCATATCAATTAAACTTATTCAACTTGTATATCTTGCAGTAGCAAATTTCTAAAAGCCTTTTGATTAGAAATGAGGTTATAGCCGTTTTCAGAATTAGCAACCTTAAACAAAGTGTTTTGCAAGTCAATCTTTTCAATTTCGAACTGCTAGTCAAATGTGAAGTCTAACTAAGTCCATGTAAAGTCAATCTAGCTCAACGCAATAAGCAACCGACGAGGACGGGAGTTCACGGCTACAACTTCCTAGCAAGAACAGGTGGTTTTGAAATACTTTACAGTAAATAAAAAAACATACATACATGCATACATACATACAAATACTTTTTAGAAGTGGTTCAAAGTAGCTGAAAAGAAAGCTTGATGTTCTATTTGAATATGACGTGAGTAACGAAAACAGCTGAATCAATTAGACAAGAGAAACTATTCTGGTACATGCATGCAGAGCTAGCATGCTGGGACAAATTAGAACAGCAGTGAAAACACAAATAGGAGAGACGTACGGGGGGTACCCATCCATCCTTGCCCAGACTATTGAGCCAGCGTTGTAGTTGGTGTAGACGAAATGCTCATCAGAATTGGCTAGAAATGAAGTCCAGTCTATTTCAGGATGTGAACATCTAAGAAATCACTTATTAAGATTTAATGCTAATGAATGGTTAAAAAAACAACTTTACATAGACATAAACATCAGTTCATTTCCCCATCAAACAACATAAAAATAAGACCAAAAAAACAAACAAATAACCCAAACATAATTTTTCAAAAAGTAGCTTGTAAATGGAATGCAGTTGCTACCTTTTTTAAATTTTAATGTAATAATACAGAATTCTTCCTAAATTCTGTGAATCTTTCTACGTTTTGTACTACAACTTAAGCAATATTTGTTCAGAATTCAAATTTGGTACCGTAGAAAATGATCTTATATTGGAAAAACTTATCTTTTAAATTAGCAAAATGGTTTTTACATTTGAATAAGTGGATCCCTGAAATCTGTGAAAATCTTAGTTTAACTGTTATTCCTTTTATTATGGTGTTTTTTTAAAAAGGCACTTACTGAACTTTTCTGTGCATGGCAATATAAGCAAAAAGTTTCAAATTCTGGATATCATATCACAACACAAAAAACTAAAAAAAAAAAGGGGAACAACAACCTCTTGACATTTCTAAAAGCAGATTAGGGTAATTGTTTGATGGTTATCCTAAGTTTAACAGCTTTGACAGTGTCTGTAAGTCATGAAGAAATAGTTGGCAAGATTTTATGGTTTGAAGTTTTTGCTTAAATAAAATGATAGGACACATAATTTTTTTCAAAAAAGCATAACAACCCACTTAAAGATCAAATTCCACTGAAGTTACTACCAATTAAATTTAAAAAAAGATCCCATTAATCAATATAGTGTGTAACCAAACACTCGAGAAACTAATAATGTATATTTTATCAAAAATAGCCTATATTTAAATACTATTGTTTTAAAGTAAGTGAACAGGAAATCAGAATACTGCTAAAAAATTATACATTAAAAATATTTCCAGTTCTGATAACCACTAAAAGAGCATAAATAGAAACATAATTTTTATAAATATAGCTCAAGGCATAAACTCAAAACTCATCTAGGTCTATAAATTACTCATATAATTGAATGGTTAAACTGACTACAAATATCTGACATTATTTGGCAAAAATTAAAACTTTAAAATATATACTTGTTCTGCTTTGTATCATCTTTGTTCATGGAACAAATCCAATGATCAGGCAAGATGCTCGGGTCAGAGCATTGCTTGAGATATCGCCATTTTAAGCATTTTTTATCACAGCACTGCACCCATAAACCTGCACACATAGGCTCTTTAACATTTAAAAACTATAACAAAAATTTTTTGTAAGATCAAGCTTACTAAAGAGGAAAGCTTATCAAATTAAACTAATATGAGGGGCTTATGAAAAGTAATGAGCCTTACCAAGAAAAATATTTTGCAGAGATTTCAAAAACTTTCTCTATGTTTTACCACCTTTTCTTATTATGATTATGCGTTTTAATGCTGAAAAGTGTTTTTGCATTGGTTTTCAAGAGTCCATGATTAAAAGTAGTTCTGTTGCTTCTGAAATGCTTACCAGAGGTGTCCTCTTCCATCACAACAATGCTCCTCCTCAGTAGCAATGGCAACAATTTTTGATTGTGGGTTCAAAATTGTTCTTCACCCACCTTATTCACCAGATATTGATCCCTCCAACTTTCACCTACTTTGAAACATGAAGAAAGCTCTGGCTGGTCAATGTTTTCCCAACAATGAGGTCATGGATGCTGCAAAAGGGTTTCTTGGGACCCAAAAAAAAGAGTTATTTTCAAGTGGGATAAAGGCACCCCAGCATTGCTGGAGTTTTCTTTTCTCCAGATGAAGATTATGTAGAAAAATAAGAACATCCAAAATTATGTGTGCTGTGTACTTTCTCTAAGGTTTATTACTTTTCATAAAACCTACATACTCGTACATTTGGTTTTGTCAGATACAGCCTGGGACAAAAGTTTAAGACCACCTTTGGAAAAAGGCACATTTTAGAAAAAAGCTTCTTAATCACCTAATACTAAATATTCTTGTGTCAAAATGCATATTTAGTTTTTGGATATAAACCTTATCACACATTAATTTTTAATTTTTACTTTCGTTCAATTTTTTAAATGTTTAGCTTAAAAATACAAAATTTTGAACCACGAAAATTGGCAAAAAATCTAGCAGTTAACGTTGAAAAACGTATTCAATTTACCGGTCGTTGCACAATGAAGGTCTCAGAACGTGAAATATCAAGGCAGATGAAAGTTAGAAAAACTGCTGTACCTAACACTATCAAAAAAATTTCAAAAAATAAGTACTTTCAAGGACAGCAAAAAAACAGGCCATCTGAGCATTTTTACTAGTGGAAATAAACGTTTTATTAGGAAGAGAGTGAGTCAATTCCCTTAGAGTTCTGCTAAAAAAATACAAGCTAAATGGCACAAGGAAGCTTCAAAATTAGTAAATTTGTTTTTTTACTAATTTTGAAGCTTACATATAGGCTGTACATATCAAAATGCAAGTTATAAATCTTAAAACTTGTATATACCTAATAACTTCTCACAACAAAAGTACTTTTTAAAAACAATAAATTGACTATTATTATGACTATATGACTATTAAATTACTAAAATCATATCATTAGGCTGTTTCAAAAGTCAAGCAACACTTTTTTTAAAAAACATTAAATTGTTAAAAACACATTTTAAAAGCCTTGGTTTGCTCTTTGCTTACAGCGATACAAAGCTTAAAAAGAAATTTAAAGAATATACAAATTCCAAAAAAATCTAAAAATACAATAGATAATAGATTTGAACAAGTTGGTTATTGAAAAAATAATGATAAACTTGAAAAAAAAATTCAAGCAATTCCATTTCAACAATTTTTTTGAACACTAAGAACAAATTACAATTAAAGAAAAGAGTGATTAACCTTTTTGTTTACCTTTATTAAGGACTTTTCTTTGATGTGTCAATATTTCTGAATCTGATTTTCTCCTTTTTTGTTTCTTTTCTTTCATTGTTTTTTCATTAAGATTTTTTTTTTCTTTACCTAATATAAAAGTTAATTTAAAAGTCACAAAAATACAAAATAAAAATTGTTTTTTTTGCATCAAGGTCAATGCTTAATAAAGCTAGCTCAGAATAGTAAATTATCTGGACAGCTAAATGTCAAAATTTAAAATATGTATAAAAATTTAGATCATTTCTTTCAATTCTTGACAAGTGAAACAAAGTCAGTCAGCCAGCAAGCAAAAGCATTTTTATGAATCAAAATAGAAATTTATGCCTGCTAAACCAACCAAACCTTTTTTTTCAACTTTAATTGTAATAACTAAAAGCAACAGCAAAGACTAACAAAACAAAAAAAACCAAAGGAAAATAATTGCGGTTATATTAAAAATTAAATTTCAGTACCAATAATTTTAACATTAAGTAAGAATGGTCAAGTCAATCAACAAGCAATTTCATTGAATAATTTTAACATTGCTAATTATTTAAACAATATAAAAATTGCATACATTGTGATGGAAGGTAGTCTAATGTTTTTCTCTTGTGAATTTGATGATGCTTTTTATTTTTGCATTTCTTTTTTACTGGTTTTTGCAAAAGTTTAGCAGGAGTAGCTGATTCATCAACTGGACTGTTTTTTGGTGTGATTTCATTTGCAGTTTTTATGCTGCAAAAAATATTTTGGGTTGTCATATATCAATCACAATGTGTTAATATTATTATTTTTGATAAAGTGTTTAAAGATATTATACTTGGTATATGCTCCTTTATGATCAGCTGAGCAATCTTTCTTTTAATTCTTTATCTTTACAAAAAATCTTAAGCTACTACATATAGCAGGAAAAAAACTCGCCCTATAAATACCCAAAAAAAGTGACCAGAAAATCTACTTTTTAAATTTAAAAAATAAAAGTTATTCCAACCAACATACAAGATATTAAAAAAAAAAGAGTAAACTCTGAACAATTTTTTTGGCATTCTATAATTTATAAAAATAATTTGTTTAAATTAACACACCTCTCCAACAGATTGCTATTTTAGCATGTTGGAGGGGTTTGCCTTTTCTATAATCCTAAGAGCAATGCTGTCTGGAGTTTTCAACTCCTCTCAGGGCTACCCATGGCAATAAGGTCGAAGGTGAAAAACAGACCAAAAGCAATCTAACAAATGTAGCAAAATGAATAGTTTAAAAGATAATATACATACTGCATTGGGCATCATGCAGGATAGAAAGGTCTGTGTTTGGGCTTTAGACAGAGGGACTTGTTCAAAAAGTAAGCAACATTCTCTCCCACAAGCTGACTTAACTGGAAACCTATCAATGCATTCACTATGCATTGATATGCATAGATAGAGATGAATGGGGGCAGTGCACAGTATCTGTATTCAAGTTGGTCCCAAACATCGGGATGTTTGCATGGGCAACTGGAATGTCACTTCACTCAATGGAAAAGAACAAGAATTGGTTTGGGAGGCAGAGCAGTATCACCTTGATATTGTCAGAGTTTTCTCTACCACGTGTTGTGGCTCGGATACTATTGAGTTGAATGAAGGCTAGAAACTTGACCTGAAATGTTAAAGGCCATGAACAACTTTGTGGTTTGTTGGCTGACTTGTCTGCTTCAAATAGTTTAAAAAACTGGTGAGGTACTGAAGCAATGGCAGACCAGTGTGTTGATGCCTATTCACAAAAAGAAGACAAGAAGAAATGCACTAACTATAGGACATTTCTTTGTTAAGTCTTCCTCAAAAAATCTATAAAAAGTTTCTTGAAAAAAAATGCTGTGAAATAGTTAAACTTCAACTTTGGGATGCACAATGCAGATTTCCTAGCAGATCCATCATGGACCAGATCTTTGCCCATCACAAAGTTTTTGAGAAGTTGTTGGAATAAGCCTAATATGGCTAGTAGTTGAACTTGCTATTACCAATTAAACTAATTTTGATAAGTGCACCTTTTATCATGCCTTGATTGCTGCATGCTGCAGCAGCTTTCCATTTTCTTTTTTTATGCAGTTGCAGTTATGTTGTGGTGGTTTGTGTTTATTTGGTAATGGGTTATCTAAGAGTCTTATGTTATTAATTCTATTGTGTTTAGGTGTGTTTCATTTTTAGTGCATTAAACCTTAATTCAGGCAATGTTGCATGTGATAGTTTCATAACCATGCCAAAGTGGGGTATACATGCTTTGTAGATCTTGAAAAAGCATATGACTGAGTTCCAAGTGAAAAGCTGTGGGCAGTACTGCTGGAGTATGATGTGAGAGGTCAGCAATTAGCTGCTATCAAATTGTTGTACAAACAGTCAGAAGTCTGTGTTTGTGTTAATGGCACGAAAATACGACTTTTTAGTTTCAGTGTTTCTATTACTACAACAAGGTTGTGTTCTTTCTTCTCTCCTGTTCATTATATACATGGACAAGATAGACAGAGACAGTTCCTCCAGTAGTAGTGTCACATTTGGGGAGTTTAATGTTTGGTGGCTGCTATTTGCAGATGATTAAGTCTGCAGATTGTTAAATTCAAACAAAAGTGATCTCTAATATGCACTTGATCAGTTTTGTGATACATGCTTGGATGCTAGGATGAAAATTATGGCTAAAACTGAGATTATGTGCATGTCAAGGCACCCTGTCCAGTGTTCTTTCCAAACAAATGGAGTAATTTTCAAGAAGACAGATAAGTTTAAGTATCTTAGAGATACATTCTCGAGTGATGGTAGACAAGACAATGAACTGGACATATGTATTGGAAAAGCAAGTGCAGTAATACATAAGCTTTGCCAATCAGTTGTACTGAAACAAGAGCTGTGTATAAGAGCAAAGCTTTCTGTTTTCAGATCAGTTTTATCAGATAAATAAATATCATTGGTATTGTGATTGCAGTAGGCATATTAAAATTCATTTACCCAAAAGTTCTAAATTTAACTGAAAAGCCACTGGGAAAAGACAATATTGTTCAATTCCTTTTGATGACATAAAAATCTTGACAATAAGAGCTAGCAATGGGAAATGGGAAACTTTATAGAACAAAAAAATTAAAATATAACTGGTAAATAAATGTGGTTTAAAAATCAGCTATTATATTTTTTGTTTTTAAATTGATTGCAGATAAATTTGAATTCGGCTTGAACATTACATTATTAATTGTTAAATTGGTTTGTGCTTCTTAAAATTCACAGTAAAGATATTATTTGGCCAGTTGGTAAATTTCCATTATTTTTGTCAGTTGTTTTGTTTGGTTGCCAGGAACGATCATTGCATTTGAGTTTATTGAACTGTGGTTAAGAGCATTTTCCCCTGCTTGGCAGTCTTAGCAAGCAGTTCTAAATTTCAGCTATATCTTTATAAAACTATAAAACCAACATAAAAAATTTCAACTTGACAGCAATATCCAGGCATCTTTGGAAGCAGGTCAGGGCAATTGCTTGCCCTATGTACAGTAGTATCTCCATTGCTTTCCTGCAAGAGTAAATATAGAGATAAAAAAAAAAAACTTCTGGAATTGTGCTTTCTAGACTTGATTGGAAATGAAGACTATAACTTTTATTATAGTTTAAAATTTCCAATAGGGTAAAGTCAGTAAAGACCTAGGAGTTCCTTTGAGCCTTGTTTCAATCATTTTCCTGATTGTAAAAATTGAAAAAAATGGAGAAAATCAAATCAAAGATAACTAAAACAAAAGAAGTGGAGGTCACTGATTAATCCTGAACTTGGGCTTTTAGATGAAGAAATGTTTTAACAAATTTTATATATTGAACTATAAAACATTTTTATAAACAATATCATCTACAATAATACTACTTTGTAGGAGATATATTTTGGGCTCTGATTCCAAACTGTTCAGCTGCTTCAACTGGATCAGAAAAAGAATCATCTAAAAAACCAAAGACATTTTTTAAAACAATTTATTTGTAGTCTTCTAAAAAGAATATTAATAAAACTCCTTAATTGTCTAAAATTGGATGTAAATTGGAAATATAAATCAAAAACAGCATGTTGGTGGCAGCACAGTCAAATAGATGAAGCATCACATAGATAGTAACTGCAATGAACATAGTTGCTGTTCAATTCCCATTCTCATAGTTTAGTTGTGCCCTTGGAAAAGATACTTTATGGGACTTTCCGCTGCTTAGCAAGCAATTCCAAATTTTAATTGTGTTATTAAAACTGATAAAAAAAAAAACTTACAACCAGACAGCACTATCTTGGTATCTCTAAAAACAGGTCTGGATAGTTGCCTGATGATTTCCCTGGTTTTAACACCTCCACTGCTTTCCAGCAAGTCAAATGGATAAATAGATTTTAGAAAAAAATTCTTTAACAAATAAATGTTCTTATGTTAACAAATTAAACAGGCATTAGGCAAATGCCTATTACTCTTTTCAGGTTTATCAGTTTTTGTGATAGATTGGGGCAGGGACAGAGAGACAGAGAGACAGAGTAGGGAAAGATGTACAACATGTGAGGGTTTTGAAGGATGAAAATGGTAATGTGATGGTAAGTTCAGAGGCAGTGTTAAAGAAATGGACAGAATACTTTAAGAAACTGATGAACAAGGAAAATGACACAGAGCCTAGGACAGAACAAGCAGAAGTGGTTAATGAAGAGGTAAATTGTGTCAGCAGAGAAGTGAAGAATGCACTGAGAAGGATGAAAAAAGGTAAAGTGGTTGGGCCAGATGAGTTGCCAGTAGAAGTGTGAAAGTGCATGAGAGAGATGGGGATAAAGTTTTTGACCAGACTGTTCAATGGACTATTAATGGGTAAAACGTATGCCAGAAGAATGGAGAAGGAGTGTGCTTATCTCAATCTATAAAAACAAAGGGGAAACACAGTGCTGTGGCAGCTACAGAGGAATAAAGCTGATAAGTCACACAATGAAGATATGGGAAAGAATAATTGAAGCCAGGCTAAGGGATAGAGTAGAGATCAGTAAACAGCAATATGGATTTATGCCAGAAAAGGGAACTACTGATGCCATGTCTGCCTTAAGAATGTTGATGAAAAAGTACAGAGAAGGTCAAAGAGAGCTTCATTGTGTATTTGTGGACCTAGAGAAAGCTTACAACAGGGTTCCAAGAGAAGAGTTGTGGAACTGTATGAGAAAACCAGGAATGGTGAAAAAGTAGGTGCAACTTGTACATGATACATAGAAAGGAAGTGAAATAGTGGTAAGGTATGCAGGTACTACAGGAAGTTTTAAGGTCAAGGTCAGACTGCACCAGAGATCACCATTAAGTCCGTTCCTATTTGCAGTGATTATGGATAGGCTAAAGGATGAACTAAGGAGAGAACCACCATGGATGATGCTGTTTGTTGATGATATTGTGATTTGCAAAGAGACCAGGCAAGTAGAGCAGAGACTAGAATGCTGGAGGTATGCATGGAAAGAGGAATGAAAGTAAGTTGGTCAAAGAGCAAATATATGTGCGTAAATGGAGGAAATGATGATGAAACAGTGAAGATGGAGGACAAAAAAGTGCCAAAAGTAAAGGAATTTAAGTATTTGAGAGCAATGGTGCAAGAAAGTGGTAGTTGTGACAGGGAGGTAAAGATGAGAGTGCAGGCAGGATGGAATGGATGGAGAAAAGTATCAGGAGTAATCTGTGACTGGATGTTATCAGCTAGAGCAAAAGGAAAAGTATATAGTACAGTGGTGAGACCAGCAATGGTGTATACACTTGAGATGGTGGTGATCATAAAGAAACAATCTCTAAGAGATGAAAGTTGCAAAGATAAAAATGTTGAGGTTTGCTATGGGAGTAATGAGAAAAGGTAAGATTACCAACAAGTACATCAGGGGTACAGTTAAGGTAGAACAGTTAGGAATGAAGATAAGGGAGGGCAGGTTGAGGTGGTATGGAAATGTCATGAGGAGAGACCAGAAGTATGTAGGAAGAAGGATGACGAAAATGTAGTTACCAGGAAAGAGGGAGGCCAAAGAGATTTTTAGATGTAGTGAAGGAAGATATGGGAAAAGTTGGTGTGAGGGAGAAGGACATTGAAAACAGGGTGCTGTGGAGAAACATCATATGTTGTGGCTAACCCCTGACTAAAGAAAAAGGCCAAAAGAAGAAAGAAGTGACAGATTGGGGCACATGCTGAGAAATAAGCATAAACTACATTTTATATAAATACCAATAACCCAAATCAGAAATAAATCCGAAAACCAACGACTTTTTGTAATCAACTAAATTACATTTCCATATTAAAAATTCTTTATAAATAACTCACAAAGTACGAGCAAATACAAACAAACACACACCAGGTATTTTGGAAAATAGAGTTCCTGCTGCAGCTTTTTCCAAAACAGAACTGATGGTTTCGTCATAATGATCATCCACACAACCAGCATCACTTGTTTTTTCATGTTCGTCTGTATCAGTTTGCTGAATCAAAAATGTATTTTTCAACCAAAAAGAAGTATTTTTGTATTAAAATATATTTTAAAGTTTTTTTAAGTGCTGCATTTTGTAATAAAACAACTGTTTTGTAAAATGTAACCAATCTCAATCACTTATGGATTGGTGTTGATGCTTGGATTTGTTCATATGAAAATTGGGTCTTTGAACATTTCTACATTGAATTATACATGTGGAGCCACTCAAAAAACAACACATCATGTTGTATCAACATGCCAGCACATATAACCCAAGCTGAAGCTGGTTCAAAGCCCTAGTTTCATGAGAAGAGTACTTTTACTTGCAATCCAAAATCCAATAAAATTTGTAAAAACACCAAACAGCTATAAACCAATATTTTTTCTCTGTGTCCCCTACAACAGGGGTCACTAAGTGGTGGCCAGTGAAAAAATTTTTCGTTTTTAAAAAAATAAGAGTTGCAACAAGTTCACCATCTAAAAGACTTGAACTGATCTTAATTCAACAATCTTTGAGTTATATTTCATTTTTTTATTTTATATTTATACTTATTCTTTGACTTGCAAGAAAGTGATGGAGGACTATACATAGGGCAAGCATTTACACTGACTGGCTTCTGGAGATCCAAGATATAGCTGTTCAGTAGAAATTTTTTTGTTTGTTTTTTAGTTTAAGTCTGCTTGCTGAGACTGCGGAGCAGGGAAAGTGCTGTAAAATGTTTTTCCCAAGGACACAACAGAATGTTTCAAGTACGTTCAATCAATCAATCAATCAATCAAGGTTTTATTTTTTCGTCCATTACACACCAGCTAATTATATTAAAATGCATGACAATGCTTCTGCTCATTCCACCTATGTAATCAAAGGTTTTTTTGGCCAAAAACAATATAGCACTTGTGCAACAGCCTTCCTACTCTCCTGATTTGGCACCATGTGACTTCTGGATATTTCCCAAGTTAAAAACTATGCTAAAAGGGACATGATTTCATTCACATAAAGACATTATGGAAAAAATGATGGCAAAGCTCAGGAGCATTTCAGAGAAGGAGTTTAAGAGGTGTTTCCAAAAGTGGCAGAGGCACTGGGAAAAGTGTGTGCACTTGCAAGAAAAGTATTTTGAAAGAGATCAAATAAAATTTGTGATATTTATTGTGTTGTGTGTTTTATGCCCAAAGGTCAGATACCTTTTGGACAGGCCTCATATGATCCAAGCAGTACAGCAGTTTGAGCTAGTAAACCTCAGCCTCTGATCTCTCTGTATTTGATTGATTAAGGATGCCATTTCAAACAATAATGAATGAAAAGGTAATCAAACAAGAGATGTTTAGTCATCATTTAAATGAAAACTCTATGCAATAAAACCTGCAACAGTTGCTAAATTGAAAGCAAACTGTAATTATAAATGCAATCAAACAACATGGAAATTGTTTCATGACATGCACAATTTATTACATCTGTGTGTTGTCAGTAGTGTTCAGACTAGAATGGACATAAGTTTGAAAATAAGCTATTACGAAATCATAAAGTGAGGTTTATAAATTCATTTACTTGTCCAAAAACTTTACAATTATGTTACAAATATTTAAAAGTATGTATACGTTTTTTGAGACACCCTATATAGGCGTTGTACAAATGCACAGAAAACTTTGTAAAGAGTTATAAATAAAGCATATTAAACATAGAATTAATATTTTTTTTGCAAAACTTTGTTCATCTATTACTAGGAGTTTCTCATATAAAAAATTAACTTGAATTGTTTTCACATTTCCTTGTTATATGCATCCAACAAAATTACGCGCTGCATGCATTTTGCATGTTTGCACATCATCTTGTACAAATGCGCATATTTTCAAAGAGCTCTAAAGAAATTAAGATACAAAGTTATGGCAAGTTAATTTGTATAAATGTTTTTACACTTAAATTAATATTTTGTAATTGTTTTGCAGCAATATATATAATTATTTTGAATGCAGTAAATGCACAGAAAATTTGTAGTTTGAATCTGACTTAAACGCTTGCTGATGTTGAAAAGTAGTTGCCTAAGCCCTGAGTATTTATTTTAGGAAAAGTCATATGACCAAAAAACTTTCTTTTCAAATGTCTTTTTAATAAACAATTATGTTTATTTCAAAACACCCATATGTTCGAAAATCATATGATCAAACCAGGATGTACCCAGATGTAGGTCAAGCAAAGATGTAAATATAGTCATAGCCTCCATGTGTAGGCTACTTGATTCTAAATATTGTCGACCAAAACTTACCATTATAATAAAGTCAGTCTCTTAAATATAATAATAGTTAGGCTTCCCATATTTATGAAGTGGTAAACTGGAACGCTCGTTAAAAGAAAAAATTTTTTCAGTGTTCTCTATAAAAAAAAAGGTCCTCACTTGAAATCAGTCTCAGATTTCCTACTTTTTGTCTCAAAATCATAGTGATTTTTAAAAAAAAGGTCTTCACTTAAAATTGGTAAAACCAGGACATTTTGGTCAACCGGGCAGGATGCCATGACAAGGCCTAAAAAACGGGACTGTCCCAGCTGAAACTGGACATAAGGTAAGCCTAATAATAGTCAGCTTCTTTATTTAAACCTTCTATTTTTCCCCTTAAGCATATTTTTATATTTTTTCAAGCAAAAAACTTAGTCAAATTCATTATTAAACTTAAATCTTTCAAAGTAAAGAAAGTAAAAATCATTATTTTTCTGTGGAAACATTGTTTATTGCAAATCTTTAACGTGTGTGCTCATTCATTGTTTAAAGTTTTAAACAAGTATGAATGCACATATTGCTTTGTACAATTACTAAAGTAGCTCTGATTTCATTGGTTTTTAGTGAGTTAGTTGCTCTTGTCATGCGGAACAAGAAAATAACAAGAAGTTGCAACGTAATTTCAAACAAACTGATTTAGCAATAAGGTTGAAGAAAGTTTATGTAACCTAAAAGCAGTACATATTAGTTACAGTATATCAAAATTATAGTTAATATTATTTGACAGAATACAAATAGACTTAGTTCTGTCTTCTGTTTGATCTTTACTTAGTGGAGCTCCTGGAAAAGATTAATTTCTTGCTTTTCAAAAAAATAAAGATTTCAATCCTTTTTTTAGTGCAAAACAAAATTGATTAAGCAATTATGTTTGATGAGCCATGCAAATGATTTATTAAAATTACTCTTTAATGGAATATATAAGTCAACTAATTTTTTTCTAATCTTTTAACAAAAAAATATTGTAACAATTGTTTATAATGTGATTGACAAACTCACCACAGTAGTTAAAAAAGTAAAATCTTTACACTCTTCTGCTTTAGAAATGATATCAACATTGGATTCATTAATTCTATTAATGTTTTTCAAATCCTCACCACATTCATCTGAAAAACAAAAAGCATTTACATACAGACTATCATTATCTTAATTTTTCTAACAACAATTGGTATTTTAACAATTAATGAGTCAAAAAGGGAGCAAGGTTGGGTGGTTAGAGTGCTGGGATAGTGATTGACATGGTCCCAGTTCAAAACTTATTTAAAGAGCTTCTTTGTGGTACAGAATTTTAATATCGCTTTAAACAAAGTTGATTTTATCGGAGCCATAAGCTTTTCGTGACGCTCTCATCAGTGGCAATCACGTCAAAACGGGACAAACCAGAAAAAATCAAGGTATTTATATTCTCAACAGTTGGGAGAAAAGTGCTGTAGTCTCAGAAAGGAGAAAGGCACAATTGCACAAAATCAAAGAAGTGTGGTGCAATACAGTGTAATCTCAGAAAGGAGAAACGCACTATGTGCAATTACTCAGGAAAAACACTGTTACTCGCAACTTAGGTTATTTGAAAAGTTTTAATGTGTAAACAAATTCTTTTTGTTTACATAAAACCGAATGTCTGGTTTTGATAAAAGTTGCCTCGAGTAGACACAGATGGAACAAGTTGCATGCCACAGCAAGAATTTTAAAACGTTTATCATTATAGTTTGCAACACATTGCTCGTTATCAAGCAAATGTTGTCCTACGGCAGAGTCACAATCTGGATTATTATGTTTTAGCTTACAGGATCTGCTGGATTGAGATCGTGTAGGGTACTTTGCTTGCTGTTGTAGCCATTTAGGAACATGCTGTTTGATTCTATCTTGTAATCGCTGTGATGTTCATCCAACATACCTACTGTCACAGTAAATTTGAGAAAGGGATGGAAATCTCTTAAAGATGGAGATTTCTCCATCCTTCTCTCAAATTTACCTTTGAGATAGAGAAAAATAATTGTTTACCGTTTCTCGACGTTAATGTGGAATGAACAGTTACTGGTTTTGAAACTAGTGTGTATAGAAAACCTACCTTTACTGGACAGTAGCCTACTTACATAGGGAATCTTTCAGTCCCACTAAACAAAAAACAAACCTTATATCAACTTTGGTACACAGGGCACTAATGATATGCACAAAATCTAAACTAAACAAAGAAATTAAGCATATCAAGAACTTTCTATTGGACAATGGTTATCCTGAATCGATTATTGACTGCAATATTTCCAAGAAAATTGTTCAGTTTTCTATGCCCAAACGATTTGGCCCTGAGAAATGCCCCATGTATTTGAGAGTTCCTTGGATAGGAAAAGCTTCCATTGGTCTTGATAAAAATGTCAAAACAGCTGTTGAAAGCTGCTATGGCTCCGTTACCACCAGAGTGGTATTTACATCCAAAAACATGTTGCCTGTAGCCCGCAAAGATGTTTTACCTACCACGCTGAAAAGTTCCGTTGTTTGTGAATATTCATGCCACTGTGACAGTAGGTATGTTGGATGAACATCACAGCGATTACAAGATAGAATCAAACAGCATGTTCCTAAATGGCTACAACAGCAACCCTACACAATCTCAACCCAGCAGATTCTGTAAGCTAAAATGTAATAATCCAGATTGTGAATCTGCCATGGGACAACACTTGCTTGATAACAAGCAATGTGCTGCAAACTATAATGATAAACGTTTTAAAATTCTTGCTGTGGCACACAACTTGTTCCATCTGTGTCTACTCGAGGCAACTTTTACCAAAACCAGACATCCAATTTTATGTAAACAAAAAGAATTTGTTTACACATTAAAACTTTTCAAATAACCTAAGTTGCAAGTAACAGTGTTTTTTCTGGGTAATTGCACATAGTGCGTTTCTCCTTTCTGAGATTACACTGTATTGCACCACACTTCTTTGATTTTGTGCAATTGTGCCTTTTTCCTTTCTGAGACTACAGCACTTTTCTCCCAACTGTTGAGACTATAAATACCTTGATTTTTTCTGGTTTGTCCCGTTTTGACATGATTGCTACTGATGAGAGAGAGCGTCATGAAAAGCTTATGGCTCCGATAAAATCAACTTTGTTTAAAGCGATATTAAAACTTATTTACGCCATTCTGTTGTGACCTTGGGAAAGACACTTTTCCCCTCCCTGCTTAGTGGTCTTGGCAAGCAGTTCTAAATTATAGTCATATCTCTATTAAATTACAAGTGGACAGCAATATCTTGGCATCTCCAGAAGCAGGTCGGGGTAATTGCTTACCCTATGTATTATTACCTGTATCACTTTCCTCAAGTCAGGAGGATAAATATAAAAATAAAATAATAAATAAAAATAATTTTAAAAACTTTGGTGATTCAAGTTTAAGAAAAGAAGCTTATTACTAAAAGATAATTGTGTTTTTCCAAGTATTCTTTAGTTTATTTTGAGTGTATACTACACTGAGTAAGGTACCCAGATCTACTTTTAGGTAAGACACAAACATGATTGCAATTAAGTGCTTTTAACTTCAATTTTTAACTTTCAATTTTTAAAAAGTCAGTGAATAATAATAATAATAATAGTAGTAGGTTTAACCACAGATTCTAAGTGATAACAATGGCAACAGTGATTGTTAAAGCTAACACTTTTGCTCAGCTGTGGAACAATCAAATAATAACAAGACAACATGATGCAAAATAAGAAAAGCAATATTAGCACAATTAAATCACATATATTACATTAAGTGGATAACAGTATTGGTAAACAGCAGTCAATATTATCAATGAGACAAGACATACTGAGAGAATAAATATGCTTTTAAATCATATTCAAACACACTAAAATTATCTAGTTGCCTCAGTCCATCAGGTAAAGAGTTTTACAGTTTTGGAGCATAAATCGAAAAAGCACCATCACTAACTTTTCTTCAATTAAAAGTTACTTTAAGTCTTGCACATTTATTTGAGGCAAGGTCAGTAGGTGTGGTAGTGAAAAAGTGAAGATATGCCAGTAGGTGCAGAATTATGCACACATTTATAAACAATAATACAAATTTTGTATATGATCCTTTGTTTAATAGGTAACCAGTGTAAATCATACAAAAAAGATGATACATGATCAAACTTTCATTTATGATAAATCAGTCTAGCAGTACTATTTTGGGCAATTTGTAATTTTTGAAGAAGTTCATTATTTGCATTATAACATAATGCATTACAATAATCAATTTTTGATAAAATTAAGGAAGACACTAATATTGATAGTTCACAGTTGGTGAGAAAGTGTTTAATTTGAGAAAGTAATTTAATTGTACAATAAATAGATGATACACATTTATTAATTTGAGGTTCAAACGTAAGCTTTTGGTCAAGAAGTACACCTAAATTTTTTACAGTATTGCAAAATTTGACATAAGAACTATTGATAAAGGTACCATTCAAAGAAATGTTCTTTTTAAGACTATCAGTGGAAAAAACAATTATTTGACTTTTTGCAGCATTTAATTTAAGAAAGAAACAACTCATCCATTTTTCTATTCAACAAAAAAAATTACTTTTATTTTTTCAACTATATAGTATACTATATTGGAAAGTGGGACAAAGGAAAGATATAATTGGTGATCATCAGCAAAGCTTATTTCAAAACCTGTTGATTCAATGTATTTATAAAAAGAACGAACATAAATATTAAAAAGAATAGGACCTAATACTGATCCTTGTGAAACGCCAATATTTACAAGTACAAGGTTACAAAAATCATTGTTTATTTTGACAGACATACTTTGACCAGTTAAATATAATTTAAACCAGTTATAAACAGTACTTCTTACACCAATTTCAACTGACAATATATTTAAAAGAATGTCTACACTAACAGTATCAAATGCTGCACTCAAATCTAATAGAAGCAAAACTGTTGCATTTGATTTATCAAAATTAACACAAATCATTAATTAGCTTTAATAAAACAGTTTCAGTACTATGATTCTTTTTATATCCATGTTGATTGGGTATATTTAAATTATTGTGATGCATATGATTTGAAAGTATTTTTAAAACAATTCTTTTAGTTAATTTACATATAAACATTAAGTTAGATACTGGATGAAAATTTTCATATTTATTGAAATCTAGATCAGCATTTTTTAGTAATGGAGTGATAGTGGCATGCTTTAGATTATCCATAGAGCCTGTACTAAGACTAAGGTTAATAATGTGTGTCCATATTGGTAAGAACACAGACAGATATTCTTTTAACACAAACTTCATACATGGGTCAGAAAAACTACATTTTATACCAGTATCAGTAGCAATTTCTAATAGTTCATCTTCAGAGGTTAATTTGAATTTATCAAAATATACAAAATTAGATTGAATTTTATCAACTTTCTTAAGAGGAAAATGAACTTGATAGTCACATTTCTTTTTGAGTAAATCATTGTGTATCCTGTTTACTTTTGTAAAAAAAATTAGAAAAATTTTCAGCTATTGTTTTGTCACATAGTTGTTCAGAAGGAAACTGATTTACATTGATGGAGTCTGTTAAGGACTGAACTGCTCTAAATAGTTCTCTTTGTGAATTGTTAGATTTATTTATTTTTTCATTTTTTCTCTAAAGTAATCAACCTTTTTAGTCTTTGCAAGTTTTGTGGTTTCCTTTCTCAATTTAATATAGATACTTTTATAAGCTGCATCATATGATATTTTTAACTGTTTTTCTGCTTTTCTCTGTTTTCTTCTTAATTCCACATACTCATGATCAAACCAAGAGAATTTTGGTACATTTTTAATTTTTAAGGTTTTCAAAGGGGCATACCTTTCAACAATATTAGCTACTGTCTCATGGCACAAATTTGTAACAGTATCAACACTTGCATTTGTGTTGATTTGATTATCTAATTGTTGTAAAAAAACTAATTGTTCTGCATATGAATCACTATATAAATTCTAATAATTTCAAGTATGTACTGTTTTATATTGAGGGGATGTTTTAATCTGATTTGAATATTTAAACTGAATCAAGTAGTGATCACTATTAAGATATACATTTTTAATTATCTTCTTATTATTTGTAATCAGAAAGTTAAGCTGATGACCTTTATTGTGGGTAATGCTGTCAATCAATTGAAGTAAATTAGAAGTGTAACAAATATCCAAAAACTTCTTTGTGTTGCAATAATGAGCAATGTCAAGATGAATACTTGCATCTCCACCAAGCATAATATCACCATCAAAAGAACAAACTATTTCTAAAAATGAAACAAATTCATCAAAAAATAATGAGGTACTAATATCTTGAAGTCTATATAACAATGACATATAAGTTTTTAGTACCATGAAGAGAAAAGACACAACAGTGGTATTCAAAGAAATAATATTTGCCAACAAAATCCAGACTTTGACTTGTAAGCCATTTGATAAAGAACCCCGACTCCTTCTCCTCTGCATTTATTTTCATAATTTCTTATTGTGTGTAGTAATTTATAACCATAATCATTAAGTTGAGAGGTAATATTGTTTTTGTTGACAGCCATATTTCACTCACCAATAGAATGTCACAATTTAAGTCTGTTAATAATTCCATAATTTCAACAACTTTGTGTGTTAAAGATTTCACATTCCAAATATCAAGTTTTAAGAATTCACAGTTTTGACTATTTAAGTTGTCAAATAGTTTTTTGTTAGAAAGTCATATCTTTTTAAAAATTTATCTTGATATACAGGGCATTTTGAATTATAAGACTTGCATTGGTCATTTAGTCCAGCTTTTGCACAATTAGTGCATTTACTGAGATTATTGTTAGAACAATCACTGGTTGATTGATTACCAGCACAGTAAGCACAAGAGAAATCATTTAAGCATTTGGAAGCAAAATGACCATACTCTTGACATTTAAAACACCTATACATATTTATTCTATCATAAACAGTACAATACCAAAGTCCAACATCTACTTTGTCTCCATGATTTTTTAACAAACTGCAATTTTGTTGAAATTTTAATTTCTGCTTGGTATAGAAAAGCATTGCTTTTGAGAGGTTTAATTGAAATAATATGTATATGATCAATAAGGGTATTGTTTGAGGTTGCAATAAAATCAAAAATGTATTTGTTTTGTTGAAACAAGCTATCTAAAATTTTATTTATACTCATGATCAAATCCAACAATACAAATAGTTTTATTACTAGCTTGATTTATATCCTTAGCATCTAAAGATGGCAAGCTATTGTGGATACTATTTTTTGAGGTTTTCTTTTTCTTTTTCATTCTGAAAAACAATAATTGTTTTTCCATTTTTATTTTTATAAAAGTTCTCAATGCTATCTCCATGGGAAACATCTAGCTTTTCAATGGCTTTGGTGGTGTTTTCAGTATTTATCATCGGATTATCATTAAGAGGTTCAACAATTAAAATACTTTTTTGTGCTTTGCTACAGCTTTTTGCAGAATTCAAAATTGGTGTGTAAGTGTTATTGAGGCTGCTATCAGGTCAACTTGTAGCTTTAGTTGTGGGTAAATTTCCATTAACACTATTATTCTGAATATTAGCTTTTTCAGAAATCACATTAACATCATTTCCTATCACAACTGTAGCATAAGTTTATTTACTCTTTAAAGTTAATTTATCTTCAAATTCTTCTTTTGAATTCTTCACATCTATATTTGTTTTGATTATCATACGCATTTCATCTACAGCAAATTTTAATGATTCAATTTCATTTTTAAAATGCATTATGTAATCTCCAATTGTTTGAGAGTTTTTTATTTCATTTAAGGTTGTGCATTCATCACATGCAAAAAGAAATTTTCCACGTCTATTTGCATTCACTCCAGACTTATCAAAGACAGGTGAATGCTTGTAGAAATGAACTTGTAAAATGTTTGTTTTATTTCCAGAACAAGCTGATGCATGAAATTTACGTAAACATACATAACAAGATAAAAAGTTATTTCCAACATTTTTTGTACAAGAATTGCATACTCCAAAGTCATCCAGAAGGCTCACAGAAGCCATCAGATCACAGATTTATACTATTTATACAATTAAAAAATCAAGATATATTAACACTCTTATTCAAATCCTTATTCAAATAGAATTTATTTTAAAATAAAAAACTCTTTTTCAGTCTTTACTTGACTTTTGATGATAAAAAAGTTAGCTTTCAGAATATTTGCCAACACAACAATAGCATGCAACTCAAAAAAATCTATACTAGCCTTAAATTATCTTTAGTTGTGCAAGCCTGGAATTTTCTTGAGATTCACAAAATTATCTTATTTCAATAATTTGAAAAGACTTTTCTAAACTCAATCTTGTTCATGAATACAGTGGTTTCACTTGTTAAATAAGAATATCAAAGAAAATATAAACAACTTCAATGTCATTATTATCTGCTTCAAAATTTTAAATGCCCAGATTTATATAAATACAGTAGAAATAGAAGATTTTCCAGAAGCTTTTTCCATTTTAATAAATAATGGTTTATTTTCTAAAAGTTTTAGTGGTGTCTTTTGCAGTTGCGCTGGTGGAACATTGTTTTTATTGTACTACCTACCCAGCGTTCAGGTCCACAACTGGATGTTTGAGGTGTAAAAACCACAAACTGAAAGTTGTGCCAGCTGTTTAAGTTTTCAACTTTTTCAGCTGGGGTCAACAACAAGCTGTAGTGTCCTGACGAGTCCTAATAAGGACGAAACAGGTCTGTCAGCACTTGCTTGTTGATTGACTTGACCATTCTTACTATATGTTTGTAAAAGTTTTTATGTTGCAAAACCTATAAAACAAGTATTGATAAAAATTATCAGCCAAAACATGCAATCATTTCGTATTGTAAGGTTAAACAAAAACTAACACTTATTTAAACTGGGAATGGGACAATTTGCTGCAACCAAAATAGCCTCCAACTAGGTAGGTCCCAAACCAGTTGCCTTCTAGAGGTAGTTAGAACCCAACTAGCCATGAGTGCTTTGCCTCAAAGACCAGTTAGGTTTCCTAACAGTTAGCCTTTATGGCCAGTTAATCCTCAGCTAGTTGGGTTGCAGCCATTTGTCCTAGACCAGAGATTCTCAAAGGGGCTCACAAGGCCTTTACCAGGGGCATAAGCAGAAGCCTTTTGTTAGTCTTCATAAGTCTTTTAAGAGAAAAATGATAAAATCAGAGGCTGTTTAAAAGTGATGACCTTTTTTATTTTGGTTTTCACTTGAATTTTGGAACAAAAATAATGAAATCAGAGGCAGGTCCAAAGTGATAAGCTTTTTATTTGTCTTCACTCGAATTTGGGACAATATTCTAATCAGGGGGTCATAGGTGTTTGAAAATCTCTGAAAGAGAGCCATGGACCTGAAAACTTTGAAAAGTTTGAGAACCACTGGTCTACACCATCAATTTAGAATAGATTGAAAACTGATGCAAAGTGGACACCTTTTTTTTAAGTTTTCACCTTGGCCGAAATTTAAGAATTTAATGAAATAGCCATGGACCTGAAAACTTTGAAAAGTTTGAGAACCACTGGTCTACACCATCAATTTAGAATAGATTGAAAACTGATGCAAAGTGGACACTTTTTTTTTCTTAAGTCTTCACCTTTACCGAAATTTAAGAATTTAATGAAATAGCTTGGATTTTGTTTTTGATTTGTGTTGACTAGAGGAAGTGGGGGCACAACGTTTGCTTACATAAAAAAGAGGAAGAGTTTTATTTTTATGGGAAAGAGAGGGCACAAGTTTTGTTTGCATGAAAAAAGTGAAGCATTGCAGAAAGTTTAAAAACCACTACTCTAAAGCTAAATTGTTACTAACTCTCATTTGTTGCAACCTAAGAATAACAAGACAGCATGCTATATTTTAATAGATAAAGAAAGTATACAATTGAAAAAATGCAACTTGTCAAGCAGAAACCACAAAGTTTATAGATTAGTGACTTTCGAAAACAAAAAATACTAAAGGAAATATTTTGTTTGCAAAACAGTTAGTGCAGCAATTTACAATGGTAAGCTATTTTTTGTTTACCTCTTGTGCTCTAGTGCTTAAGTCACATTTTCTCCCCCCAAATTTTTAAACAAACTAGGTCCTTAGTCAAATAGTTTTTGATTAATGTAAAAGTAAATATATTTACAAAGAAAATATGTACTACCTGTGGTACATGACATCCCAAAAGTTAAAATATGAAACATATATATTATGTACCACCAATGACCACTTAAAATATTACACTATTCTTGCCCTGATCCTGCTACTAGCACGTCTACAACCTACTAGACTAATATCTAGACAACAATTTATGTACTGGAGGAATATTTAGGTGAAAAAGCAAACAAATTGATTGTGATAATGGTTATAAACTGTTCCAAATTTAAGTTTATATTCATTATAAAAAAATTAACCAACTAAGTAAAAAAAAATGTAATTCCACAGAATATCCTAACATCTCTAAAAGCAAATGAAGGTGATTGTTTGACAGTTGCTTTAAATTTAATACCTTCTTCATGTTGTTCTGCACATCATAAAAATAAATAAATATAACAATTTTTCAGCAGTTAAAAAGTTTATACTTGTTGCTGTTAATTTCTAATTAGTATTGATGTGCGAGATTGTTTGGTGTAGCATTAGCATTAACTGCATTAAATTGTAGTTAAAGCAATATTACCAATAATGGGTATCAAATGATAATGGGGCTAAATTTTTTGAGTTGTTTCAAGAAGTCAACATAAGCAATTTTTATTTATAAAATTAACCTGCAAAACCCTGTGGCTACTATTGCTTGTTGAGAGATCCTTATTCTCTTGGTTTCTTCTTTATTCCACCCTGGTGCTGAAAGGAAAATCCTGGGTTAGTTTTACCAAAAAAAATCACTTATGGTAATGTTTTAAAAAGACCCAATTTTTCTTGTTTTAGGTCCTTTAGAATTGTTGTTTGTTCTGTTCAAGACATCAAAGCAAACGTGAATAATAATGAAGTATATTTTATTAACAGAAAGATTTTGGGGGTCTTTTCAAAAAGTCACTGTAAGCAACTTTTTGATGAAAGCAACCTGCAATCTCCCTTTCAGAACAGAATGGAAAAAGAAATCAAGAGAAAAACGATCTCTCAAAAAGCAATAATAACCACAGGGGGATGGGGTTAATTTTATGAACAAAAATAGCTTAAGGTGACTTCTTGAAAAGACCCAATTTTTGATTGTGCAGTCTATTTATCAGTTGATGTTAAATTTATTCTTTATGGGAAGATATTTGAATTGCTTATTGGAAGAGTTTTTTTGCCTTGTAAGTAACAGCTATTTTAATAGCAAAGCAATTGTGCAAACAAGTCTTAATAGGATCAATTTATCTTTTGCTACAACTTACCATCAATAATAAAGTTAGATGATTTACGAAATAAACTTTTTTGGCTTGAAATATTTGTGTCTGATGGTAATGATTGAGATGGAACAACAAATTTAGGCTTAAAACCTGGCATCATAAACTTTTAAAATTTTTTTATGCAACCTGTAATATATTAAATATTAAAAAAATTAAAAAGCTACCAATTAATTGTGAAATATAATACAATATTAAATTTTAATGTGTCTATAAAAGGCCAACACATTTAAATTATTAAAACCTTTCAAAAAAGCACTTAAGTTTTTATTTTTAGTCTACATATTGTTTAGTGCACAAATTTAACAATTACAAACAGGTAATAATTGGACATTGTATTGTTTACTTAACTATTAGGCCTATAAAAATGCCAAAATTTTTTTGACATGAATATAAAAAATTGGTTTAAAAAAACCATGAAGGTATCTTACTTTGAAAGCTTTTTCTAATTTGAAACATATCTAAGCTAAATTAAAGGGTAACCATTACATACCAGCAGCAGAACAAATTCTGTAGTTCTGGGAAGACTAATTAGCTAATTAAAAAGTAACTTATCAATTATTCAAAGGCCAGGCGTAGGTAAAGAATACGGACCCCCATTGTAAAAATAATTTAAAATAACAAAAATAAAATAGGGTTAGGGTTAGCTAACCCTAACCCTAACCTTTGACTCGCTTTATTCGTCAATTTTATTTTTGTTATTTTAAATTATTTTTACAAGGGGGGTCCGTATTCTTTACCTTCGCCAAAGGCCGTTAAATTGAAATCGAAAATTCAAACAACTTTTTTTATATTAAACAGAGTCCTTGGATCTTGAGACAATACCGTAGACGTTGTATAAGAATGGTTGAAATAATTAGGCTACTTTTCATTTACTAAGTTGCTATATATAACGCTATCAGAATTCAGTTTTATCAAAAACGAAAAAAACAACTTTAAAAAAAATCTTTTAATAGGCTTGTATTCTAACTGAATTGTAGCCTACCTAGCGTTTCAAGCAGACGGCAACGACTACTTTTGATAACTTCAAGCTATTAATCAGTTTAATAAATTTATAAGTGCTAGGTTTTATATGATCAACACTCTTTTACTTTCCCGCTTAAACTTTGCCAAACAATTGTTTGAAACTTTTATTACTGTTTTTTTGGGGATCGTCAAATTCAAGCCATAGCTATTTTTGAACCAGGCTTCAAGCTGAGCCCGAACTTGATCCGTATACCCGTATTAACTGCTAATCTTCTTTGAACCTGAACCAAAACTGAATCCATAAAAATAAAATTTGTTGAACCCGCTAGACACCCATAACTAGATATCATCAGTGATGGCCTTACAAAAAGAGAGGCCCGGTGCAAGAAAAATAGGGGCCATTTTTTATTTTTCCGAAAAAAAGCGATCTCTAAAAAAATAAAAAAAGGTTTTTAATTTAGAGATGCCACCGTCCTGGTGCTACTATGCAGAAATAGAGCAATATTTTGCGTAGGAGAAGGGCACTTTTTGATGTTTTTTAGGAAGGGACCAATGCTACCGTTCCGTTCGCACCCGATTAAAGCCATCACTCGATATCTTATGGCTACAAACATAGAGCCTTACAAATTTGAGGGCAGTAGATGCAGTCGCTTTCTCAACATGTTCAAAAATAAAAATTTCGAAAACAATCTAAATTTTCAGACACTAAATAGATTTCTCCAGCAGTGGCGTGCGGTGACCTTTGAGATTATTCATGCAATTGGCATGCCAAAACCGGGTCATAAAATTCGGTATAGTCAAGACCAATTTTCGTCCTAGATTCAAGGTGATCTCTAAGAAAAAGGTCATCACTTAAAGTCATTTCCTGGTGATGCAGTCTTTGTGCCAGAAATGCAATGATCTCTAAAAAAAAAAGGTCATCACTTGAAATACTTTTTGTCCTCAAAATGCGGTGATCTCTGAAGATAAAACAGGTCATCGTTTAAAATCGTTCCGGGTAATGTAATTTCCGTCTTCAGAATGCAGTGATCTCTAACACAGAAAAGGTCCTGACTTAAAACCCTTCCTAGGTAATACACTTTTCTTCCTCAAAATGCAATAATCTCTAAAAAAAAAAAAGGTCATCGCCTGAAATCGTTCCGCATAATGCACTTTTCGTCCTCGAAATGCAGGAATCTCTAAAAAAAAAAAAAGGTCAATACTTAAAGTCCTTCCCTAATAATACAGTTTTCGTCCCAAAAATTCTGTGAACACTACTTTTTTGGGACAAAAATTGAGAAAACTGAGACTGCTTTTAAGTGAAGACCTTTTTTTTTTAAGAACATAGCTAACAAAAAACTCATCCCGAAGCTTTTGGTCCGAGACCCGTCAGGAGATAAACGTCAAAATGAAGGAAAAAAAATTCAGTTGATTTTGAAATGGAGCTGCACAAAGGTGATTGGTTAAATGAGAGAAGCTCCACAACACGTAATCAACGCAAGAGTTTCAAGTTGTACACAAACTCTTTTGGGCGGCATAAATTTGGCTTGCATGATTTGATGTAAGGCTTCCAAAGCAGATAAATGAAAAACAAACGACCAAATGAAAGAATTGAAAGTTTTTATTAGGCTACTGTAATTTTTGGCTCAAATAGAGTTATCTAAAAGGTGTTGGCCAATCGCAGAGTCACTGAACATAACTGAGGTTGAAGATTTGTTAGAACGAGTAGAAATGTTGCGAGAGTTTGGAGTTTGGCGGGTTCTGATAAATTTTGGCACGTGTTGGCGAGTTCTGTCCTGTAATCGTTGAGATGTGCGGCCTACGTACCGACTATCACAGTGGCACGAAAAATTATAAACTACATTGCTTAAAAGCGAAGCAGGCAACACATTCTATTTAATTGTAGGAAGAAGTGGGTGAGATAAAAAATAACACGTTGTTCTACTGCAAAGAAACATTTTTCAACACTTGCTTTGATTTTATTTCAATTCCAACCGAGAACTTCCCAACTAGGGCACGTCGTCGTCGTCGTCGTTGTCGTTTGAAGAGCATCCACTCCAGGCCAGACACAAACAGGACTTGGGCCAAGGGTTTATCCTTTTACTACCCCAGACTGCAGCACTGCCTGAATCAGATGCTGGCAGTGGTGTTATTAAGCCAGCATCGAGTTTCGTCATCCAAAACCGTCAGACCTCGTGCTCCATGTGGTGCCCGATGTATAGGGCACGCTGTTAATATATGGTCTGCGGTTTGCTCAGAGGCGCCACACTCGCAATTCGGTAAAGAAGCGAGACCCCATTTGTGCATGGACGAATGGAATCGCTCAACACCAGTCCGCAGGCGGTTGAGCTTAACCCAAGCTGCTCGGAGTAAGCCCATCCCAACAGGCCTGGCACCGGTCCCGGGCACAAAAGCACAGAGCCTGGAAGCATTTTCACAGTACTCCGCGTTCCATTTATGATTTGTCCATTCAGAAGCGCGGATGCCAAGTCGGGCAAGGTTGTCCAAAAGATTCCGCGCAGCTGCACAAACGGGCGTCTGGATCTTAGTGTCACTTGGCGAGTATCTAAGGACCCACTTAATAAACCATACAAGATATGATCGGGATCCAGAGATCCACGATAAGCCAAGGAGAATGTCGCTCCCAGTCGGCGAAGCTCAGTTGGCTGGATGCCTGAGAGTACAGGTAGGTGGTCTGTTGGAGTGGGACGCAGGCATCCAGTGACTATGCGCAAGGCGTCGTTCAAGACACTGTCGATGAGGCGAGTGTGAGCACTGCGACACCAGACTGGCGCACAGTACTCAGCTGCTGAGTAGACTAGAGATAAGGTGGCTATGCGTAGTGTTTTAGCACCAGCACCCCATCCCGAGCCCACGAGTCGCCTCAGCAGTGTGACGCGCGAGGATAGTTTTCGCAATGCCACTAAATGGTGATGAAACGTGAGCGATCTGTCCAGTTTTACCCCAAGATAAGTAGGCGTTGGACAGAACGGTAAAAGTCTACCGTTGTTGTAGACCTTTAGCTCACGTTTGGCCTCTCGGTTATTTAAGTGAAAGGCTGCCGTCACCATCTTAGTGTGACTGAGCTTCAACCTCCAAGTCTGGAGATACGCTGAAAGTGTAGACATGTCTTGGCTTAAAGTCCCTTCCAAGTCCTTCCAGTTTCCAGAAGAGTGAAACAATGCTAGATCATCAGCATAAGCAAACTTTCTGGAAATCATGGAAGGAAGATCGTACATATAGATGTTAAATAGGAGGGGAGCCAAGACCGATCCTTGAGGAACGCCGTTTTTAAGACGGCGTAGCCTGCTTTGCTTGCTATCACCGGTGGTAAGGATGAAACTTCGATTTCGGACAAGTTCCATAATCATTCTGACCATGTGCTTATCCGGAAGCAGTCTCAGCAGCTTGCAGGTAAGGCCATGATGCCAGACAGTGTCATAAGCAGCTGTCAGATCGACAAATGCGGCACCGGCCTTCTTTTTAGCCTCGAAAGAATCCTCGATATTCTGGGTCAGCTGAACAACTTAATCTATGGTTGACTTCCGGGGTCGGAACCCAGCCTACTCTTTAGGGAGCAGTGGATCGATTAATGGCTCAACGCTGGCATAGGTAAGCCTCTCGAGGATCTTGTAGGGGACACAGAGCAGAGATATTGGTCGATAACTCTTTGGATTCCCCACGGGCCTTGCTTGTTTTGGGATCGCGACCACAAGCGCTCTTCTCCAGATCTTGGGAATTTTGAGTCGGCACAAACAGGAAGAAATGAAGTCACATAACCAGGACTTCAAAGCAGCTCCAGCATAGAGTATAAGCTCTGAACAGATGGAATCAGGTCCTGGAGCTTTACCTGGTTTTAAATGTTGAAGGGCAGCAGTCAGAGATATTTACTGCGTCTGGTGTTGTGGCCTTCCAAAGGTCAGACACTTCTTGAGAGACAAGTCAAGATGACTTGCGGTCAACAGCCTTGTATTTTCCATTTCTAACCAGCTGAGATGCAATAGCATCGGCTGAAATGGACAGTGACGAGGAGAGTGTCGTGACCTACCAGTAAGATTGTTCAAAATACTCCATGCTTTTCGACTAGAGTGTGAGAAGTCGATGCTCCGAACTGCTTCGGACCATTGATCCCGCCGCTTTCTGTCAAGCTTGGCAAGCAGAGCTGTAGCAGCCAAGCTTGAGTCGTATCCCTGAGGAGACTGCAGAAAGGTTTTATAGAGGGATTCACACTCTGCATTCCAACACAGGATATAGTTATTTCGATACCCGCATGGGATAGTCGTTTTGGCTGCTTTCTTAATGGTGCTACAGAAGTCCTGGTAAGCCGCATCCACATCAAGTGAATCAGGCGGCAACAAAGTCTTTGCAAATTTATTCATCAAAGCAATGTAGTGACTCCGTTTGGCCTTGCGGAAGTTCCATCGCTTAACAGGTATGCTCGGCACTGCCATAGCAAACCTTGGTGGTTAATAAGCGAAGGTCGATGTTGTGACCTGGGGAACTTGTCAAGGACACGTCTATCCGGTAAGCGACTGTTTGGACCTACGCTAGCGAAAGCTAGATCTGGATTGGTGCCAGTGTTCCCGTGGCCGGAATAAAAACTGGCAGCATCCTTGGCATTATATAGGAGGGCAAGACAATTAATACTTGCCCAGCCAGCCAAGCACTCAACGTCCACACACAACCACTCGATCTCCGATGTCGGTGAGATTGGTCCAAAAGCGTGTATCTCAGTCGCTTGTGGACAAACGTGGCAAGGCTATATGCTTCCTGCTTAAAGAAGACCCAGCTAGTTGGTAATTCGGAAGTACCAACTTCTCTGCATCAGTGCAGTGGGTCTCCTGCAGTAGGATGACGAGTGCCTCAGACTGCATAGCAAGGTGATAAAGAACGTTCATCTTGCTTGCAGTGAGGCTTTCTATGTTCAGCTGAAAAATAGTGGGTCTTCGGAACGTGTTGGCAATGTGCTCTGAAAAGGGCAGTTTTATCCTGGCATTGCCCGTCCTAAAAAGAACGTTTGCCGACTAACAGACCCACACTGAACATAGGAATGGGTGGATATCCTTTCGTTTTGGTAGGTTCGGTTTCGGTCTGTCATTTTTAACACCAATGAACAGACTTACTCACGGCCCAGGCTGCGAGAAAGCACCTACCATCTGGGCCAAAACCAGGGCAGATAAAATAGACAGGGCATTTCTTCACCATATGTGAAGTGAGTGATGTAAAAGTTTTAAATTTGCGAGCAATTGCTTTCTCAATGACTTGATCGGGGTAGCCATTCATAAGTAGAATTAAAAAATTTTTCTAAGTTCAGCTTGTAGCTTACAGTCTGAGCAGATCATTAAGGCTCAATGCACAAGGGTGGAAATTAAACTGATCTTCCTTTTTCCAGGGTTAAATGATTTCCAGTTCAGGTATTGTCCTGTAAATGTGGGTTTACGGTAAACAGATGCAATAAGTTTAGAGCCCACCTTTTCTACCTGTACATCAAGAAAAGGAAGAGATTGATTAACTTCTTTTTCAAACGTAAACCGCAAGGAAGGGTGCAAGGAATTTAATTGATGAAGAAATTTATCACAATCATTTTCCCTATCAAAGATAGCAAAAGTATCATCCATGTAGCGATAGCACATAGGTGGTTTCTTCACTCTTCTAAACAATAAAGTTTCATAATAACCGACAAACATGCTAGCCAGCCCAGGACCCAGGGGGAGCCCATGGCTACACCATCTATTTGTTGGTACATAGTACATTGTTCAAACTGAATTTAATAGATTTAGTCGCTGTTTGCATCAGTTCAATAAAAACTTCACGCGGAAAAGACGGAGCTCTAAGGTCACTGCTATAAAGAGCGTCAGCACAAATATTAATAATTTCTGCCAGGAACATTAATAAAAGGACTGGATATATCAAAAGAGCAAAGGAAAGCAGAAGGGGGTAAATTTTTTGAGCTTGAATGCAGCTAGTGGAATGAAGACTAGGACAGGATCAACAGTAGACGTAAGAATTCTTAATTCTTTTTCGATTAAACAAGTTATCCGCATTGCATAACAAATCTCCATTTTGCTGAAATATTGTTAATTGTGCTCAGAAAGCACCTTGCCTCAAAAGGTTGCACATAATTGCACATAATTTTCACTTAAATCTACCCAAAAATATGAAAACAACAATCTTTCATAACAATGAGCACACTAACAGCATCACCTCAAAACCAGACAAAACACCTGAGGAATGTAGGGAAAACCTCAAACACATTCACACTACCACACACACTAGGTGAAGCAACCTTGCTTTTTGTAATACAACGTCTATAAATAATTCATTACTATCTTTGCAAGCTACAAAGTACAATCGTTTTGTTGCTTCTTCCTTTTTCTAATCCGCAGCCTTAATTATGTTTATTATGGCATTTTTATTATGTGCCGGAGCAGAAATAAAAAACTGAACTGAACTGAACTAAACTGAACCATCACCTCACAACACCTCAGTTCTAGAAAAAACAAAAAGTTTGTAACACCACACCCTGTGACATTCATTTATCAGAATAAACATTACCACTTCGTATGTGTACAAAACTGGCACAAATCAGAGCCAACAAATCACCACTCTTGCAAAGTTACCTACATACAGTGAAACCTGAAACTTACACGCCGTAATGCCCACTATGCTTGTCTCACAGATATGACACTAATAACCTCTTTAACTGCAGTCAACTACCAACACAAGGCAACACCGTCTGTGGAAAAAGCCTTTAGAACCTATGTTCTTAAACTGAAGGCGTGAAAGGTTCACAGGGGTGGCTCGAGCAACTGGCTGCAAACCCAACCTTAGCCGAGCCTGGCGGCCAGATTTCCAAAATTTGGGCAAAATCAGAATTTTTCAGGCAGCGATATTAAAAATTCGGGCATTGAATTTTCGGCAGCGACACTGACCAATTGCAAAAAATAGTGACCAAATTATAGGCCCTTTGTTTTTTTAGACAACGCTATGATTTTGGGACGGAAATCGAAAAATCTGGGAATTTTTAATTTTTATATTTTTTATCTTTATATTTATCCTCCTGGCTCGCAGAAAAGCGACGGAGGCACTATACATAGGGTAAGCAATTACCCCGACCTGCTTCCGGAGATGCCAAGATATTGCTGTCCGCTAGTAATTTAGTAGAGATATTACGTAATTTAGAACTGCTTGCCAAGACCACCAAGCGGGAGAAAGTGCCGTAAAGTGTCTTTCCTAAGGACACAACAGAATGGCGCAAGTGGGTTTTGAACCGAGACCATGTTGATCATCAGTCCGGCGCTTTAACCACTCGACCACGCTGCCGACTAAAAATAAAAATTTTCTTTTTGGTGATTGATTTAAACTGAGGAATTTTTTTTTTTTGGTCTTCTTCCTAAGAATCTTTTAATATGAAGGGTTTTGTTGGTATCATAGAAAGGGACGCGAGTTTTGTTTGCATTACAAAAACGGGGTGCTGTCTCAAAAAGTTTAAGAACTCCTGCTTTAACAACAGCAGAAGTAATCCAAGAGTGGGAATCAAATTGGCTTTTTTGAGAGATTAAGGAATGGCTACAAGATATCCTTGGTGGAGGGGCAACAACAGCAACTTTTATTCCAGATGCCTAGCATAGGTGCGGAATGTACGGCGCGTGCCTTTAAGAATTAAATTATTTCTAACCTTGAAAAAAATATTGTATTTGTACAAAATGATTTTGATTCAAGAATTTCTTCATCATTTTCAAGCCTATTTCAACGCCCGTTTTTTTAAAACCACTTATATTCTTAGCATATAAGCCCAAATATTGGCGCACACAACAATTGTCCCATTGGTTTAGCTTACTCATAAAAAGGCTGTAGAGCCATGTGCGCTAGGCTTTTTTGACTTGATCAAAATTGCTTGAAATTTATAGGAAAAAGACATTTTGTATGAGCTTTAAATAAGTACATAAAAGCCGAAAAATATTAAAAACTTTATAGTCCAAAATAGGCTTATATGATGTTTGCAATAAGAAAAGTGTGATTTAGTAATGAATTGTTTTATTGCTTCAGAAAATAGGATAAGACTTTAATTATGGTTTGTGATAAAGAAATTCAGCTGTGGCATTGTTCAACTCAAAGCCAAATTCAGGTACTAGCACAGTGGTTTGCAACGTTTTTTTATACCATGGTCCACTTTTCAACCCAAGGTGGTAACGTGATTTATTGTTAGTGTGCTGCGCTTACCTCGTTGGCGAAAGTTAAAAGGTTAAGACAATTAGCATTGTGATTCAATCACGTAACATGCGTTCGAATTTAGGTCGCTTTGATTTTCTTTGCCTTTTTTGGCTTAAGCGTGAGCAATTGTAGGCTTACAGTTTAATTTGCTTTAATTTGGTGAGTTTTAGTTTTTTTTAAATCGACAGTTTAAATTTGTTATTCTATTTAAATAAGGTATTTCAAATTCAACCTAAAATAAAGAAATAATTTGTTAAAAAAATGATTTTGGTAAAACAAATATTTTGGTTTTCTGTTTGAATAAGGAAACAAATTGGTTAGTAAGAATAACCAACTAGAATCAATTGCAGTGATTTACAACAGTGGCGTGCGGTCAGGGCCAAATTTTTAGGAATTGCATGACGAACTTTTGCGTGATGAGGTAGATATCGTTGAATTGGATGAGAAATATTACTTGTTTCGGATGAAATGTGAGGCCGATCCGAGACGAAGACCCATTTTTTTGTGTTATTTTAGAGAACATCGTGAATTTGGGGCGAAAAGTAAAAAATCGGAGACTGGTTACAAGTGACAACTTTTTTTTTTTTTAGAGATCACTGCATTTGTGGGAAGAAAACTGCATTACCAGGGAATGACTTCAACTGATGACCTTTGTTTGTTAGAGATCACCTTGAATCTAGGACAAAAGTAGGTCTCAAAACACCCAATTTTATCACCTGGTTTTGGCATGCCAATTGCATGACTAGTCTCAGAGGTCACCGCACGCCACTACTTAACAACCCACTTCGTTAAACAGAATTTAATTTTCGTCACAAAAATCTGGTGATCTCTAAAAAAAAGGTCTTCACTTGGAATTTGTTTCCGATTTCTCGATCATGATGACACACTGCACAAGTCTCATATTGCCTTCATTCTGATTTATACCCTGTGGCACACTGGAAACAGCACCATGGCCTATCACTGGGTCATGGTCCACCGGTTGAAAACCAATGTACTAGCAGATTTAGCTAGCCTGATTTTTTTATTTGTACCTCTTGTCTATGTGGCCAATTGTATGGCTCCAGGGATATATTTATATCCTCTGGTGTAAGTGGCCGACAATGGTGGGAAAGTTACTTAGTTAAAATAATTAATTACAAGTCAGGCCTACATTCGGCCTAAAAAGGAGGACAAGCAGGGTTTTAAAGTCGGAGTTGCCGAAATTGCAAGTTTTTTGAGTGAAGTTGGAGAAAGAATCTTTTTTATAGAAATGCCCGAATTGAAGATGCTTTCTTGATGAGCTGGAGTTAATGTTGGAGTTGTTATTGTTTTTTGCAGCTCCGGCTCCGATTTTTGGTAAATTACGAATCTAAAAATAAGCAAGGAAAAATACGTAGAACAACTAATTTTGTGTATTTTCTGGACAGGAGAACTTTTTGAACTTTAATTTAAAGCGAAAACTAAAAACTAAAAAACAATTTTTGCTTTTAGTTTACGGCCAAAATGTGTTTTTTATTCAAAAAAATTAAACTTAAGTTTTGGTTTGGTGACTGGTTTTAAAATTCTTTTAAAGATTAAATAAAGGATTTAACTTAAAAAAAGTCCGTCGAAATGATCTTGGACCTATTGCCTTTCATTTCATTTTGTAAATTCTCAATCGCTGCTAAATAGTTTACAAAAAATAATAAATATTAAAAAAGATCAAGAAAAGGAAGAAGCACCACATCAGACGTTAAAACATGCATAAGATAATTAAAAAGCGCAAGTGCAAAACAACAGAAAGTATAACCGAAAGACTTTGGGTTTGAAATTTAAATGAGAACTAAAAAGATGATCTTTACCCAAATTCAGCTCTTCCTAAAAATTCGGCGTTTCTTGAATTGTTGCTCTTGTCTAAAATAACTGTATGTAATTCTGAGTCATCTCAAATGTTCATTATTTTTATGTATTTATGTCGGCAGTGTGGTCGAGTGATTAGAGCGCCGTGCTTATGATCAATATAGTCTCGGTTTAAAACCTACTTGAGCCATTCTGTTGTGTCCTTGGGAAAGACACTTTAAGGCACTTTCTCCTGCTTGGTGGTCTTGGCAAGCAGTTCTAAATTACAGTCATATCTTTATTAAAGTACAAGTGTACAGCAATATCTTGGCATCTCCGGAAGCAGGTAATTGCTTACCCTATGTATTAGCGCCTCTGTCTCTTAACTGGAGGATAAATATAGAGATAAAAAAAAAAAAAATGCTGTGGCCAATAGAAGAAAAATGTGCTTTGTTTAACTGTTGAGTGTAACCAGGTGTAATCAGAAAAGCAATAAAATTTTTTCAATTTTTATCCACTGATGATTGAAGACAAGATCAATGCAATTGCATTTGCTATTAATAATAACTATGTAGGTTATTTATATACCGCTTGCACTTAAAAGTTCATACAGTCTCAGAGCGGTTGCTGAAAGCTCTTTTTAATGTTCTAAGTAAGAAAATTTTCGAAGGCAGTATTTCTTTTGGACAATTTCTTGTGCTTCCAGCCCCCTATATATAGCATCAACGAAGAAAGCTTGTGGAATCTCTGGACGGTTGCGCAAATATCCTAAATATCACGCCTCCGACATTTCTGTGAGTCAGGAGCGTAAATAAAGTTATGCCTAATAGATGATGATTAATGATGAATATAGCCAATACATTATAAAAAATAAAACTAATTATAATCAAGCTTGTAGAGTCGGAGTTGCTGGAGTCACATATTTTTAGGTGTAATTGGAATTATTTATGTTTTTTTATTTTTATTGAATTTTATTTTTATTCTCCTGGGTATGAGTGCAAACTACATCCGGTTGTAAGCTTATCAACTTATAAGTCGGGATGAGTGAGGATACCCAATTACAACTTCCTCCAGGTTACCCTTGGTTAAGGTGTAATGCCTGAAAGCCTCCCTGTGCTGGAGTAACAAATCATCAAATAATATTATAAAAATAAACAAGGCTGCATTAATTTTTCTGTCAATATTTTTCTTTTTTGTTTTATACATTTATATACATGTATATATATCAGTGGCGTGTGGTCAGGGCATGCAAGTCATGCGTTGCAAATTTTTAGGAATTGCATGACGAACTTTTTTGCGATGAGGTGGTTATCAATGAATTCGATGAGAAATATTACTTGTTTCGGATGAAATGTGAGGGCGATCCGAGATGAAGACCTATTTTTTTGTGTTGTTTTAGAGAATATCGTGAATTTAGGACGAAAAGTAAAAAATCAGAGACTGGTTACAAGTAAAAACTTTTTTTTTTTTTTTTTAGAGATCACTGCATTTTAAAAACGAAAAGTGCATTACCCAGAACGATTTCAAGGCATGACCTGTTTTTTCTTCAGAGATCATTGCATTTTCAGGTGATGACTTTTTTTTTTTTTTAGAGATCACTGCATTTTGAGGACAAAAAGTGCATTACCTGGAACAATTTCAAGCGAGGATCTTTTTGTTTGTTTAGAGATCACGGGATTTTAAGGACGGAAACTGCATTATCTAGGAAGGATTTCAAGTGATGATCTTTTTTTAGAGATCACTGCATCTCTGGGACAAAAACTGTATTAGCAGAGAATGATTTCAAGTAATGACCTTTTTTTAGAGATCGCCTTGAATCTAGGACGAAAATTGGTCTTGAATAAACCCAATTGCATGACTAGTCTCAAAGGTCACCGCACGCCACTGATACATACTGTATATATATATATATATATATATATATATTTTCTTTTTCTCTCGGTGATGCAAGCATGCAAGCCATTGTCTTAAGTAGTGTAATTTATTAAGTTTTTACAAGTTTCAAGTTGTTTCGTTTTGCTACATGTCCTTTATTGCGTAGTGTAATTATGTTGATGTAAGTATTTTGTTGGACAAGTGGCGCAAACAAAAACAACCAAACTAAACTGGACTTATACTCCTAATGAATCGAAGTCGTTTTTTAGATCTTATGGGGTCATAGTCGGAGAATTTGCAATAATAGTCTATCGGAATAGCAGTTGTAGTAGTGGGCTTACACAGTGATGGACTTACAAAAAGGGGGACCCGGTGCAAGAAAAATAGGAGAGACCACTTTAGTGTTCCGAAACAAAGTAATCCCTAAAAAAAGGTCATCACTTTAAGGGTACCACCGTCATGGTTCTAATATGAAGAAATAAATCAATATCTTGCTTAGGGGGGCCAATTTTTGACGTTTTTTAGAAGGGGACCTGGTGCGCCCGCACCACTCGCACCATATTAAAGTTATCACTGGGGTTACCCATCCTAAGAATGAGATCGCAAATCAACTTTACGGAGTCCCAAGTATTGGAAAATTATCTAAGAATAAGACCAGTGGCCGAAGATGGCCAAAAGTAGAAAATCAAAATCAGGGCATTTAAGCCCGAGACGGAAGATATCTTGCGATCTGGAACCGAAGTAATAAAGGCAAAAAGTTTTGGCTTGACCAATCCCGTGAAGGTATGTTGTAAGCAGAGTGCTGTGACCGTTGCAGCGTAAAGCAAGAGAGGGCACAGCGAGCGGAGCGAGGGAGAGTAAAGCTCTTCAGAGGATCTAATAGAGGTTTTATGTTGGAGAAAAACAGATTGGATATCACATCTCCAACTGGTGTAGATAGAAAGACTTTAGAAAAAAATAAGAGGTGGGAGGGAGAGTGGCATGGTGTAAAGATCATTAGTGGTACCAACTTTCGCAAGAGTATCCGCCAAGATGTTGCCTGGAAAAAAAGGAACGACCGGTGTCGGAATGGAAGTGGAAAAAATTTGAACGTGTAGAGTCAGAATCGGAGTCGAAAAATAATTTGAAAATTACAACTGCTCATTTATCAACTCACAAAATAATAAAGAGCGCAAAAAGGTATGGAAAGTTGACAAAGTTGTTGTTTTCAATGTATAAATTACATTTTACTTTGAGAATAAAAACAACTGTTTATGAAATGAGAAAAGTTTATTAACAAAAAAGTTTGCAAAGTAAATGGCAACTCTTGATTAATATAAATTCTCCAAGCGTAACATATTGCTGTTAATTTTGGAAAGTCACAGGCTTGCTTTCAACAAGAGCACTCAGTCAAGAAAATATCCGATATTATGACAAAAGTGTAAAAAATTGTAAAATATCATTGAAGTATTTTTTAACCGTAGTTATTATTGATGAAATAATTATTAAGTAAATGTCACAGTTTTTTAGTTTTTAACGATAATTTTTTCGTCTGAGATTTTCTTAGAGTTGTCGATATGCTTGATTGGCTTTGCAGCCATGTTGTCACGTGATGTAAACATTGAGTACGTTTAAGTTACGTTGAAGAGCGAGTAAAAGTGCTTGCTGCTAAGAATCAATCAATCAAGTATATTTATGCAGTAAATATACAATAAAATAAAAGCGAAGTTAAAGTAAAAACTGTTGCACAAAAAGGCAGTGGAAGTAACCACACTTGTTTTTATAGCCACCTTGATTTCCTTTAACAATAAAGAGAAAGCAGAATATAAAAATAAAAAAATATTCATTGCGCAGTTAAATACTAGCTTGGTTAATTTAAATCATGCACAAATAAAATGATTAGATATTAAATAAGTTTTAATTGCTATTTAATTTTATAAGAAAAATACATTTTTATATGGCTTGGCAATGTGGCAGGTCAATAGATCAAGGCAAATGTGGAAGCCAATATAATACAGTTGGGTCTCTTCTAGAAAGAAATATAAAAGTATTTTTGTTAATGTGGAGTGGGGAATCCTTGCATCTCTTCCAGAAGTCACCATAAGCGGTTTTTTTTGTGAAACTAACCTGAATCCTTTTGCAGTTGCTGTTGCTTCTTGAGAGATCTTTTCTAAGTTTCTTCTTTATTCTATCCTGGTGCTGAAAGGGGGATTCTGGGTTAGTTTTACTGAAACAAATTGCTTATGGTGACTTTTTGAAGAGAACCTAATCCCTTTACAACAGCAGGAAGGATTAAAAAAAAAAACAAAAGGAAAAAGTATTTTTCAAGAAGTAATTGTAACCATTGGGGGATTCAGGTTAACATCACAAACAGAAACCACTTTGATATCTTAAAAAGATCTGAATCGGTTCTTATTCATTATTAGCTGTGCTTTATAAACTTCTAAACTTTGGAAAATTCCTAAAGCGTACAAAGCTAGTTAGGCAAAAGGTGAACGAGACCCTTCAAATTTTAGATCGTGTAACCTTTTTGCTGCCATATCATATTACAAAAACTTTACAATTTTCTAAATTGCAATAAAAAAATATTGGCACAAAGTTTTCACAATCAAAAAATTTTTTATAAGAACTTGTGTATGTAGAAGATAAATTGTTATACTTTTTTTGCTTAATTGTAATTGCAATAAAATTAAAATGTTGTTAAGATGTTACATAATTTAACATAAGTAAGAGTGTGTTATTTCTTGTTTCTTACATTACTATTTAATAAAAATATTAAGCATTGTATTAAATCTTAGCAATTTTACCAAACTCTTTAATCTTTCTTGGTTTATTTAAAAAAAACTATTATTTTAATTTAAAAAATTAAAAAAATTTAATTTGACTTTTTATAAAACTTTTAATAATCCTGTACTTTAGCATGGTAAATAATATGCTAGTAACTGCAAGGGCATCAGGGCTAGTTATCTACTGTGTTAAAGTACAGGGTTATCAAAATTTTTATGGATTGTTTTCTGTTAAAATGTTGTAGAAATGCCAATTTTCATCAAATTAGAAAAGTTTAATTGTTTTTTTTTATCAACTGTGCAATAAAAACTTAATTTTATCTTTACATCAAAGATCCACAACTGCTAAAAAGTATTTTTTTGCATAACAGTTACTGCATATTAAAAATTCAACATGTGTTCAAATAATTTTATACATCAGCAATTTTAATTTTGATAGAAATAGTTTTTAATAAACATTGATAGCAAGACACGTTTTCATACATAAAAATAATATATTATTTTTACTGAATTTTATTTTGCAAACATTTGAACATTTTAGAACATTGGAATGGGTGGATACCCTTTCGTTTTGGTAGGTTCGGTTTCGGTCTGTCATCTTTAACATCTTTTACTCATGGCCCAGGCTGCAAGAAAGCACTTACCATCTGGGCCTGAAGCCTCACTGCAAGCAAGATGAACGTTCTTCATCACCTCGCTATGCAGTCTGAGGCACTTGTCATCCTACTGCAGGAGACCCACTGCACTGATGCAGAGAAGTTGGTACTTCCAAACTACCAACTAGCTGGGTCTTCTTTAAGCAGGAAGCATGGCCTTACCATGTTTGTCCATGAGTGACTGAGATACATGGTTTTGGACCAATCTCCACCGACATCGGAGATTGAGTGGCTGTGTGTGGACGTTGATGGCTATAAAATAATCAACGTCTACAAACCACCGCCAACGCAATTGCAAACCCTGGATCTCTTAGTGTTTCCTCACCCCTGTCTTTATGCTGGCGATTTTAACTGTCGTCATGCTGACTGGGGTTACGACGACAACAGTCCAGACGGTGAGTGCTTGGCTGGCTGGGCAAGTATTAATTGTCTTGCCCTCCTTTATAATGCCAAGGATGCTGCCAGTTTTTATTCCGGCCGCTGGAACACTGGCACCAATCCAGATCTAGCTTTTGCTGGCGTAGGTCCAAACAGTCGCTTACTGGATAGACGTGTTGTTGACAAGTTTCCCAGGTCACAACATCGACCTTTGCTTATTAAACCAACAAGGTTTGCTATGGCAGTGCCAAGCATGTCTGTTAAGCGATGGAACTTCTGCAAGGCCAAACGGAGTCACTACATTGCTTTGACGAATAAATTTGCAAAGACTTTGTTGCCGCCTGATTCACTTGATGTGGATGCACCTTACCAGGACTTCTGTAACACCATTAAGAAAGCAGCCAAAACGACTATCCCATGCGGGTATTGAAATAACTATATTCCGTGTTGGGATGCAAAGTGTGAATCCCTCTATAAAACATTCCTGCAGTCTCCTCAGGGATACGACTCAAGCTTGGCTGCTACAGCTCTGCTTGCCAAGCTTGACAAAAAGCGGAAGGATTGATGGTTCGAGGCAGTTCGAAGCATCGACTTCTCACACTCTAGTTGAAAAGTGTGGAGTATTTTGAACAATCTTACTGGTAGGTCACGACACTCTCCTTGTCACTGTCCTGTTTCGGCTGATGCTATTGCATCTCAGCTGGTTAGAAATGGGAAATACGGGGCTGTTGACCACAAGTCATCTCGACTTGTCTCTCAAGAAGTGTCTGACCTTTGGAGGGCCACAACACCAGACGCAGTAAATATCTCTGACAATTTTTCACAGAGAGAATTTGCTGCTGCCCTCCAACATTTAAAACCAGGTAAAGCTTTGGGACCTGATTCCATCTGCTCAGAGCTTATACTCCATGCTGGAGCTGCTTTGAAGTCCTGATTATGTGACTTCCTTTCTTCCTGTTTGCGCTGACTCAAAATTCCCAAGATCTGGAAAAGAGCACTTGTAGTCACGATCCCAAAACCAGCAAAGCCTGTGGGGAACCCAAAGAGTTATCGACTGATATCTCTGCTCTGTGTCCCCTACAAGATCCTCCAGAGGCTTAACTATGCACGCGTTGAACCATTAATCAATCCACTGCTTCCTAAAGAGCAGGCTGGGTTTTGACGTGGGAAGTCAACTGTAGATCAAGTTGTTCTGCTGACCCAGGACATCAAGGATTCTTTTGAGGCTAAAAAGAAGGCCGGTGCTGTATTTGTCAATCTATGTCACTGACTGGCACCATGGCCTTACCTGCAAGCTGCTGAGAGTACTTTCAGATAAGCACATGGTCAAAATGATTATGGAGCTTGTCTGAAATCGAAGTTTCACCCTTACCACCAGTGACAGCAAGCAAAGCAGGCTACGCTGTCTTAAAAACGGCATTCCTCAAGGATCGGTCTTGGCTCCCCTCCTATTTAACATCTATATGTACAATCTTCCTTCCATGATATCTGGAAAGTTTGCTTATGCTGATGATTTAGCATTGTTGCACTCTTCTGGAAACTGGAACTACTTGGAGGAGACTTTAAGCCAAGACATGTCTACACTTTCAGCATATCTCCAGACTTGGAGGTTGAAGCTCAGTCACACTAAGATGGTGATGGCAGCCTTTCACTTAAATAACCGAGAGGCTAAACGTGAGCTAAAGGTCTACAACAACGGTAGACTTTTACCATTCTTTCCAACGCCTACTTATCTTGGGGTAAAACTGGACAGATCGCTCACGTTTCATCACCATTTAGTGGCATTGTGCAAAAAACTATCTTTGGGCATCAGACTGTTGAGGCGACTCGTGGGCTCGGGATGGGGTGCTGGTGCTAAAACACTACGCATAGCCACCTTATCTCTAGTCTACTCAACAGCTGAGTATTCCAGTCTGGTGTTGCAGTGCTCACACTCGTCTCATCGACAGTATCTTGAGCAACGCCTTGCACATAGTCACTGGATGCCTGCATCCCACTCCAACAGACCACCTACCTGTACTCTCAGGCATCCAGCCAGCTGAGCTTCGCCGACTGGGAGTGACACCCTCCTTGGCTTATTGTGGATCTCTGGACCCCGATCATATCTTGTATGGTTTATTAAGTGGGTCCTCAGATACTTGCCAAGTGACACTAAGATCCAGACGCCTGTTTGTGCCAGCTGCACGGAACCTTTTGGACAACCTTGCCCGACTTGGCATCCACACTTCTGAATGGACAAACCACAAATGGAACGCGGAGTACTGTGAAAATGCTTCCAGGCTCTGTGCTTTTGTGCCTGGGACCAGTGCCAGGCCTGTTGGGATGGGCTTACCCCGAGCAGCTTGGGTTAAGCTCAACTGCCTGCAGACTGTTGTTGGGCGATTCTGTTCAACCATGCACAAATGGGGTCTCGCTTCTTAACCGAATTGCAAGTGTGGTGCCTTTGAGCAAACTGCAGACCATGTACTAATAGTGTGCCCTATACATCGGGCACCACATGGAGCACGAGGTCTGACAGTTTTGGATGATGAAACTCGATGCTGGCTTAATAACCCACTGCCAGCATCTGATTCAGGCAGTGCAGCAGTCTGGGGTAGTAAAAGGATAAACCCTTGGCCCCAGTCCTGTTTGTGTCTGACCTGAAGTGGATACCCTTCAAATGGTGACGATGACGTAGATTAAAGATTCTTAAACAAAAACTTTACATAGGGTGGTTAGCATTAAAGTTTTCAAAAAAAGTGCAAAGTTGGTGGAGTAATGTAAAACCTACATTGTTGATTAAAAGCTTATAAAGTGAAAGAAGGTAAAAAGTTTTAAAAGTGATGCTAAAGAGTCGAAGCCACAAAAGTTTTGGTATGGTTGATATAGATTCTAGAAACAAAATATTTCCTGCTTAAAATATTGTAAAAATAAACAAGAGATAACTTTTTGAATTTAAAAATTTGTCAAAGTAAAATGTTGACTTTATTTTTATCTATAAAAGTCATTAAAAAAGACTCTTGAGCAACCAAAACTAGTAAGTTTTATGATAAAACAAAGCCTTGAAAACAACTTGACTTTATTGACTTTAGCGGGCCTTAGTTATATCATATTATAAGTAAATAAAAAAGATGCAAAGATCACTAAAGATGACTGAGTTTGTTTAATCCCACTAGCTTTTGTGAACTATGGCTTACTTCATCAAATGTAACAAAATTATTCCTTAATTTTTTGTTTTTTTAATATCTTTAAAAGCAGATCTAGTTGCTTGCATGTTGGTCGCTCCAAGTTTGGGTCTCTTCAAGAAGTCATCATAAGAGATTTTTCTAACCTGGATGCCCTTGCAGTTATCATCACTTCTTGAAAGATCTTTTTTCTTTTGGTTTCTTTATTTCACCCTGGTGCTTGAAGGAAGATTCCAGTTAGTTTCACCAAAAAAAAAAAAAAAAAAACAAATTGCTTACAGCGACTTCTTGAAAAGACCTCTAAGCATAGTGTTCTAGATGTCCCATACAAGCCATATGTTTTTTATTTTTCTTGTATTATTTATTTTTATATTTGTCCTGACTCGCAGGAAAGAGATGGAGGTGCTAATACATAGGGTTAGCAATTACCCTGATCTGCTTCTGGAGATGCCAAGATACTGGGGTCAGTTTTGCATTTAATAGAGATATATTGAAATTTAAAACTACTTGCCAAGACCACCAAGCAGGGAAGGGAAAGTGCTGCAAAGTCTCTTTCCCAAGGACACAACAGAATGGCATGAGTAGGTTTTGAACCAAGACTATGTCAATCACAATCTTAGCGCTCTAACCACTTGATCATGTTGCTGACCAATAGTTTTCAACATTTGTCAAAATTTTCTTTTAACAGTTGAAATAGGCATTAAATTAATTTATATTTTCCAATAGTTTTGTTTGTTTGTCAAAATTTTCTCTTAACAGTTAAAATAAACATAAAATTAATTTTCTTATATTTTATAGGTTGTTGATTATTTTATCTTATTGTCAATTTTTAAAACTCTTTATTTACAATTAGATAGTTTAAAAAGTTAAGACTGCAAGTAAGTCTTCTTTAACAAACCAATGTTATATGTAACCTTTTAATGCACACTAATTTCAAAATACATAAAATTTAATAAAATTAACAAAATTCTAATCTCCTAATTGTGTACACGAAGAAATAAAACATTTTTTGAAAAAAGTTTCTGCTGCTTTGTGAAATTTACCATTGAAGCTGTTGAACACCAGTGTCCCTTTGTGTAATAAAGGTTGAAAAAAGTTCCAAATCAGAGTAAGATTTTTACAACTATTATTGTGATATATTTCTTACAATTGCTCAACCTAGAAGTAAAAAAATAAACACATATCAAATAGTGGCTGCACAATTTTCTTATAAGAAATGCTGATTGTGGAATAAAATCCAGTATTTCTATTGATGTTCTTATTGCTGTATGGCTAGCTAGTGGTAATTTAAATGCAAATATATAAAGCTACAAAAAAATGATCACATAATTTAAAAAAGTTCAATATGTGATATATTAATTCAATCAACTAGGACATATTATTTTTTAAGGCTTAAAAAGCTTATTTTATTGTCATCTAAAAATATAACTTGTGCAACATCTGTGCAAAAACGAAAAGTATCTTTCAAAAAACCCATTCAATTCACAATCATGACTAACATCAATATGAATTAAAATAGGTGCTCAAACAAATAATAAATTAAACTGACAAACAATTGCTGATTTCAAAACTCATAACATTTACCCCTGTAGAAATTTTTCCCAACATGACAAAAATAATGATATATAGGGTTGCCATAATGGTTGATAGGATGATGAACTTGCGACAAAGTTTATTTTCAAAAATTTTAGGTTGGTCCTGATTTACATGATTTTGAATTTCAGGGTTACTGTCAAATTGATTTAAAGAAATATTAATTTTGCAAATCATTGTTAACAGTTTTGTTTTGTTCATACAAGAAAGGTTCTGTTGCCTCATCATAGTTGTTGACATAGTTTTACCCCCTAGATGTGTTTGCTTTTGGACCAAATCTCAAAGAGAAACTGAGATTTCTCTACCATCCTTTAATCTCATGTAGGCATATTGTAGATTAGCTTCTAATAATGCAGCTTCTTCAACTAGTAAATCAGACTCATTGTTTCGATTGTAATTTTTTATGTAGATAGGTCTTGGTTTTACCCAAAATGGCAATGATACACCCATAAATGATTTTCTGTTATGGTGAAACATAGCAAGAGTGAGAAGCACAATTTTTAGCAGTGTATAATAATAAACAAACAGAATGTAGCATATCAGGTAAAACATCTCTAAGTATGTAAGTGATAATTTTTATACACATAAAACCAACACAATTGTTTTGTAAATGATATCATTATAATGCTCAACTTGTCCATTGCCTCTAGAATTATACCTGGTGGTTCTTCTAGTAGGAACACCCATGCTATGCAACCACAATTTAACTTTGTAAACTTAAAATTGGACCCCTGGTCAGTATGAACATAGCTTGGTAAACCAAACATACGAAATAAATCTGAAAGTTTTTCAATAATAGTTGATGCTTTTAAGTTTTCACATGCATATACAAAAGGAAAACATGAATATTCATCAATAATTACAAGCTTATATCTGTTTCCTGAAGTGGTTGGGAGTGGCCCATTAAAATCAAGACTAATTCTCTTGATTGAAAAGTGGTGTGTGGATGATCTTCTGGTCAAATTTAAATCTGATGATATGCTGATTTTAAGTCAAATGTAATAATATACATTTTCATTTGCTAACTTGGTTTATGATTGACAATATGCTAGGCAAGGGGTAAGTGTTTAATCATCATTAATCCAGTTTTAATCAGGTTTAATCCCCAGTGACTGAAGGTGGCCAGATGCATCCCACTACTTCTGCAACTCTTCTTCACCTCTCCACTTGCATTGATCTGCCACATCTTCTTTCTTTAAACCAAACCTTCTCATGCTTCTTTTGACTTGTTCCCTCCATTTTATCCTTGGTTGATTCTGTTTATGTTTTCCATCCACTTCATGTACCATTACCTTTATCAAAACATCTTCCTCAGGTTGTCTTAAAACATGACCATACCAACTCATACCATTCATTTTTGCCAGCTTATCTGTTGCTTCCTTCAATCCCAACATGTCCATCAGGTTGTCTGTATTCCTCTTGTCCATCAACTTTACACTGCACATTGCCCTCACCATAAATCTTTCTGTTCTCAAAATAGCTGCTTCATTTTCTCTCAAACATCATGTTTTGCCTCCGTATTACATAGCTGATCTTACAGAGCTCTTATATATCTTTCCTTTTATCTGCAGAGAGAATCTTTTTCTGAACAGTTCTCTGAATTCACCACACTCTCTGAATTTCTTCCATTCCACTCTTGTTCTTGCAGTTACTACCGCTTCACATCCTCCATTGGCATTCAACCTATCGCCAAGATAGCAAAATCCCTTCACAGTTTCCACTTCATCATGCATTACCTCCTGTTGCTTTTCTCTTGCACCATTTGTTGCTTTCTCACATTTGCTGCAAACAAAAAAATCTTGCTGCACTTGGAGTTACTTTCTTCAACTTAGAACATCTTCCATGAATCCATTGGTCACATTTTGCGCATAACACTGAGTTGACTGTCACCCTTTTGCCATATATTTTACATGGGTCTATTCCACTTCATATGACCTCAACCTATGACCCACACAGTGTCACCTTCGTCTTTTCAAAATTCACCTTCAGTCCCTTGTTCTCCAATGCACTTCTCCATTTTAGAAACCTTTCCTTCAGACCCTCCATCATTTTACTCATCAGTACAAAGTCATCTGCATACAAAACCTCCCTCATTAATCCTTCTGCATTCTTTGTCACAACATTTACCACAATTGCAAACAACAAAGGCGACAAAACAGATCCCTGATGTACACCAAATGCTACAGAAAATTCTTTTGAAAATTCAGATCCAACTTGAACTTTTGTCTTTGAACCCTCATACAGACTTATCATTGCTTTCATCAAAAATGCTGGTAGTCCTTTCTTCCTTAGTGCCCATACTTCCTTAAATACATAAATAAATTGATAGTTCGATTGTATTCAATGCACATTGAATACCACTGATGAAGGAATTTGTTCTCATTGCATCTTTATACAGTAGGTGCTGCTTATTATGACCATGGATAATATGACCAGCTGCTTATTATGACCTATTTGGTATGGTCTGGAATTTCTCCATTTAAAATTATTCATTTAATATGACCAAATTTTAGATAATATGACCAACATTTGCTCCATCTCTCTTATTACAGTACAGTATTTAACGAACTAACGTACATGCATAACATTTTAAATTTGTTTTGCAGTGTTTTGATATGTTAGATTGATTAAACATTACTTGAACTGTTATTTACTTTGTTATACTGTGCCACCGCTTGTACATATTGTTACATACTGTACTTAGTTTTACCGTCACTTGTACTGTTACAGTACTGTACTTTGTTTTACTGCCAGCATCACACAGTTACTTTGGTTAAACGATAAATTTGATGGTATTTGGAATTCTTGTGACTTATGGCATTGATTCAGGTGCAGTTATGGCGGCTTTGGTTTTTATGACCATTTAAATATTATGACCAAAATGGTCTGGTCCCAAGGTGGTCATATTAAGCAGCGTCTACTGTATTCTAATGCAGTTACAGCAGTAAAATTACAATTTTGACTCAGTTTGTCATTGTATAAGATGAACTCATCAATAGATTCACCAATGTTTTGTTGTGCTGTTGCTAGAAGATGCCTGGCATAGATTTTCCTTGGTTTTACAAATAGTTTTTGTAATGTTTCAATAGCTTTCAAATTCAATTTTAAAAGCATCTCACCTTCTGGCAATGCATTGATAAAGTTTAAATATGTTTTAAAACAGGACTTTTGGTCATCCTTAGCAGATGTGCAAGGTTCAATAGCTAATTTCTGTGGTTGCAAAAATTTTAGTTTTGCTTGAGCCATCTTGTGAAAAACAGAATAGCTTTTGTAATATATTAATTCAATTAACTACCATGTACCTCTTTAAGGCTTTAAAAGCCTATTTTATTGGTATCTAAAAATTTAACACATTAAATTGCAACACACAAAATTATACCACATCTGTTTAAGAACAGCTTTTTAAAATCCTATTCAAATGACAATCACAACTAACATCAATGTGAATTGAAGTGCATGCTTAAACAAATAATAAATTAGACTGAGAAACAATTGTTGAGTTTGGAACTCATAACACATTACACCCATTTTTTAACTTGAATCTGTTGATTTTCCTATACAATTCATACATGCATCATAATTTTGACCAGCAACTCATCCATATTTTGAATTTCCATTTTATTGGTTTTGTAGTAAGATTTGATTCATATTAATTTGACACATAAATATCATCATCCTTTCATCTATGCAGTTTTGAAAGGTTGAGTTATAGTCACTTTTAGAACTGTGGTCACTTTTAGGGGTGATGTATTTTTTTTTTTTGTGAAAATACCAAATGTTTTTAATTTTTTCAAGTCTTGAAACTGACATTATTTTGATACATATATCAAGCATTATGTGAATTAAGAGTAGTTGACCAAAAAACAGGTTCAACAGTAAGATAAAAACATCAATATCAGTTCACTAATAAGCTCTCTGTGATGGGCTATTTTATGATATTCCATTTTATTCTATTTTATGCTATTTTATGATATTCCATCTAGTTTTATTTTTCAATGTACAAACACCTTCAAAAACAAAGTACCACTTAATTTTAACCACCATCTGAAGGTCTATTTGGAAGCAACTTGCTGCCTAATCTATAATGAAAAAAGTTTTAACAAAAATTAATTGATTTTGTACAAAAACTAAAAGCATTAAACTTTGCTGAATAATTTAGGAATTGCTAGTGTTTGTCAGTTGACATTAAATCCTCAAAAGTTTTAAACAAAAGTGTTCATTGCAATGTAAAACAAATTTTAAAATATTCTCTTATTGCACAAAGGGACATATTCTTATCGATATATGAGAAGCCAAGAAAATAAAGAAAAAGGTATACCAGTTTTTTGACGTAATGCATTTCATTAAAAAATAGCAAACTAGCAAAATGACGAAAAATTGTGTACAAAAGTGATATTTTGGACATACATTAATCATGCTTGAAATACAAATTTTGATTGAGTAAAGGTCTAATATGAAGAAAAAGTGCTTTTTGTAATTAAATTGTCATGAATTGTAATTAAAGTAAACTTTAATCTTTTAATAATTACAATAGATGAATCTGATTTAATGAATTAAGTGTAACTTATAATTCTGTATCCAAGAGCACAGCACTAAGCACACAGTGTTTTTAAAAAGTTATGAAAGTTCAGCAGAACTTCCACAATTGCATAAGTTGCACTCTGCCCACCTCTGCTGTTTGGTTTGTATAAATGTATCCCTTTGCATTAAAAGGGTTAACTTGCTATTGAAATGTGTTTTTATCTTGATGTTTTTAAGTGTAAAATGCTGAATATCAGGTTAGGTTTTTAAGGTTCAAGATGGTTTAGCTTAAATGCTGGATTGAAACTGTTATTAAGGGTACATCACTATTCAGCAAGACAAATTTGTTGGGGCTGATTTGCTTGGAAAATAATTTCAATTGAAGTTTAGTAGTTTTGGTTTTTTGCTATGTGAAAGTTCAGTGGCACAATTGCTTTCATGTATGTAATTGATTTTTTTATAAAATAACTGAATAAAATGATTTATAGTGTGAATTTGAACTTGCAATTATTTTTACCTTTGTGTTGGTCTTAAACATTATCTTTTGTTATATCCCAAATTTCACACACTTCCAAAAACTTTTAACAATTTGATTGCTTTAATGGCAGCTGTGCAATCAATGACTTCTAGATTAAATCAACTATTATAGTTATTTAGCAATATTATTGTAAACAAAAAGAATAACAACAGTACAATCATGTTTGTTGAAAAACTTCCAACAATGGCAATAGTGCAACTATTGTCAAGGCAGAAAAGTAGATTAAACTGAACATCAACCAGAGCTTACAAATGAATAAAATTATGCTGTAAACCACTGTAAAAAATATTGCAGAAAAGAAATATTTGAAAAGTGAAAAATTATTATCAAAAGAAAAGCATTTTATAAACTGAGAGTAATTTACTAATCAAAAAAGATTTGCAACTGGTTTAACATATTTAATTACTGTCGTATTTTTTGTGTTGTTATTAAGTTCTTTTGCCGACTTTTCATTGCTTTGTTAAGCTTTCCTCTTTTGCACTTTTTATCACTTTTTTGATTATCCCTAGACAAGCCCCTAATAGACAAAGCAAACTTTTGAACAAACAAAATAAAGTTAAAATAATTTTCATGGTTTGATAGTTTAGTATAAGGTTGATAGATAGTTTAATTTAACTGTCAGTGAGTATTTTTCTGATTGGCAGCAATTAGAAAAGATTTGTAAGAAAATGAATATGTGTATTGCTTATTATGACACCATGGCTTTCATATGCTGCAAAATGTCAAACCTGATGTCTTTATAGTATATTGTATTTTTTCATTATAATTCCAAAAAATAACTTGCTATGTTAAATGACCTTGATTTAAAGTTTAGACTCTTTAAGTACCTTTTTAGTTCGAATTCAATATTAGGCCAATAAAAATTCAAATACATTAATGTGTGGCTGGGACAGAGATTCACAATCTGCAACTCTGGAGCTGCATGTTGCTCTTTGATCCATCTCTTGCAGCTCCTTGTGCCTTTGGGAAAATAATTGAATGCTTTTCAGAATTTTGTGAAAATAATTTTGTAAGGTTATAGATGAAAAGAAGAAACAGTTTTTTGTGAAAAGAATTTTGTAAGTTTGCAGATGAAAAGAAGAAACAGTTTTGTGAGTTTAGAGATAAAAAGAAGCTTATTTTTCCCATTTGCTCCCCTCAGCTATGACTAATCCTAAGAGTCAACCTGATCTTGAAATGGAACTGGCTGACATAGCTGACAAAGACATATGGGTGTGAAACTTTAAATGTTTGACAGCTGACTTTGAAGATATCGCCTGACAGAAGACTTCTCTTGCTCAGAATAACAAATAAAATAACATTAAAAATCTCCCCAGACTGAACAAATGGGTGTTCAAAGCATGGAATATTATCCTTGTTTTGTATGTGAACACAAGAAGGTATGTGTTTGAATTACTGTCAGTTTTTGCATCCTCATGTGTATGTATGTGAGCAGGTCTTTAACATTAAAAACAAACATTGCTCACATTTTCCAGTTTAAAATCTTGTATGAAGATGAATGTGACGTCATGCAGTTCTTTTGCAGCTGTGTACTGAGGTTCAGGAGCAGAAGTCATGTTGACCATGCATAATTAATATTACCATATTTTTCACACCATAAGGTGCATTTAAAAGGCTTTAATTTTACCAAAAATCCACAGTGCACCCTACAGTTCAATGTGCCTTGTGTGTGAACATGGTCCCAAATATTTTTAAAATAATGTTATTGTGTGGCTTGGGAGGTGCTCCACCTCATTAACTGTTTGACCATTTCCTGCTGATATAAGACAGGAACATTAGAGATTGAATATGTATTTACACTGGCAGAGAGAAACCAATGAGAGAACAACACATGATAAGCACAGTACATACACTATTAAGATTAAACCAATCAAAAACATTATGTAATACATATAGTCAGTGGTGACTTGTACATAGGGGCCACAGGGGCTGGGCCCCACTAAAAATTTGACGAAAATATGTGAATTTTTAAAGAGAAACCTTATATTAAATATCAAAATGTTTACATGCATGCCAAGATAACAGTTAACTGAAAAACAATGAGAAACAATGAGAAATTTAGGTAGTCTATGAATGGAACTTTTTGACATTTCATTAATTGTTTTGCTGGCCCCACCATTAATGAAAGCCACGAGCCACCACTGCATATAGTACATATTGCCAAGTGACAAGTGGTTTATTGCTCCCAGCAAATGTACTGTACTTACTGCTTGCTGCATGTTTTAATATCTGCCCTTTAATATGGTATGCCATATGTATGGGTTAAGTACAGAAATAGACCCCATAATTGAGAATGTGCCTAATGAGATGGTGCACCATATGGTGCAGAAAATACAGTAATTAACTATTATTTTGCATATATTTATATGTTTTCATTGTAAAGTGAAATATTATTTACAGTGTTACCTTGATTTTAAAGCTGTTGTCGTCATCATTTCATCATCGTTTGGAAGGCCATTCACTTCAGGTCAGACCTAAACAGGACTTGGCCTGAAGGTTTATTTTTTTACTACCCCAGAATGTTCTACTGCCCAGATCAGATGCAGTGGTGGTGTTAAGCCAACATCAAGTTTCATCATCCAATACTGTCAGACCTCATGTTACCTTATGATGCCTGATGTATGAAGCACATTATTTGGACATTGTCTGGGCTTTGTGTAATGACGCCGCACTTGCAGTTCAGGAAAGGGACAAGACCCTGTTTGTGCATGGATGAATGGAATCCCCCAACACCAGTTTGCAGGTGATTGAGCTTGGCCCAAGCTGTTTGTGGCAAGCTCATCTCAACAGGCCTGGCACTAGTCCTGTGTATAAAAAACTAGTTCTGAGTCCTGGCACTAGTCCTGAGTCTGTATATACTCTTGCTGCACTCCTCCCTTTGTCCATTGAGAAGCGGGGATGCCAAGTCGGGCAAGGTTGTTTAATAGATTTCACACAGCTGGCAGAAATAGGTGGCTAGATCTTAGTCACTCTTGGTAAGCATCTTAGGACCCACTTAAAAAATTATACAGGGTGGGGACTTCAAATTATCGTCATAGCTTGCTTTTTAATTACAAGGACATAAAACGGTCAATTTTGAAGATATTTATTTCAAATAAAAGGCAGAATAAGGATATGATGCAAGAAACACATTTTACTTGACATAGTTGCCCTCAGCCTTGATGACACACTCAATCCTGGTCCTGAAGCTCCCGCAGGCCTTCTTCACCATCTACCTGGCGATGGAGATGCATTGCTCCTTGATGGAGGCGATGAGAGATGCCTTGGTGGTATGAGGGCATTGGTTAGTTTAATTCTCCAAAATGCCGCAAAAGAAATAATTCATTGGGTTCAGATCTGAGCTACTGAGAGGCTATTTGTCCTTGGTTACAAAGTTGTAGCAGTGCTGGTCCAGCCAGGTGAGGGAGCGTTTGGAGACATGACAAGGCACACTGTCTTGCTGCCATACCCAGGGCCTGTTTTGGGCCACCTGCTTGATCCAGGGTAACACCACAATCTCTATGACCTACAGATAGATCTCAGTATTGACCCTAAGACCCATCTCAAAGATGTGTGGCGGCATCACGTCCCTGTCAGAGCTGATCACACCAAAGACCATGACTGTGTTAAGAAACTTGGTTGTCATTACTCTGGGCACATTGTTGGGGCACATAGCAATCCATTGATGGTTCTGCCTGTTGTGGGCCTGGTCCTGGAAAAAATTCTTCTCATCAGAGAAGAACCACAGCATGTTGGACTCCTTTGGGTGCTTCAGCTTGTTGAGGAGCTTGGTAGAGTTAAGCAGCCTTCTTTCCTTGGTTGCCTGGGTCAAAAGCTGGCCAGTTTGCATTCTGTAGCTTTTGCAGTGCAAATCATCGTCTACACATCATTGAATTGTCCTTTCATCAGCCCTCAGTTCAGCAGCCATAGATCTCATGGACTTGGAGGGGTTAATGTTGATCATGGCCTCAACCCTTTTGACAAAATCTGCATCTCTCAACTTCCAGCAGTTGTCCAGAGACTTTGGAGCTCTTGTGATAACTCCACGAGGATCCTTACTCTCCTCCAACTTCTTATGAGTATGCTGGATGGTTCTCATGTCGACCCCAAGGGTGTTGGCAATGGTTCTGTTGTCTACTTCGCCATTGTTGTGAACCAGGGCCATGACCATGGTACATCTCACTTCTACTCCAGTGAACAATATTTCCAATAACTCCGTGTATGTTCTCTTCATAGTGTCAAACTCAACACTGGTGATTACCTTATTTTTATAGCTATCCAATGATATATTACACTTATGTAATCTGAAAAGTAAAATAGAATATATCATGAATATATGAAGACGGCAATTTGAAATCCCCACGCTGTACAGGATATAATCAAGGTCCAGGGATCCATGGTAAGCCAAAGAGAGTGTTTTTCTTGTTGGCAAAGCTCAGATGGCTGAATCCCTGAAAGTATGGGTAAGTGGTCCATTGTAGTGGGATGCAGGCATCCAATGACTATGTGCAAGGTGTCATTCTGGACACTGTCTATAAGGCAAGTGTGAGCACTGCAACACCAGACTGGTGCACAGTACTCAGTTGTTGAGAGTAGACCAGAGATAGGGCAGCTGTATGCAGTGTTTTGGCACCAGCACCTCGTCCTGAACCTACAAGTTGCCTCAGCTGTGTAATGCACAAAGATAGTTTTTGGTCAATGCCACTAGATGGTGATGAAATGTGAGCAATCTGTCCAGTTTTTCCCCAAGAAAAGAAGGGTTGGACAGAACAAAAAAAGTCTATTGTTGTTGTAGACTTTTAGCTCATGTTTGGTCTCTTGGTTATTTAAATGAAAGGCTGTTGTCACCATCTTAGTGTGACTGAGCTTCAACCTCCAAGTCTAAACATATGCTAAAAGTGCAGTCATGTCTTGACTTAAAGTCCTCTCCAAGTCCTTACAGTTTCTAGAAGAGTGCAGCAATGCTAGATTATATGCATAAGCAAAGTGTGTAAGATTTTAAAGTCAAAAAATTTTTCTGTGTCCCAGTATTTTTTTTGAAACACAGGTTCAAATGGCTCTTTGGATAGTAAAGGTTGCCAATCCCTGGGCTAAAAACATCTAGAATTTAACACATTGAAACATACTTTTCAAATGTGACTTTTTACTCTTATCAGCGAAACATTACATAGTAAAACAAATTTTGGTATTGCAATCTACTTTAACACTTGAAAGACAAGCTATCAATTTTGACTGCTTTTAAATTTTGTTTTTCTTTTTACAGTGTTGGCTTTTAAAATTCGACTTTTGTCTCCCCTTTGTTTTCCCATTTCAAGTTAAATCTCAACTTGATAGTTGAAACTCTTGCATTGATCATGTGTTGTGACGCTTCTCTCATACAACCAATCATCTTCATCCAGCTTTATTTCAAAATCAATTAAATTTTTCTTTTCTTCATTCCAACGTTTATCTCCTGATGAGTATCAGATGAAAAGCTTTGAGATGAGTTTTTTTTAGTTTACCATATTCCCAAGGACAGTTAAAATATATCGGACTTTGCATCCTGTGTGTTACTGTGTATCTAAATTTTAATGTAGAGTGCTTATCTAATTTGTATCTTTTTTTTTTTTATGTGGATCATACTTGTGGATTTCTTGTTTACTTAAAAAGTAATTTTCTTCTTGCTTGTTTTGTAATGGCAAAGTAATTGGACAAAACATTTCTGAAATTCATTAATGCTAGTCTACAAATGGTATTGACTAACAAGTGATTAACTATTTTATTCTTGATTAAAACTGTTATTTTTTTGACTTAACTATGAAAAAGGTTTTTCATCCCAGACCCATTTCTTGCTCTGTTTTTTTGTACTGCTGCTAATACTGTGTTTTTCTGAAAATGAGACAGGGTCTCAAATTAATTTTCTTTTGAAAAATAACACTAGGGCTTATTTTTGGGAATGTCTTTTATTTTCATTTATCAAAATCAAAATTACAAAGTAGAGAATTATGAGAATTTCAAATATAGAAAATATGAAAACTGATCTATATCTATTTTCTTATAAATAACACGTTTTTATTTAAAAAACTGCTAAACATAGATTATTAAAAAATGACCATATCATCATCCTCTGGAATGTCTTGCATGTCACTAGATTCAGAAATTTTAATAGAGTTTTTATTTAACTGAATTTTCTGGCAAATTTTTGCACCTAAACTTTCATGTCAAGCTATCGACTATGTCTTATTTTAAGGGTAGGTTTTATTTTCGGAGAAACATGGTGTTAGCAGAAATCTAGTTTTCAGGTTTCAAGACGTGCAAAGATACTTTTGCTCTGAGAAATTGCCACTTGGCTAAGAAAGAAATTACCATTCTAATGGTTACTATTCACTTTAATATGTATAAATAATTTTTAGCCAGATTAATTAGTTTAGATTCTCACTGAAAAGTTTTCAGAAACAGTTGGCATCAACTGACATAACAAACTTTGTAACCAAAAAAAAAGTGATGTAATAACAATACATTACTGCTCCTTAACTAATTTTATTTAAGAGAGATAAAATAAGTTATCCTTTTACTTTATTGCATGTCAATTTGATTATATTATAAAGTAAATTATAAACCATACTTTATAAAACCATGTAAAAAATTTATTTTATGTCATTTTAAAAATTTTAATTTTTATTTTTAAGATCTTAACTAACTGTTTTATATTTTTAATTTTTTGATTAATGGAAGTAACTGCTACTTTCTCACCATTGTCTCCCAAAGTTGTTTCTAGCACTAAAGATGAAATTAAGACAAATAATGATGATGATTCTAATTTAACTTTGTTTGGTCAACTTAGAAATGCTCACCAAGTAAAGACTAAAAAAATGTCACGAAAAAGAAGGCATAGTGCTGCTGAAGATTCAACAGTTCCTCAGTCTTCTGATATTAAAAACCAAAGTGCAAAACATCGTCGTCAGTCTTCTGCTTATACAAGAAAGGTTTATGCTGGAGATATAATCTTGCCGACCAAATTTCTTCTTGGTGGAAATATACGCGATCCATTAAATTTAAATTCACTTTTAGATGAAAATGTTAACAAATCTCTTAATTCTGTTACACCATCATCTAGTCCTTTGCCACCTAGAAGTTCCAAAATTAACATTGTCATTCCAACTGATATGACTGATCCTTTGGGTTTAAATTTAGATCAAAATAACGATCTGTTAGACAACCCTTTAAATGACTGTCAGAGTGATTCTAATCCACCTACAAATTGCGTAAAACAAACTCACAAGAAAAAGAAAAAGCGTCGTAAAAGTCAACATGAAAAAGTAATTGGTAACACTTCACAGAAAATTGAAAATGCTTCTCAAACTCCAAAAGAACTTTGTGTTAGCTCAAGTCAAAAAGAAAACTTGAAAGCACCTAAAGGAAGAAAATCGAATTCGAAACTACTTAATATTGAACCAGATAGCTCACCAGCACCGGCAGAACAAAATAAAAAGCAACTCTCAATTGCTGTTCCTAAAGTATGTCCTCTATTTATTTCTGTTTGTTTTTACATAAACAGATAATAATATTGCGTTTGCTGTGTATTTCTATTTTAGTAAAATCATCTTTTTACATTTAGTAAGAATGCTACAATTAAACAAATTACATCTATTTCTTTGCAGCTAAAAGTCTTGTAATTAACCTTAATTTTTTTGTTTTTCTGGTAGTCTTTCTGAAAAGTTAAACAACATAAAAGTATATTTTATAAAAACAAAATGTGTGTAACTCAAAGTCAATTATTTTTGATATAAAACTCATGCAAAAATAAATACTTCAAATGTTGTACAGTAGTGAATATAATGCTTTAATTTTTCTGCATATTGTGCAAAATAATGTTTTCTACTATGTACAAAAAATGATAATAACCTACCAGTAGTATTTTTTTAAACAAAGATTATTAACTCTGTAAAGTACATATTACTATTTATGTGTTTAGATTTCTTCAACTATTATTGATCCTGTTGTTTCTCCTGTTGTCCCTCAAGATATTAAACGAAGTTCAGCAATTTTTTCTCCCAAATCCAGAAAACGAAAAAGTCTTTCTCAATCCTCAAATAAACAGACATTTCAAAGCAACAGTAATGCTGATGAAGATAAACCAATTAATGCCAGGATGAAATGTGAAAAGGCTAAAAGTGAAAATGATCTAGAGAAAACCCTTAGTGAACAGTTATTAACTGAAATCAAAGCTGCACGATTGCAAAGCAATGTTAAATCTAAAATTACTTTTCCAACTGAGCAAACGGTCCATAATACAACAAATAACTCAACTAAAAAAGAAAAACCTAATGTGAACTTTAAACCGTCAAATGCTAAGTTTCAGTATGGTAATTATAACAAATATTATGGATATCGAAATCCCCAAAAGTTTCATGATAACCGCATGGACTGCCTGAAGAAAGAATGGTTTAAAGGTTGTTAGTTTTTGCTTTAAAGTTTTTTTCAAATTTATTATGGTTTTGTTGGTGTGTTTTTGCCTGCCTGATTCTTTTTTTGGTTATGTTCCTTTTGGTCTGAGTTTGTAGATCTTCCACCTGTGATTATACAATGGTCTCTCAATATAGCTTGGGTGTGTATGCTTATTAACTGTCTTAACTATTTGACCACATTAATGTCCACTTTCAATTGATTGCAAACTAATTGCGAATAAAAGTCATTGATCAAAAAAAGATAAAGTGATTTTGTTTTGGTAGTTTTTATAACTTAGTTTTTCTAAATATCGAGTTTCTGGCAATTTAATTAGGAAATTTTTTGACTAATTGGAAGAGTTACAATTGGAAAAAAGGCCAGAAAAATTATAGTTAAATAAATTTTTCACATTTTTTTGTTTTTTGATCCTATTTATATTTTGGTAATGATTTCTTTGTGATAAATGTCACCTAAAAACCTTTATAAACAGTTAAAAGTTGTCCATGTGGTGTTTAAAAGTCCTCATTTTTTTTATTTGCATTTTAAAGTCAATCAAATTAGTTGGTTATATTTAAGAAATCAAGTTTTATGCAACTTAGTCATCCACACTTCAATTCTAATAATACTGGGTGTCTATAAAGTCCCGTTACAATAAAAAAAAATATTACAAAGTCAATCGATGAGATATTTCAAAGAGGTTTGTTTTAATTTAATTAGTATTAAAGTTTTTATTAAAATTAAAATTTTGTGTTTCAGATAAAATTTTTATGTGTTCATTGATTGTGTTTAATAAACTTTTTTAAAATGACTAGTTCTCAAGAAAAAGCACATTTTGTATCCTGGTTTATTTATGTGGAAGCTCTCTAATTACAAAGCTGTGTTTTATCACAAATTCTCACATTGTGTTTGTTTAATTTCCCTAAAACATGAAAAGTCGCCTAGTCATTAAAACAAACTCGCTTGAAGAATTTTTCATCCTCAAAAATTCGTTTCACCATGTTAACTGCAAATTCTTTTGGTTTTGGCATGTCATTTGGCTGAAGTGCCTGTAACTTTTTCTTTTTGAAAGCATTTAATTTTAATTTATGTAGAAACTTGTGCACTGTTAAACGGGGTAGTTCCAACCCTCTGGCTGCAGCACAGATAGACTTCATGCAGGAGAACAGTGAAAGGGTTGTTTTACGTACACGCTCAGTGTTTCCCTCAGATTTTCTTGGTTGCCCACTTCTCCCTGTATATAATGTTCACTGTCCCAGTCTCCATAAATTTCTAGTGCCATATTTGAATAGAAGGATGTGTTGGTGAATCTTTTCCATATTTAGTTCTATACGGTAGTTTCGCTTAATTTGAACATTTGATTTTGTCTCAATATTGCAGGATACACATTCTACATTTTCCTGAGGACTAGTCATTTAATAGAGGTTTATTAAACACATTCATTAAACTCATAAAAATTTTATTTGAAACACAAAAATTTTAATTTGAATAAAATCTTTTATAAACAATAATTAAATTAAAACAAACTTCTTTGAGATATCTCATCAATTGTCTTAGTAATAATTTTTAAAAATTGTAACGGGAGTTTATGGACACCCTGCATTACTTTAAAAAATTAGTGACTCGTGCCAAAACAAATTTATTGAAGCAAATCTGTTGCTTCAATCATTGCGTATTTTTTTTTATCTCGATTAGCCCATGTAGTTTAGATGTAATTAGTTTTATTTGTCTACTTTTATCTGATTTAAGATGTTGGCAACCGGTATAACAAATACACTTGAATGAAAAATATTTATTTTCAATTGAAACACCAAGTTTCACGGGAATGTTTGGGTGCTAAATGACCAGGTTTTTATTTGTCTACTTTTATCTTGAGTAAATTTAACATGTTTGACTTGATAAAATTAATATTAAATATTTTTTTTGTCCCTCTATTTATCCTCCTGACTCGCAGAAAAGCGACGGAACGCTAATTTGTTTTTATTTTTTATTTTGTATTTGGTAATGTTGTCTGATGGCAAAACAAACTAATGTCTATTTTTCTGATGTCTGTCTGTCTGTTTACATTGGATAAGCAGTTATCCCGACCTGCTTTTAGAGATGCCAAGATATTGCTGTCTGCTTGTAATTTAATAGAGATATGACTTTAATTTAGAACTACCAAGCAGGGGAAAGTGCCGTAAAGTGTCTTTCCCAAGGACACAACAGAATGGCGTGAGTAGGTTTTGAACCGAGACCATGTCAATCGCACTAAAGGCTCTCTAACCCAGGGGTCTTCAAGGGGGCCATGGGGCATTTACCGGGGGAGGGGGCCCATGGGTAGAAGCCTTTTTGTATCCTCACAAGTCTTTTGAAAGAAAAAGGAAGACATCAGAGACAGTTTCAAAGTGATGACCTTTTTTTTATTGATCTTCATTTGACTTTTGGGTCAATACTCTAAGCAGTGGGCTACGGGTGTTTGAGACTCTTTGAAAAGAGGCACACACTACTAAAGTTTGAGAACCACTGCTCTAACCACTCGACCACGCGGCCGACATATCAAATCAAATTAAAACATATACACCTAAAGCACCTTATTAAATCAAATTAAAACATTTATCAAAAAACATTATCTCTATAAATATTCTGTTCTTTTTTTGATTTTCAGATAAAGATGTTCTTGACGTCGGATGTAATGTCGGTCATTTTACTCTCTTAATCGCCCGAGATTTTTCGCCCCGAAAGATCGTCGGGGTCGACATCGATGAAAGTTTAATCAACAGCGCTCGAAGAAACGTTCGTCACTACGCTACTGCTGAAACAAAGTGCGAAATTATATAAGAGTTTTATCAGTTTTCTCTTTGCTATTATTTCCATTTTTCATTCACCTAACAATTATTTGTTCTTCTTACTTTCTGGAGAATGTAGACGTTTGCCTGACCTGTTTTGGGAGCTGCCAAAATATTCCTGTGGGGTTGAAATCTTTTTAGTTGGTTTTTCAAGTTTATATTTGGAGGTGGTTGTTGATGCCGCCAAATCGAGGAAGTGATGTAATATAGCTTTTTCAAGACCACAATAGTGTGACGTGTGTCGGGTTGAATCGAGTTTATGTAAAGCACGGTTTGGCGCTTCGCGTTGCGCAACCGCGCTGTCGACAACAAATTTATGGATTGTAGTTGTGATTTTTTGTTCTTTAATAGTTTGATTTGATTAACTAGGTCTTGTCGTTACTGAGGTTAAAATTCTTTTTCTTGGCTTGTAAATTCTGATTATTAATTAGCTTTCTTGCCTTCGATGCTAGAGATCTTGGATCGATTCCCGGATCGATCAAGTCTGACCCAGTTGTTGCCACGTTGTTGCGATTACGTAAGTGGCTTTGTTGTTCCCCTTGCACCATGTTCTCAGATAGGCCCCGCAAACTCATTGCATGTTTCAGCGTATGAAATGCGTATAATCAATTTCTGATTTTGGTCTGCCAAATTTTAACTTTTACGATTATTGCTGACAACAACCCAACTGTTAAAAATTTAGTCTGTTTATGTTATTTTAAAATATACATTAAATATTCCGTTTAATTTGGTTTCAGACCGCCTTCAAAGCTTTCAAGATACCCCGAGTCGATGCAGGCTGTTTATGGCCCGATCATTGGACCCCCAATAGAAAGCGCAAAAGACGACAAAGTTAATTTTCCAAATAATGTCATATTTCTTCAGGTTAGTTTCTTGAGTTTGTTGAATTGTGACGTTTTTCTTGATTGCTGCTTTCGGACAGACCACAGGAAGTATTTGTAACTGTAAAAATAATCTTTTTTTAAATTAAACAGTTTACTTTTTGATTTTTACGGTTGGTTGAAATTGACTTGCAAATTTCAATTTGTCTTAAGACACATGGATTTTTGAATTTGTATGTTCTTTTCTGTTATTTCGCTTCAATGTTGGTCAATTTATTGGTATTTTTGCGCTTCTAGAAGGAAAATGTACTAAAAGCTTTAAATCCAAAATATTGAAACTACAAGCCCGCGTTCGTTGACATTAAATCGCGCTTGCAATCCGTTTTTATCGAATATTTGAGCAATTCAAGTATGTTTTTCCTTGAGCGATTTCAGTTAATTTGAATTTTTTTTTCGAAAAGCTTGTTAAAGGGCTGCGAAAAACTTAATAGAAATTGTTACTTCTGATTTTTTTAAGGAAAAACTGCTGTCTGTCTCTAGAAAGAGGTATATCAAATATTTGAACGTTTGTACATTTTGCAATAATCATGACTATATTCTGCCCCATTGTATACTGCTAGTTACAATTCTATCGTTCGATCGAGATTCATGTGCGAACGCTTCAGGGTAATTACGTCCCGGAGAAAGATGAAGTCTTGCAATGCCAGGAACCGGAGTATGACGTCATACTGTGCATGAGCGTCACCAAGTGGGTGCATCTGAACTGGGGAGACGACGGCCTGACAAAAACCTTCAAGCGTTTCTTCAAACAACTTCGTCCGGGTGGGAAGCTTATTCTCGAACCGCAGGATTGGAAATCTTACGCGAAAAAGAAAAGCCGTTTAACGGTGGGTTGATGCATTGCTGTGGTTAACGTGATCAGATTGATGCATTGCTGTGGCTGTTGTTGGCGAATTTTCTCGCAACTCACCGGATACCGACATTTGTCATTGCGTAGGATTGTTAAAACCAATTATTTTGTCTTATGGCTGACCGAAATGCACATTGGGTTTCTGATGATGATGTACAAGTTGTTGGTCAGGGTTGTTCAGTTGTTCATTCTGGGTCTAAAACAATCAGAAATGTTTTTTTTTAATCCCAGGCTGCTGGAAGCTGTATTAATACTGGCCAAATAAAAAACTTGTAAAACAAGGCTAGTAAAAATACCCCTTTCACTGGCATTGCGATAAATATTTAAAATGGAGACTTACTGAATAAGTTGTTGATATTTTGTTGTGTAAATAACCAGCCAAACTAACAGCAAATATTGTTCCTTGGGCGCTTTTCCGGAATGGAAATTAAAGTTAGTTGCTTTTCATATTAATGCGTAGGATTCGGAATTTCAAAATTATCTTGTTAACTTTTTAGACGTAAACAGCAAACAAATTCTTATATATTCACGCCACCAATATTCCACAAACTTCACATTCGTCTGCTTTGAATGACTTCTCAATAAATCTTTTTATTTTTCAGGAAACGATTTACAATAACTTTTACGCCATTAAACTAAAACCAGAATCTTTTCCTCGTTATTTAATTGAAGAAGTCGGATTTGAAAAAGTCGAATTTTTAAAGCTGCCTGAATCGCAGAATGGAAAAGGTTTGTTTATGCTAAAGGCAACAAAAATTATTTCGTTTATTGAATTGAAATGTATGAAGCAGGTACTACTCGGTAATTTGATTCGTTGTCATGCTGGCAGTTGTTCAATGATTCAGTTTTGAATGCGACAAAAAAGCTGATATTTCCTATAACAACTTTATACATAAAAAGTGCATATGCTTTACGGCTACTAAAAAGATAAAGCAATGTTGACTTTAACATAATCCGCAATAGTTAACTCTATTCTTTTTGCTTCTTTTTAACTTAAAATTAGTTATTTGAATCGCTTGCAATTTTAAGACCGCTTGTTTGGTTGAGTTGCCACTTTATTGTGTTAAGTTGAACGTCTTTCTCCGAATCAGAAGAAATAAGGAGATAAAATCATAGCAAACTGTATAAAGCTTCTAGAACTGTTAAAAATTTTCCGTATTTTTTCTAGGATTTCAGCGGCCCATACAACTTTATTTCAAGCCTGAGTAGTGGATGCTCGTGGTCACACCATGCTCGGCTGAAAGCGAGAGAAGACGAAAGATGAAAATCGTTTCTTCGACGTAATCGATGGTTCTGATTAGATAATACAAGATGCTCTTGTCTGCTTCAAACTCATTACAGATCCTTGTTTATCATCTTGCGTTGGTGTCGTATTACAGAAAGATAGTTGTGCGCTGCTATCTTGTTTTTTGGGACTTGCTTTGTATGGCTTGAAAAATAAAAGTATTTTTGATGTTAGTGGTGTACAAATCAAAATACGTTGTGATCTAATTAAGGCTACAGCTTCTATCGGAGTTCCTAATTGTTAGAAAAAAGTTTTTTTTACTTCACATCCAAAAACCAAACAGTTTCTTAAAGCTTTGGCTATACGCACCCTCTCCATCAAAAACAAATTGTTATGGCTATGTACTTCGCGGTATTTTGAGTAACAAATTTTTTTTAACTAAAAGATTAAAGCAGAGGTGGCCAAACCGTTTACATGTTTGTGTCGCACATCCAGTGTTTTTTTTTAAGGTTTGGCTTGAAAACCTCTAAGCAATTTTGAAAGACCGCTAATTTTTTTTCTTATCGTTCCTGAGAGTACTTAGCTTAGTTTACACTATTGTAGAAGCAGATTTTGACAGACCGCTAGACAATTTTGAGAGACCGTTTCGGTTCCTCAAAACGCCTTAAAAAAAACACTGCGCACATCATAAAACCTAACTTTTAAAGAACCACAACACAAAAATCTGAAAACATCATTTTATTTACTGATATAAAAAAGCAAATGAATAATACTAATTGACTACAGTAATACTATGAGTCTGCATTTGGGCTGCAAGTTGTATAAAATTTGGTTACTAAGATGTGGCTGTTCCGAGACAAGGGTTAATTTGTCAAAGGTTCATACTGTTTTAAATTGACAAACTTCCTCAAAGAATAAAGTAATTTACAGCAGTATGTCATACTGAAGACAGAAATCAACCTGATGCTTGTTTCTAGAAATCAACTGTAGTCAGGGATGTATAAACCATTTTTAAAGTGAGATTTTCCTGCAGCTCCAGTGGTTACATTTCCACTGCAGGTGCGTCAAACACCAATGGTTGTGATATCAGACATCCATTGGTGACCACATCAGTCTGGCTTGTCAACTGGCTTACAAAGAAAAACCAAGCTTTAGTTTTTTCAGATCTGTAAACCTAGGCTGGGAATTATAAAGCAGTTCTTGCAGTTTGCCTTTGTATCTTCCAATTTCATGTCAATTATTTTGATATAAGGAAATACATTTATCCTTTTCAGGTCAGAAGAATGATAAAATGCTTTGTACAGAAAATTTCTTTGAAAACTTTTGAGTTTACTTTGAAAGGTCTGAAATAAGATGACCTTTGCCTTGAAATGCAGAGTTTAAAATTTGTAAATAGTTCATTATATAAGTAAAAAACATGAGATCTTGCAACCACTCATCCTCTTCCAGTTGAGGATAAGCTTTATTTTGTTCATTAAGAAACATAGTAATCGACTCCAACAGTTCAACAATCTTACAATGCAGTAAAATGAGATGTAATTGGATTTATCTTCAAGACTCAAATTGTCAATAAAATTTCTGAACTCCCGGTGGTTTTTAAAGTTTTTATGTATGAAATTTACAATCTCAAAAACAGTTTTTCTACCCTCTTCATAATTAAAATATCTTGTTTTTAGGTGTTCACGACAAATTAAATAGTAAATAGGAAGAAAATCTGGAAAGCAGCGGTGATTGTCTCCAGACACGTTTTTCGGAGTCTCAGTCTTGGTGTCGGACCACTGCGCCTCGAATCCAGGTCGAGACATTGCAGCGATGTGTGCAAATTTCACAGATGTAATATGTGATGATTTTTAATGAAAATACGTTATTTGTACGTTTTTTAGCCATGAGCCTTTTTGGAAAAATTTCTTCGACTCTACAACCTTGGTTATAAGTCACACACTTAGCAACTAGGGAGAATCCAGCAGATAAGGAGCGACACCCTCTTAAAATTTTACAAAAAATATAACATTAAAAATAGCCTTTCGCAATCGTAGATGCAAAATTAGCATTTAGCCTTTTCTTGTCCGCAATTAAGAGTAGATTAAAATTGAAAATTTTTCATTCTTACGCAGGTGACACTCAACCGCTGACTTAAGCACTTTTTTCTGTTAAATTAATGCGTACTATAAGTGTTGGAAATTATGATAGATTACAAGCGATAGCTTTAGACAAAATGACCACAATTCTTAAAGAATCTCGATGTTTTTGGAAAGCATGAATTCGAATTAAGATTCTCTTTTCATTCTTCCCTTGACTTTCAAAAGCGATAAACAATTAAGCACATTTCAAAGCATTTTTTCCAATAAAAATCTTTTTTAATTTTTGTTGAATTTTTTCGTTTTTAATTTTTGTTGAAAAATAGCCCCCAAACCAAAACTTGAGTTTAATTTTGCAAATAAAAGGCCAAATTTGGCTATCAATATATAATCAAATTTGTTTTCGGTTTGCACTTCAAATTGATGTCCAAAAGATGACCTGTCCAAGTACTCGCCGTATTTTTGCTTGCTTATTTTTGAATCATTCAAATGATAAATATGACTATAGCTTTCAGCAATTAACCGAAAATCATAGTCGGAATGCCAAAGAAAAACACGAATTCCATACCAACTCCAGCACATCTAAAAAAGCGACTCCGGCTTCACCATATTTGTAAAACTACTTTAGTTCCACCTGCAACCGAAAACATGCGACTCCGACTTCCGACTTTGACTCCACAACCCGTGTCTCGTCTCAGTCTAGGTACTCCGAAGTCTGGTCTGGGTCTCATTACTCCCAAATTTTGTCTCGTCTCGGTCTCAAAGCACCGTGTCTCAACACTCCACCTCTGCTAAAAAGTTATCATCATTTTTTATAAGTCCGATTAGCCCTGCCTTGCTTCCTAATATTGCGGGAGCTCCATCGGTTGCAAACTTGCAATACGTACAAGTCTATTCAGCGAAACTTCAGCATTTGTTAAAATAATGTCAAGTGCATTTTTAATATCTATACCACGAGTTGTTTTTTTAATGCGATAAAGTTCAAAGCTTTTCGTTTGCAAGTAGATCAAAACATGTGTAACGAACTAATACAGCCAGCTAGTTGCGAGTTGTGTGTAACGAACTAATACAGCCAGCTAGTTGCGAGTTGTCTTGCAACGTCTAAAGCCAAACCTAATGCAGAGAAATTTTTAGAATCATTTTACAACTTGCCTTCAATGTCAACATTAACCCGATATACTCGTCTTTCTACTGTGTGTCGTGAAGCTACAATTCGGAATATCAACCTCTGAAGTTTCGTGTTGTTAGGGTCTAAAACTGCAACAATTTCAGATATATTTTTCTTAACAAATTCGCCATTTGAATACGGATATTTATTCCGGGCAATATTTCATGACAGGCCTATCACAAAACTGACTTCAGTAGTTGGGTCAGATTTCTTACCAAAAATTTTCAACAGTGCCTGCGGCGAGTTTAGTAAAAACTTTTACTCCTTAAGCTTGTTCCTCCGTAAGTTCGAATTGTATGGGTAATTTGGCCTAATGGCACAGTTTTTGTGTTTTGCTTCATAATGAGCGTTTCCAATTACTAGTTTTGTCATGATTGAGTAAAACATGATAGATAAAAAACACAAGTTTACCTCCAATACCAGTAGGCTAAATTCAAACTCTTTCTCCCAATCATTTTGGTTTCAAAGTACTATTTTCTTCTTCGTACTTTCTTTTTTTGCTGTTCTTTGTGATGAATATTTTCTTAACACAACACTCAATTCAATGCAGTAAAAAATAAAATTTTTTCAAAAGGTTTTAAAGAGCGGCAGTTTGGCCACCTTTGCAATAGACTGACACGCGTTGTGGGAGATTACTTAATTCATCGTTACTTCCCTCAATACTACGTTAATTATTTAAAATCATAAACTGCATCACAATTATGCCATTTATTTTAAAAAATGTGACTGGTAATCATGGTTTTATTTCCCAACTGTACTTACTTAAAAAACGCTTTTCCATTCCGCCTGTTCAAAAAGTTTAAACTCCACCTATTTAAAATTCTTCGACTTCACGAAATCTGAAAACACGGCTCCGACTACATGAGCTTGGTAATAAATCACACTTCTTTTTGAAATCTTTTGGCTATATATTTATTCATAATTAATTATACTCTATATTTCTATTTAGGCTACGCTCCTGACTCTAAGAAATCCTCGTGGGTATTATGGTTAGTACAAGCATCAAGCGATTACCACGACCTGCTAATCGAATGCTATACATGCGGGGCCGCAAGGAATCAGAAAGTGTATCAATATCAGTATCAGTATCTTTTATTTCTGCTCCGCCACAATAAAAACAGAAAGAAATAAACAAACATAAAACTATAGAAGAAGAAGAAAAAGCCAGAAAAAGTGTTCAGAAAGAGCTACATTTTCTCAAAATTTTCAAAATTGCAATATAAAAAGTAGCATTCCGCAATTGAAATTGCCGAGTTAGCATTTCATTTGTTTGATTTTTTTCTAGTTTGTAATTAAGATAAAAAAAATTTAACCAAACTGCAGAATGGCAATTACAACGATCTTGCGAAGCGATTATTATCACTGGGACTTGCTTTATATTAAATGATCACAAACAGCGAATGCTAGTCTACCTTCTAAATTAAAAAAATAGTTGTCACTCAACGTCACAAAAAAAATATCCCGTTGGACCTATTCTTGCTTTGCAAAGTAGTTTTAAAATCTTAGCTCATTTTTTTATTTATTTATTTGTTCAAATCAAACTCACGGTCCATAACAGAAAAAAAACAAAACAAAAACAAAACAAAACAGCAAAAACTACACAGAATAAGAGGCACATAGAAAAAAAAAATATAGCCTACTTGCACCTCTCCGAAAACATTCTACAGCTTAAGAAGATAAAATTTTTTTATTGTTATTTCGACGCTGATCAAAGCATATTGTTTTTTGTTAGCTCAAAGTATATTATGAACATTGATGGTGACAGAAATTACAGGCGATACCTATAAACAAGAGCCAACAATTCTTCAAGAACGCCAAATTTCTTGGGAGGTTTAAATTCCAGTAAAGAACTTTTTTTAGTCGTCCTTTGACTTTCAAAGACAATAAGCATATTATATTTCGATTGACGTACTTTTTAGACTTTTTCTAACTTAGTAATAAAATTAATAATAAAACAAGTTTCTATCCCGCTCAGGCAAATAATTACATCAAAGATGTGGTTGCATCAGAGCGGTAGTAGAATAAAAGTGTCAATAAATAAATACTGGTTTAGGTTTGGTAGATACTAATAAAGATAAAAAACATGCAAAACATCAAAACCTTCAAATGTACAATATTTGTACATTTAATACAAAGAAAGTAAAAAAGTAAGTAACGATTTTTTAATCTTTGGTTGAAATTTTTAAAACCGCCCCAAAACCAAAATTAAAGTCCCTTTTTTAAATAGAAAACCTCATTTTTGGCCATCAAATCAGAGTAAATTTTTTTTGTTTTAACTTTTAATTCAAGTCCAATAAATGGCATCGTTGTCAAAACGTAGGCGTATTTGTTTTTGCTTATTTTTGGATCATTCAGTTGGTAAATCTGACTATAGCTTCCACGCAATTTACCGAAAATTAGAGTTAGAGTTGCCGAGACAGTAACGACTCCGACTCCAGCGGCATCTCTTTTTATGGCCCGCTTCTAGTGAACTAAACAAGAGTCAAGCAAAAATGTTAAAAAGATAATTTTTTGTGGTTAAATAAGAAACAATTTTAAAGTTGAACAAATAAATCATATTGAAAAACTGCTTTTAACCTGCTTAACAGTTTTCTATTCTTCTTCTATTTTTGCTATTTCACACTAGATTAGATAGTTTATTCACCAATGCGCACAACAATACATATAAATACAAACAGCAAGCAAACAAAATTTGCACACTAATTAAATTCAGACTACAAACAGTGGCAATTTGTTCATGATGCTTGTTGAACTGCTAGTTAAATACGAAGATTTGCTGTGGAAATTAGCTTAAAACCTTAAAATGTTTTCAAGTAAGATAAGGAAGGTTAATTGTAAAAGAAGACTGTTCAGCAACAAGTGGCGCAAAAAGTACGTCCATATTCAACAAAATGAAAATAATGCACTTTTTGCTTTTCGAAAAGCGCCAACGTAACTTGTCTGATTTGCCAAAACATTATAGCAGTAATGAAAGAGTTTAATATTAAGCGTCACTATTGTACAAAGCACGCAGCCAGATATGATGATATTGAAGGTCAATTACGGTTTGACGAAATAGAGCAGTTTAAAAAGTCTTTGAGCATGCAAGAGGTATTTCATGCATATGAAAAAGACGCTGAGCTTGTTACAAAACTGAGCTTTGAGATAATTCAGAAAAAGAAAAAGCTTACAGTGATGGTGAATTCATTAAGAATTATATGGAGGTGTTCACTAGCAGTGCGTTTCCAGAAAAGAAATGTGTAGTGGAGCAACTAAGTCTGGCTCGGTTTACAGAGGTAAGGCGAATATTTCAAAAAATATTGAACTTTCTTTAAAGCAGAAAATAAGCAAATGTTCTGCTTTTAGTATTGCTTTGGGCGAGAGTACAAACGTTAGCGATACTGCGCAGCTAGTTTTTCAGTTATCATTAATGTTTTAACGTTACGTATAAATTAATTGAGAAATTATTTTTACAATACAAGTAATAATAGCAGCAGCTGTTATTGCATAATACTGAATTCTCCGGCCCGCAGCATTATTTTTATTGTACGTTTTGGCCCATTGACATAAATAGTTGCACGTCCCTGATTTAGAATATCGGCATCAGTAACTTCTCTTTTTTTGTCGATCGCGCTCGTCAAACTTTACCGCGTCATGTTGTTTGAGCGAGAAGCAGTAAACGCGATTGGATTGATCAAAAGCGCAATACGTACGCGCGACTGACTTTAGTTTTAATAAACATAAGAAAAATAAATGGTTTTGTGAAATAGAGCGTAACTGATTAGCGCCACAGTGTGCTCTAGACGTTTTGAAGAAAAAAACTTCAAGGTGTCATCAACTGACAAAAAGTTAAAAGATGCCAGTCTAGAAAGGCATGGCAATTGCAAAGATTGTGTTTAAAGCAAACTGGAATGCCATCTATTTTTTCCGGATTATCTAGTCACTAGAATGTCAAAACTTCGCTGTCCAGAAGCATACAACCTCATCTTCTTTACGTGCAGAAATGACAAGTAAAAGATTCGAAAAACAATATAATGATTTTTATGCTCAAGATGCTATTACAAGCTTAAGCACCTTAAAAAATAAGTTGATAATTTTTTTTTTCGAATGATTGCTGCAGTGTAGTTCAAACAAATAAGATTGTTTTTATTGCTTTAAATTTGATGAAATATCTTCCGCTCCGAAATTGCTATTTTCTTTTTTTTTCTTTTTATTTATTTTATTTTATCTCTATATTTATCCTCCTGACTCGCAGGAAAGCGACAGAGGCGCTAATACGTAGGGTAGGCAATTACCCCGACCTGCTTCCGGAGATACCAAGATATTGCAGTCCGCTTGTAATTTAATAGAGATAATTTTTCTATTGTTTTGCATAAGGATTTAACAATTTTTGTGTTTATAAATTCGTTGAAAATCAATTAAAAGCATTTCCAACATTTGTTAGATCATGGCTGCTTGAAAAGTACTTCTCTCTTTTAAACCCTATTGCTCATTGCATAATGCTATGCAATAATGCCAATGACAGTGATCAAATGTCAAGCATCCAAAGACTTGCTGATAGAGACCCAACATATTCCGTCAAGCCTTGCTGCACACCTTACTTTGCGCTTGTGGCATTAGGTGGCCATGGTGATCTATATGATCCCACGCAATATTGCTTTGCTACAAGTGTTTTAGGAGTTATAGGCTTATAAAAAAATTAGTGCCGATCAAAATACTCTGGAGAAGTTTTTTTCCAATGCATTTGTTACGATTCTTTCCGAAATCGTTGCAGAAAATACTGATCATGCCGTTTTGGTCTAGCAGAACTGTCGTAAAGAACATTGCAATTTAATTTCAATTGTACAATCTCTATTCAACTTTTTTCTTAAAAATGTACTTAAGCGACTCAACCAATGCGGAGCGGAACTTCTTACAAAGACGAATTGTAGTCTACGAAAACTTTAAATCTACACCTAAGCACTAAACGAATTTTACGATTTATTTTGGATTTTGCGGAATTTGACAGCGTCATTGTTCATAGTTAAAGCTTGATTAAAATTTTTTGCAAATATTGTTGCAAGATTGTCGTGTTAAATATTCTTTTTACTATTATTAGTAAATGTTTTGTTAGATGCAACTCCTTTTTTTGTCCGTTAATAACACTGTAATTATTATTATTGCTTGTAAATTGATCAGCACAGTAATAGTTTAAGTAGTAGAACAAAACGCAATTGATTTGTTCACACTTCATATAGCATCACTGTTGTCAGCGAGAAATTGAAGCTAAGTGATCCCGATGGCAATTTTCAATTTTGTACCCAAGGAATCGTAATCTACATATTTTCAACCGATCAAAAATCCAAAATTTTTTCTCTGCTCGTAAAAATTCTGTCACTCAGCTCTTGGAGCGATAAAGGAGCTCTCCATGTTAGTTGTCATGGCAAAGCATTTTTTTAGCGACTTTTTATGATGATAAACAAACCAATCTGTTTCATATATAGCGTTTCCAAATGTACCGAAAAATAAATATGATTGATTTACAAATGTACCGAAAAATAAATATGATTGAACTGTAAAGAGCTGAATGGAAATTTTTTGACCAGAGAAAAAATTTGGATGTTTTATAGATTGAAAATATTTAGATTACAATTCCTTGGGTACAAAATTGAAAATTGCATCCCGATGTTCTAGATATCCCTGGTCCGCACAAAGGGTTGTTACTTAAAACATAGAATATCATAATCTCAACAATGAAAGCCATTATGTTTCTGTTTTCTCTTGTTTCTATAGGATATCTAATCTTTAAGTTCGCAAACAGATTTTAGCAAGTTTCCCTGTTTTTGACAAATATTTTTCGCCGCAGAACTGCTTCTTTTTGGTAAGCAGCATCTCGGGAATTAAGAGCTTTCTCAATATGAAAATTTTGAAAATGTAATAAAACAGTCTTTCTGAGATTTTCATGCTTTGGAAGTGTTGGGATTTTTATGCTTTACAAGTGTTCGCACAAAATCATCTCCACCAGGAAGTGGTGTAAAAAATAATTAACTGGAGTCTTGCCATTTTCACGCAATGCTTTTTGAAATTTGCGACAACTTTGTCTTAGGTATCAAAAAATTTACGCTTTTCAGACCATACAAAGTTAGAACTCTATGACTCTCAGTATTGGTAAGTGCGATATTCTATTAGCATCTAAATTTGATGACACGCTTTTTGCAGGCAATATTATCTAACTTTAGCTAACAAAGATTTAGTTTCACAGGAAAATAGAGTACCCGTACCAGCCAAAAAAATTTGAGGTGTGGCAATACAACTTTACCCAAATTTTAATGACGTTTTTTCCAATCATGATTCTGCAGCTTTGCAAAAGTTGAGACAAAATATTAAACATTTTCATTTCAAAAATTTTGCGAAAATTAAAAAAAGTTTATCACTTTGAAATTGTGCTTAATTTCTCCATTTTTTTTCCTAAAAAATTAGTGATGACTTAAAAACGTCTTCACCTCCAATCTTAATCATATTTTTAGTTTTGAAAACTTTGTCTTGTGCAAGTAGTTTGTTAAACAAAAAATTTATTTTGCTCAAAAAATTCCTTGTCGCTGCCCGAAAAATTCTGATTTTGCACAAATCTTTGAAATCTGGGGTGGGGACGATTTCCACCCTGTCCTTCGGCTCGTACAACGATGGAGTAAATAATGAAATAAACTGTTTGCATGACTAATTTCTAAATCACGAATTATCAATAAATTTATCAAAGACAAAATTTGCAAGTTATTTATGGTGTAGCTGTTCGGCATTCTCGTCTCGCTACCGCAAACAGCCTTCTCACTCAAATTTCTTCTTGTAATCTAGAGAAACATGTTATTAAACAAAGACGTTTGACCAGAGACTTCATTAGTAGATGCGAAACTCGCTTTTTTCCTTGAACAGTAATACGCTTGAATAGCTGGATATGAATAAGCCTATTACGTTGTAAGCCAGGGTTTCCCAAACTTTTTGTTTTTCGGTACCCTTTGCACACTTTATAGCAGTGGTTTCCAACCTTTTTTATTTGGCGGCACACTATTAAGCTATTTAAATTTTCATGGCACACCCATCATATTGGTTAATAATAATGCTGCTTACCACCTGACTACCCTAACACACGAATCACAAAACATGCTAAGAAACAAAATTTTGTAATGAAAAAGAAATGAAATTGAAGGAAAATATTCTTTAATTATATTTTTTCAGCTTGTTAGTTGTTCCATTATAATAGGAGTCATCTTCTCGATCCAGGTTTTACGAATTAATGGAAAAATATCCAAATTGCCTGCTTTAACTCTGTTTCTCGATACAGAAAGTTTTTTAAAAGCAATTAATTCGTCGATCGAAGTTAGAATGTTTTCCTTTCTGCCTTGCATATTGCTGTTTAGACAATTGAGGTGTCCAAATATCTTTGTTAAATACTCTACTTCAGAAATTCACAATTCGTCGTTAAGGTATTCACAAAATCGTTCATGAAGCTCATTCACGCGTGCTAGTACTTTCCATTTTGATAACCATTTTGCTTCCGTATGCAATAGTATGTAATCTTCACACACTTTTTTTATATCGGTATTATCTGGAATGGCAAGTTTAAAATTGGTTTCAGACCATTTTAAACGTTCGGATTTCCCTCTAGTTTCTGACCATATTGGAATATAATTTGTAAATACAGCTTAATTACCACATAAGCCACAATAATGGGTTATTAAAATAATTGATATAAAATAGTAGGTTTAATAAACTTAATGATAATCATCAATCTCACTAATGACATATGTAGTAGCTTGAATAGTGCAAGTTAAGTATTCACCCTACTGAAAACAACTGCCAGCCCTACTAAACACAACTACTAGCCTAACGACTACAGCCATTCAAGGCGTATTCTTTGCCCGATAATTATAAAAAAAATCGAAATTTTTATATAAAAAGTCCACCTCTAACCGATTTTTTTAATGCATTTGAACTACTCAAACTAACGAAAAACACAGCACTGCTAATGTTTTAACATCTAATAACCTACCTAAAAAAACCTAAATTCAAGAAATTAAAGGTGAAACTTTTTGAATTATTGCTATGTCCCGTTTTGCCCCACCTTTCCCTAATAATTACTTATATTCCATCTAATTATTGCCTCACGGCATCGCTTCGCGGCACGCCAGGGTACTAGTTGCGGCACACTACTGTGACGCGGCACAGCGATTGGGAACCACTGCTTTATAGGTTTGCGTGTACTCCCAAATTTTTGTCACATTTTTAACGCTAAGCTCAACTTGCGTTGATGCATAACTTACTTTTTATAGCTAATCTGTTCATTGCAATCCTTCAAAAAATTTTAAAATCGAAAGTTTACAGTGATTAAAAGCATTAAATTTAAGTTTTATTGTGGCAGTTCTAGCACAGAAGGTTAACCACTATCTTGATTCTATTTACATTTATTTTCTTATTTAAGTAGAAATAAAAATCAAACAATTACAATATTTCACACAACATATTTTATTATAATTAAAACAGAAGCTTAACATTATCTAACTGATGTCTGCGGGAGAATAACTCTATATATTGCAATTTGTGACCAAGCCGTATCGCTGTATGAAAGTGGGCGTAATATTACGTTATCATAGGATATGAAACGACAAGATGTGAAATTCAACGATTTGTAGAAATAGAACATAAGAAAGTTAAATTTTACGTTTGAAACCGAATTTTATAACTAATAAAATGACTATAGCTAGGTTTGTGAAAAAACATAAAATTATATTTTTGGTTATCAAATTAATCACTACAGTCTTAGTTACTGAAATTTAATTTAATGTGAAAAATGTGATAATTATTTCAATTAAACTTTAAATAAACAAAATAATATAAAACACACAAAATCATTTAAGGCTATGTAATACAAGTTTCAACAAACACCACAATTGACCTAACAATGTAATGTAAATAAGCCAGCAATTAAGCCTACTACAATATGAATGAGCCTGCTTTTCAGCAACAAAATCTTGGGTACAAGGTGAAACATTAGCAAAAACACAAAAAAGATCGGGTTTTGGTGTTTTGACTTAATTTCGATTTGATTTCCACCAGCATTAAAAATGTCGATTCACATAGCGGTGATGACGGAAGCAACAACAGTGTTTAAATAGCAGGTGTAACAATGTGTGATTGCACATCATAAACCAAAAATTCATCTAACTATTTCTCAAAATACACATCGTATATAAAACCATCATGTCGGACTTTAACCAGTTCCTCTTGCGTACCCGTCCCAGCTGCAGAATTTGAGCGTTTGCAGCGAAAGAATTTCTAATGTATGCAAACTCATCTTTGCCTAGACTTAAAGAATATCCATCAATTTTCTTCTCGATTTTCAGAACTAGTCACGAAGATGTTCAATGACCAATTCTATGAAGATTTTGGTCTTAAAATGTGCATTTTAACTCAGAAGCTCAAAAGTACCTCTTGGTGGACCTATTAGAATAAATAGCCTACTGGACCAATTAGAATAAGACCAATTAGAATAAAAAAAATAAGTGGCAAATACACAGTAAATTGGTGAATGCTTGAAACATATTAAATAATGAACAATAAAAATATGTTTGTGCTTAAAATATAAGTTATTGGTGATAATTATAAGCGTGATAAATCTGCTTACCAGATTCTGAAGAAAACTAAAGCACAAAAAAAAGTAAAGATCAAAAAAATAAAAAGCCATATCTTTATTTGAACTAAGTAATTTTTCATTATTATTGCAAAGTGAATCTTAAAACGTGGTTCTTCTTTTTTTTTCTTGCATCATGCTCTTGCATCATCAAGTTATCACTGATTGGCAAGGTAGTATTGTATTCAATCAAATTATTAAAACTGAACTACTTGCCTCAACACAACGATTTTCATTTGTACTTGCTGTTTCAGCTGTGGTTAAATTCTCAGATATTTGAATAGCCTAAACTTGAAACAGCTTAGAATATTTGGTTTCAGAAATAGTGAGGTGAAAGATGTACGATAAGGACCGTGAGGAATAATTCTTACATTCTTTTGGGTAGTTTTATCAATGAACCTAGGTTTTTTGCTGATCTCAATCCCCAAGTGGTGATACAATAATTTAAATGAGAATAGATAAGACTATGATAATCTTTTTCAATGTAGCAATATTAACTATGATTCTTAATTTTAGCAATTCCAATAATGCTTTAAAACGTTTAATGTGTAGATTTTGAATATGTGGTTTTGAAGTCAACATATCATCAATTATGATCTCCAAGTATTTTGATTGATTCATTTTTCCAACTCATTCTTTCCCATGAAGATTTCGAACATGGATATCAAAGTTATAAATAAATAGCCTACTACGTTTATAGGCTACTGTATTTTATGAAATTACTTTTTACAATTGCTTAACTGCTACTGTACTGATAGTAGTTTAAATCTTTGTTCCCCTCTATTTTTTAAAACGTACCTCATCTTTATATTTATTTTCGTACACGAGCAGGTCACTGCAGACTCAATAAATGTTTTCCCAGAACAAAACTAGCCTAGATTCGTTGGTTTTTAAGTTCGTTTTACTCCGTATTTATCGTGGTCGCGTAATTAGAGCGCCGTGCTTATGATCAACATGGTCTCGGTTCAAAACCCACTTGCGCCATTCCGTTGTGTCCTTGGGAAAGACACTTTACGGCACTTTCCCCTGCTTGGTGGTCTTGGCAAGCAGTTCTAAATTACAGTCATATCTCTACTAAATTAAGGCAGACAGCAACATCTTGGCATCTCCGGAAGCAGGTCGGGGTAATTGCTTACCCTATGTATTGCTCCTCCGTCGCTTTCCTGCGAGTCAGGAGGATAAATATAGAGATAAATATAAAAAAATAAAAAAAAGTATCTGAAGATGTTGAGCATGAATCCTATTTCTACACTATCCTTAATATTTCAATGCAAGAGATATTTTTTGCTTAAACCGAACTAAATTAAAACTTGATTTTACTTAACTTTTATGCGTTTTAATGGTCGTATATTTGAGCCATATTTATAAGTACTTTATCAATCCAACTAATCTTTCTGTACAGCATAATGTGTTTCTACCATTTTTTATTTCCTAGAAAAGAGTGCAGCCTTTGCATTAGTTGTGACCTAATTATCTTTTATTTATTTATTATTGGGCCTAATAGGTCTTATACAAGTTACGCACTCTACATCAGGGTTGGGAAACTTGATTGCACTCGGGGACTGCATCCTAAATTAGAAATTAGGTGCGGGCCGCATAAAATTTTAGAGGGTAATACAGTTTTGCCCAAATTTTGTTTCCGCTTGCCCGAAGTCTCATTTGCATTGCTAAAGATATGACATAATGCGACACACTTTCGTCCCGAAAAACTAGTGTTGACTAAAATATAAAAATCATCACTTTGAAACCGCCTCTAAATACCCCGTTTTCCCCCAAAAAACTAGTGTCGACTAAAAAATAAAGATCATCACTTTGAAACCGCCTCTAAATACCCTGTTTTCCCCCAAAAAATTAGTGTTGACTAGAAAAGAAAGATCATCCCTTTGAAACAACCTCTAAATACCCTGTTTTCCCCCAAAAAACTAGTGTTGACTAAAAAATAAAGATCATCACTTTGAAACCGCCTCTAAATACCCTGTTTTCCCCCAAAAAATTAGTGTTGACTAGAAAAGAAAGATCATCCCTTTGAAACAACCTCTAAATACCCTGTTTTCATCCAAAAAACTAGTGTTGACTAAAAAATAAAGATCATCACTTTGAAACCGCCTCTAAATACCGTTTTTCCCCAAAAAACTAATGTTGACTAAAAAAACGGGGCTCGCGGTTGCAGAGCTCTGGTTTTTTTATAAAAGATTGATATTCTTCTTTTCAATCACAAGAGGGCCGCATTAAAATATCTTGGGGGTCCCACGTTCCCCACCCCTGCTCTAAATTCAGTTATTTAGGTTTACGTAAAAACGTTGGCCTAAACGATTAATTTTGTCTTTGCTTGCTGGCAATTTTTTTGTCCCTTGCCCTAAAACTATAATATTTGCAAACACTATAATAATGATAATCTTCTATTTACCGAGAATTAATTTAAAGCCTTTTAGCCTCAATTCTTTGTGATTATTTTTTAATGCCTTATATTATACTGCTTTCGCAAAAGTTGAAAAGGTACGTAGCCTACATTCAGTGCACGGCACAGTATTTATTAAAACTTAATTTGACCTGATGTAATCTACTTGACTATTAGATGTATTTGAATATTGGAATAATTCAACAGTTTGACTAATTTGATTAATTAGGTGCAAATTTGCTCGAAAAAGTTTGATACTTAGTAGTTTTCGAATTTAGCTGCAAAACGGTCATTTTTTCATCTGACAACGCTTGAAGCCAGTTTCATTGAATCACTTGAACCCTCTTTTGTTTTTAGAAAGAATTCGTTTATGGACCTAAGCTTTCTCGTTCACCAAGCACGTGAGCGAGCAACCAAACCTTCTTTCTCTAAACCAGGGATATCCAACACGTCGATTGTAATTAGCTGGTCGATCGCTCCTGATTTTGCGAAAACTTAGAATGTTCTACTTTAAAACTTATAGTGAAATCCAAGACAGATGCCAAATGAAGACTTTTTTTAGAGATCACTCCTTTTTAGGATCGCATTTCCGTAACGGTCAATCACGAGTTTGTAAAAAAATTTAAAGCCGATTTTACCAGCAAACAAATGGGCTATCCCTGCTGTAAACCAATCAAAAACGCAGTTACTTTGATATTCGCTTGCTCTACTGTATGTTAACCACGTATTCGTACAGTTTGTGGTTGCCAACGATTTCTTCTGACGCAAAGAAGTATTAAGTATCAACCGTTAAGATATGGAACTCCAGTGGCGTGCGCAGAAATTTGTAAAGGGGGTGGGTTTTGGAGCCGAAAATGTGATTGCTCTCAGTAGTCCTGGTAATGAAAAAAAAACTTCCAAAATTAGGCCTACATTCAAAAATAAAGTGTTTTGGTTTTAAGAACATCCTGCAGTAGCATGAATTTCTTTTTACCAAACCGTAAAACTAACTATTGAAAAGGTATGTGCGAGTAATTCAATCATGACAAGAAACTTTTCAAATTAAAAGCAATTCGTGTAAATGATGAGAACAATAGGTGGAAAATCAAACGAACAAAATAATAACCTTACTTAACAAATATTTAAAATTTTTTTAAAGGCTTATATTCAAACGCCTGTTTTTTTCACTTAATCTGTTAATTACATCATCAGGGCAAGGCACGCGTGTGACTCCTATAAATGTTTAGTAATGCAGATCCATTCATTCGAGTAGTACCACTTGTGTTTCGTGAGCACGTTTTTAGTCTGCGTAATGTGGAAAGCTTTACAATTGTTCACTAGTGCATGTTATCACTGAAAGAGTTAACAAAATGGTCATCAATGTAAATATGTTCGGAACAGCATCGGAAGTGCATTCCTTGATGCTGCTCAACGCATCAGTTGATCTTTCTGCTGCGTTCAACCGAAAAAGTTTCCTGTAACATAATATTAGTTCAGGCACTAATTTTCCCCAGGATTTCGTTAAATCATTTTCGTAAAATTTTCCCAAAACTTGAATACTTTTAATTTGTTGAGGAGTTGGTGCACTAGTTTGATCAGCAGAAATTAACACACTGAAATTCACCAATAATCGATTTGTGGGCTGTAAATCTTGCTTTGAGAGTGACAATAAAGTTATCAAGAAATTGAATAAAAATCCCTAGTCTAAAATGTTCTTCATCTGTTACAGCAGCTGAATCGATTGGTCTGTTTTCAAGAGGGCATGATATTTTCAAAATAAAATCTTCGGCTTTGGCCGTTTCTTGCGCAAAAATATAGAGCTGGGGAAATTAATATTCGGTTTTTTCTCTAAGACACTTCAACTCATTTGCAATATCCTGTGCAATTTTGAGGGCCTCAAAAAGGTTTATCGACTTTTTTTGCTTAACTTTACACAAAACAACACTGTATCCAAAAACGTTTTTTAAAACTAAGAGAGCAATGCAAAATTCACTTTGCGTAATTGTCGATAGCAACTGCAGAGCTCGTGATGAGATTTCTCTGTCTGGCCATGCTGAAATTTCTGCCAAAGCTTCTACAACGGTAAATTGTAAATTTGAAAAAGTACTAACACTCTCGTGTCGATCGACCCATCTGATAGCAGAAATGTGAACAAGTTTTTAAGCTTTTGTTGTTGACGAAATCGTGTTGATGGACTTGCGCAAAATGTTTTGAAGTTTTGAAGCATTAAAAAATTGTGAACTGAAGCTATTGTTCCCATGCAGTTTATTTCCATTCCCATGTTTAACTTTCAATATTTTACAAGTTTGAAAGTCTTCTTCACAGTGGCAATGTACAGTGCATTAGCTAACTTTGAAGCAATTTAAACGATAGCAAAAATTGATGCGCAAGCAGTAATTAAGTTTAAAAAGTGCGGTAAACAATAAAAACCAAAATCCTATTATTAAAGCCTATTTATTACCATGTACTGTATACATGACTGAACACCATTCTTCAAGGAGGGGGTTTGACCCCTGAAACCCCCCCTTGCGTACGCCTATGTGGAACTCTATTCCACAAACAATACAAAAACTTCCAAAAACATCTTTCAAGATCAAATTAAAGTTGTATTTGTTACAATCTTTATAATACGATCAATTTCTAATCCTCTACTTGTACATACAGTAACATCTGGGTGTCGTCGCATTTGTCTTCTGTGTTTTTGATTTTAAGTTTAAAGGGTAGCTGTTTGGCTTGAAGACCAAGGAGGTCCATTTGCAGCTTACTTGTTGCCAAAATATCATATTTAAATTTAAATAACGTTAATGTTATTCTGTTACTATTTTGTTTATTATTCACTACGTACTTATTTTTTCGATTATTCGGCAATGTTGTTTGACGGTAAAAATAAACTGGTTTTTTATGTCTACATCTATGTTTATGAAGAGAGTTAGCAGAAAGAATTCTAAAGAAAACAATGTTTTAAAGACTACGATAAATTGAAAGAGTTAAGAGTTCCGTCATTACCATTGGTCATTTTAAAATTTTTTACAACTAAGAATTTATTAAAATATATATGAGTTGTAAAACGCACAGCTCTAAAAATTGCCATCCATATCATTGCGCATCCTGCACGCTGGACATGAGTTCACTTTCGAGTTTGGAACTCTCATCAAAGACAGTCTCTCTATGCATTGACACCTTAGCATATGCGTTCTATTCATGCATTAGATACCCAAGGATTGATGGAAACCACATCTTCTACGATTTTTTTCATGTACAAGCAACTCTGCAAACCTAACCTGAGCATTGTTAACGGTCTCTGATGGAAAGTTTAAAACAGGAAATCATGGTCAAACAATTGAGCTCGGGTCCAGCAGGCGTGATGCACGAAGCCGCTAATGGCGCGTTTTAATGCTGTCTGCTTACAACTGTGAACAGCAAATGAATTTTAAAATCAAAAATTTCATATTGATTTTCATATGACATAAATTTCTAACTATTTTAAACCGATATGCTCGTGAAATGAAAGCATGAAATTACGTCATTTATCATCATGTTTTACTATTGATTTTACTGAATTCGAGGACTGCGGTTAAGAGTTTTGGTTGATAATTAATAAAAAAATTTTTGTATGGTATTCATGCTGATCCACTGGCTTGTTTGCGGCTATGTTACAATTTCCGGATGGCGTAACCGCGCACGCTTGCCGTATCGAAAATAACTCGCAGCATGGAAATAAAAAATCATTGCTCTTTCACTGTTATGGTGGAGTGGCCCATTTTTTGTTTTCTCTGCACGAATCATGAAAATTACTTATACAAGAGTACCCGCCAATGATGTAGTCGAGACCACAAACGTCGAGACGGAGACCGAGACCGAGACCCGATAATTTTTCCGAGACCAAGACCGAGATCGAGACCGGCAAATTTCGAGACCGAAGGTTCGAGACCGAGACCAGAAATAATCGAGACCAAGATCGAGACCGAGAAATTTTACCAAAATATACGCTCGTAGTCGGTTTAATTATTTCAAAAACCATAAATTTCTAAATAGCAATCTAAGATTACTTTTTAATTAAACAAGCAACTCAATCATGTTGAAAAGAACTTTGCTTAAGTGTGATTGCATCATAAAACAAACCGCTTTAAAAACCCTTTCAACTAGAGCAAAAGAAAGCCGAAACATACAAGGCACGGCGGTAAACAATGTTGAAAAACTTTAAGTAAAAATCACTAAAAATTTTTTTCAAAACCCAAAAATACTGAAGACACGCTAATCACGAAAATGATTGAAACTTGGGTGACCGGTAAATTCCACCCCGGTATATTCTATCATAGTTAAATTCTAAAACAGTATATTCTACCACGGAAATTTGTTAGGTTTAGAGGGTTAGGGTTAGAGTTAGGGTGTTAGGGTTACAGTTAGAATTAGGGGTTAGGGTTAGTAGAGTTAGGGAAATAAATGTACTTGTCAATACTGTACTCTGTCCTGGCAGCTTATAGCGTGATAAATCAACAACAATCTACAAATAAAATGAACAATCAACATGGTGTGATATCGTGGTGGAATATACAGTGATAAAATATAAACTACAGCGGTGGAATTTGCCGTGGTGAACTGTGTCGTAGTGAAACTTACCTCAATAAAATACACCTAGAACCAAAACTTCATTCAAATATTTGATTATAGCTTGGTTATCTGTGTTGGTGCGTTGTATGTGTTGGATTTGCTGGCTTTGTTTGATTACATAGAATAGCATTAATCTAATTAATCTCCTAAAAAAGGTTAGAAATAAGAACAAATTATACAAACCAGTAAAAGTTGCCTAACAATTCCTTAGTTTTTTTTTTTGTATTACCCCTATTTATTTTATCCATCTTTGGGTAGGTCAATCAAACTAATTTTTAGTTATTTTTCTTCTTTTCTACTTCGTCTTATTAGCAATTTGGCAATTTGTTTTAAGCAATTAGATTCACACAATGGCGTTTGCAGAAATTTGTTATGGGGGCAGTTGAGAGCCGAAAACACAATCATTATAATTCGTAATGTTTTTTACAAAAGGAAGCCTTAAAGTAACAAAAAAAAGGAGATTCACTTAAAAAAAACAATTAAAATTATTTATTTATTCTTGATATTATTATGTATTTTTAATTTATCCTCCTGACTCCCTGACTCACTGAAAATTGTCGGTGACTCACAGAAATAAAATATTAAACGGGAAGGTATTTCGCCCAAAACGCCTCAAGGTCCAGCACTTTAAATTTGTTCTTGGTTGCTGAGTTAAATTTTAACTCGAGAAACTTTTCTTGTGTTTCATCAAAAATGTTGCCTATTTTGCGCTGTAATATGTTTCTTGCTTCTAATGATCTCATCTATAGGAGAATTTTATTTGATTAAAAATTTTTTTAAATCATATAAATGAGTTTTTATTTGTGCTTTAATTGGGACTCAAAGTTACCGTTTGCGAGAGCAAAATCCAATTAAAAAAAGCTTGCTAGATTTCGTTGTTCAATTTGATTCTTGCTAAGGTCAAGTTTCCTGCCATTTTGATTATCAAAATTAATAAAAAATGTGTTGTAAAACATGTTAACAATCGGGCCCCTTTGAAAATTTACGTACGCCCCCAGGAGAGGCGTGCCTCCCCGGTTAAGAATCACTGAACCAAACTATTCATTGACTATGTTTATTCAAAATTTTACGAGGCAGTAAAAGGCTTTCAATTTCATTTTGCAAGGGGAATTGTTTATGGTGAAGAAAGCAGTAAATCATCATAACCACATAAAATAACAAAAATATCCAAAAATGTCCGGTCTCGAGACCAATTTAAAAAGTACGAGACCGAGACCAGGTTATTACGAGACCAAGACCGAGACCGCCAGTAAAAGGCCGAGACCGAGACCGAGACCCTGAAAATTGGTCTCGAGACCTTCATCACTGGTACCCGCAGCTTTCCACTTCTGCTTGTACGAACTGTATCGTAAAAAGATTTGATAAGTATTACAGCAGTTGTAACATGGCTTATTATTTACATTAAACCATTTTAAACAATTTGATCTAGAAACATATGATAATTAAAATTTGAGTTTGGTTTGATGACATAGTCCATTTAAATTAAAAAAATTTTTTCTTGATAAAATATAAAAAACAGATAATTGGTGTTGATTTCAGTATTTACTATCTATAAGAGCATAATCTATATTTCTGCCGTCACTTAATGGGCTACAACATTTGAGAAAAAATTAATTAAAAAACCAATTACTTTACATTTGACTGAATTTTTTACCAAATAAACCGACAAAGATAAAAAATTGTAATTGTATTAACTTGTTCATGAATTTTTAAGACAAGTAAAAAGTGTTCACGTTTAAATAAAGAAAAAATCAAACAACAAAAATTACAGTAAAAGAACTATATTTGTACAAGAATGGCTTCTTTAACATCGTGTTGTCATAGAGTCAGCATCACTGGGCATTGGGTAAACGTTTTTTTCATGCATTGTTCTGACCAACTCCGCAAGAGTGTGCTCGCAAGCTCCTCGCTGACTTGCGTATCTGTCACATTTTCTTGAGACTCCTGATTGAATGTCCGTGCACGTACAGCACCAAACTAGTTGCAGTTTACGAATATAACCATTTCCTGTACATTTAATATCGTGTCCAGCGTATCTGGCCTAAAAAAACATCAAAAATTAAAAACAAATCAATACCTATTTTTATGCATGAGGCACATGGTTCGTAATGTTTTACGTGGCACATGGCACATGGTTTGTAATATATACCCGCTAAGTTGTTCAAACTAGAAATTATAAAATTGATATTCACAGCTTGCATGCTTTGATTTTCATTTGAAGCGCGCAGCGTGGTTAAATGGCTAAGATTGCCGTGATTAATGGCGAACGTGAGAGACACTGCTGCTGTTCGAAATTTACTCACGCCATTCAGTTGGGTTCTTACAAAAGACAATTTACCGCAGTTTTCCCAGTTTGGCGGTCTTGACAAGCAGGTCAAAGTTTCGATCATACCTCTAATAAAACCTAAAAATTCAAAATAAAAAATTTTCAACCGGACAGCAATACCTTGGTATTTTTAGAAGCCGGTCGGAGTAATTGCTAGACAAGTTGTCCTATGCATTTCGCAAGTGTCTCTGACGCTTTTTTGTGAGTCAGAAGGATAAAGAAAAAAACGAAAATGAAACATTAAAAAGTCTTTTAGATATATTTAACATCCTTGGCATAAACAGGTTGCGATTGTCAAAATATGTCCATGATGAGTGGTGCTTACAATTAAAATATATTTGATTTAACTAATATTCTACTTATGATTCGGCTATTGCATTGTGGAATTTAAAAATATTAGGCAAAAGAATTTGCCCAAGTTGCCACTACAAGGGGAAAGAAAAAGTGGCGACTTAGACGAACTGGCGACTTAGACAAACACCAGTTTAAATATGCATAGGCTTACACAAACTTGAGGTGACTTTGCTTCTGCAAAAGCTGGACGTTTGGGAAATAAAGGACACAAATAAAAAGCATTTTTGGATTTATTTCGTATATTTTAATAAGCTGATAGCTTTTGTAGTTATCATAGTTATGCTGCTTTCATGACAGTAAGATAGTTGACTGAACTGAACTAAAACAAATGAAAATAATCTAAAATGATGAAATAAAAGGGTTATAAAGGAAGTTTGTAATGCAAAGTGGGGTTGTATTACATAAGTAGGGATTGCAGACAGAGAGGCAAAACAACTGTTGAGTTGTGGTAGCCGACTAAAAGTTTGAAATATAATCACGCTGGCAAAATTTTTATAGATCTGAAAACTTAGGCAAATTTCTCTTCTCTTGGTAATCAAAAACCATGGAGAGTTAGAAAATTGACAAATTAGGCCAGGGGTTCCCAAACTGTGGTACGCGGAAGCTTTTCAAGTGGTACGCGAAATGTTTTCCAAAAATGCAAAGTATTTGTTTTCTCAGAATTCCCAGACAAATTTTTTTGCTTCTCAATGTAAATATCTAAGCTACATATGTGTATGATGTAGCATACTGTTACGTGGGCTAGCTAGCTCGCTTGGAGCCGTTTTTCTTTCTGTGGCATATCTGCAGCAGCAAGCTGCAACACGATCGAATATTGCAGCTAGCGTAATTAAAATGGTAAGCTGAATACGTATATGGATCCACCAACCGGTAAAAAAAAAATTGACCGAGTTGGCTACATAGACTCAGGAACGCATACACACACATTCTGTTGACTGACTAGGTGCAGTGCTGTGACTAACTGAGATACTAAATTATTTTTAGCGATATTTAGTATATCAAAAAGCAACATTTGGTTTTATTTCAGATTATTAATTTATAGTGTTAAATCAAGATGCCCAAACAACAGTATAGAGATCAATTTATTAGTTTTGGTTTTATTGAATTGAAGAATAAGGGAGAATCTATGCCACAGTGTGTGGTGTGTATAAAGAAATTATCAAATGCATGAATGAAGCCAACGCCATCTCCAAACTAATCATCCAAACAAGAAGGATCGCGATCCTAATTATTTTAAGCGATTTGGAGAAAGTGCGAAAAAACAACGACTAGACAAGACGGGGAAACAATATCAACAATCTGTGGGGATTGTGACAGCCTCCTATGAAATAGCACTTATTGTGGCGAAGAACAAAAAGCCTCACACAATAGCTGAAGAACTCATCATGCCTGCCGCGAAAGTGGTGGTGAAGCATGTCATCGGCGATGAGGCAGTGTTTCATTGTCAAATAATATGATACAGCGGTGTTTCACAGAAACGTCTACTGATATCAATGAACAAGTCATTACGGAAGTACAGGGCTCAAAATATGGATTTGCCATACAACTGGGTGAACAAATCATTACATAAACAAGTCATTACGGAAGTACAGTGCTCAAAATATGGATTTGCCATACAACTGGACAAAACAACGGACGTATAGAACTGCGCACAGCTTCTAGTATTTGTGCGTTATGTTACTAAGGATTCCATTTGAAGTAAATTACTGTTGAGCAATGAAATGAAAACTATAAAAGGGGAAGACGTGTTTGAGCTTGTTGATAACTTTTTCAAAGAAAATGTTTTTCAATGGAGCAAGCTAGTAGATTGCACAACTGACGGCGCTCCTGCTATGCTTGGAAGAAAGTCTGGGCTCCAAGCTCGTGTAAAAGGAGTATCTTCATCTGTCATTTGCGTTCACTGCTTCATACACGAATTCGCTCTCGCTGCTAAATTTTTACCTCCCAATTTGAAGACAAACTTGAACCTAATTGTTAAGATGGTAAACTACATTAAGACATCTGCCTTAAATAGTCGTCTCTTCAAGATCATCTGTGAGGATATCGGATTAGAGTACACGTCATTGCTGTTTCATACGGAAGTGAGGTGACTATCTCGAGAGAATACCGCTATGCGTCTTTTTGTGTCGAGAAAACTTCATTCTTCACCTTTGAAAGTTCTTAAGAAAACTTCTTTCAAAAGCTTCAGTTCTTCTAAACAAAAGATTACGAATTTTAGAAGACGAAAACTTTATTCTTCACCTTGCTTACCTGTCAGATATGTTTGGAGTCATGAATCACTTCAGTTGTTATCTTTAAGGGCCTAAGAACAACATCATTGATTTCACAACCAAATTAACTGCATTATCCAAAAGCTCGATTTGTGAATAAAAACATTGAGAACAGACAGTTTGGAATGTTTGAGAATGTGGTGTCACTTGGAGGGGAGCCTAGTATTACATTTGTTCAAGAAATCACCAAACACTTTCTTCTGCTGAAAGATTAAATCAAGCAGTACTTCTTTAATGATGGTGATGCACAAGCATGCACTTACATTTGGAATCCATTCACTGCTAAACCTGATAATCTCCTAATGGAACTGGTGAACAAGAAGAACTCGTTGATTTGCAATTCGATGAAGGTGCACAGGAGAAGTTTAAAGATTATACATTGGCCAACTTCTGGTTAAATATAAGTACCTCCTATCTTGTACTAGCAAAAATGCAATTCCTCAGCTTTTCATATTTCCAACGACATAGAAATGCGAGCAAGGGTTTTCTACTTTTCCTACAATCAAATCGAAAACAAGAAATCGTCTCGTAAACCCAGAACACGATTTCCGATGTTCTGTGAGCAAAATATCTCCACGGTTTGCAAAACTAGTCAAAGAAAAGCAAGCGCAGCCATCGAATTGACTTACAAGTATTTATTGGTCGATAAGTTCTATATTTGGCTTGTTTATGTTTATGTACATGTGCAAATAAGTTAAGTTTACTTTTGTATATTTTTTAATTGCATATTCGTTTACTTGTATTATATTTGTATGTTATTGTGTCTGTTAACCCTTTAGCATACTTCTTTATGCCTTTATGATCAAAAACTATTTATCAAAAGTAGGTGGTACGCAGCTACAGAATAAGTCCATAAGTGGTACACAGCAAGAAAAAGGTTGGGAATCCCTGAATTAGGCGAAGACAACTTAGTCAAACTTGATAACACAGAAAGCAATAGGCTCTCAGCCAGGACCAAGCAATATGTTGCGACTTAGGCAAACTAGCCACTTAAGCAAGTTGTATGTACAAATATTTAAAACTTTTCAGTCACTAGAAATGAACAATTAGATTATAAATAAGGCTTCCAAACAACAACTTTCTAAAGAGCTATACAAAAAGTTGACCTTCAACTAATTAAATTAATAATATGCATTATGAAGCTTTAAGACTTTTAAAAGATAAAGTGCCAAATTTTGTTTTCAAATTAAATAATGACAACTTTTTAATTAAGAAAAGAAGCAAAAATTATGCATTTATACTGGATTAAGCACTGACACATGCAAAGCGTAGATAAATTGGAAGGCTTTACAAATACAAATGAACTAAACAATGCGAACAGAAGCAAACGTATAAAATAAATGAAGTACAAAAATCTAGACATAAGATTTGTTATTAAATCCCTATTGTCGGAGGAAAAACAGCTCTGAATATTAACTAATTGCTAATGCAAGCATGGTGTATATGACGATGCAGTAGAGGGGACTATACAGCACAATGTCCAGGCAGTGAAACGTATTCAGGGCTGGCGTAATAACCCTTAAATGCCCAATCGGAGAAAACCGGGTGGTTCAAGAAGACCTTAAAATATATAGATTACAACTAGTTGTATGAGCCCAATTTGAGTATTTTTGGATGACCTATTAGTTTACATGTACATAAAATCTTAAGTTTTTTAAAAAAATTTACAGCAGATTTTATTGATTTTTAGGTAATAATTTATTTTTTCTGTTAAAGCTTCAAAAAGAAAATTAGCAAAAATCTGTGATAAATTTATTAAGTCGATCAACAAAGTTCATGTTTTCTACTTGCATTGAAAGCCGCGTATGGTCGGTCGATGACGTAATTTCGAAGTGACTTCCACGTATGCTGCGGTGTTGGTGAAGACGTTGTCGATACAGCGCTTTCGGCCTAAAAAACAACCAAACTAATAACTAGATCATGGCCATGTTTCTAATTGTTGAGACAAATTGTAGGCCTACTACAAATCCACATCAGCAATAAATCTATTTAAAGCTGGTACATAAACCTATTAATAAAGTGGGTTTAAACCCATATTAGTTATTTGTTTATATTAATGCATAATTAAGTTTAGGCCTATGATAAATACTAATTTTTATTCAACCAGTTAACTTTATGTTGATTTTTTGCTTGGCGCTTATTGCTCAAAACGTTTTGACATTATCACATACTTTGAAAAGAGTAGGTACATTTGAGTTTATTTTTGACATTGTTTTGTCAAATTAATTAAAACAAAAGATAAAAATCGATTTATAGCCGAGAGTAATGCTATTTTTTATAACAAAAAGGTTAGAAACAGTTGTAACATTGTACATTGTAAATGTTCTATAAATTGTTTTTAAGCCCATTGAAAAAGTTGTCGTGCTCCAAGCTATTGGACGTTTGCCCAAGCGCTCACTTAAACCTATTTGACCAATTAAATCAATTTGCGTGCAGTGCCAGAATTATCATGGGGAATAGTTAACTATAAGCTATACAGCCTAGGTACTTTGCATTTATGATGTTATTAGAATTTCTTTATTTGGGTTCACAATTCTCAGCAGTGGCTCTGAATTACTTGAGTTTGAAAACCTGGTGTGCGACGATGTTTGACAAAATATTTAAATTTGTAACATTCTAATATCAAATGTAACTGTTGTGTCTCTTACGATTAAAACAATTCTTTTAGTAGTTGAAAAATGTAATTTAGTTAATGATAATAGATAAAAACTGGTTTATGTATAAGTCTAAATAAAAGATAAAGAATATTATTTCGGAAAAGCGATTTACTTTTTTTGGTATGGTATTTATTGAATTTAAATTATTAATACTAAATATAATTTGCTGCAAAATTACCGTTTCTCTTGAAACACTTGGTTTGTTTTTGGCTCTTTCAAATTCTTCTTTATTCATTTCAAAGGGAAAAGCTAAAAAAATGTTTATTAACATGCTTCTTGCGTATTAATGAAAATTAAACTTTTAGTAGATTAGCCTACCGGCGTTTGTATAGCAGTCATTACACATGAAAATTTTTGCATAGAAAATTAAGACTGACAGTTTTTGAAGTGATCTTTTTTCAACCATTGTTTTAACTTGGCTACTTAAATTCATTAAAAAAATTAGATACTTCTTTTAAAGTATGTGAAAATGAATTTAGCAGTGGGTTTAGCGTGCTTTTATTAGTTTTATTACTTTACCTGCCTCATCCATATTGTTTCCATATCCCATAACTATTTTTTCGGCTGTAATTGTTGTATTTGAAAAATTATATTGTTGTTGTAAATTACTCCTGTGTTGGGGGTTATTTTCATGATGTTCTTCTGAATCAACGGATTTATTTGACATCGTGTTTCAACATTCAGCACACAACAAACAAATTACATAAAAGCTGCAATAGGAGCGGGAAATAAAAGCTCTGAAAAGATTAAGAAAATTGTTATGGATAATTGCTGTATCTTTGCAAAATCTATTTCATCGGCCGCGTGTTCAAGTGGTTAATACCGTCGTATTGATGGCATACGCAATCGACTCTGTTGTGGTTCAAAACCTACTCACGTCATTCTATTGTGTCCTTGAGAAAAAAGGCACTTTCCTCGGTAGCCAATATCATTTCCATGGTATTTAGTTCATCATTTTCCCCTTCTTGGTGGTCTTGGTAAGCAGTTTTAAATTTTAATCATATCACTAAATAAAAAGACTAAAAAAACTAAAGTTTTGATCGGTCGAGCAAATAGAAACGTTGTCTAGTTTGGTAAATCTTAGTTTTGATGAGGGTCGCTGCGTATAATTGTTTTTTGCCTCAATCAAAATAATCCAAATTTTTCATTCCTGAAAAAACTTTTTAAAATTGTTTGAACTTTCGGATCGCAGTTGGTTTAAAACTTTCTCAATATAACACCAAAAGAAAAATTGACATTGAATGTCAACTGAGACCAAAAAAAATTTCAGGAGACAAAAAAAAGTTTTTTATAAAATAATAAAAATATTGCTGCTAGTTAAAAGATTTTTATTTGTTTTTAAACTTTTTATAACATAACATGATTGAGATTTCGAACTTTCATTTCATTTCATTTCAGTGTTTTCTATTTTTACCCTTTTGACTTGCAGGAAAGCATCGGAGACGCTATGCATAGGATAAGCAACTAACCCGACTTGCCTTCGGAGATACTAAGTACAAGATTTCATTCGTAATTCTAATCTTAACCTTATAACTAGGGCAACCAAAAGTCAATAATGTCAAATTTTTCTGCCTTGTTTAGATGTGATGAAACGTCCACAAACTAAATTTCAGGTTGATGCGATGAGAGGTTTTAAAGTTATTAAGTCAAGAAAAAGTCAAAATTCAGGGTTAGGTCAAAAAAAAATTTTAGCACATTTTCTTCTCGACATTAATTATTTGAGTGTCACGACTCACAAATAAATTAGTTAGGTTGTGTTAGGCTAGATTTTGCCGTTTGGATTGGTGATTTACCACCATTGTTTTCACATGTCTCAGCCTTCAGTTGGTCTACTGTGCGAATTGTGACGTAATAGTTTTGAATTGCCAACTAATGGGCGATTGAATATTAAGTAGACTACTAGACTAGGCATGAAAGGCAGGTAATGTGGTCTTTCTTCTAGGTTAGTTAAATGCTCAAGTCATTTTGCATACAGTGTTGAGTTTTAGTTTACTGGTGTTTTCGTTTGCTTTTAGCTATCATGCCTAAGGTTAAGCAATCATATTCTTCCAAAGTTGGTAGTATACTGCATGAATACGCTTCTAAGTTTACCTCAACACCTAAAAGTGAACTCTTTTGCAAAGCCTGTGACTGCATAGTGAAATGCGACAAAAAGTTTATGGTGGATTCACACCGCGGCAGTGCAAAACACCAAAGAGGCTTTTTACATGAAAAGGCAAGTACGGAAAAATTTCTTAAAACTCCTATACCGGATTTTGCAGAAAAAGTTAAAAGGCGTTTCTTTGTGCTGACATACCATTGCACAAGTTGAGAAATAGCCACCTGTCATCTTTGTTTAAAGAGCTTGGTAATCCGTTACCTTCCCAGGGAAAATGTCGTTCGAAAGTTGAGAAGTTAGCTGAAGAAGAAGCATTACGATTGAAAGATTATTTGAAAGACCAAGAAATGTTTATGGTTGTGGATGAGAATGAGATAAATGGCAAAGAGTTTTTGAATATCTTAGTTGGTAAGTTGACAGCTTCTGAAAAAACGTTACTATTCAACTGTAAGACTCTTTCGCAGTCCATGAACAGTAACATCGTAACTCGAAAAATTGACGATGCAGTTCACTCTCTTGGTGTTGCACGAGAAAACTTTTGCTTGTTGTTAAATGACGGAGCGAGATACATGACTGCTGCGGGAGTCCTGTTAAAAAACTATATCCCAGGCTCTTCCAGGTAACATGCATGGCTCATCTTCTGCATAATTGTGCTATGAAAGTGAGAGCTAACTACCCTGCTGTTGATGAGTTGATTACCAGGGTAAAAGCAATGACCATTAAGAACAGGTCAAGAAGAGTTTTTTTTTACTTCCATTGGCCAACCTCCACAGCCAGTTGTAACTACAGTAGATGCGGCAGTTGGTTGACAGCTGCTTTCTATTACTCAAAAAATCTTCCAGAAGTAAGAAAAATTCTGAAAGGCTTTCATGATGGTGGTGTCCTCGTGCGGCGTGCTCAAGAGGCTGTAAAAGCTCTCAACTTAGCTACTCAAGTTGTAGAAATAGAGGAGCAGTACAGTGCACTAGTTGACACAATTCAGAAGATGGAAGACAGCCGTTGTACCATTCGAGAAGCTTAACAAAAAATGACGTCCCTTGACTTTAGTGTTGATGGCTGCCGAATTGGAAGATATATTTAAGAAAGAATGTCAAGGAATGACATTAACTGCATTGCGAAAATGGGACGAGGTGATATTTCGCCACATTTGTACAGCCTGCTAAGCAACTCCCAAGCAACCTTTGCATCAGTAGAGAGAAGCTTCTCTATTTTACGAAAACTTCTGGCGAGAGACAGAAACTTTAAAGACGATAACGTGAGGCACCACTTGATGCTGAAGTGCAACACCGCGTAATCCTGTCAGTGACTTCAGGATAGTGAAAGATACTGCATACTCATCTCTTGTTCTTTTTCGAGCAACTTCGTTACCTGTTTCTTACCTGTAGTTTGCTTAAGTCTCATGTTTTTTCGTTTTTGTGTTATTTCATTGGAAACAAGAAGACTTTCTTACTAACAGTTTGATTTCTAATAGAATTTTTGCATTTTGCACAGTTGCAAGCGCATGAACTTATTGGTCAAAATAAGGTCAAAATTTGTAAAATTTTAAGTCAAAATTTCAAGATTTTTTGGTCAAAAATTGGTTGCCCTACTTATAATACTATTGTTGATTTTGATTCTTTTACAGTAATTTTTAACTTTTATCATTAATTATGGCGCCATCTTTTCTATTATTACGTAGTGATTGCGTAATCGGCGCACTAACCTACACTTAATTCATTTTATCTACAAATTGTTCTTATTAATTGTTATAAAAAGTCCTTTTACTGTTATTAATTGAAGCGCATTGACTGACTGAAGTTTTAAGCCATTGCAACGTTTTTGCGGCAGTAATGATGTAGTTTTGGCTAAGGCAGTGCTTCTCAAACTTTTTCGCGCCCGCGGCACACTTTACTAGCTACCTTTTCCAAATTTCAAGTTTTTTGCTTCCAAAGCATAGTGATTTCTAAAAAAAGGTCATCACTTTCAATTAATGTCCGCAGTCTCCATTTTTGTTGCGTAATTATAGTGATCTTTAAGAAAAAGGTCATTACTTTCAATCAATGTTCAAAGTCTCCATTTTTGTCCAAAAAAAGGAACCTTTAAAAAAAAGCCATTACTTTCAATCAAGTACATTATTCTTGTTTTCGTCCTAAAATTAAGGTGCAGACTGGGGGGCCACTGTGATGGTGCTACTATGAAGAAATAGAACTAAATGTAGCTTAGGAAAGCTACTTTTTGACATTTTTTAGGGGACAGACTACTTTTTGACATAGTAGTAAAACTATCATTGATAGCACTCAAATGTTTATCTGCTTGATAGTCGATACCAAAAGTTCAAATAAAATATTTGTAATTATTAACTCGTCTTGTTATTCAATAGTTTAGACTCTCCATAAAAAAACAAACCTTCTCACTTAAAATTGCATTAAAAAATTGAAATTATAATTGTTTTGACTATTCCTTAATTTAATAAAATTTTTTCTATTTCTAATATTTTTTAAAAGTATTGATAATAATTGTTGTAGTTTAATTTGACCTTATTTTCTAAACAATATCGCGTTGGTCTTAATTATGTACGTATCAGTAGCCTACAGCCCTACAACAAATGCAAGATACCAATAAATGCAAGTTTTCTTCGTTTTTGACGAGATATCTAAGGCCTAGTTTGACAACTGCATTTGAATCTAATCAAATTTACTTTTTATTATCAGCTTGTTGCCAACAAATGCTTACTTATGAAAATTCATGCTAAACAAATTACAGTAGTTCCTTTTAAACACGGTTAACTTATAAATAGACTCGAGCTGCTCATCATGTTTCATGACGTTTTTTTTTCGATACAAATCTAGTTGATTGGGTTGACTGCTCAATTGTAAAAACTGTGATGTCTGACGTCATATTTTGTTTTGAAGTAAAGCTTTTTTAAGTAAAATCAATTTTGAAGTTATCTGAAGTTATTTTTGTTGCAAAGTGCAAAAGCTACCACATGTAGTTACTAACGTGATAAACATACAGAAACAATTTCTTGTTTAATTTCTGTTAACACTTTTTCTTTGCCAAGCAAAAAGCCAGGCCTGAAATTAGTTTAGTTTTTATTTGATTTCATGTTTAATTTTACGTTAACATATTTTTTTACAAATTAAACTTGAGCAGAATTAGGTTTATTTTTTTCTTCATGTTGGAGTTTTTAATTTTTTGAAAACGTTAAAATTTGTATTCTGCAAAATCGAAAGTTTTTTCATTCAATCTAGAAAGTTGATTGTAGGGTAGGCTAATTTGGTACTACGACAGTTCATCGAGCAACAGTTGATCTAATAGTGAAAATTTCAATTATTGAATCATTTTTTGTTATTTTAAATTAGATTGATTAAAATCAGAAGACGACTAGAAGAAGTTGTGATGTCATGTGCACCCATTATGCAGTTTTGATTAACTGTCGTTTGATAAACTGTTTTTTGATAAACTGTCAAGGCTAATTCAAATAGACTTATGCTCTTGATGATGTTGGCGAAATAGTTCAATATAGGAACAGCAGTGGCTTTCTTATTATTTAACACTTTTCATTTAAGCCTTTAATCCCCAAGGATTGATGGTACGACAACTTTTGACTCTCATGCATTGGTTGTTTTTAAAATCTTTTAATTTTTTTTGTGAAACCTTTATTGACATTTTGGTTCTCGATATAGAGTGGAAATTTAAGATCCACATAACACTGTACTTGATATGTCATGTTCAATAAAGGGACTTTGCTTGAATTTTATATGCGGTGAAAATTTTATTCAACATTTTTTTCTAGTTTACAATTGCCATGAAGTCGAACCTTTTATTTATTTAATATTTTTCATTTCATCTTTATATTTATTCTCCTAACTCGCAGCAAAGCGTCGTAGGCGCTAATACATAGGGCAAACAATTACCTGGACTGCTTCTGGAAATACTAACATATTGCTGTCCGGTTAAAATTTTTATTTTGGTTTTTTAGTTTTTTATAGGGATATAACTAAAATTTAAAACTGCTTGCCAAGACCGCCAAGCAGGGGAAAGTGCCGTAAAGTGTCTTTTCCAAAGCTGGCACAGATTGGTGCAAATAGGTTTTAAACTAGTTTTATATTAGCATTTAAAATGTATCAGTATCAGTATCTTTTATTTCAGTTCCGCCATAAAAAAATATGGTAAATAAAAAAATTTGTAAATAATGTTTAATATAAGTAGCCCAAAAAAGTTTTTTAATATGAAATTTACAGGTTTTTATTAAATTTAAAATATTGGTGAACCATTTACGTTGGTGGAAAATGATAACCATATTGCAACCAGTTTCAAGCTGTCAGCAAATGCTTTAAAACGAAGGCGTCAACACCAAAACTAAAAAATGTGAAAGAAGGTAAAGATACAACGTATTATTGCAAAATAAAATCTCATCTTGCAACAGTTTATCACGTCTCAATTAGTACAGATAGTTTTATTGCTTTAAGTTGGTGCTTGTAAACAAATCAATTAATTCTTTGAGTTGAAGGTTGTTTGTTTGGTAGATTGTTTATCAGTAAGATTGAAGGAATGTTGTTATCGAAGGCAAAGCCAATCCTTGCTAAAGCAAGTATTCCTGCAGTTTGATATAATAGAAAAGAGAAAAAGCATGTTTGGATAAAATTGTCAGCAATGTAGAAAAAATGATTTTAGGACACTTACCCCTCGGGCACATACCCCCTTGATCACATGTTAACCACTTACCTCCGGGTACAGGACCAAAATAAAACAATACTAGGGGTTATAGGACCAGGGGGTAAGTGAAAGGGGGTATGTGACACGGAGGTAAGTGACTAGGGTTAAATGGCCTAATACCGAAGAAATACAGAAAACATTAAGTAATGTAGATCTTGGTGAAATTATGTTTTTCAATCTAAGAATTAGGGCAAAAAAATTTGGTGGTGGTCTCGTTTCTCAAACTACATTGATTGTCAGCGTTTGTCGGCAGCATGGCCTAGTAGCGCCGTATACGATCTACACGGTTGTGGTTAAAAACATAATCTCGTTATTTTATAATGACATTAAGAAAGACACTTTAACACAATTTCTGCTTGGAGATCTTAGCAAACAATTCTAAACTTTGATTGAACCACTAGATAAAATTTAAAAAAGCCAAAAAATTTTTTTTCAATCCAACAAAAATATTTTGCTAACAACAACTTCACATAGGACAAACTAATGAACGCTGTACTTTTTATACCTTTTTGCACCAACGTACCATTTACACAACGCCTCGTATTATTAGCTTCATAAATAAGATTCCAAATTAAACAGTTGCTATGTCGTAGTTAGCATTAAATACTTGATATACCAACAAAAAAAAACGTATTATGGTAAGAATAACTATGTGTAGAGGTTAATAGATCAATTATTATTTTTATTGGCCATTTTCGTCGTGTATAATTAGTCTTTTACATGGCCTGATTTTTCTGTTTTAAGCCAAAACCATATTTCGATGTTTATGAGTATAACTTTTCGAGATTAATAAAAACAATGGTTTTAATTTTATTTATTAAGGTTTAAAATATAAAAAATGGTACTTTTTGGTTGAAAAATCACTTTTGGAGATCAAAAAAAGGTCCTCATTTGTACAAGCTGCCTTGTTTAATTTACTTAGACAGCGGAAATTCGTTATAATCCAAATTGACCTTTGGCTCAAAGTAATCAAGCGTTCCTGTCGTAAATGAAAAAAATTTTTTACAACACTTCACTTTGCACTAAAAAATTTCACCTTAAAACTCAAATAAAGAACTTTTCTTAGTCTTCAACAAGTTTTTTAATAAAAATTTTGTTACTGGTTAAATATGCAGTCTCCTGACGTATGTGGTCTATCATCTTGTTAAGTATACAGTCCGGGTTAGGGTTGGGGTTAGGGATAAGTTAGCGTTAGGGTTAGGTTAAAGTTATGGTTAGGGTTAAAGTTAGTCAACAGGCTTTTTGACGCGGATTGCACAAGAATTTCGTTAGTAAACTGCATAGTTAATCAGTACCGAAATTTGTTTCCAATAGGCTAAAATTGGCGTTTTTTCTTTCTTTTTTTTTATGTTTATCCTCCTGACTCGCTGGAAAGCGACGCAGGCGCTATGCATAGGGTAAGCAATTAACCCGACCTGCTTCCGGAAATGCCAAGGTATTGCTGTCCGCTAGTAATTTAGTAGTGATATTACTGTAATTTAGAACTGCTTGCCAAGACCACCAAGTAGGGGAAAGTGCCGTAAAGTGTCTTTCCCAAGAGCACAACAAAATGGCGCAATTGGTTTTGAACCCAGACCATGTTGATCATGAGTCCAGTGCTTTAACCACTCTACCACGCTGCCAACAACTTCGTGAGTACCTTTTCAGCAAACAAAAACCTTTTTCTAAAATTTTGTCCACTCTGCTAAATTGTCACTGTTATTCTCAATGTGACTGTTTTCGGAAAAGCTTGATGAACCAATGGTTTAAAGTAAAATACTTTTCAAACTTTGTGGAATCTACTTTTGATCGAGATTATATAGCCTAATTGTAAAGACAGATGCAGCATAATGGTTCATTTTTGTAAATTCTAAAGGAAACTATCTAATCTAATCTCGTGTGCTGCCACCTTTTAAAAATATTGCAGAAAAGGACGTCTTTATAAAATAACAACTTCTCTGAAAATAAGTTTTACACGAGCTTCGATTAAAACCTTCTTCTTCTTCTCCTTTCGGCCTTTCTCTTTAGTCTGTGGTGGCCACAGCGTATCATCATTCTCCACATCTTTCTGTCTTCAACATCCGTTTCCTTCGCACCAACTTCCTTCATATCTTCTTTCACTATATCTAAAAATCTTCTCTTTGGTCTCCCTCTTCTCCTCTTTCCTGGTAACTCCATTTCAATCATCTTTTTTCCTACATACTCTTGGTCTCTCCTCATGACATGTCCATACCACCTCATCCTGCCCTCCCTCATCTTCATTCCTAACCGTTCTACCTTAACAGTACTCCTGATGTGCTCGTTTCTAATCTTGTCTTTTCTCGTCACTCCCATAGCAAACCTCAACATTTTTATCTCTGCGACTTCCATCTCTTCCACTTGTTTCTTTGTGACTGGTACTGTCTCAAGTCCATACACCATTGCTGGTCTTACCATTGAACTGTACACTTTTCCTTTTACTCTAGCTGGTAACCTCTTGTCGCAGATTACTCCCGATGCTCTTCTCCATCCGTTCCATCCTACCTGTACTCTTTTCTTTACCTCCCTCTCACAATCACCATTTTCTTGCACCGTTGATCCCAAATATTTAAATTCCTTTACTTTTGGGACTTTTGTATCCTCCATCTTTACTGTTTCGTCGTCATTTCTTCCATATATTCATTTCCGTCATTTATGCAAAGGTATTTGGTTTTTGATCTACTTGCTTTCATCCCTCTTTTTTCCAATGCATACTTTCAGGATTCTAATCTCTGCTCCACTCCTTGCCTGGTCTCTTCGCAAATTACAATATCATCAGCAAGCAGCATCAGCAAACAGCAAACAGCATTGTCCATGGTGGTTTTCTCCTTACTTTATCCGTTAGCCTGTCCATTATCACTGCAAAAAGGAATGGACTTAACGCTGATCCCTGGTACAGTCCAACCTTAACCTTGAAACTTTCTGTAGTTCCTACTGCACACCTCACCACTGTTTCGCTTCCCTCATACATATCCTGTACTAGTTGCACATACTTTTCCACTATTCCGGATTTTCTCATGCAGTACCATAGCTCTTCCCGTGCAACCCTGTCGTAAGCTTTCTCTAGGTCTACGAATACACAATGTAGGTCTCTTTGACCTTATCTGTATTTTTTCATCAACATTCTTAAAGCAAACATGGCATCAGTGGTTCCCTTTCCTGGCATAAATCCATATTGCTGTTTGCTGATCTCCACTCTATCCCTTAACCTGGTTTTAATAATTCTTTCCCATACTTTCATTGTGTGGCACATTAGCTTTATTCTTCTGTAGTTTCTACAGCACTGCGCGTCCCCTTTATTTTTATAGATTGGGATAAGCACACTCCTTCTACATTCTTCTGGCATCCGTTCACCCACTAATAGTCTGTTGAACAATTTGGTCAAAAACGTTATCCCCATCTTTTTCATGCACTTCCAAACTTCTACTGGCAACTCATCTGGCCCAACTGCTTTACCTTTTTTCATCCTTCTTAGTGCGTTCTTTACTTCTTCTCTACTGACACAATTTACCTCTTCATTAACCACTTCTGGTTCCTCTGTCCTAGGTTCTCTGTTATTTTCCTTGTTCATCAGTTTCTCAAAGTACTCTTTCCATATCTTTAACACTGCTTCTGAATTTACCATAACATTACCGTTTTTCTCTTTTATCACCCTCACGTGCTGTACATCTTTCCTTGTTCTGTTTCTCTGCCAAGCCAATCTGTACAACTCTTTTTCACCTTCTTTTGTTGCCAATCTAGCATACAAATCATCATACGTACGTCCCTTTCCTATTGAAACTGCCTTCTTTGCCTTACTCTTCTTTTCTTTGTATACCTTTTTAGTATTTTCATTTCTTATTTTGTCCCATCCTTTCTTTGCCTCTTTCTTTTGTTTTATGTTCTTTTGAACTTCCTCATTCCACCACCATGTCTTCCTGTCTCCTTTTCGTTTCCCAAATGTCACTCCCTGTACAGTTTCAGCTGTTTTTCTTAGCATTTCTGCCGTTTTGTCCCACTCATCAGGTAACCCATCCTTGCCTCCCAGAATCCTGGTCACCTCTTGTCTAAACGCTTCTTGACAGCTTGTCTCTTTTAGTTTCCACCATCGTATCTTTGGCTTTACTTTCTCTGCTTTTTTCTTTTTCACCATAAGAGCCATTTTGCATACTACCATACGGTGCTGCTTTGCGACACACTCATCAATATTACCTTACAATCGTACATTTTATTCAGGTTCTTCTTTCTGCACATCACAAATTCTACTTGGGTACTTTTTCCTCCACTCTTATATGTCACCCTGTGTTCATCTTTCTTCTTGAAATAAGTATTGACAATCGCCAAATCCATCCTTTTTCCAAAATCCACAACTATTGATCCTTCCTTATTTCTTGTTTCAGCACCATATCTCCCCATTATTTCCTCATCCCCTATGTTTCCTTCGCCCACATGTCCATTATGGTCTGCACCAAGAACTATCCTCTCTTCTTTTGATATACTTTCTATCAATCTATCTAGGTCTTCCCAAAAATAATTTTTTTCCTCCATGCTGTTGTTAACCTGTGGAGCATATGCGCTTACTATATTTAGGATGGACCCATTTACCTCCAGCTTCATGGCCATCAGTCTGTCTGACACCCTCTTCACCTCCAGAGCACTTTCAGCAAGCTCCTCCCTCACCACTATCCCTATCCCATTTTTCTTCCATCAGCTCCTTTGTAGATTATTTTGCATCCACCTCCAATGTTCCTTGCTTTACTCCCTTTCTGCTTTGTTTCTTGTAGGCATAATATGTCTACATTCCTTCGCTCCATCATATCTGCCAGCTCTCTTTACCTTCCAGTCATCGTTCCAATATTTAAGGTACCCACCTTTATGAGTGAGCATCTTCCTTTCCATGCTTCTCGCTGCTTCTTCACTCGCCTTCCTCCTCTCTTTCTGCACTTATGTTTACTTTGTTTAGCAGTAGCATAATTTCTACAGGTGCCCTGGTGCGCGACACCTGAGGCGGTCGTTGGTAACCCGGGCCTCGACCGATCCGGTATGGATTGATAATGATTACGCATTTGTACGAGTATAAATCTGGCTAAAAAGTTTTACGCCAGATGCCCTTCCTGCCGCAACCCTCCCCATTTATCCGGGATTGGGACTGGCATCAAGAGACACAGAAATGTGCCTCTGATGGCTGGGTTCGATTAAAACCAAAATCTTCGATTAAAACCGAAATCTATTAATACGTACATTGTTTGGTGTTTTGCATTGTAAAGTCAAAAGCTTGTTTATTTAATTTCAAATAAAGCGAGCTGCTTTTGATTTTGATTAGCAGTTGGATACTATATGTTACCTCATCGTTACTTTTGATGTTTATTTTTTGTCGGCCTTTAGGTCAACAAGAAAAATAGTTTTTTAAAACTTTTTTTATTATCATTCAAGGGCGGCACGAGATATAAAAAAACATGAATGAACCAAACACACGCTGAAAGAAGCAATAATTTTTTTAAATTAACATTAATAAACAATCAGAAAAGAACAAAAAGTTGTGCACATTTTGTGAGCAACTGCTCACTTTGTCAGGTGCAGTTGCTCACGAAAGCTTGTGCCATCATTAAAAACTAGCTCAACTTTAGTACACAATTTTTTGTTTTTTTCTGATCGATTTCAATAGTTGACACAGTTTTCCCAATTTTCATTTCTTCCAATCCTTCGATTAATAAATAAGTAAATTAGTGATTGCGAACTACTTTACCAGCATTAAGTTGAGTAACAGAAACTTTTAAAGAGTATCGAAGCAGAATAAAATAGATCGAATCGAAGCAGAACAAAAATTTGATTCTGTAAGTTAGTAAAACAGTTCATATTGGCAACAAGGCTTTTCATGTTAACACCCATCGACCATATCAGCGGCATCTGTTGCTAAAGGATAGATTTTAGCTTTGTTCATTGTTCGAACCAATTCCGCAAGTGCGTGTTCACAGGCTCCTTTTTGACTCTTATAGTTTTGGCATTTCACTGGAGTTCTAGTTGAAGTGTCGACGCATTTGCAATCCCACTTTAACTGAAATTTTCGCCAGTGTCCACTGCCATCACAATCTATCTTGTGTCCAGCATAATAAGCCTAAAAGTGGTTTTTTATTAGTAAAGATTACTTAAGTAAACAACACTATATCTACAGTTAAAAGTGCCCACCTTACAGACACTTATATGACGCTAATGGAGCAAAAGAGTTTCTCCAACAATATAACGTCACATTTATAAGGAATCAAATTTAAAGAAGTTTTGCCAATAACTCACTCTTACTACGAGATTCCCATGTAAATGACTATGCAATCAAGTGCAATCAAGTGCAATGTAGCGGCGGGAGGTCCAAAAAGCATGCTTCGGCAAATAAAAGAATCATAATTAAGGGAATAAAGTACCAGAAATTATTTAAGTGATAAACAAATAATTTTTCTTAATTGATTTTAACTTTAAATTGTTTTAAAATATAATATGATGTTACCATATTTTCACATAGAATTAAAAAACGAAACTATTATTAAGATTGATTTGTTTCAGCTTAAATTGTAGATTTATAACTACTGTACGAGGGTGAATCAAAAAGTTCTCAGACAAATGCCATATTTTCAAAATGTGGAAAAACTTTACGATTTTTTTCATGTTTAAACATACCTTTAGAGTTTTCCTAATAATCTTGAAAAATTTCATCGTTCTATCTATTTGCAGCATTACGATTTATTGTGTTTCAAATATTTTGTATTTTTGTGCCTTAAAATGGCGAATTTTGAAATAAGAGCAAACATTAAATTTTTGACTAGACTTAATTAGAAACCTGTTAAGATCATTGAAGCTTTACAGCAGGTTTATGGTGAGTCCGCACCATGTAGAACAGTCGTTTATAATTGGATTAAACGCTTCAAGGAGGAAAGGGAGCAACTTGAAAATGATTTAAGAGAGGGTAGACTCTCCATCTCAAAAAATCAAGAAAAATCAGGCTTGTGCAAAATCTAGTTAAAGAAGATAAGAGAGTTACTATCAATGAAATCGCCAATACTGTGGGAATTTCACAAGGATCTGCATTTTCAATTCTTACTAAAGATCTTTGCTTGAGCAAGCTTTTCGCACGTTGGGTTCCAAAAGCGTTGCAGGAAAATCAACTTAATCAAAGAGCTGATTTTTCCTTAGCAATTTTGACAAAGATGGAAGCAAATGAAACCATTTTTTTAAGCGCTGCCTCACTGGAAATGGAACGTGGATCTATTAATTTGATCCAGAAAACAAAATTCAATCAAAAAAGTGGCATTCGAAGGGAGCACCAGGACCTGTTAAATTCAAAGCAGAAAAGTCTGTTAAAAAGGTCATGGCCACCATTTTTTGGAACTGTGAAGGGGTCATCTTGATAGACTTCCTAAAAGGTAAAAAACAATTACCTCAAGCTATTATGAAGACGTTTAAAAAAAGTTGAAGACATCTTTAGCCAAAAAAAGCTGAGGACAATTGCACAGTCAGATTTTGTTTCATTACGACAATGCCCTTGATCATTTTTTGAGGGTTTTTAGGGCCCTATCACGCGAAGTCGATGGGAAACACTTCCACACCTGCATTATAGCCCTGATTTAGCTTTCTCGGACTTTTTTTTTGTTTTCGAAACTAAAAGAATCTCTCAAAGATAATCTCTCAAAGGTACCCGATTTGGATCCGTGGAAGCAAAAAGGTAAGTGATTATCTGGTCTCAGAGACAGCTCCCAGAATTCTACAAGGAAGGGATTTATAGGTGGGAACATAGATTACAAAAATGTATAAAAAAACAATGGAGCTTATGTTGTACAAAAAATGTAATCACTTAAAGAATAAAAATTTTATGGCATTTTTCTCAGAACTTTTTGACTCACCCTCGTATAAACTTAGTTTATACACTCTAATTAGGTATGTTAGACTTGAACAAAAGCATAATTTGTTTTGAACTTAGTTTTTTGTTGTTTGTGAAATACGTTTTAGAAAATAATTGAAATTAATTCTAATAATTCACCAAAAAAAGCATAAGTAATTTTATAAAAAGAAATAGAACTTAAAAAAAAATTAATATGAAATGTGATTTAAAAAAATTAAAACATTAGCTATGGTTTTACACCCCAAGTGATAGTAAGGTTTTTTTCCTAAGTTAAAAGAACATACAAAACAAAAACATGTGTGTCAAAAATTACTACTGTTGTGTTACTTACTGTGAATACTGTATTGGCGTTACTTCTGATGTATGTTTTCAACGACTTCCAACTACCTGTTTGTTCTCTTTCCGGAGCTGTTGATGATGAGGCGCCATCGGTCTGTATATAAAAATTGTACGTTTTTTTTTCATCCGATACATTAGTATAAAAAAATAACAACATTTTTACATAGTCAAAAAACCAAAAACTTTTATGTTTAGATCAAGCTTATTTTTTCTAAAAAATTTCGAGAGGTTAAGTTGATTTTGTTTAATATTTTAAAGTTTTTATTGAGATCGTTTAAAATAAATTTTGTTTTAATATTTCCATTTAAGCATTTTTTGAAGTATTAATCATGTAAATAGAGCTGACAAAATTTAGAAATAAACCAAAGACTTAAATCTTTTAATCAATGTAACAAAGTAAAAATGTTCAATTCAAACAGGGCAGTTCTAGCGTGAGACCTAAATACAAAGAACATACTGAAGTTTTAACAGGACCATTGTTTGAAAATCCTGGGCCCGGTACCAAACTGAACTCTGGGATCCCAATATTAACTTGAAAAATGTAAACCAAAAATGTTTTTCGTCATAAAAATAAATAAATTTTACTTTTGAAATTGAAAACTTTAAGAAAAGATTTAAAAAAGTCTTCAGTCAAATTAGGGTTTTCGTAGTTTTCCCGGTCTGGCTACGACTGGACCTTTGTGTCAACGCTCATAAGTTCCACAATGCCTGCCGAAATATGTAAAATTAAGGGATCGGGAGAAAAACAATCAGGTTAAACTTGCAAACTATTACAATTCCAATAAGCCTACATTAGCAAGTAATAACGATTTAGTTCATTACTGTAATAAGCAAACATGGATAGTCATGTTTGGTTTTAGTAAGGAATCATGAAGGCACACATATTTTTAATTACGTAATTAAACTTTCACAAACTCGTTACAGAGTGATTTTAATCTTCGAAATAAACATGGTTCAAAGACCAAAAGCATAGCCTACTACAGATTGGTTCAAGTTCTTCATTTCTGCAGGCTTCTTTTTAAAAATGTTAGGACTCACGAACCAAGGTCGGTTTGAAGTTGTCCAAGTAAGTGAATTATTGATTAAAAGAAAGGGAATTTTTAAAGTTTTCACCTTTTGGACAAATCATGACATTTTTTTCGTTTTCGCTTTAATTTGAACGCTTTTATATTTTATATGTTTAGAAAAGACAAAAAAGGCTCAAAATTGTCAAGTTTTTTCCTTTTTGACAAATGAAGACTTTTTTGGTCTTTGAAAATTCAAAAAAAAGAGTTTGAAATTACGCAAAGACCAAAAAAGGAGCACTACTTGAAAAAGTAAAAACAACAATTCTAATCTTCGAGTAACTGCTTCACCATTGCGAGCTTACTCTAATAGACGAAATTTGAAATGTTCGAAATTGTTCCGCGTACTACCAAAAATTACGTCGCAAACCACGTGTTGTAAGCGGGTAGAGGTTAGGACCACGCCGGCCTACTACATGTAAAAACAAGCAAGTGATTTTACAATGTCAAAAAGAAAATTGATAAAATTCAAGTTAAGAATAAAATTCTATAAGAAAACCTAATTTACTTTATTGTAGGTTATATTTCTGAGATAATATTAATTTTAGCAATAATTTTATTAAATGAAAAACCTTTCTTCATAACTAAAATTAGATCTTTTTCCACAAAATAACAGTTGGTTTTTTCATACCGGTTTGTGTAATGTTGATTGGGACAGCGGGATGAAAGTTAACTGATTTCAAAACTGCCTTTAGGGATTTCACTTTAGGAAAATTCAATTACTAAACAACGAATGTTGACATAATGTTTTAAAATTAAGGTAAAATACTTTTATTTATAAATGCTACTAATTTTTTGTATTTTTTTATAATATAAGAAATATTAAAAATCAATAAAAATACATGAACGTCGCATAATGCAATTCATGTTAGATTTGATTGATACTGACAACTTTGAGTGTCTTACTTTAAAGAATCTTAATACAGGTATCTTTTTAAACTTTTACTACTTCCAAGCTCTCTATTCATAATAAAACAATGCTCAACCCAAGTAAATGTAATATTTTAACAGTCTTCAGTAATCAAATTAGCCGCTTCAAAAACAAGAAAACAACTGATAAGTGTTGTTTTTACCTTCCCAACGGACGCCCAGGATGTTTTTTCTGTTGATGTTAGGCAATGATACAAAGTAAAAAATAATACGGGTTTTGGGCAAAATATAAAATAAACAACAGTTGTTTTGACCGAATTATATAATTCTCCGCAACTTTACGGTTTCTTTGGAAACACTAGATTTGTTTCATGCTTTATCAAATTTTTTTATCTGAAAAATGTGTATTGACATAAAGATGGCTCAGCAATCAAATTGAAACCATTATCAGACTAACACCCAGCATATTTATCATTATACGGGAAAAGGTTTCAATAAAAAGGTTACTTGACACAATTTCTAAAGCTTGTCTTACATTACACATTGAATTATTGTTAAAGTCAAATTTTAAAAATCTTTTACAACAATTACAACATTTTTTCATTAAAACATCGATCGGAATTCCCACTTTTGGTTCACGAGAACTGCATTTTATTCTTGGACGACTAAATCTAACACAGTTGTTGCGGACAAATCACTAACCCTGTAGTGTAGACGTAAGTAACGGCAAATTGTAGGCCTACTACAAATCCACATTAGCAATAAATCTATTTATAGCTGGTACATAAACCTAATAATGACCCTAGTGAAAATGGATTTAAACCCATATTAGTCATTTGTTTATATTATTGCATAATTAAGTTTAGGCCTATAATAGATATTAGTTTTGATTCAATCAGTTAACTTTATGTTGATTTTTTGCTCGGCGTTTATTGCTCAAAACGTTTTGACATTATCACATACTTTGAAAAAAGTAGGTACATTTGTTAACAAGTATAACACAGAAAGTTTATTTTTGACATTATTTTGTGAAATTAATTAAAACAAAAGATAAAAATTGATTTATAGCCGAGATTAATGCTATTTTATAACAAAAAGGTTAGAAAAAGTTCTAATATTGTACCTTGTAAATGTTCTATAAATTGCTTTTAAGCCCGTTGAAAAAGTTGTGCTCCAAGCTATTGGACGTTTGCCCAAGCGCTCGCTAAAACCTATTTGACCACTTAAATCAATTTGTGTGCGGTGCCAGAATTATCATGGAAAATAGTTAGTTATAAGCTATACAGCCTAGGTACTTTGCATTTATGATGTTATTAGAATTTCTTTATTTGGAGTTCACAATTCTCAGCAGTGGCTCTGAATTACTTGAGTTTGAAAACCTGGTGTGCGACGATGTTTGACAAAATATTTAAATTTGTAACATTCTAATATCAAATGTAACTGTTGTGTCTCTTATAATTAAAACAATTCTTTTATTAGTTGAAAAATGTAATTTTAGTCAATGAAAACAGATAAATACCGGTTTGTGTATAAGTCTAAATAAAAGATAAAGAATATTATTTCGGAAAAGCGATTTACTTTTTTTGGTATGGTATTTATTGAATTTTAATTATTATTACTAAATATAATTTGCTGCACAATTACCGTTTCTCTTGAAACGCTTGGTTTGTTTTTGGCTCTTTCAAATTCTTCTTTATTCATTTCAAAGGGAAAAGCTAAAAAAATGTTTATTAACATGCTTCTTGCGTATTAATGAAAATTAAACTTTTAGTAGATTAGCCTACCGGCGTTTGTATAGCAGTCATTACTCATGAAAATTTTTGCATAGAAAATTAAGACTGACAGTTTTTGAAGTGATCTTTTTTCAACCATTGTTTTAACTTGGCTACTTAAATTCATTAAAAAAATTAGATACTTCTTTTAAAGTACATGAAAATGGGTTTAGCAGTGGGTTTAGCTTGCTTTTATTAGTTTTATTACTTTACCTGCCTCATCCATATTGTTTCCATATCCCATAACTATTTTTTCGGCTGTAATTGTTGTATTTGAAAAATTATATTGTTGTTGTAAATTACTCCTGTGTTGGGGGTTATTTTCATGATGTTCTTCTGAATCAACAGATTTATTTGACATCGTGTTTCAGCGTTCATCACACAACAAACAAATTACATAAAAGCTGCAATAGGAGCGGGAAATAAAAGCTCTGAAAAGATTAAGAAAATTGTTATGGACAATTGCTGTATCTTTGTAAAATCTATTTCATCGGCCGCGTGGTCAACGTGTTTCAGCGTTCATCACACAACAAACAAATTACATAAAAGCTGCAATAGGAGCGGGAAATAAAAGCTCTGAAAAGATTAAGAAAATTGTTATAAACAATTGCTGTATCTTTGCAAAATCTATTTCATCGGCCGCGTGGTCAAGTGGTTAATACCGTCGTATTGATGAGATACGCAATCGACTCTGTTATGGTTCAAAACCTACTCACGTCATTCTATTGTGTCCTTGGGAAAGAAGGCACTTTCCTCGGTAGCCAATATCATTTCCATGGTATTTAGTTCATCATTTTCCTCTGCTTGGTGTTCTTGGTAAGCAGTTTTAAATTTTAATCATATCACTAAATAAAAAGACTAAAAAAACTAAAAATTTTGATCGGTCAAGCAAATAGAAACGTTGTTTATTTTGGCAAATCTTAGTTTTAATGCGGGTCGCTGCGTATAATTGTTTTTTGCCTCAATCAAAATAATCCAAATTTTTCATTCCTGAAAAAACTTTTTAAAATTGTTTGAACTTGCGGATCGCAGTTGGTTTAAAACTTTCTCAATATAACACCAAAAGAAAAAGTTTTGACATTGAATGTCAACTGAGACCAAAAAAAATTTCAGGAGACAAAGAAAAAATTTTTTAATATCTCCTTTTTTACAACTAAATCATTATTATCAACATCACACAGCGTCGAAGATCTTAAACCTATTACAATTGTCAACAATTATCCGGCCTTCATCTGAAAATGATAAAAATGATGCAGTTTTGTTAAAATATTTTTATTTGTTTTTAAACTTTTTATAAAATAACATGATTGGAATTTGGGACTTTCTTTTCATTTCCTTTCATTTTTTTCTATTTTTACCCTTCTGACTTGCAAGAAAGCAAGGGAGGCGCTATGCAAAGGGCAAGCAACTAACCCGGCTTGCCTTCCGAGATACTAATGTCACATTTTATTCATAATTCTAATCTTAACCTTATAACTCTTTTGTTGATTTTCATTCTTTTACATTAATTTTTAACTTTTATGATTAATTATGGCGTCATCTTTCCTATTATTACGTAGTGATTGCGTAATCTGTGCACCAAACCTACTTAATTCGTTTTATCTGCAAATTGTTCTTATAATCGTTATAAAAAGTTCTTTTACAGTTTTAATTCAAGCGCATTGACTGACTGAAGTTTAAAGCCATTGCGACGTTTTAGCGGCAGCGATCACGTACTGTAGTTTTGGCTAAAGCAGTGCTTCCTAAACTTTGTCGCGCCCGCGGCACACTTGGACCAGAATGCCGTTTATTTTGGTCTTTACTAAGTTTTCAACGTTTTTCTTCAGCTGAGGAATTATAGTGCATTAACATAAAGGCCTCGATTTTTTATGTAACTTTCTATAAATAAAATGAAGATTTCTTTTATTATTCTTCACCAGATTTTGAACGGTTTGTTTCCACGTGAAGTATTTAAGTTTCGCATGTGGTGTACGACAAGCATGTCAAACTCGCGCGCATATGTGGACCACATTGGTGAAATTTTAGCCTGAAAATTTGCCGCTCGACCGCAACATGGTCAGAAAAAAAGGTGAAGGCCAATAAAAAAGTCTTCACTTGAATTGTTTGGCTGATCCCAGATATTGTTTCAAATTTTACGTTGAAATCAAGGTGAAGACCAAAGAAAAGATCTCCACGTAATTGGTTGGTTGATTTCGAGTAGAAAATTAAGCTCTTGCTAATAAACCTTGTTATTTTAATTATTCAAATTTAATTGTGAATTTATTATTAATTCGATTTGTTATTAAGCATCTGATGAAAAAATTCTTTGAAAGACTTCGCGGGCCGCGAGTTTGACATGGCCTGGTGTACGAAACGAGCCTGGAAGACAACTGATAACCAAAACTTGACGTAATGGAAATTATATTTAAAATTTTTAAACTTTTTGGTCGCTTCCCATAAAAAAGCATACTTTTCCTCTGTTATAAAGTGTGTCTATATTGCCGTTGCGGAGCATGGATTAATGTTTTTTAAAAAGTTTCGGGGCACACTTAGAAATCTCTCTGGTACAGTAGCGTGCTGCGGCACACAGTTTGAGAAACACTGGGCTAGGGCATTTAATAAACGATTGATAGTATGTACTGTTGTTAAGCTGATTCAATTTTATAAGTAACATAACTTGTTTACTACTTTGCCATGTGACTGTATTGTGACGTGTGAACTGTTTCGTCCGAGTGCTAAACCTATATTTATCTTTTTTTTTTATTCTCTATATTTATCTTCCTGACTCGCAGGAAAGCGAAGGAGGCGCTAATACATAGGGTAGGCAATTTACCGACCTGCTTCCGGAGATACCATATATTGCTGTCCGCTAGTAATTTAATAGAGATATGACTGTAATTTAGAACTGCTTGCCAAGACCACCAAGCAGGGGAAAGTGCCGTAAAGTATCTTTCCCAAGGACACAACAGAATGACGCGAGTGGGTTTTGAACCGAGATTATGTTAATTACGAGCACGGCGCTTTAACCACTCGACCACGCTGCCAACAAATATAATAATTGATTTAAAAATTCTTATTCGTTCCTGTATATTTGGTTATTATCTGGTATTTGCCTGATTTACTGTATATATAACGTTGTAAATTTTAACATTTATTTCAATTATTTTAGTTAAGTCAGTTGAAAGTGCTTAAGAATTGTTGTGTTACTCTTGCCTGTGTCGGCGTTATTTAAGTGTTTAAGTAATCAAGGATCGATGTTGACGCCCTGAAAATTATTCAATAATGAAATAGAACTGTTTGACCCTGTGTGACAGACGAGTTATTAAGTTTAATATTAGCCATTGGAGCGGTAATTTATTCTTATAGTTAGTCAGTACAAAGTTATTGAGCGATTAGTCGCAGTTGTTGGCGCTGTGAATTGCTTTGAAGTTCTGCGAAACTTTACTACAGTTGATTAAGTTTACTTAATTTCGTAAATAATATATTCTTTAAAGTTAGAAACTGTAGTTTATTTTTATTCATTGAGAGAAGTCTTCTAGAGCACTGTTCGTCAAACTGTGGTCGCGATCCCAAATGGGGTCGCCTGAATATTTTGTGGGGTCGCTTTATTACTGGAATTCTGCACTTGAAATTCCTGAGCTAAAATGTGTACAGTTGTTCAAACGAAATTAATTGGTTTCTATATTTGTGGTATTTGTCTGGCACCTTATTTTTCTAAGCCTAAACAGTGCTCAATAATCAAAATTAGTTTGGTGTTTTGTTTGTAAAATAGACTGGACAGTGAAGGTTTACTTTCAAACAGAGTGCTTTCCTCTGATAATGTCACTCGCTGCCGAAAGTTCTTTGGTCTACACGTGTGCTTGATTAAAGAACTTTTGCCGCCGATACTGACTTTGAGGGAATAATTTTGTTCCTTTTTCCTTAAACTGCAGTAATTCGTTGAACAGTGCTATTGTTAATCAACCGCTGGACTTCTGTGCTGCATTTTTCTTTTTGATTTTTCTATTAGTTCTTAACTAATGGTTTATTAAGAGTTATATGAATGTGCATTTAACCTCAGTAGGCTTCAAGAATTGCGGTAAATAATGTTGCAGAATATTTTATTATAGAGCAAGGTAATAAATGTTTTAACTTCTTACGTTTGTTTGTTTTGGTACTTGGTACTGTACAATTAAATTTGTTGCATGTCTGTAAATACGAGTATTGACTATTTTTTTAGTATTTTGATTGTTAATTTTAGCAAATACACAGTAATATGTCTTCTAAAAATATAAAAAAAAGATCATATGACGAATCGTTTCTAAAACTAGGTTTTACAGAATTAAACGGCAAGCCAAAATGTGTTATTTGTTTGAAAGTACTATCTGAAGAATCGATGAAAAAAAATAAGTTACAAAGGCATTTAAGTAGTAATCATCCAGGCTGCACCGATAAACCAATTGAATTTTTTAAACAAAAGCTGAATTCATTCAAGTTACAGAAAGATATTATAATAACATTTACTGGTGCAAATAAACCTGCTGTCTATTCTTCATATGTGGTGTCCTCCCACATTGCAAAGCAAAAGAAGCCACACACGATTGTTCAAAATTTGATAATGCCAGTTGTTAAGGAAATTGTAGAAATAATGATTGGAGAAAAGGAAAGAAACTATTAGATCCAATCCCATTATCTGCTTCTACAGTGAAGCGAAAAATTTCAGACATGTTTAATGACGTCCTCGAACAAACAGTAAGTCAAATAAATGCGTCTCCTTTTTATGCAATTCAATTGGACGAATCTACTAATATTGCAGGCCTACCGCAACTTTTAGTTTTTGACGTCAACGGAGTGCAGCTGTAGAAGACCTTTTGTTCTGCAATATCCTTAAGTTACATTGCAGAGGTAAAGACATTTTTAATAATCTTGATGGTTCTTTCCGCGATAATTCTTTATCTTGAGAAAACTGCGCTATAATTTGAACTGATGGTCCAGCAGCATGCACCGGAATCAATTCTGGAGTTGTAAAACGAATCAAAGATAAAGCACCAATCGCACAAAGGACACATTGTTTTTTACATAGACAAGCTCTGATGGCCAAAAATTTATCTGAGGAACTGCATGACACATTGATGCAGTCATAAAATGTGTAAACAATATTAAAGCAAGACCACTTAACCAACGTTTGTTTTCATTTTTGTGTGATGAAATAGGCGCCAATTACACAGGATTATTCTTGCACACGGAAGTGCGTTGGTTATCACGAGGTTATCACGTGGGCGGGTTTTCAAGCGAGTTTTTGAATCGTGTGAAGAAATAATTTTTTTCTTAAATCGACAAAAGAATGTCTCCTTAGCAGAAAGATTTACTCAAAAAAAAAATTCGTTGCTAACATTGCTTACATGTCGGACATATTTCACTCATTAAATTGTCGGAAGGAATATAGATTCAATACAGTGATTGATTACTCTGCCAAAATTACCGCTTATTATAAAAAACGTAGTTTGTGGCAGACATACATAAAACGAAACGAGTTTGATATGTTTCCTGATTTGAAAAAATATTTTGTAAGAAAAGAAGTGAATATCAAAAACATTATAATTAAACACCTTGAGAAGCTGACAAAAAAATTGAGCAATATTAGGGTGATACTGTGAAACCAACTTATGATCACGACTGGACGATCAACCTTTTGTTGCAGCAGATTTGCCAGAACTACCTCTACGAGTCGCAGACGAATTTACCGATATGATAGCTGAACCACTAAACCGAATCACTTTTGATTCTTTTAAATCAAACCATCCAAAAGTGTCAGCAAATCTTTTCATTTGGACTTCAATGCGATCAACTTATTCAATCGTATCAGTATTGGCGATCAAACAGTTTATCCCATTTGCAACTACGTGGCTTTGAGAAGCAGCATTTAGTGCTATGAGTGTGCTAAGAACGAAACATAAAAATCGATTGAATATTGAACATGATTTGCGATTGTGCATCAGCAAAACCACGCCACGATTTCAAAAGCTGGTGGACAGAAAGCAACCACAATCGTCGCATTAATAAATATTATTATTAAATGTTTAAACGCGTTTTTATCAGTCTGTGTAATTAGTTTGTTCAGTTTACCATCTATAGCTATTAACATTTTAAATTTGTAATTAAATCATTTTGTATTTGCTTTGGAGTCGCGTGCACTGGTATTGTTAATAAATTCTTTAACTTGGGTCGCTTCTTGAAAAAATTGGAGACCACTATTCTAAAGAATTCATCGTACTTAACATTTTATCTCTGATTTTCATTAGGAAACTGCCAAAATGTTCCTTTTAACCTTCTCTCAATATAATTGGGTTCTTCCACTTCCACTTGACTTTTTCTACGTGATTTTCATGCGCGAATTTCTAAAAAGTATTTTTCGAAATAAATGTTTTTACAAAACGGAGGTCTTCAACAGTGTTATTCAGTAGTTTTAAGGTTACTTTAATTTTCGATGGTGTTTATCTGGGCTCCATAAAGTTGTTTTTACTAATCTGAGTCGTGACAAAAAAACAAACAAACTTCAAAAAACAATTTTTATAACTTCAATAAGTTTTTACTATTGTTGTTGATATTAAAATCAAAACAGAAATTCTTTCTGCCAGACCTATAAAAAACTCATTTTTTAGGCATTGGATCTACAGGGTTACAAACTGTTTCTAAAAAATGATTTGTCGTTTCGTGACTCCTGAGCAATTTGAAAACACAATTACTGATCGGGGCAAGTCAAGCGTAGCACAGCCAATAGCTCATCAATTACAGTAATTGGCCTTACAAAAGGAGGCTCCAGAGCAAGAAAAATAGAGGAGTCATTTTCAATTTTTTTGCTCACAAAATATAGCAATTTCTAAAAAAGAAGATCATCTCTTTTAATCAATGTCTAAAGTTTCCATTTTTTTCCCAAAAAAGTTACGGAATGGGACAACTCATTGCCGCCAACTCATCGCTAATCCAACTCATCGCTGGTCCTACTCATCGCCAGCCCAACTCATCGTCAGCCCAACGCATCGGTTGTTGGACAGTTAGGATAGTTGGGAGTTGGGACAGTTAGGTTGATGATGAGTTGGGCCAGTGATTAGTTGGGTTGGTGATGAGATGGGTCAGCGACGAGTTGGCGGTGATGAGTTAGCTGGCGATGAGTTGTACCCAACCCAAAAAGTTGTTACTTTCAATCTTTTACTTTGTCCCTATTTTCGTTCGGTCATGGTGCTGCTATGAAGAAATAGAACTATATTTTGCTTAGGAAAGCCACTTTTTGACGTTTTTTAGGGTTCCGGTCCGGCGGCTCCGCTTTCACCGTACTAAAACTATCATTGATTGCACTCAAATGTTTATCTGCTTGATAGTTGATACCAAAAGGTAAATAAAATATTTGAAATTATTAACTCGTCTTGTTATTCAATAGTTTAAACTCTCAATAAAAAACAAACCTTCTCACTTAAAATTGCATTAAAAAAATTAAAATTATAATTGTTTTGACTATTCCTTAATTTAATAAAATTTTTTCTATTTCTAATATTTTTTAAAAGTATTGATAATTGTTGTAGTTTAATTTGACCTTATTTTCTAAACAATATTGCTTCGTCTTGATTATATAAGTATCAGTAGCCTACAGCCCTACAACAATGCAAGATACCAATAAATGCAAGTTTTCTTTGTCTTTCACAAGATATGTAGGCTTAGTTTGTCAACTGCATTTGAGTCTAATCAGGTGTACTTTCTATTATCAGCTTGTTACCAACAAATGCTTGCTTAAGAAAATTCATGCTATACAAATACTGTAGTTTCTTTTAAACTCGGTCAACTAATTGGTAGACTCGTGCCGCTTATCATGCTTTATGACGTTATTTTTTTCGCTACAAATCTAGTGGATTGGGTTGGCTGCTCAATCGTAATTACGTACAGCTGTGATGTCTGACGTCATATTTTGTGCACTTTTAAAGTAACTTGAAGTTATTTTTGTTGCGAAGTACAAAAGCTGCCACACGCAGTTGCTGATGTAATAGAGGAACAATCTCTTGTTTAATTTCTGGCAACACTTTTTCCTTGCCAAGTGAAAAGCCAGGCCTAAAATCTAGTTTCGTTTTTATTCGAGTTCAAGTTTAATTTTACGTTAGCATATTTTTTACAAATTAAACTTAAATGAAAGCAGGTTTAATCTTTTGGAAACGTTAAAATTTGTATTGTGCAAAATTGTAAGGTTTTTGATTCAATCTGGAAAGTTTGTTGTAGGGTAGGCTAATTTGGTTCTAAGACGACATCGAACAACAGTTGATTTAATTGTGAAAGTTTGAATTATTGAATCATTTTTTGTTATTTTAAATTAGATTGATTGAAATTGGAAGACGACAAGAAGAAGTTGTGATGTCATATGCACCCATTGTGCAGTTTTGATAAACTGTCCTTGGATCAACTGCCGTTTTGATAAAATGTCGTTTGATAAACTGTCAAGGCTAATTCAAATAGACTTATGCTCTTCATGGTGTTGGCGAAATAGTTCAATATAGAAACAGTAGTGTCTTTCTTATTATTTAACACTTTTCATTTAAGCCTTTAATCCCTAACGTTTGATGGTACGACAACTTTTGACTCTCATGCATTGGTTGTTTTTAAAATCTTTTAATTTTTTTTGTAAACCCTTTATTGACATTCTGGTTCTTGATATTGGATGGAAATTTAATGATCCACTTAACACTGTACTTGATATGTCATGTTCAATAAAGGGAGTTTGCTTGAATTTTATATGCGGTGAAAATTTTATTCAACATTTTTTTCTAGTTTACAATTGCCATGAAGTCGAACCTTTTATTTATTTAATATTTTTCATTTCATCTTTATATTTATCCTCCTGACTCGCAGCAAAGCGTCGTAGGCGCTAATACATAGGGCAAACAATTACCTGGACTGCTTCTGGAAATACTAAAATATTGCTGTCCGGTTAAAATTTTTATTTTGGTTTTTTAGTTTTTTATAGGGATATAACTAAAATTTAAAACTGCTTGCCAAGACCGCCAAGCAGGGGAAAGTGCCGTAAAGTGTCTTTTCCAAAGCTGGCACAGATTGGTGCAAATAGGTTTTAAACTAATTTTATATTAGCATTTAAAATGTATCAGTATCAGTATCTTTTATTTCAGTTCCGCCATAAAAAAATATGGTGAGTAGAAAAATTTGTAAATAATGTTTAATATAAGTAGCCCAAAAAAGTTTTTTAATATGAAATTTACAGGTTTTTATTAAATTTAAAATATTGGTGAACCATTTACGTTGGTGGAAAATGATAACCATATTGCAACCAGTTTCAAGCTGTCAGCAAATGCTTTAAAACGAAGGCGTCAACACCAAAACTAAGAAATGTGAAAGAACGTAAAGATACAACTCATTATTGCAAAATAAAATCTCATCTTGCAACAGTTTATCACGTCTCAATTAGTACAGATAGTTTTATTGCTTTAAGTTGGTGCTTATAAACAAATCAATTAATTCTTTGAGTTGAAGGTTGTTTGTTTGGTAGATTGTTTATCAGTAAGATTGAAGGAATGTTGTTATCGAAGGCAAAGCCAATCCTTGCTAAAGCAAGTATTCCTGCAGTTTGATATAATAGAAAAGAGAAAAAGCATGTTTGGATAAAATTGTCAGCAGTGTAGAAAAAATGATTTTAGGACCCTTTCGCCTCGGGCACATACCCCCTTGATCACATGTTAACCACTTACCTCCGGGTACAGGACCAAAATAAAACAATACTAGGGGTTATAGGACCAGGGGGTAAGTGAAAGGGGGTATGTGACACGGAAGTAAATGGCCTGATATCGAAGAAATACAGAAAACATTAAATAGTGTAGATCTTGGTGAAATTATGTTTTTCAATCTAAGAATTAGGGCAAAAAAAATTTAATGGTAATCTCGTTTCTCAAGCTACATTGATTGTCAGCGTTTGTCGGCAGCATGGCCTAGTAGCGCCGTATACGATCTACACGGTTGTGGTTAAAAACATAATCTCGTTATTTTATAATGACATTAAGAATGACACTTTAACACAATTTCTGCTTGGAGATCTTAGCAGGCAACTTTAAACTTTAAATAAATCACTAGATAGAATTTAAAAAAGCCAAAAAAAATTTTTTAACCGAACAAAAATATTTTGCTAACAACAACTTTACATAGGACAACCGAACGAATGCTATACTTTTTATACCTTTTTGCACCAATGCACCATTTACACAACGCCTCGTATTATTAGCTTCATAAATAAAATTCCAAATTAAACAGTTGCTATGTCGTAGTTAGCATTTAATACTTGACATATCAACAAAAAAAAACGTATTATGGTAAGAATAATATAAAATTCACCATAATAAGTTAATGGATCAATTATTATTTTTATTGGCCGTTTTTGTCGTATATAATTGGTCTTTTACATGGCCTAATTTTTCTGTTTTAAGCCAAAACCATATTTCGATGCCTATGAGTATAACTTTTTGAGAATAATAAAAATAATGGTTTTGATTTTATTTATTAAGGGTCGAAATATAAAAAATGGTACTTGTTTGAAAAGGCACTTTTGAAGATCATTTTGAAGACCAAAAAAGGTCCTCATTTGCAAAAACTGCCGTGTTTTATTTACTTAGACAGCGGAAATTCGTAATAAGTCAAATTAATTTTTGGCTCAAAGTGATTAAGCGTTCCTGTCGTAAGTAAAATTTTTTTTTATAATACTTCACTTTGCAATAAAAAAAATTTCACCTTTAAACTCAAATAAACAACTTTTTTAGTCTTCAACAAGTTTTCTAATAAAAATTTTGGTACTGTTTAAATATGCAGTCTACCTGGCGTTTGCAGTCTATCATCTTGTTGAGTATGCAGTCTGAGTTAGGATTAGGGTTAGGGTTAGAGTTAGGGTTAGGATTATAGTCAACAGGTTTTTTAAAAGATGGTAGACCGCATATTTAACAACAACTTTGTTAGTAAACTGCATAGTTAATCAGTACCAAAATTTGTTTCCAATAGACCAAAATTGGCGTTTTTCGAGAGTTTCTTTTCAGCAAACAAAAATTTTTTTCCAAAATTTTGTTCTCTCTACTAAATTATTCTCAATGTGACTGTTTTCGGAAAAAGCTTAGTAACCCCTGGTCCAACGCAAAATACTTTTCAAATTTTTACGGAATCTAATTTTGATCGAGATTATATAGTCTAATTGTAAAGACAGATGCAGCATAATGCTTCATTTTTGTAAATTCTAAAGGAAACTATCTAATCTCGTGTGCTGCCACCTTTTAAAAATATTGCAGAAAAGGACGTATTTATAAAATAACAACTTCTCTGAAAATAAGTTTTACAAGAACTCCGATTAAAACCAAAATTTAAATTGTTTACTGTTTAGTATTGGAAAGCCAAAAGCTTGTTTGTTTAATTTCAAATAAAGCGAGCTGCTTTCAACTTTGATTAGCATTTGGATACTATATCTTACCTCATTGTTACTTTTGATGTTTATTTTTTTATCGGATTCTAGGTCAACAAGAAAAATAGTTTTTTAAAAACTTTTATTTATTATCATTCCAAGGGCGGCACGAGATATAAAAAAACATGAATGAACCAAACACATGCTGAAAGAAGCAATAATTTTTTTAAATTAACATTAATAAACAATCAGAAATAAACAAAAAATTGTGCACTAAAGTTGACTTAGTTTTTATTGGTGGTACAAGCTTTCGTGAGCAACTGCTCACTTTGTCAGGTGCAGTTGCTCACGAAAGCTTGTGCCATCATTAAAGACAAAGTCAACTTTAGTGCACAATTTTTTGTTCTATTCTGATTAATTTCTATAGTTGACACAGCTTTCCCAATTTTCATTCCTTTCAATCCTTCCATTAATCAACAAGTAAATTAGTGATTGCGAACTACTTTACCAGCATTAAGTTGAGTAACAAAAACTTTTTAAGAGTATCAAAGCGGAATAAAATTGACTATGCAACGAAAATTTGATTCTGTAAGTTAGTAAAACAGTTCATAATGGCAACAAGGTTTTTCATGTTAACATCCATCGACCATATTAGCGGCATCTGTTGCTAAAGGATAGATTTTAGCTTTGTTCATTGTTCGAACCAATTCCGCAAGTGCGTGTTCACAGGCTCCTGTTTGACCCTTATAGTTTTGGCATTTCACTGAAGTTCTAGTTGAAGTGTCGACGCATTTGCAATCCCACTTTAACTGAAAGTTTCGCCAGTGTCCACTGCCATCACAATCTATCTTGTGTCCAGCATAATCAGCCTGAAAGTGGTTTTTTATTAGTAAAGATTACTTAAGTAAACAACACCATATCTACAGTTAAAAGTGCCCACCTTACAGCTACTTATATGACACTGTGGCGAGCTATTCTATTTGTGATGTTTTATATTGGCAACATAACATTGCCACGCAACGTGACTACGCTATGCGAACATGTGCTTTATTCGAAATATAACGAGTTGAGAAGCAGACGCGTGTTGGTTGTTATAAACTATAAGTTGAGATTAGTTAAGGTTAAATAAAAGTTAAACGAGACAAGAACACTATATTGGCGACCCCGTTATATTGAATACGTTGGCTTTCACCAGCGCGTTATCAACCTTAGCCTAGACAATAAGTACCGGTAACTAAGCTTAGTCATGTCTCTGGAAAACGAAACGCTGCAAAAATTAGCTGAAGCGATTTCAAATCTCAACGCTACGGCGACAACAGCTACCGTGCCTCAGGCACCCGAAGTACAGGCAGTTTCAGTGAAGCTACCAGAGTTTTGGCCAGATGACCCAGAAGTATGGTTTATCCGCGTCGAGGCACAGCTGAGATCAAGGGCTATTACACAAGATCAGACAAGGTTTGATTATGTAGTTGCGGCGCTAAATAACCGGGCAATTGTTGAGATTAAGGCTGTGTTGACCAATCCCCCACAACAAGACAAATACAACACAATTAAAAAGGCACTGCTGTCAGCATTTGGAAAAACACAAGCACAAAAAGATGCTGAGCTACTGAATATTTCGGGATTAGGTGATAGGAAACCTACAGCGCTGCTGCGACACCTAGAATCTCTCAATAATGATGCTGCCACTTTACGACGAGCGTTTTTCTTAGCTCAGCTCCCAACTTAAGTACGTGCCATTTTAGCATTAAAAGAAATTGACGATATTAGTGAGCTAGCTAATGCGGCTGATAGGATTATGGAGGCTAGTCAACTTACCCCTACAAATTCGACGGCGGCTGCTGTTCATGCACCAAAACTTAAAAGCCAAGCTGTGACTTCCAAGCTGCAAAGGCCAGTTTCAAGCACCCAGTTTATTTGCTTTTACCATCAACGATTTGGAACAGAGGCTCGTAACAGTCGTCCCGGATGCAAATTTGCGCAACTACTGGACCCATCGTCTTCCCACAACAGCAATCTTGCAACCCAGGGAAACGTAAAGGCCGGTCGTCGATAACTACGGCGGCCGGCGACTTTGGATCAAACACCCTGTCAGTGTGGGATAGACACACTGGTACTTCCTTTTTTAGTTGACACTGGAGCTGATGTCAGCATCTTTCCAGCATCTGCAGCTGACAAACATACCCGGGCTCCTTCTGGCACTCTCACAGCAGCCAATGGATCCAAGATCAAAACATGGGGACAACGAACCCTCACCTTTAATCTTGGCAAGGGACGCACCTACCAACAAGACTTTTATGTAGCAGATGTTACACGCCCTATTCTTGGTGCAAATTTTTTCATCGCTCATAATGTCGCAATCGATCTTCGTGGCCGCCGCCTTATCGATTTTAATCATGGAGACACCTTCTCCACAATGTCAGAGCCGAATGCCAACATTCTTTCAGGTTTATCATTAGCTCCCTCAAACAGCTTTGAAAAACTCTTGCAAAAGTTTCCAGACATACAGACACCCCATTTTGAACCACAGATGAACAAACATGGAGTTGAACATTATATCATTACTGAATCTCCACCCACTCATTCACGACCTCGTCGTCTTCCGGCCGATAAACTGTCAGTAGCTAAGGATGAATTCCAGAAACTGGAGCAAGCTGGAATTGTTCGTCGTTCCAACTCGCCTTGGTCATCTCCCCTATATATCGTGCCCAAAGCATCTGGAGGTTGGAGGCCATGTGGCGACTACCGACAGCTCAATGCCGCTACAGTAGATGACAGGTACCCCTTACCCCACTTTCAGGATTTCAACAGTCAGTTAGCGGGCTCCAAAATTTTTTCTAAAATAGATCTTGTCCGAGGATACTACCAAATCCCTATGGTAACTGACTCCATCCCTAAAACCGCAATTGCAACCCCTTTCGGACTGTGGGAGTTTCTTCGAATGCCATTTGGTCTGAAAAATGCAGCTCAGACCTTTCAACGGCTAATGGACGGAATTTTTCAACAACTCCCATTTGTCTTTGTATATCTAGACGATATTCTTGTGACCAGCAAATCAAAAACTCAACATCTCACACACTTAGAACAAGTATTCCAACTACTTGCCAATAATGGTTTAGTGATCAACAAGACAAAATGCCTTTTCGAAGTAACGGAACTTGAATATCTTGGTCATTTGGTAACTACCAGTGGCATTCTTCCTTTAAACAGCCGAATTGACACCATACGAGACTTTCCAACTCCAAAAAATCGCCCTACTCTTCAGCGCTTTTTGGGCATGATTAACTATTATCACCGTTTTTTGCCTGACATTGCACCCAAACTTGCACCGTTACACGCAGCCTCAGCAGGACGTGGCAAAGCCATCACCTGGACACCAGAGTGCCAAACAGCATTCGAAAAAGCTAAATCGGCACTAGCACAAGCAACTTTACTTTATCATCCCAAACCCGATGCAGCTACAAGCATCACAGTGGATGCTTCAGATGTGGCTATAGGTGCGCAGTTAGAACAATTGCAGCAAGGCAAGTGGGTTCCACTTGCATTTTACTCGAGAAAACTTTCTTCTGCTGAAAAAAGCTATAGCGCCTTTGATCGTGAGTTGCTTGCTGCATATAGTGCAATTCGGCACTTTCGACATTTTGTTGAGGCTAAACCATTTACCATCTATACCGATCACAAGCCATTGGTATTCGCACTTACAAACACCGCAGAACGTTCCCCACGGCAAGCTCGCCACTTGTCTTTTATTGCTGAATTCTCAACTGATATTCAGTATATCAAAGGCAAACACAACAAAGTGGCAGATACTCTATCTCGTATTAATGCTGCTACGCTACCATTAATCGACTTTAGGCAACTGGCTGCTGATCAGCTGTCATCAGCTGAAATAGAAGCATATAGAACTGCTATTTCAAGCCTTAAACTCCAAGACGTGAAGTATCATGATGTAACGCTTTTGTGTGATGTCTCCCTTGGCAAACCCCGACCTATTCTTCCCCAAGAATGGACTTTTCGAATATTCAGTGCAATTCATGGATTATCACATAGTGGGCCCAAACCAACCCAGAGAGCCATCGCTGAGAGATTTGTTTGGCATGGACTTAAAAAAGACATTAAACGCTGGTGTAAAGCTTGCCACAACTGCCAGTCAGCCAAAATACACAAACATACAAAAGCTCCCTTGGTCCAACGCAATACTCCCAATGGTCGCTTTCGCAGCCTTCATATTGACTTAGTGGGCCCGCTTTCCCGCAGTGAAGGGATGAATTATTTGCTGACTGTTATTGACCGTTTCACTCGTTGGCCAGAAGCAATCCCAATACCAGACTCTAAAACTTCCACTTGTGTCAAAGCTCTCATCCGACACTGGATTTCTCGCTTTGGTGTTCCAGAAGACATTACGACCGACCGCGGGCCTCAATTCACTTCTTCTCTATGGTCAGAACTTGGAAAACTCTTAGAACTCAAGCTACACAATACAACTGCTTATCATCCCCAGGCCAACGGCATGGTAGAGAGACTACATAGGCAACTAAAGACTGCACTCAAAGCACGAACAACTGACCCTTACTGGATGGATCATCTTCCATTTGTACTTCTTGGCTTGCGGGTAGCATTGCGAGAAAACCCAAATTGTTCACCGGATATGGAGTTGGTATATGGATCAAGTTTGAGAATACCTGGTGAATTCATCGACACTCAAAACAACCGACAATGTGAACCTACCTCTCAGTTTTTGCGAGACTTACAGCATGCCATGCATTCTGCTATACCACCACCAACCATGTATCACACGACACCACAACAACATCTTCCACCCAATTTGGCACAATCTGGATATGTTTATGTGCGTGTAGACAGTCATCGATCACCATTACAACGCCCTTATGAAGGACCATTTCGCATAATTGACACATCGGGCAAATATTTTACGTTGGACATTAACGGACGATCAGACAAAGTTTCAGTAGACCGTCTCAAGCCAGCATACATCTTGCCCAATCCGAACAACACTAACAATTCTGCCATACCACAGACTCCTCCCGAATGATACACACAAGACGAGATGTTACGTACACGCAGTGGCCGAATGGTAGGACCACCGCCACATTTAGCAACAGACTATGTTACAACAATCACATCACCGGAGATGATGCATTGCTGGGGGGAGCATTGTGGCGAGCTATTTTATTTGTGATGTTTTATATTGGCAACATAACATTGCCACGCAACGTGACTACGCTATGCGAACATGTGCTTTATTCGAAATATAACGAGTTGAGAAGCAGACGCGTGTTGGTTGTTATAAACTATAAGTTGAGATTAGTTAAGGTTAAATAAAAGTTAAACGAGACAAGAACACTATAACACTATTGAAGCAAAAGAGTTCCTTCAGCAATATAACGTCACATTTATAAACAATCAGAGTTAAACCAGCTTTGTCAATAACTCACTCTTACTACGAGATTCCCATGTAAATGACTATGCAATCAAATGCAATCAAGTGCAATGTAGCGGCGGGAGGCCTAAAAGCACGCTTCGGCGAATGACAGAACCATAATTAAGGGAATAAATTATTTTAAGTGATTAACAAATAATTTTTCTTAATTGATTTTAACTTTAAATTGTTTTGAAATATAATACGATGTTACCATATTTTCACAAAGAATTAAAAAAAAAACCAAGCTATTAATAAAATTGATTTGTTTTAGCTTAAATTGTAGGTTTATAACTACTGTATGAACTTAGTCTATACACTCTAATTGGGGTATGTTAGACTTGAACAAAAGTATAATTTGTTTTGAACTTAGTTTTTTGTTGTTTGTAAAATACGTTTTAGAAGATAATTGAAGTTAATTCTATTGAATTCACCAAAAAATAGCACAAGTAATTTTATAAAATGAAATAGAACTTAACAAAGAATTAATACGAAATGTGATTTAAAAAAATTTAAACATTAGCTATGGCTTTACACCCCTAGTAATAGTAAGGTTTTTTCCTAAGTTAAAAAAAACATACAAGAAAAAAAACATGTGTATTAAAAATTATTACTGTTATGTTACTCACTGTGAATACTGTATTGGCGTTACTTCTGATGTATGTTTTCAACGACTTCCAACTACCTGTTTGTTCTCTTTCCGGAGCTGTTGATGATGAGGCACCATCGGTCTAGATATAAAAATTGTTCGTTTTTTTTATTCGATACATTAGTATAAAAAAATAACAGATTTCTCACTTATTAGCCTCCCTAGTTAAAAACATTTTTACATAGTCAAAAAACCAAAAACTTTTATGTTTAAGTCAAGCTTATTTTTTCTAAAAAATTTCGAGAGCTTAAGTTAATTTTGGTTAATATTTTAAAGTTTTTATTGAGATCGTTTAAAATAAAAATAAATTTTGTTTTAGTATTTTGATTTAAGCAATTTTTTGAAGTATTTATCATGTAAATACACCAGACAAAATTTAGAAAAAAACCAAAGACTTAAATCTTTTAATCAAAGTAACAAAGTTTTTAAAAATGTTCAATTCAAACATAGCAGTTCTAGCGTGAGACCTAAATGCAAAGGACATACTGAAGTTTTAACAGGACCATTGTTTGAAAATCCTGGGCCCGGTACCAAACTAAGCTTTGAGACCCCAATATTAACTTGAAAAATGTAAACCAAAAATGTTTTTCGTCATAAAAATAAATAAATTTTACTTTTGAAATTGAAAACTTTAAGTAAAGATTAAAAAAGTCTTAAGTCAAATTAGGGTTTTCGTAGTTTTCCCGGTCCGGCTGCGACTGGACCTTTGTGTCAACGCTCATGAGTTCCACAATGCCTGCCGAAATATGTAAAATTAAGGGATCGGGAGAAGGACAATCAGGTTAAACTTGCAAACTATTACAATTCCAATAAGCCTACATTAGCAAGTAATAACGATTAAGTTCATTACTGTAACAAGCAAACATGGATAGTCATGTTTGATTTTAGTAAGGAATCATGAAAGCACACAGATAGTTAGTTACGTAAATGAAGAAAGGTTTTTCATGACTAAACTTAGATCTCCCCATCTTTATTAGTTCATTGATGTTGTGTTTTTCCACAAAATAACAGTTGGTTTTTTCATATCGGTTTGTGTAACGTTGATTGGGACTGCGGAATGAAAGTTAACTAATTTTAAAACTGTCTTTCAGGATTTCACTTATAGAAAATTCAATTATTAAACAACAAATGTTGACATGATGTTCTAAAATTAAGGTAAAATACTTTTATTTATAAAAATGTTTAGTGCTACTAATTTTTTGTATTTTTTAAATTAAAACTCAATAAAAATGCATGAGTGTCGCATAATGCAATTTATGTTAGGTTTGATTGATTCTGACAACTTTGAGTGTCTTACTTTAAAAATTTTTAATACAGATATCTTTCTAAACTTTTACTACTTCCAAGCTCTATTCATAATAAAACAATGCTCAACCCAAGTGAATGTAATAATTTAACTATGTTTCAGTAATCAAATTAGTTGTTTTAAAAACAAGAAAACAACTGGTAAGTGCTGTTTTTACCTTCCCAATGGACGCCCAGGATGTTTTGTCTATTGATGTAACTTAATATATGTTAGGCAGTGACATAAAGTAAAATACAATGCGGGTTTTGGGCAAAATATAAAATAAATAACAATTGTTTTAACCAAATTATATAATTTACCGCAACTTTACGGTTTCTTTGGAAACACTAGATTTGTTTCATGCTTTATCAAATTTTTATCTGAAAAATGTGTATTGACATAAAGATGGCTCAGCAATCTAATTGAAGCAATTATTAGACTAACACTCAGCACATTTATCATTATACGGGGAAAGGTTTCGATAAAAAGATTACTTGGCGCAATTTCTAAAGCTTGTCTTACTACACATTGAATTATTGTTAAAGTCAAAATTTAAAAAATCTTTTACAGCAATTACAACACTTTTTTATTGAAATAACGATCGGGATTCTTACTTTTGGTTCACGAGAACTGCATTTTATTCTTGGACGACTAAATCTAACACAGTTGTTGCGGACAAATCACTAACCCCTTAGTGTAGACATAAGTAACGGCAAATTGTAGGCCTACTACAAATCCACATCAGTAATAATTCTATTTACAGTGGATATATGAACCTAATAATGACCCTAGTGAAAATGGATTTAAACCCATATTAGTTATTTGTAAATATTATTGCATAATTAAGATTAGGTCTATAATAAATATTAGTTTTGATTCAACCAGTTAACCTTATGTTGATTTTTTGCTCGGCGTTTATTGCTCAAAACCTTTTGACATCATCACATACTTTGAAAAAAGTAGGTGCATTTGTCAACAAGTATAAACATGAAAAGTTTATTTTTGATATTATTTTGTCAAATCAATTAAAAACAAAAATAAAAATCGATTTATAGCCGAGAGTAATGCTATTTTTATAACAAAAAGGTTAGAAAAAGTTCTAATATTGTACCTTGTAAATGTTCTATAAATTGCTTTTAAGCCCATTGAAAAAGTTGTCGTGCTCCAAACTATTGGACGTTTGCCTAAGCGCTCGCTTAAACCTATTTGACCAATTAAATAAATTTGCGTGCGGTGCCAGAATTATCATGGAGAATAGTTAGCTATAAGCTATACAGCCTAGGTACTTTGCATTTATGATGTTATTAGAATTTCTTTATTTGGGTTCACAATTCTCAGCAGTGGCTCTGAATACTCTCAGTTTAAAAACCTGGTGTGCGACGATGTTTGAGAATATTTGAATTTGTAACATTCTAATATCAAATGTAACTGTTGTGTCTCTTACGATTAAAACAATTCTTTTATTATTTGAAAAACGGGATTTTAGTCAATGAAAACAGATAAATACCGGTTTATGTATAAGTCTAAATAAAAGATAAAGAATATTATTTCGAAAAAGCGATTTACTTTTTTTGGTATGCATTTATTGAATTTAAATTACTAAATATAATTTGCTGCACAATTACCCTTTCTCTTGAAACACTTGGTTTGTTTTTGGCTCTTTCAGAAGGAAAATCTAAAAAAATGTTTATTAACATGCTTTTTGCGCATTAATGAAAATTAAACTTTTTGTAGATTACCGGCATTTGTATAGAAGTTATTACCCATGAAAAATTTTTTCTTCCCGAAGCTTTTCATCTGACACTTTTCAGGGGAAATCGTCAGAATAAAGCAGAAATGAAACCGAACTTGATTATAAAGACAAAAGCAGAGTTCTCATTGGCTGAAAGAAGTTAGCCAATTTCTCATTCTCACATTAAGAAAAGATTAAGAAATTTTCAAAGAGTAGACAAATTCTTTTTGTTTACACAGAAGGGGATTAAGGGATTTAATAAAAGTCGCTTTAAGAGCAGAAAGGTGAAAAGAAGAGCGACCTCGAGCGAGAATAGAAAATTTGTCGTTGTTGTAGTGAAGAGCATATTGGGCATTTTCAAGAAGATGTTGACCAATAGCGGATTCATGAAATTGTTGTGGGCGTATGTTGGCCTTGCAAGAGCGGGAAAGGCTTTGGCGGTTGTGCGAAGCAGGAGGATTGGCGATGGAACTAGGAACGTTTTATTAAATCCCTTAATCCCCTTCTGTGTAAACAAAAAGAATTTGTCTACTCTTTGAAAATTTCTTAATCTTTTCTTAATGTGAGAATGAGAAATTGGCTAACTTCTTTCAGCCAATGAGAACTCTGCTTTTGTCTTTATAATCAAGTTCGGTTTCATTTCTGCTTTATTCTGACGATTTCCCCTGAAAAGTGTCAGATGAAAAGCTTCGGGAAAAAAAATTTTTTACTTCACGCCATCTTCAAAGTCTGTACCACCAAACGTCTATTGAAAAATTTTTGCATAGAAAATTAAGACTGACAGTTTTTGAAGTGATCTTTTTTCAACCATTGTTGTAACTTGGCTACTTAAATTCATTAAAAAAAAATTAGATACTTCTTTTAAAGTATATGAAAATGGGTTTAGCAGTTGGTTTAACGTGCTTTTATTAGATTTATTACTTTACCTGCCACATCCGTATTGTTTCCATATCCCATAACTATTTTTTTGGCTGTAATTGTTGTATTTGAAAAAGTATATTGTTGTAAATTGCCCCTGTGTTGGGGGTTATTTTCATGAGGCTCTTCTGAATCAACAGATTTATTTGACATCGTGTTTCAGCGTTCATCACACAACAAACAAATTACATAAAAGCTGCAATAGGAGCTGGAAATAAAAGCTCTGAAAAGATTAAGAAAATTGTTATGGACAATTGCTGTATCTTTGCAAAATCCATTTCATCGGCCGCGTGGTCAAGTGGTTAATACCGTCGTATTGATGGCATACGCAATCGACTCTGTTATGGTTCAAAACGTACTCACGTCATTCTATTGTGTCCTTGAGAAAGAAGGCACTTTCCTCAGTAGCCAATATTATTTCCATGGTATTTAGTTCATCATTTTCCCCTTCTTGGTGGTCTTGGTAAGCAGTTTATGCATAGGGCAAGCAACTACCCCGATTTGCTTTCGGAGATACTAAGTGTTTAACACCTCCGACGTTTTCCTGTGGCTTTGGAAGATAAATAGAATAATAAAATAATTTAGGATGATTTTATGCTCAGGTTTCTTGGTAGGTATTTTTCAAAAATATATTAAATTTATGTTAGTCTTTAAAAAAACTCTTATCTTTAGAATTCTTTCGGCAAACTTTTGTCAGAAGAACTCGTGGGTAATGACGAACTACAAGAAAAACGTGGTTTATATTAATCAGAGGTAGGCAACGTACGGCCTGCGTTACACATTTATGTGGCTTACTATTTGCACTTTAGAAAATCAAGACTTTAGAGTTTCGACTGTAGCCAAGTAAGAGCTCTGTTTCTTTTACATCTTCATATAAGGTACTGTTGTTTAATTACTGATATACAACACAACATGCTGATTAGTGATGAACATTTAAGTTGCCACGTCTTCTGTCAAATCTGACATTTCCAAGATATGTCAACAGAGAAGTTTTCAGTAATCTTACTAAACTCTCTTAGACTCAATGTTCTCTATAAATTGCTTGCAAATGCTTCTATGCTTGTAAAATTTGTTTTTGTGTAATGCTACAATGCTTGGTCATCGTCGTCGTTTGAAGGGTATCCACTCCAGGTCAGACACAAACAGGACTGGGGCCAAGGGTTTATCCTTTTACTACCCCAGATTGCTGCACTGCCTGGATCAGATCCTGGCAGTGATGTCATTAAGCCAGCATCGAGTTTCGTCATCCAAAACCGTCAGACCTCGTGCTCCATGTGGTGCCCGATGTATAGGGCACGCTGTTAGCACATGGTCTGCGGTTTGCTCAAAGGCGCCACACTCGCAATTCGGTGAAGGAGCGAGACCCCATTTGTGCATGGACGAATGGAATCGCCCAACACCAGTCCGCAGGCGGTTGAGCTTGACTCAAGCTACTCGGGGTAAGCCCATCCCAACAGGCCTGGCACCGGTCTCAGGCACAAAAGCACGGAGCCTGGAAGCATTTTCACAGTACTCCGTTTTCCATTTGTGATTTGTCCATTCAGAAGCGCGGATGCCAAGTCTGGCAAGGTTGTCCAAGAGATTCCGCGCAGCTCGCTTGGCGAGTATCTGAGGACCCACTTAAAAGACCATGCAAAATATGATCGGGGTCCAGAGATCCACGGTAAGCCAAGGAGAGTGTCGCTCCCATTCGGCGAAGCTCAGCTGGCTGGGTGCTGGTGCTAAAACACAATGCTTGGTCCTCAGCATTATTAAAATTGTACGGTATGGCTCATTGCGATGAACGTTGCACCTTATCCTGATATAGAGCTAAAGAATGATGAAGTGACATGGTCTCTGAGTGAGCATGCAATTAGTTGGTAGCGCGTTTACTTGCGCCGTATACAAAAAAGCTTCAGTTCACGACTAATTTTTTTCTCTGTCAAATGAAAAAATTTTTTATAGAAATTGCTCTCTCTTTCTCGCATAAAAAATTTGTTTATGGATTAAAGCAGAAAAGTCCAACCTTTTTCAAATTGGGAAAAATTATAAATTTAGCTGTAGTCTGCGGAACGCAAAAAAAATCTTCACTTAGAGTCCGACTCTGATTTCTCGATTTTCGTCTCCAAAACAATTTTTCTTCTCATGTATGAACAACTCTGCGAATCAAATTGAATAAGCAGACTACCCCTGATGAGAGTTTAAAACTCGAAACCATGGTCCGACAGTGAGCTCGGGTTCGGCGTGGGTGATGCACAATGCCACAGATGGAACTCTTTAGTGCCATCTGTCTTACAACTTAAAAACATAGTGATCTCTAAAAGAAAGCAAGCTCGAGGAACACAGTTTGAAAAACGCTGCTATACAGGTTTAAAAAAATAATTAAAAAGTTTGAGCAAGCAGTGGGCCGTAGGTTGGACATCCCTGGACCTAAGTTTTCTCTCATACGACACAAGTGATCTCGCTACCAACCAATTGCGTGCTCTCTTTCTCTGAACCAAACAGAGACGCGGTCAACTTTGATGTTCTTAAGCTCGTTATAAACTATGATTTTCCTGCAGCTCATCATTGACAATGAATTCTTCTGACGTAAGAAAGAATTCTTAAGAAAACAGTCTTTCTTGAGAAAACTCCGGAAAAAATTCTTAAGAAAACAGTTATTTTAAGCATTACCATAAAGTTAATGGTTTCCTCAATACCATCGAGCATTTAAATAGGTGGCTTGTGGCAGAGAATTTGAAAATAGCCAACAAAAAACTTATGTCTAAGCTTTTCCTTCGACACTCCTCAAGAGATGAACGTTGAAATAAAGGAAAAAAAATTCAATTGATTTTCTAATAAAGCTGAACAAAGATGATTGGATATTTGAGAAAAGCGTCAAAACGTGTGATCAGCGCAAGATTTTTAAGTTGTAAACAAACTCTTTTTTTAGCGTCATAAATTTGACTTGCATAATTTCATGGAAACAGCTTTCAAAGCAGATAAATGAAAATTCGAACGGCCAAATGAAAGAATAATAAATTTACTATTCTTTAATGTCCAACCTGCCGCCCAGTGCTTGCTCAAACTTTTTAATTATTTTTTTAAACCTGTATAGCAGCGTTTCTCAAACTATGTTCCTCGAGCTTGCTTTCTTTTAGAGATCACTATGTTTTTAAGTTGTAAGACAGATGGCACTAAAGAGTTCCATCTGTGGCATTGTGCATCACCCACGCCGAACCCGAGCTCACTGTCGGACCATGGTTTCGAGTTTTAAACTCTCATCAGGGACAGTCCACTTATTCAAGTTGATTCGCAGAGTTGTTCATATATGAAAAGAAAAATTGTTTTGGAGACGAAAATCGAGAAATCAGAGTCGGACTCTAAGTGAAGATATTTTTTGCGGCCCGCAGACTACAGCTAAATTTATAATTTTTCCCAATATGAAAAAAGGTTGGACTTTTCTGCTTTAATCCATAAACAAATTTTTATGCGAGAGAGAGAGAGACAAAGAGACAGAGAGAGAGAGAGAGAGAGAGAGAGAGAAAGAGAGAGAGAGAGACAGAGAGAGAGAAGAATTTCCTGAGACAAAGTTTTATTTGACAGAGAAAGGAATTAAGGCTCGTTTCCACTACGAGCATGGAATAGAGCATTCTTTGTTTCTTTTATTAATCTTTCCGCGCTTAAAATTGAAGCGAGCGCTAAGAAAACCAAAAAAAATGAATAAAACAAACAAAGAATAATCTTTTCCACGCTCGTAGTGGAAACGGGGCTTTAGTCATGAACTGAAGCTTTTTTGCTTACGACGCAAGTGAACGCCTACCAACCAATTGCATGCTCACTCAGAGACCATGTCACTTCATCGTTCTTTAGCTCTATGTCAGGATGGGGTAACGTTCATCGCAATGGGCATAGCGTACAATTTTAATAATGCTGAGGGCCAAGCATTTTAATATTACACAAAAACAAGTTTTACAAGCATACAACCATTCGCAAGCAATTTATAGAAAACATTAAGTCATTGGTAAGATTATTGAAATCTTCTCTGTTGACATATCTTGGCAATGTCAGATTTGACAGAAGACGTGGCAACTCGAAGTTGACTAGAAAAATGTTCATTGCTTTGCTGTGCTAATATTACTTTTATAATATTGAGCCTTTAATGGACTCGGGCTGGAAAACACTGATCTAACTCAACCATAAACTCTATTTTTCGTTTAGGTCCTAAAAATTATTGCTTACATCTTAACAAATTTTGTTGTTCTTTTTAAAATCTTAACAACTTACCGATGAAATCGTGCACAGTACAGCACAAATTTAGAAGATTCGCTTGACTGCTTAACTGTAATAAACTATCATGTTTGACGTCATTTCTTTTGATCGTACAAATTACGATGAAAACATTTTCGTTGCTAAGTGCGAAAACTGCCTCATGTGACCGCTAACGTGATCGAGAAACCATTCCTTGTGCATTTTCTGGTTCACTTTTTTCTTACTAATCTAAAAGCTTTACAATTAAAAAACACAATGTTCGGGTAAACTACGCTAACACAGAATTTTCTTTTAGACTGAGCTACAAAGAATCTATACTCAGCTTGTTTCAAAGGCTAGGCGAGATGGTTTTTGTTTGAGGGCAGCTCATGTTTCATTGAGACAAATTTTTGGTTGCTTACCAGCAGGGGCACCGAAGCAGGGAGGGGGGAAGGAGGGGAAATTGCCCCCTCTACCTTTTAATATTCTTGAAACGCGGGGGCAGAGGGGGCAGATCATGTTCTTTAAAATTAGTTTTACAGATAATTTTTTTCTAGTTATGTTTTCTCCACCTATATAATTTTGATTACCATCAAATCCAACAATGTTTGTAAAATTACAAAAACAACCGTGACTCATAGCACAGTAATAAAAGCAAGATAAAAGTTTTAACGTACGCAATATAGAGTTATTGATATAGTAAGCGACCTAGACTTCTGGTTAACATCTTATTCTACTTGAATCAGTAAACTGAATTATATCTAAGCGGAAAATTAATTTTTGATTCATCAACTGATGGCCAATAGCCATATAAGCAATCAGGAATACCTAAACTACATTCCCGGTAGTTTAGATATTTTTAACACCAATTATACCAAGCGTTCTAAAAAAAAATTAAAGCATCAGAAAATTTCTAAGGGCTCATAAAGGGCAAACGTTTCTAGCAGGGGTGTCCAACCTTTTTGAGCCGAGGGCCATTTTGACGCACAAAAAATATTGGCGGGCCATACAAAGAAAATACCCCACTTTTTGCACCAAAATTATAGGAATATCTAAAAAAAAAAGGTCTTTACCTGAAATCAGCCTCCAATTTGCTACTTTTTGTACCAAAATCAAAATCATAGTGGCAGAGGGCTCCAAAAAATACTGTGCGGGCCACTCAAAATCTTTACGCGGGCCAAACTTGAAAAAAATCGAAGAAAAAAGAGTCTTCACATCAAATTTGTCTTCGACTTCTGCCAGAATTGACAGGACAGAGGGCTACAAAAATACTGTGCGGGCCATTCAAAACCTTTACGCGGGCCACGGGTTGGACGCCCCTGTTTCTAGTGATAATAAAAAAAATTAAATTTAGAAGCAAAGAAATTGTGGCGTTAATTTAATCTTAACAAGCAACACAAGCTGTCTGACTGCGGTAATCAATACTCACTTATGGCCGACATTAAAGGCTAAAAATAAAAACACCAAGACTAAACGCGTGACATTCTTAGTCCTTTTGAAGGACTGCGGTATACATATGTGCCATGATTGTGATTATACCGTAACATTTTAAAAGTCTTGTTCGTTTTGATGTGTTTACAGAAGAATTCGCAGACCTACATGCTCATATTAAGTTATTTAATAAAGAAAGTACCACGCCTCTGAAAAAAGTAACAAAGATATCAACAGTTTACGAAGTTTTAAGAAAAAAGACGACAAGCATGAAATGCTTTTTGGAAATACATAAATTGCTTTAAATTTACTGCGGCGTAGCTCTTGTTTCGGCTTTTGCAGAAAGGTGTTTGAGTGTCATGAGAAGAATCAAAACATGGCTTAGAAGCAATATTGGAGATAACTGTTTCAATAATCGAATGTTCGTAAACATTCATAAGAACTTGTTGAACAATACAACTTACAAGCCGTTTCAGATGACTTTGTAAAAGCAAGCGAAACACTAATAAATTATTTCGGGTTACAGTTACATTAATTGCGCAGCGTTTAATAATTGACATCAAACCTCAATCTAAAGGGCCATTTATGCTCGCGTAATTACGTTATTTCTTTTACCCAATTACTAATAGCTTTTTAAGTTTTTTATTGTTCTATCTATTTTAACATGGCGTATTCTTGATAGCGTAAATGTTTTAGCCAGCGTTCTGTTGTGGCTAACTAAAGACTATTCACTGATTAGCATGTGAAGAACATTTTGTGATACTCCCAAGCAAAATGCATTCGATCTGTATCTATCTTCTTTTAGCTGCCGCGCATGAACGTCGCAATTGTTGAATGCTGTTTTCAAAACTAGCTTGGGTGCTTTTGACAAAAGTTAAGTTGTGGGTAGCCTATATTGGATAGCTTTTGGTTTAGTAACCAGTTAATAGAGTTGTATATTTTTAATGTTTAGCCTAATTGAGAAAAACTTATGTAAAATTGGCTATTACTGCGGCTATCGCAGTGAGTGGTCAAGACAGAGCCAACTTAAAGGATTTTGCAAGATGCAACACACCTTAAGATTAAGGTTTTGAACTCTAGATTGATTAAAAAGAGTAAACATTGGCTGAGAAATTGATCGAACCAAAATAACAGATTAGCAAAATAAAACTTTTCCGAGATACCGGTCTGTCCTGTGCAAACTGAAATTCTATCATATCAACGAAATTTCAAATTGCAGCATGACTAGCAAATTTTGCTTTTGTTGGCAGTGCCGTTTCAAAAAAAAGCCTTTTTTTTAAATTTTGCCCCCCCTGGCCAAAAAAATTCCGGCACCCCTGGTTACCAAAGAAAATCAAAGTTTCTCTTTTAGCATTTTTACATTAGCTTTGCAAGAAAATCTGAAATGTTTCTCAATATCATGGCAAGAAGGCGATGTTTTGAACATGAATATTTTGCATTTTCTTAAACTTTTCAGCAAGTTCTCAAATTTTATAAAGAATTTTCGGTGATTTTCTGATATCACATAATCGCACGCGACTCGCTGGTTAAAATATTGCTCGTTTTCAATTTATGCTTAGACAGAGAGTTGCTATAGATCAGTGGTGCTCAACCTTTTACTCATCGCAGGCCCAATATTCGTTTACAAGTTTACCTCAGGCCGCAATTGGTGCAGCAATCAAACTGATGTCGAATTGAAGTTGTCCTGGAAGTTAATTTGAAAATTTTATGTTAGAGTTAAGGTATTCAGTCAAAATATCAACAACAAAAATATCAAACGACCAAAATATCAACTTTCGATATTTTACGGAAAATATTGAATGAATCAAAACTTGGGGATTGAAGAAAAAGTTATTAGCTTTCACTTCTCACGCTGTGCTCGAAAATGCTCGAAAGTCGCAACGGACTATAAAATGTAAGCAGAGAAACAGTCAAATAGTACTGCAAGTAATGAATGTATGAATATAGTAAAATGAATGCACTTGAATGAAACCCACAGGAACAGCGCAAGAAAAAACAAAATTGACATTGCAGTGATAATATGTGAGTAAACATTTCATTTTTTCCGATATCTAATAAAAATACTTTTATTAATCTATATGTTTAATAATGATGACAAATAAATCAATCATTATGATAAAAATTATTGAAAATTACAGTTCATAGTTACAATCATAGATAGGGGTGAAAAATTAAGTTTTAGATGCACTATAAGCAATAATTGTATTGATTGGCTAAAAATTCTTCTTAAGCATTGCTAAATTATTTGAAATCCCTAAATGTTTACAGTTAATGTACAAATTTTCTTCGAGTATAACCGCGCCACACTGCTCGTTTGATATTTTGTAGTTGATATTTTGACCATCAACCTTGCATGGTATTTGCGTAGGCAGGTATGGCGAACCACTGATCCGCAGGTCAATATGAAAAACCTCGGACATTCCTAACCTAGAAATAATAAACTAGCAGAGAAAATGCAGCAACAATTTTTCTTAGGCTGTAAACAAAATTGTGACGCAATTTTATCCTTTTTTTATTTAAGATATCAAAAATAACAAGTCAATTAAAAAAGCTTGACATCCCTGGCGTAAAGTAAAGGTCTCCGTCCTCCACAAAATAACGCGACTAGTAAAATCGATTCGATTCGGGATTACTTGGAGTGATTGAAACATGTTGATTTACAAGTTTGAGACAGATATTTTTCTGTATAATATTGAAAGTTGATATTTTGGTCTGCTGAAATATTGGAAATTGGTCTTTTGGTCTTTTGATATTTTGGTCAATTGATATTTCGTAGTTGATATTTTGAAACTAAACCAAAGTAAAGTGTTGACTTTTTTTGGGGTCTTTTTTATCCACAATAATTTTGACGATTTTTTCGATTTAACTCCGATGATAAATAGAACTTTTATCACAAATTTAGTTTAAGACAAATAAGATCATCACTTTGACCTTACGTCTTTTTTTTCTAAACAAAGAAGAAACCGCTTGGTGAGAGAAAAATAATTGCATTCCGAGTGATCTGTTCACCATTGGATTGGTTCAGAGACACTGCAATAATTCAAGATGATTCGGCATCTGATTAAAAGTTCCTTGGTGGGCCGCACCAAAAGGCTTCTCGGCCCAGGGGTGTAAAAAACGAACCCTGTGGAAAACGAGAATAAATGTGATATCAGAAAAACGCCAAATTTTTTTAAATTCAACTTATATTTTCTAAAAAGAATAATCATTGTTTTGACAATTTTATTTTTTGAAAATAGGTTTTTGCTATGGTCATGATTTCAGTAGAACTGAAAAGCAAATGAATCTATCGTGAAGAAATTTAATATTTTTTTTCATTTTTTTATTTTGTCTCTATATTTATCCTCCTGACTCGCAGGAAAGCGACGGAGGCGCTAATACATAGGGTGGGCAATTACCTCGACCTGCTTGTGCAGATGCCGAGATATTGCTGTCCGCTTGTAATTTAATAGAGAAGATATGACTGTAATTTAGAACTGCTTGCCAGGACCACCAAGCAGGGGAAAGTGCCGTAAAATAGCTTTGTTTGTCACACTGACCGAGTTTCGACATGAACCTCGATAAAGAAAAAAAAATTTTTCAATAAATGGGTAACATATCTTTTCACTACTAGAATATCATTTATTGAAAAAACATTCTGCTTTCATTAAACGTCTCTTCTGCCGACTCAAACATAAAAAAAAAAGAAAAAATATAAAAGCTGTAGCGTCGTCACGCTTTGTCATGCTTTGATACGCTTAAAAAAATGTGATGTCATGTTTAGTTAGGTTTTTGATTTCGTACCTTAAGGTAAATTTCTGAATGCTCTTCCAGCAAAAACTTAAAGGACTTTTTCAAAGACATTAAATCAGTGCTATTCAACTGGGTATACCTGTCACGTTTCTTACAGACAAAAGCCAGCTACTTCATATTTGCTGGGAAAAGGCGATTGGCTGACTAGCTGAAGGAAGGAGGTTAACGACAGAAAAACGTAGTGTGGTTTCTAAGGCAAACACTGATTTAGATGCGCAACAGTCGCTTTGACTAGAAAAACCGAGAAAGATGCAACTTTGTTAACGATTGCACAAAGTTCTTTCGAAAGGTCGGTTTATTATGATTAATTGTCAGGCCAAATCTTAACATTGGAAAAAATTCAAATGTTACCCAATTCTTCTCAACGGACGGGCTTCTGAAACTCGGCCTTTGCAAAAACGTTTATAATTACTTTATTTTTCTTGAATTTTCCCAATTTGATTTGCTTAATAAGATGGTATTATTTTTAGGTGGGCCCGAACAAAGGTTAGCAGGTAAAATAGACGTTTTTCACCAAATTTGGTATTTTTGCTTGCTATTGTAGCAAAGCGTGGAATTTCAATTTCACGCCTTTATTAAACGACATCAGTTTTAACAATTTATTGCTTTTGCTTGACGAAGCCAATTACGTCGATGCCAAACGTCAACATGCCTGAGGCGATGAAGAACATATTTCATACAAAATCGTATTTTCTTTTTCTGAGCTTTTGTTGTTTACTTGGAAACAGCTTACACATTTACTTTTTGGTGTATAAAGCAATGGTTGTTTGATTAATTAAAAGAATGGTTGCTTAAGTATCAATCAAGTGCACAAAATTCAATCTTTACGATAGGCCTAAGCAATGTTTATTGAATATTCTTATAACTATTCATTCGTGGGAAAAAACTGAATAAACTACTGCACATGTTAGGTCTTATGCTGATAGCTTTTTTGTCCACAATGAAAATCGTTGTGGACAAAAAAGTGTTGTTTAATTTCAGACAATTAAACAACATTTGACAGTTTATAATTGCGTTTTTCTTCGCATTTGAAGAAGGAGACCGTTTCTATGTTGAAATTAATCCTTGTTTCGAAAAATTCGGGGTATTTCTTACGTATAAGTTTACTTGAGAAAGTTTTATTAAAAATTTATCGCTCTCGAATGTGGGTTTTGCAAACAGAGGACACAGATTAAAAACAAGATATTTCCTACAATTAAATTCAGTACAGCAAGAGTTACAAACTTACGAAGTATATTAAATTAATGGCGTACTAAAGTCTTAGATTTACACAAATCATTTCTTACCTCTAAAAAAATTTTCATTTAAAAAAATTTAAAAAAACGGTCCTTACTTATTGCAAATTGTTTAATAAATTATTTCGAAAGTCGTTTGAAGTTTGAAAAGAACTTTTATTTTAACGTCTAATAAAAACCTTTTTTTAGTCTTCATTTGACTTTCGCGATAAGTTGAACGTTTGAACGGAAAAATATTATCTTAGAAAAAGTTTAATGCCACCTGGTGTAATATGTTTATCTTATTATTAGGGCCCACTGAAGTCAATAAAGTCAAAATTTTTTCAGGCCCTTGTTACATTATCAAACACATACTAACATTGGTTTCGGGTGCTCAGGAGTCTGTTTTGGTAAAATTTATCAGTAAAAATAAAGTCAAAATTTTGATTAAAGTAAAAATTTGTGAAAATTGTTTCTATTAAAATTTCCTTACAAAAGCGAACAAAATTATTTTTTTAACATAAGTAAGAATGGTCAAGTCAATCAACAAGCAAGTGTCGACAGACCTGTTTCGTCCTCATTAGGACTCGTCAGGACACTACAGCTTGTTGTTGACCCCAGCTGAAAAAGTTGAAAACTTAAACAGCTGGCACAACTTTCTGTTTGTGGTTTTTACACCTCAAACATCCAGTTGTGGACCTGAACGCTGGGATTATTTTTTTCTTTATTTTTCTGAATTTTTGAGCAGCTATCAAAATTTTATGCGCAGTTTTATACTTGTTTGAATGAAGTCTTAAAATTCAAACTTCTGTAAATACAGTAGTTACACCATCGTCATAATACAAATGCGTCCGTTAATTGACGTGGAATGTGTCAATTTATCTTCATTGTTAAAGCATAAATGCATAATTGTTACACACTTAACCTATTCCTACAAAACGTTTACGCTCTTTACACGTGGTCTTTTTGAACCGTAGCTTGCAAAATTTGGTCGCATTAAAAATGTCTAAACAACCCAAATCTTCGACAGCGAAAGTTAGGCAAATTTGCAGCGAATATCCGGATGAGTTTTTGGCAACTCCAGTCGGTGATTTACAATGCAATCTTTGCGACGTATTAGTCAAATGTGATAAAAAATTTTTTGTGGAAAGTCACCGAAAAAGTAAGCAGCACCAAGGTAAATTGGAGACGAACAACAAATTCCAAGGTAAGCAAATCTTTTTACGACTCGATCAAATAAACTTCAAGGAAAAGGTAGTCTCTTCATTTCTAGCAGCAGATATTCCACTTTATAAACTGAACCATCCTTCTTTAAAGTCTTTGTTTGCTACAACGGGAAAAGTATTACCTTCTGCGACTGCAGCCCGGGCAAGTGTTGCTAAATTATCATATAAAAAAGAAGAGCAAATTCGAGAATTACTTTTTGACAAACAAATTTTTTTGATTGTGGATGAAACAGGGATTGCTAAACGAAAGTATATTAATGTGCTGGTGGGCAGCTTGGATACACCAAATAACACATTCCTCATTGATTGCCTTCCACTTGAAAGCGGTACCAATGTCAATAGCAGTATTATTCTGCACCCTGTGGATGACATATTGCCACAACTTGAAAGCGCAAAAATTTTGCATTGCTCTTGACAGATGCTGCTCGGTATATGTCTTTGGCTGACAAAACATTAAAGAAATTATACCCAATTTTGATGTATGTCACCTGCGTTGCACTCTTACTACATAACTGCGCAATGGGAATGCGTGGTTATTTTAAAAATATTGATGAAGTAGTAGCAACAATTAAAAACAAAGATCGCAAAAACGATTTTCATGAAGCTGGTTACAAGATGGGCATATTGACTCAGAGTTGCCTTGTATTACTCTTAAAACCTTTCTGCTCTTCGTACCATTGTCAACAGTTGGACAAGTGGAGGCCTCTTAGTCAGCAGAGCGAAAGACGCTATCAATGTGAATAATTTGGTGCCAGACTTAGTTAGTATAAATCAATACCGGACTCTAGCAGGTAACGTAGAGTTCTTAGAAGCAAGTGATTGTACAATGACGAAAGCATATGGATTAATGAAAAATATGCAATTTGATGATGATCCCTGTGCAATTAAAGCTTACATCAAAAAACGACTATCCAACTCTGATTTAGAAGCAATAATAAACTGTACCAATTTGACAATCGCTCCAAAAAGCTACGCATTATTGCGAAAAGCCCAGCCAACCTCTGCTCCTGTTGAGAGATCATTTTCCATGCTAAGCAAATTACTGAGAAAAGACAGAAATTTTCATGTCAAAAACGTCAAAAAGTACATGATGCTGTATTACAATAAATAATTCTGGTAATTGTACTGTGTGATTTTCGTTAAAAACATCATAGACAGACTATACAGTTGTGGTAACACAGCAATTTATATATTAATATTATGCACTACTTGATACCGGTATATAGAATGGCCCAGTTTCCTAGGTTTTTTGTCATGCATCGTTTAGTTACATTAGCCACAAGCAGGGTTGCGGAGTCGGAAGATTAAGATCCGACTCCGACTCCTGAAATTTCTAAAATGCCAACTCCGACTCCCTAGTATGGGCAAAGTATTTATCTTAAATTAGATTTAACTAAGCAAAAATTATTCTTTTGAGTTGACAGTTGCACAAAATAAGTCAGGTTTTTTAAATACATAAAAAGATATTTACTTTAAACAATTATGTATATGAGTGTATATACATGTATAACAGCAAATTACTGGTGCTCTTCAGAAGAGTGCTCAATGGCTTTAATAGTCAAAAGAATGATTATTCCTGACTATCAAAGCACAAATATTAAAAAATCATGTTATTAAAATAGTCCCAACAGACTGTTTCATGTGTAAAGCTAATCAGGGGACACAGTTAAAATAAATTTTTACGCTTCAGATGAAAACTCGCATCTTAGAAAAATAACGCCACCAAAAGTTTGGATTTAAACAATTATTCTACTAAAGTAATGATTGATTAGCAAATAGTTACTTTTGTTACGAGATATTAAAAGAAAACATGCTGTAATGTTGCGCATAGATGTATTCTTAAACTTGGCCAAGCTGCCGAAAAGATTACCGGTAAAGCGTAAAAAAGTTTATGGATCATTAGTTAAAAGAAAGTGTTCTAAAAGAAACTTTTTATAAAAAAATGTTTTTATAACATTCTCTCTTAACGAATGATCCATACCAATGTTTTATACCAGGGGCGTCCAACCTTTTTTGATCCGAGGGCCATTTTGGTTTATCAAAAATACTGGCGGTCCAAACAAATAAAACACACCAATTTTTGTCCCAAAATCGTAGTGATCTCTAAAAAAAGGTCTTCAATTTGAATCATTCCCCGATTTTCTGAATTTCATCGCTTGTTTTCTAAAAACAAAAAATTTTTACTACAAATCAATCTCGGATTTCATGATTTTCTTTGAAAACTAGCGATCTCGGAAGAAAACAAGATAAAAGGAAGTCTGCACATGGAATCTGTCTTTGATTTCTGGCTGGATTTCTGCCAAAACGGGCGGGACAGAGCTATTTCAAAAATATTGCTCGGGCCACTCAAAACCCTTTCGCAGGCCAAATGTGGCCCGTGGGCCACAGGTTGGACACCCCTGTTTTATCAGTATAAAAAATTTTTTTGTAACACTTGCTCTTAACTAATGATCCATAAACTGTTCTACACTTTAATCTTTTCGGCAACTTGGCCAAGTTTAATACATCTACGAGTATGCGCAACATTACAGCATGTTTTCTTTTAATATCTCGTGACAAAAGTAATTATAATCAATCACTAACTTGAGTAAAATAATTGTTTAAACCCAAACTTTTGTTAGCGCTGTTTTTCTAAGATGCGAGTTTTCATCTAAAGCGTAAAATTTATTTTAACTTTTAATTTTTGCTTATTTTGTTTCTTTCAACGTAAATAATATTGCTTTTTTTAATTGTTGTGTTCCCTGACGAGCCTCACAGGCGAAACAGTCTGTTGGGACTATTTTAATACAACATGTTTTTTTTGTTATATTTATGTTTTGATAAATACGTATATACATATAATTATATTATATACACAACCAGGGGCGCCGGAGTTTTTTTTCCAGGGGGGGGGCAAATTTCAAAAAAAGGGCACTTTTTGTTAAAAAGCCACTCCTACAAAAGTCATTTTTAGCAACCATGTCGCAATCAAATTAGCGTATTCTCTAAAAAAAAGGTCTTCACTTGTAGTCGATCTCTGATTTTCCTATTTCGTCCCAAAATCAAAGGTCTTCACTCAAAATCGTTCTTTTACTCTAAACAAACATCTGCCTCATTCGCCTCACCCAAAATCCATCACTACCTAAAACTTACGATTTTCGCGACTTTCATTATTGTACCATGATTTACGGATGTCTTTAATTTTAGAAACATCGTTGCATTTGATTGTGATCGAGATTACATAGGTTAAATGTAGAGCAGATCTAAAAATATTTCTGTAAGACAAATTTCGAAAGGCACAATCTGCCCCTGTGCCCCCGTGTTTTCAGAATATTAAAAGACAGGGGGGGAAATTGCCCTGCCCCCCCGATTCCGGCGCCTGCCCCCCGCTTCCGGCGCCCCTGTACAGAACCCATTAACTACAGTATAATTTTTACTGTGTTTAAATGAAACATTAATACAAATCACATTTACAAAAACTAACTCGAAACGGCATACACAACTCGAAACTAAATATTTATTCTATACTTAATTCTTATTACATTTTCTGAACATCAAAGTATTATATTTTATGGATAATTATGATGTTATCTCTAGTCTATTTTACAGTTATTATTTTTCTCATGGCAAATCCAACCCACGACAAACCTTAATGTTAATCTATTAACGACTTGTGTAGGGCCTGGGTGTAGGACTAGAACCTGAGTGTTGTTTCCTGCGTGTAGGACTACATCTAATCGGTTCGAAACTCAATGAGGTATGCCTCACTGACGAGCTTTAGCAAGAGCAAAACTTGAGTCTGGTGCTTCTTGTTTTAGGTGGCTTAGTTTCGTTTTATCAGTAGGTAATGAGGTTAAAACGTAAATATGAAAATTTTATAATTGTAAAATTTTTTACAAATGTTAATAATAACTATGGAATTTATTGACAATGAAAATTTGAAAACAAAAGTTTATAAAAGCAAAAGAAACAAAAAACCATATATAAAAGAATTAGAAATTTAAACGCACAATTATAGACTACAAGAAAAACAATAAAATGCGACTAATTTTAGAATTTTCCTGAATCACCCACTGCATATAAAGAAACTCCAGAGAAAAATGTTGACATTTCCATACCAATAATAAGCTCATCCTTATTTCTCTCAAATAAACTTCAGCCATTAGTTTGATGGCATGGAGTCCGTCTTCTTCACAGTAATTCATGGTTATATATTGATACGTAGTAAGAATATATATGTGAATTTTGTCGGATTTTGTAAACAAAATAAAAGAAGGTCTGTAGTTTCTATCTCATGAATATTTCAATCAGGGCCGCGAATTCGAAACATTTTTAATCGAGTTCAAGTTCAAGTTCGAGTTCACAAAAATTGCAAGTCCGAGTTCGAGTTCGAGTTCACAAAATAGAGTTGAAAAAATACAGTCGGAATAGAGTAAAGAGGATAACTCAACCGCGAAAGGATAATTCAACCGCAAAAAAATGTTAAAAATGCTTTGTCATCAATGTTACCAATTTTAATCTATTATTAAACAAAATAAAAGAGTGTAGCAAATTATAATTTGGCACCATCGCTGAGAAATGTTATAGTCATATTTACTCATTAAATGAACTCAAACTCCACAAACTTTTTTCAAGTTCTAGTTCAAGTTCGAGTTTAGAAATTTTTATTTCTCGAGTTTGAGTTCGAGTTCGGCCAAAATTGCCGAGTTCTTCGAGTTTGAGTTCAGGCCCTGATTTCAATTATTGTACTTTTGTACGAGACTGAACATGCAGGCTCCCTGCCGTTTATTGACATTCATATTAAAAGACTATTAAAAAATCCACCTTGGTTCTAAACTTTTGTTTGATATTTGTTTGAAAGAATAGAGCAAGAAGAGTAAGTTTCATTTTCGAAAATTTTAATGTAATAATTTGCTCATAAAAACAAAATTGCTTCTGTAAGTTTCTTCTTTATTGCAGCCCTTTGGTCTGTTCTAATGAGCCTTAGTGATGAAAACAGACGTTCAACACTTGCTTGTGTTGGAGGAAGTACTTATTTAAAGACACGTCAAAAATAAAAAATGGGGGGCATTTTGGAGGCTGAAACGGATTAATGGCATTTACATTAATTTCAATGGGAAAATTCGCTTTGCATTACGAGCAAATTGAGGTAAGAGCTTGGTCACGGAACAAACTAAACTCGTATGTCAAGTACCACTGTACTACTGTATAGAAAGAGGCTGCTTTTAGGGTAGTAATTGATTATGCACCTGGCATTTGCTTCCTGTCATTGGATTGAAGAAAGGGAAGCAACTAAATTGGCTGCCCGAGCATAGCATTACCCAAAATACTATTTGCTTACAAATTAGGATGTAAACTTTTTATGAATCGCACGCTGTGTCCCGCGATACGCGGCAAGATTCTTTTTAAAAGATTACTGCATTGCACTCCACTGCCGCGCGCGGCCCCGTAAGTTGCGCGGTTAATATTACTAATATGTAAAGAAATTGGACATGAGGGTCGGAGTCGGATAAAATATTCCGACTCCGACTCCTAGTCCTCTTAACAGTCCGACTCCGACTCCTTCCTAAAACCTCCGACTCCGACTCCGACTCCGCAACCCTGGTCACAAGACTGACTGATTGAGATTTTTATCTAAATGTTGTTGACAAAAAGAGAAGTAGCTAGGCTACCTTTTTTAAACTTATGTAAATTGCGAATTATGAAACATTTTCAATCAGAATTTGTACATCAAGACATCAATAATAGGCCAAAACGATTTAAGTCAAAATAAAGTCAAAATTTAGCAAAAATAAAGTCAAAAATAATTTTTTTAGGTCAAAATAAAAATGACCTTACTTATTATATTTCGATATTTTTGTAGGTTTGAAATACTGTGATTCCTTGATGGAACCTTTGAATCTAAAATCAACTTTGATCTCATTTACGGATGACCCTAGCTGTTTGCAAGGATTTTTACACGTAAAACCAGGTAAAACTCGGGGCTCTAAATTTATATGCACAAAGCTTATAATCCATGTTAGGACTTCTCTAAAGTCTTGATTACATAACTTTCTCTCTTCCTGCTTGCGTCAAGTCCAAATTTTAAAAATCTACGGAAAAGCGCTTGTAGTCGCCATCCAAAAAACGGAGAAGGCTATAGAAGATTCCAAGAGTTATTGGCAAATATTTCAATTTTATGTCCCTGAAAGAAATTCGAGACGCTTACCTACGTCTGCATCAAACCAATTAATCTATCGCAATCTAGAGAACAGAAGCAAAAAGTCAACCGTGTATCAAGTTGTTCTGTTAATACAAAACCACGAGGATTTTCTCGAGGTTAAGAATAAGAAAGCCGGTGCCATATTTGTCGATCTAACAGCTGCATATGACCCTGCTATTGCAGTCAAACATAGCTTTTACTGCAAGCTGCTGAGATAGAAGTTTTACTTTTACTAATAGAAACAGTAAGCAAAACAGAAATGGGACAACTCGCCGGAGTCATCTAGCCAAAAACATATACAAGATATCAAAATAAATTAAAGGTAATTACGTATTATTAATAAACCAAATTATCAAGATAAAAATGCTGTAAGAATCATAGTTTTGTAAAAAGGTTTTCTCAAAGAAAAATATATAAAAGGTAAATATCATTAAAAAGCTGAATTATTGAAAAAAGACAAACTTATCGTAATATCTTTATTACAAGCAATAAAAATATTTGTTTCTTTTTTCTCTCTTAACTTTTTATAAATGACGCAACAACCAGTTAGGCTTCGGCCAGTTGACCTCAATGGCCAATTAGGCTGCAGACAGTCGAACGCAGCTTGTTGGGTTGCGGCCAGTTGTCCTGACCAAAGAAAACCGTTTCGGGTGTCAGAGAAACGGTGTTACTTCAAAATCTATCAAAACTGATTCCTTTCTGACATCTAAGTATAATCTACTTTTTACAATCTCCAGATTATGAATAGGTGTGAGCTAAAAATTTACAACATTCAACTTTTACCATTCTGTCTACTTCCTATTTATCTTGGGGTAAAAGTAGAAAGATTACTCACTTTCCATCACCACCGTTTGGCACTGCGTAAAAAAACTTTCTTCTCGTGTCTAGCTGCTGAGATGACTTGCGGCTCAGGGCGGGTGCTAGTGCTAAAACACCATATTCAGCTATCTTATTTGTGGTCTATTAGACAAGTGATTACTGGATCTCGTGTGTTGTCGCGGTGGTCATACTTGGTTTATAAAAAGTGTCTTGAATGACACTTTGCCCGAAGTCACTGGGTGTCTCTGTTCTCCAAAGAAACACTTACCAGTTTATATAAACATCCATTCATCTGAATCATGACAACTAGGAGCGAAACATTTTTTTGGCTATAGGTGGTACTTTAGACCAGTTCTTCGCTATTTTTTCGCACCAGCAGCCCACTTGGACCAGGGTGAAGAGCTAACTTCGAACGTTTTCCTTTACCTGAAGTTTCATTTGGGTGTCATAAAAAACCCAAAAAAGTTAATCTACACCTTCACTTTACTTTTAGGGTTTAGATTGTAGTTTTTAGATTTTTTTATGGACACGAGGTCGGAGAGAGTTGGATGAAAAATGAAAAAAAAACGTTGCTGGCTTGGTACATTGCTGACAGCATTTGATCCAGGCAATACATAGCAATTTGAAGTAATAAAAAAACTAAGCCAAGGAAGCCAGTCCTATGTATGTGTTTTATTTGGAGTGGATATTTTTACATACTGCAGCAATTTCGGCAATAAATTGCTCTGTTTATCCTAATCTTAAAAGAAGGCCTTTATAGCTTACCATTTTAACGAAAAATTAAATATCTCTTGAAAGAACAATTTTGTCCGTTATAATACTTAAATATTTATACTAAAAAATTAAGCTGCAAAGTCTAACTTGAAACTCTGTCACCTCTGTTCTAAATATAAAGTTGATCAAAGTCAAAAACCGCGAAAGAAGAATATGCGCAAACCACAAAATTATTGACAAGCACTAGCATATTTAGGGGGGTAATTGTGCCATGACCTCCACCTCTTAAAGAAAATCAGAGACAGATTCAAAGTGAGAATCTTTGATTTTAGAGAATACAATGCTTTGGTACGAAAAATTAACAAAACCGAGACAGATTCAAAGTGAAGACCTTTTTTTACCACTTGAACAAAATTTTTCCGCTAAGCGTAGTTGATTATGGTTGTATGCCCCCTTCTTTCAAAAATCTTTGGTATGCCAATGGTGACAAACAAGCCGTTCAAACAACACTTCCTTCAGATTTGTGCATTATGCTTCGAACAGTACTTAGAAATATGTTTCCATGACATACTCTAATATCATAAAAAATTTTTTTTCAAAAATTTTGTTTCCCTAAGTGTTCTTTTATATTGAAATAATTTAGTTGCGTTTTATTTATACATAGTAGGCAAAAAATACTTAGCTAAAGAACATTGTGAAATAAATAAAAAACAAAGAAAGAAATAGAAACAAAGGAAAACTTAATTGAACTAAACTGAATTGTAAACAGGGTAAAAGTTTGTTGATTGTGAACTATAAGCAAGTAAATATTTTAAGTTTGTAATAATTTGTGTAACACGGATAAATATCAATGTATCGTCTATTTAAAATGCTTTTATTTTTTTTGCAAGACATGCATTCCAATTTTTTATGTGATTTAAAAAAATCACAACACTGATTGTACACCAAGTAATTAAAACTGGTCTAAGATATTGTCAATTAGGAAGAAAGGTAATTTTTTAATTCTTTTGTAAATAATAGCAATTAGAAATCAACATTTTATCATTTGAATTTATTTATTTAAAAACAAAAAAGTTGTTGATGTTGTTATAATTGCTAATTTTCATTACTTTTGAATTAAATTAGTAGTAGCACTTGGGCGCATAAACTGGAGAAAACTGTTGTATATATTTAGTTTAATTGTATGTAATTGTCGTTTTGTGTTTGCAGTTGATTTATGCTAATTTTTAAATGCTTTGATAAGGGCTGATAAAAGTTAAAAATATTAAACTTTTTTGTTTTATTTTAAAACTTTGCAAAGGAAATGATAAAATGACATTTTTTTATGCTCTAGTTTTTTGTGTGGTTTGGTGGATATTCAAAATTTTGGGCCTGAGGCAAAATCCTAATCATGGACTCTCAAGAAATAACGTAGAAAGAATTCAACCATCATTTTAACAATGTTATCTTGAAGATACCGAACATAGAAAAAAATTTACGCAGATATTGCTTTTGAAATTACTCAAATCCATTTTTTACTTGGAAAAATCTTGGAAAAATTAAATTCCACTCAGTACTCAAATCGACTGACAACTTGGAGTTTGTTCGGTGTGTTTTAACTTTAACAGGTATAATAGGGTATACATAAAACCATTCAGAAAAATAGGTTAGTTTTGTAAATCTTAGCTCAATGTTTCTCAAAGTGAGCCACGTGGTTTGCTAAGGAAGAATTTGAGATCTTAAAGAAGGAAAAATCACTTGAAGGAAATGGAAAAAATTAAAAAATACTGGCACAATGTAAGTTCAGCCAAAAAATTTGTACGTCCTCCTAATCATAGCCTACCAGCCCGAGGGAGAAGGTGAGAAAGTGAGATAACAACTTTTTAGAGAAATCAAGAAATTCAAAACAGATTTAAAGTGAAGACCTTTTTTTGGAAATCACTACTTTTTAGGAACGAAAATTAAAAAATCCGAAAAAGATTCAAATTTGAATGTTGATTTTTTAACTTCCAGGAATAACCAGAATTCAGAAAACATAATTAGATGAAGACAAAAACACCCAAAAAGTCTTCATTCCGATCATTGAAGTGTTTTTTTTAGGGATGGGGGAAAATTAATGATACCTGAGTTCTGAAAGGGGAAATGCATCAAAAACTTTAAAAACCACTAATCTAGCTTTTATAGACTCAGGCTCAGGTTTTGATGAATTTGGACACAAAAAACTCAGTTTTTAGTGTACTTGGACGCGGCTTTTTGGACTTGAAAGTTGTTAAAGTTGGTTTATAAGTATTGTCATGTACACAATCTATCAAAATTATAACTTTAAAACTCTGCCACCACTTCACTATTGACAGTTAAGTCAAAAGTCTTTTGGTCTCAAAAATATTTCTTTAAGTAATAAATATGTAATTTATATTTTTCAATAACTGCTTAATGTACTGACTTGATAGGTAAGTTATCACAACAAAATCTGCTATCTTCAAAGAGCAAAAAACAAACTTGTACTGATTACATACCAGCAGCAGCAACAGCCGCAAATGCGTAGATGTATTTTTGAAGCAATTATCTATTGAAAATTTTCTGCTAATTTTATATTTATCCTTCTAACTCAGAGTAAAGCGTTGGAGGCGCTATACTTAAGACAAGCCAAACCCCAATCCTGCTTTTGGAGATGCCAAGAAATTGCTGTCCGGTTGAAATGTTTTATTTAAAGGTATGATTGAAACTTAAAGCTGCTTGCCAGGCCGTCATGCAGAGAAAAATGCCGTAAAAGGTCTTTACTAAGAACCCAACAAAATGGCACTAGCGAGTTTTGAACTGTGACCGTTTCGATCACGTCCACCATCAAATCACGGCGCTCTTATCAACGCAATCATGCTCCCGACTATTGCAGAGTGCTGGACCTGTTACTGTGGGCAATATTGTTAGGATATGTTGCACAAAAATAGCTTGTAAGAATGTAATGGAAGCATGTAATAATATTAAAATATACCGCAGCTCCAAACTCAAATTGTTCAAAACAAAGCATGCAGAAATGTTAAAATGAAATTTTAAAGTAAAATGTTCAAAACTAAAAAGTTTGGTAATCTATTGTTGAAACGATATTTATATTTTGAGTTAATTTGTATAAAATATACTATCATAGTAATTAAAATCAATAGTAAGAAGTTATTTAGCTTATTCAAATTTGGGCTACTTTTTAAAATTGGCATTTAAATTATATAACTTTCCTAAGTGAATTTTAATTTACTTTTCCTTCAGGATTATTTCGCTTTTATTAAGCAGTTGTTTTTACCAACTCACCTCACCAGTCAAATGTCAAAATTTTCATATTAAAAATTGCTCTTGCTAAACTTAACCTAAAACAAGAAAGCTACAATTCACAGTCTTCATGCAATCCAAGCAAACTGGAGCGCGTGCAAAGGGAGAAAAAGTGAAGACTTCTGTATTAAATTTACTTTATGGTAAAACATAGGCCGACGTAGACTAAATTTAATGTTCTAATGGTCTATGTAATAAAAAAATACAAAATATTTGCTGGTACAAAAACAATATTCTTTTTATGACATGTGTAGGCTATGTAGCTTTTTAAGTTTTATATGTTCTCAATTTGTTAAATTACATAAAATGGTTAGCAATGTTAACCTGATAAATTCCAAACCACCCGAAGAATAGCCTACGGTATTACTCTTAAAAACATGAAGAACAATATTTTAACTCCATAACCATAAAGCAAATAAATTATTTGCACAATTTTTTTGCTTTTAGGCAACAGGTGTGATAGATTGTTAATATGACACAAACCAAAAAAGATTGAGAACCATTGCCCTATAGTTAATATCGTCTAATGAAGTTATATTGTTCCGAAATCTAACTAGCAAAGATGTTAACTATCGTCTAATGAAGCTATATTGTTCCGAAATCTAATTCTGCAATATATGTAAAAGTATTATCGCATCACAATACAACATATTTTTTTAACTTTAAGCATTATAACGTTTTTCATCTAGCCAACATTGGCGAAAGGCAGTTTTCTAGCAGCAGAAATGTTGGCAAGATGATGGCGTCCAATGTTGACCCAGAGTCAAGTGCACCAAAATCACATTTTCCGCCAACTCTGATAAACTGCGCTTTTTGAGAGTTGGCTAACTATGAATGACCAGCGCATGCTATTGCAGCTGCCCAACTACTTCAGCAATCTTGCCAACGTTGGTAAAACGCTAACTGCCAACTTAAGAAATATTGGCAAGATGTTGGTGCTAAACATTAGTTCAGAGTTGTGTGAGGTGGATTCTACTATTTTCTACAATTGTATCACCATGCATCATTACCACTGTGCGAACTTCACTAAACACCGTTGGTAGATTCCACTTGGCTTCGTGCTGGTCACGCGACGGTTCCTTGTTACGTTGCTTTTAAACGATGAACGCATCCGCAGTTGATTTTTTTTGTATAAAAATTTTAATAATAGTTATAAACACACACAAAAATCAAATTAAAAAGAACACGCATTTTTAAGAATATTACAAGAATTTTTATGTACCATTGGTTATCGATTTGACATTACGATGATTTTGTAACGGAATGCGAATGTGAAGAAAAGAAAAAGTTGATTTTTTTTTTTTATTTTCGATTTTTTTTTTTTTTTTTTTTTTAAATTTAATAATAGTTATAAACACACACAAAAATCAAATTAAAAAAAAAAACACATATTTTTAAGGATATGACAAGAATTTTTATGTACCATTGGTTATCGATTTGACATTACGATGATTTTATAACGGAATGCGAATGTAAAGAAAAGAAAGAAAAACTAATATAAAATGATAGATTTAAATGCTGTATTTTGAGGAAGAGGAAACGAAATATGAACAAAAAATTAACATGAATAGTTTAGTCTGTGTTATCTGGGAAATTTTTTTCAAGAAATGTTTTGAATTTCGTTTTGATTTTATATTTTTCTTCTATAAGAAGGGATGTAGGAATGGGAGAGTTTAGGAATGTGTTGTATTTTCTTAGATTGAACATGGAGAGTCGGATTAATGAGGCTAATTTAGATGTAATGATATGTGGTGCACCGATTGTGTTGGTGTAATTAAAAAGAAGAGTGCTTTGTGTAAGGGTAGTAGGTTTTTTTAGTACAGCAGTGAGGAGGGGTTCTAGGTCTGAAATTAATTTTTGGGTGAAAGGACAGTGAAAGAAAAGATGGTGAGGGTCATCGGAAAAAGAAAGACAGATTTTACAAAGAAAATCATTTGGGTTGCGAGGTTTAATGTTGTGTTTTAAAAAGAAACATCCCCATGTGTAGCCTTTATAAGCTGTCTTGAAGGATATTTCCTTTTCCAGGTTTGAAAAGAGGGAAGGGCGAGGTTTTATAAGTGTAACCCGTAACCATGTATGAGGGATAGTGGTGTTTGTAATGGGGGTAGGGTTTGGATCAGGTTTGAGAAGAGTATGGTAAAGTGATTTAAAAGTTAGATTGTCAATGGTTTCTGAAGGAATAGAGATTTTTGTGTAAAGAGAGAGGGTTTTGGTCCATAGAGTGTTTGGTTTCGGACGGTGGGGTTGGGAGTTGGAATATAGATCACGTTTTATAGGTAAGATTTTTGTGCCAATATTATATATTCCATAAGTCATCCAGAAGTGGGGTTGGGGATTGGGGGTTTTGAGGAGAAGTATAAATTTTCATAAAAAGGCTGTGGTAGTTTTAAGTCCAATGTTTGGAAGGGCAATGCCACCGTCAGATTTGGGTAAATACAAGGAAGATCTTTTAATGGGTTCAAAGGGTGAGAAGTTCCATAAAAATTTGAAGAGAAGAGTGGTTAAAGTTTTGATTTGTTTAGGGGTTGGAAGAATGATTCTGGATAGGAAGAGGATTTTGGGTAGAAAGTGTTGATTTATGGAGATAGTTTTTGAGAATAGGGAATCTTTTGGGTTTAGGGTAGCAAATGTAGTATGAGGGAGCGTACGGATTAGATCGTCCCAGTTTTTTGACAGATCTTCTTTATGAAAAAAAAAGGTTATTCCAAGGATTTTAGTGGAGGTAAGAGTTTTACCTTGGGGAAAGGAGGAACGAAAGGAAGATAGTAGTGTAGGGGAGTTAGATATAATGGAGGTTTTGGAATGATTGATTTTAAGACCTGAATAAAGGGAAAATTCTTCGATAATCTCACGGATTTCAGAAAAGGATTGTGGGGATGATATAAAAAGGGTCAGGTCATCAGCATAATGACTGACTTTGAGTAAAGAGGTACCAATGGAGATTCCTTGGAATTTAGATGAAGCTAGTAATTTTTTTGTAAGTGGTTCGATTCCAATTAAAAATAAGAGCATACTAAGTGGACAACCTTGACGGATGCCACATTTAACCACAATAGGATCAGAAAGAGAGCCATTGAGGTTTAGTTGGGCGGTTAGGTCAGAGAGAAAAATTCGGATCCAGTTTAGAAGAGTATCTGGGATTCCTAGTTTTGAGGCAGTAGCAAGAATAAACTCGTGAGATATACTATCGAAGGCTTTATAAAAGTCAATTTGAAGTATAGCTAATGGTTGATTGAAGTCATTTGTATAGTTGATAGCTGAAAGGATGTTTAGATGGTTATTGAAGATCTGTCTGTTCAGGAGACCACATTGCTGTTCTAGAGAGATGATAGAGTTTAGAATAGGTTTGAGTCTGGATGAAATTATTGTAGATAGGATTTTATAGTCTGTATTTAACAGGGATATAGGGCGCCAGTCATGCACAGTTGTGGGATTGGGTTTTTTAGGGATTAATTTGATAAGGGCGAGAGATTGGGAGCAGGTAAGTTTTTTTTGAAGATAGGAGTTGTTAAAAGTTTGGCATAAGAAAGGAATTATTGAAGAGAAGGAAGTATAGAAGCTTGGGGTAAGCCCATCAAGACCGGGAGCAGAGTTTTGATTAAGGTTTTGAATGGCTGCGCGAATTTCGTTATGTGTAATTAAGGGGGAAGGGGGGAGGAGTTGTAGGACATCATTAGAGATTGAGGTGGAAATTTCATAAAGATAATTGAAGGGATCAGGAGGAGTAGTTGTAGGGTTCCACAAGTTTTTAAAGAAAGATATGTAGGGGGAAAATTTATTCGATTTATTTTCTGCATTTGAGGTAGGAGAAGAGTTTAAGTCAGAAGGTAATAGGGATTTGGATTGAGTTAGATTTTCAACAATAGAGGCTAAAGGGGAGGGGTTGTCAATACTAGTCATTGGGGGCAAGCGGGATCTAATTTGTGATCCTATTTGTTTGTTTTGTTGCAATTCTTCTAGTTGGTGTGTGGTATTGTAGATTTCTTTGTGTTTTCCTAATTGTTTAGCCCTGTTTAATTTGTTTTGTAGTATGGTTTGATGTTTTTCGTTCTTATTATGTTGTGATTTGGAGTAGAGGATTAGTCGTTGTTTGATTTTTAGTTTAATTAGATCCCACCAATTTAGAGGTTGTTGGATGGGATTGAGGGGCTCAGAAAGGTTTTTAATGAAGGATTTGATGTAGAGGTGGATTAAAGGAATGGCAAGGATAGAGTTATTTAATTTCCAGTGTGATGATTTGAAGTTTATTTTGGAGGGTATTTTCAGGGTGAGAGTTGGGCTTTTGTTGTGGTCGGAGAAGGTTATGTTGCAGTATGAAGATTGGGTTATTTTGGGTGTTAAGGATGAAGAAATATAAATGCGATCAAGTCTGGATGTTGGATGGGAGCGGGAAAAAGAGAAGGTTTTGGAATAGGGGTATAGATTGCGGTAGGAGTCGATAAGGTCAAAGTTTGAGAGTAGTTTTTGGAATAAGATTTTATCAATGGTGTTAGGTGTAAAATGTCCTGTTCTGTCGATTGGATTTGTCACTAAGTTAAAATCTCCAGCTATTATTACTTTGTTATTTTTGTAATCTAGTTTTTGAAGGTAAGAGGTGAGTGTTTTAATGGCTTTGGTGCGGTGAGAGGTTTGGGGTGATGAATTTCCAGAGGGGAGGTAACAGTTTATAAGGGTATAGTTCATGTCAGATAGGGTAAAGGAGAGTAATTGAATATAGTTTGGGAGGATTATGTCGGATGAAATCATTTGTGGCTTAAGGTGTAAGTGATTAGAATTGATGATTGTGAGTGTTCCTTGTCGGTGTGAGATTTGTGGTGTCAAAGAGTGATCTGTGTTGGGATAAACTAAAAAGTTGTATTGGTGTGCAAAGTGTGAAAGTTGTTGTTGTTGTATCGTATGTGTTTCTTGTATAAATGTGATGTGGATGTTATGTTGATTGATAAATTGTGCGAGTTTGTCTGCTGATTTGTTGAATCCGTTTATGTTTAAAGAATTGAGTTTTATTAGCATTGTCTCGAACAAAGGAAAAAGGAAAGTGTTTAAATTTTTGTGGGATAGAAAAGGTGTTATTTGTGAGTTGTAGGGTTCGAAATCGTGTCGTGTATGCATGTGAGGTCATATTTTGTCTAGACGTTAGAGAGAGTGTTGGTTTTGTATTTGCAAAATGTACAAAATTTAAAATTGTTTCTTTCTCGTAGATATGATAATAAAAGCAATAGTTAAACATACTCGTATATTTTACAGTAGTTACAGACAAAGGATATAAAATATAGAAGATACTGATTAGCATAAAAAAGTTAAAATTACATACAATTACTGAGGGAGGTTATAAACTATTTTCCCTTTTTTTCTCTTTTGAATTGGTTCTTTTTTTCCTTGGTTTTAAGTCAATGGACATGCTTGAAGATTGGGGGGAAGGTGAATGTTTTCTTTTTTGGCTATCAGGATCTTTGGATAACATGGGGGTTTGGGGCTCTTCATCTTTTGTTTCGATTGGTTGAGACGTTTTGGAGTGTTGTATGTCGTCAAATGAGTTGATGACATCTTCCTGGCTGGTTTTTAGGGATGGGGAGTTTAATTTGGGGTTTTGAGGTTTGGCACAGTCTGGGGATGGAATTACTTGTTCTAGGGATGGAAAGTTTTGTATAGTTTTTTCTATATTTTTCTTTGTAAGTTTTAATTTAGTCATAGGGTGGAGAAGGGGTGTTTTGACTGTTTTGGGGGTGGAAATTACCTTCTTCGCATATGATTGTTTGGGGGGTTTGTGGTTATTTAGTATTGTATTTTCTTTCTCTTGGTTATTGTAAGAAGTTTTCTTTGGGCAATCTTCTAATAGGTGGCTCGTTTCCTTGCAGTAATTGCAGCGTAATTTGGGGGTTTCACCGTCAATATTTACTGAGATGAATCTACCTCTAAAGTTTATGGAATCTGGTGTTGATTTTCTTTTGAAATTTTCAAGGTATAAATGGAGATATGGGTTATGGATAAGGGGACATTTTTTGTGTTTTCCAAATTCGTGGTGTTTTAGGTTTCCCCAATTTCGAGTAATTTCGTTGAGAGTTTCGGTGTTGATGTCAAAAGGTATGGGATATAATGTAATTAGTTGTTTGTATCCTGGTGGTCTATTTACTTGTATGGTGAGATCCATGTTGTCATTGTTTGTAATTTCTTTTGGGTCTTTGAATGTGTCATAGATGTCTTCTATGATAGATTTGGGGGTATTTTCCTTAAATGTTACATTGTAGATTTTAAGGACGTAATTATGGGTGGCAATGCCATAAATTTCATCCAAATAGGATGCAAAAATGCCACCTTCTAAAAACAAATCAATAAAGTTATTAACGTTGTATTCCACGTTTTCATTGAGGAGTTTAATTTTAAATAGCAATGAATTTTTTCTCGTTGACATGTTTGCAAATTGGGTAGAAAAAAACAAATGTTTCTCTTACTTTATCTTCTTTCAGCTAGTTTAGAAACACTGAAATTAATCCAATTGTAGGAGAATATAAGATAAATCCAATGAACTATAATTCAATGCAAATTGCGAAGGTTTTGATTAGTGTGGTGTAGACTCTACTGAATTTCAATGAGATTCGTATATTTATGTAGACTGCTTTGGAATCTTTTATTTGTGGTTTTATTAGCGACGTAGTTGCTATATTCGTCCTAATCCTTCATGCTTTCGAGTGCGCTGATTTCGTGTTGGTTGACGTTGTTTGAAAGACGACTGACGTTGGTGATGAAGCCAGCATACATGGGCGTCCCGTAACCAATTTCCAGGAGGGGAGGGAGTAAAACTTCTGGGAGGGGCAGAATTTTGCGAAAATGCAGTTTATATAGCGAAATTAAAGTATTTCTTAATAAAAAGTCAATTTCCAGGGAGCATAATCTCGTTTTACCCCCCAGCGAATGCCCATGCCAGCATAAGTAATTAACTAAGAACTATTTTTAATTTAGCAAATACGAGAAACGCTTAAAAAACAAAGCTCGTAGAAACGCTTAAAAAACAAATTATTAATAAAATTTTAACTATTTTAAATAAAATTATGCGCATATCAAATGGACCATTGTGCAACACGCACCGGGCTCATGCCGCTCAAATAAAATTGATTCATATAGACTTGAACAAAGGAGAACAAAGTTACATTGGAATTTTTTTGGCAGAGTTGGCAAATAGTTGGCAGTTTTTCCAACTTTTTACTGTCATTCAAAAACTGTTCGAATTTTTTTTCAACTATCAGACCATAGGACTGACATTTTTTTTATTCTTTTTAAACGTTAAGGCATAACAAAAACATATAGGCTATCCCTCATCAGAAAATGTTCTATTAATTAATCAAAGCAATTGAAATTTCATCAAGCAAAGAACTGTAGCAAAAGTACATTACTTATTGTCGCTGTTTTGTAAAAAGCTTGCATCAATATTTAACACAAACAACTGGTAATGTCTTTGAATAAAAAATTTTAGCCAACTTCTTACCAGCGTATCACCAACTTAGTCACAGGGGGACAGCCAATGCTGCCTTTAACGTTGGCCAAACATTGGCCCAACAGCAGCTGTGAACACGAATTTTACTAAGCAAAGAAACAGTGGCAAAAAAGCTTTTTTGAGCGTAAATTTAATTTTTTTCCACTTTAGTGCTTAACGCAACAAATATAACAAACCAGAACTCAAAAATAAATCATCGGCAGAAAGTTGGCATTGCTGGTTAAATATTGACAATTTTGCCAACTTTCTCCCAACCCAAAACGTTGGCCCGATGATGAATGTTTATTGGAAAACTTACTGCCGCATCTAAACTGCCTTAATACGTAGTATCACTTACAGGATATGAGCATAAACTCCTAAACGTTTTTGCACATACCGGTATACATTTGTTGACTTAACAATGATTAAAGCAAAATTTTAATCTTTTAGCGACAACTAATTTATCCCTTGACGATGTGGCAATATAATTAGAAATCGAATCACTGTATTTTGTCCAGAAGCATGCCATCAATACAACACCACAATCTTAAAACTCAAACGAATCAACATTGGAGTAGCACAAGATGAATTTTGGTCTCCAATATTATTCAGCATTTGCACCTCTGACATTCCACTCCCCCAAAAGACGTACAAATCACGATATATATTGATGATTTAGTAATCACAGCATCTCACACCAAACACCCTAAGGTCCAACAACAATATCTTCGCAAAATATACAGATGGACCGCCACTAATAATCTTCCTATAAACACAGAAAAAACTACCACCACACTTTTTACACTAGACCCAGCTAAATACCGCACAACTCTACCACTTAAATTAAGCAATCAAACACTACCCACAATAAAACTCCCAAAAATTTTTGAAATCACTCTTGACCTAAAACTGACATTTTCACAAAATACTCGTATAACCGTGCCCATTACTAAAGGAAAACAAACATTTAACATTCTAAAAGCGCTTATTTTTACCAAATGTGGTAAACAAAAGGAATTAATTGTGTGTAGGAGAAGGTGGGGCATAACGGACTCTTTAACTTTAAACGCATCTACCTCCTACGTTAAAGCTTGCAGAGAAACGATACCCCGAGTTTAGATCAAGGTCGTAGACATAAATCAAACAAACCAAAAACTGATATTATTGCAATTAGAGATTTTGTGAAAAAATTGATTCTTTTTTTTTTCTTAAAAAAATCGTTTTGCCCCGCATATAGGGCAATATGGACCGGACCATCCATCTTGCCCCAACGTATTTTTTTAAGAAATATTATGAGGTGGATACATAGTTAAGTAAGGTAAAAGACACGTGATGTGTTATGAATATTTAATGTACAATAAATCCCAACAAAACAATAAAAAAGAACATAATTTTCAGTAACTTTATGCCTACTTTAATACTATAGTTGCATACAAGCAGTGTTGTGCGTTGACGGCGTCAAATGTCGGCGACAATTTTTTATTGACAATGACGCAAACGCCGTAAAAATATTTTTCGATTGACGGAATAGGTGTCGCCGACAACTTTTTGCTTGTTTTTTGCGTTAAGCGTCAATTATTTTTTGCAAGGCGAAATATATACAAAAATTTTTCAATCGCTGACTCCAATGGCGCATTTTCATTTAAGAAAAAAAGTTACAAAAGCTACAGCATGAAAAAACAAATTTAGGCCATGTCAAATAAACTACTTGCAAAAGCACTATAAAGTTTTAAAAGGGTCCTCACGAGTTCTTGTTTTGAAAATGCAGCTGCTTCCAATTGCTAAAAATGTTCTTAAGAATCACAACTTTGCTTTCTAAAAGTTTTTCGGAAATCCACCTGCTGGAACTTAATTAAAAGCCGCAAAATCAAAGAAGCGCAGTTGAGGAGCTTAAGCGCAGTTGTTTTTATTAAGGGCAGGATAACAACTTTCTTTGTTTTCGCAGGATGTTGTTTGAACCCCAAAAAAAAAGATATGCGTGGTGCTTGAAAGTGTTCTAGTCCCAGCACTGTTGGCAAATTCAATCAAACTAAAAATCACATAATTGTGGTCTGTGGAAAATGTTAGCAAAACAGAGACTCATAACACAGAAAATTGTTATCAGAAAAATAAATTTTAATTTTTGTTATAGAGCAAACAGACTAGGCTACTAAATGATGATGATGATGATGATGATATTTTATTCATGCTTAGTAACAATATTTAAATATATGCAATGTACATTAAGCAAAGCATGAAAAATAAATAATTTTACAGTGTAGTTAATTTTCATATTATTAAAACTACGAAAATAGTAATGGCAATTATAATTGTCAAGTTGATCAAAAAATTGTCTCCTGATTCGTAACCCACTTTTTAAAAATGTGTTTCTTAAATTCAATGCTTTTTAAATTAGTGATAGGCCAGACTAAATTGACAAAAGGTTTTACAGCCTTCGATTAGGCTTCCACAGTGTTTCTGAAAATTGGTATTCAATTTTATAAAAAATATCATAAACACGTCGAAGAAGCTACTAAACTATCTTATAGACACAATGTTTAATGATTAATAATTTATAATTGTAGATTTAGCAATATCTCGGCATCTCCGAAAGCTGGTCGAGGTAATCGCTTGCCCTAAGTATAACGCTTCCGCCGTTGTCTAGCGAGCTAGGAGAATAAATGGAGATAAAAATAGATAAAAAATAATAAGAAAATAAAAATTTACTCGCTATTACAGACATAGGCGACGGCATGAAGGACAAAATGCGGCCAACGGATCTTTCTAAAATGACAATTGAGATGTGACACGTACAATCAAACTTTAAAAGACCCAGGCGTTTACGAAGAAAAAAAATATAGTTTCCGTAGAGAGGTTATTTTTTTTGTACCATAAAATTGCTATTAAAAGCAGCCACATTGGAATTAACATCTTTTTTAAATAATTTATTTATTTACATATTAAAGAGAAAACAAAAAACAAAAAATTAAATGAACGTTTTCTTCTAACTTCAGCCCTCTTCAGGTTTTTATATTGAATATAGTCTTCCTGACTTTATTTCGATTTAAATAGAAAAATTATTTGTTAACGCTGACAAAGTAATTTTATACACGACGAAGACAGATTTTTTCGGAACTGTAAACACATTAGCGGTAGTTAAACGAAGCAGAAAAAACAAGTGAATTATAAAGACTGCAAACACATTGGCGGTGAATGAAATTACTTGAGCAGATTTTTTTTAAATTTTTAATAAAAATGATGTTCCATTGGCATATAATTGGCGATTTAAATTAGAACTGGACTTTCTTATTAAATATATTACCACAATGATTCGATCGATTATTACAATGCACGCTAAATTTCCATCTTGGCTAGCTGTGCCACCCATCCTCATTATGCAGCCTAATCATGCACTGGTTATTTAATCACTCAGTTTTTTTGATAATATTATTATAATGTTTTTTTTTCTTTTTTACTTCTTATATCTTTATCTGATTAAGGTGTGCGGTTATGCTTTCTACTGTCTTGTACTTTCACTTTCTAATTATCTTATGCATGTTTTAACGTCTGACATTGTGCTGCTTCTTCCTTTTCTTGATCTTTTCAATATTTATAATTTTTGTGTTAAACTGTTTAATAATGATCGAGAATAAAAATGAATGAATGATCTAAATTATATTAACAAAGAACGTAATTTTGCTGTTACTTCTAACCTCTGTGCATTTAATTCAGATGTATTGTCTGCAGATGTAGGGAGCTATAATAATTTTAGCGCAGGTACCAATTCTCGTTAAATTGAGGAAACCTTTATTCAGATAGAATCACTGTAGAAAGTCATTTTCGATCTCTCATTACACCATGACCTTTTTAAACAGTCCTCACCTTGAAATTTAATGAAAAAATGAGCGATTAGAAAGTGAAAGATTTTAGAAGAATTTTATTTTCTCAAAATTCCAGAACTTTTTTTAATGGCAATTGATTTCCATCTTTATCATGACTAGCGCGTTTTTGCCCTCTCCCTCCCGTAAAATTGTTCTGCCGGGAGCATTTCGCAAGTGAATATGGAGTTTGTGACGTGCTGCAGAATTAATTGAATCTCATGTCTATCATAATATTAGCCTATTACTTTTTGTTGCTATTTTTAAACCCAGCCTCTAAGGTTGTTCAAATCAGAGCAGCCTTGGTGCCGGTCCCAAGCCCGGATAAATGGGGAGGGTTGCGACAGGAAGGGCATCCGGCGTAAAACACAGCCAAATATTTTTCAATGCGCGTTGTAAAATCTAACTTCATACCGGATCGGTCGAGGCCCGGGAAAACAACGACCGTTACCAGTGACTGGGCACCAAGGGTTACTGGTGGACATGCTACTTGGATGCAAAGAAGAGGTGTAAAGCAGTGGAGAAGAAGGAAGGAGAGAAATGAAGAGAGGAAGAAAGCTAAGAAGATCAAGCTGAGGGTTGCTACATTAAATGTTGGAACCATGACTGGTAAAGGAAGAGAAGTGGCGGATCTTATGGAACGAAGAGGGGTGGACATACTGTGTGTGCAGGAAACTCGCTGGAAGGGGGAGAGAGCAAGATGCATAGGTGGAGGATATAAAATGTGGTACTGTGGAAGTGGAAACAAAAAGAATGGTGTAGGAATCATATTGAAAAAGGAGCTTGTGGACAGGGTAGTGGAACTATGGAGGGTATCAGAAAGAATAATATGCTTGAAGATGGAGCTTGATGGTGTTATGTTGAATGTCATCAGTGCATATGCGCCACAGGTGGGGTGCATACGTGAAGAAAAGGAAACATTCTGGCTGGACTTAGATGAGACAGTGAAAAAGATACCAAGGAATGAAAGAATTGTGGTGGGAGCAGACCTGAATGGGCACGTAGGAGAAGGGAATAATGGTGATGAAGAATGCATGGGCAGACACGGATTAGGGAAAAGAAATAATGAAGGACAAGCAGTGGTGGATTTTGCTAAGAGAAGGGAACTAGCAATCACCAACACATATTTTGTAAAGAAACCGGCACATAGAGTCACCTACAGCAGTGGCGGACGCAGTTCGCAGGTGGATTATATCATGGTGAGAAGACAAAGAATCAAGGAGGTGGTGGATACAAAAGTTGTTGTAGGTGAAAGTGTAGCAAAACAGCACAGAATAGTGGTCAGTGCGATAATCATCTGGACAAAGTGGAGGAAAGCACCAAAATTAGTGAAGAGAATAAAATTGTGGAAATTAAAGGACTCGAAAGTGAACAGTAAATTCAAAATGGATGTGATTGAAAGCGGAATACTTAGTGGACAGGAAGACTGGCAAACAATAGCTGAAATGATACGGAGCATTGCCAGAAAGGAACTGGGTGAAACATCAGGAAAAGTTAGCACGGCAGGTAGACAGGAAACGTGGTGGTGGAACCAGGAAGTACAAGAGAAGCTAAAGGATAAGAAAAAAGCTAAAAAGGCATGGGATACCATCAGAGATGATGCAAGCAAGTTGGCCTATAAAACTGCAATAAAGCAAGCTAAGAGAGAAGTGGCAAAGGCAAGAAACAAGGCATATGAGGAACTGTACGAAAAACTGGAAACAAAGGAGGGGGAAAATGAGGTGTTCAAAATAGCAAAGCAGAAAAACAGACAAAGCAAGGATGTTCAACAAGTAAGAGTAATCAAGAGTAAAACTGGGGAGATTCTGATGGAAGAAGAGAAAGTGAAACAGAGATGGAAGGAGTATTTCGACAACTTACTCAACCATGAAAACCCTAGAGAAAGAAGAGAAACGAGAACAGAAGAGAGAGAAAGGGACGTGGAAGATATCTCTGGAGAAGAAGTCAGGACTGGGTTGAGGAGGATGAAGAAGGGAAAGGCTCAAGGACCTGATGACATACCAGTGGAAGCATGGATTGCTCTAGGCAATAAAGGTGTGGAGTTTTTAGTGAAGTTTTTCAACAGACTCTTGCGAGGAGAGAAGATGCCAGATGAATGGAGGAGGAGCGTGCTTGTACCTTTGTAAAAAGGTAAAGGAGACATCAAAGAATGTGGAAACTACCGGGCGATCAAGTTGATGAGCCACACTATGAAATTGTGGGAGAGGATAATAGAAGCAAGGATAAGGAAAGAGGTGACAATTGCTGAGCAACAATTTGGGTTCATGCCAGGAAGGAGTACCACCGATGCAATCTTTTGTCTAAGGATGCTGTTGGAAAAATGGACTGAAGGGCAGAAGGCAGTGCCCTGTGCCTTTATTGACCTGGAGAAAGCATACGACAGGGTACCCAGAGAGGAACTGTTGGAATGCTTGCGGTTAGCCGAAACATCAGAGTGCTACATAAGGATTATCCAGGATATGTACGACGGAGCAACAACAACTGTGAGAAGTGCAGCAGGGTTGACTGAAGAATTTAAGGTAGGTGTTGGACTCCACCAAGGTTCAACACTCAGCCCATTTCTTTTTGTCATCATTATGGACAGGCTGACGGAGGACATCAGGAAGGACGCACCATGGGATATGCTGTTTGTAGATGACATAGTTCTTTGTAGACAAAATTATAGGGAGCTAGAGGAGGACCTGGAGATTTGGAGAAATGCACTGGAGAGAAGAGGCCTGAAAGTGAGCCGGGGCAAGACAGAATATTTGAGGGTTGGGGGTGTGGATGATGGAGAAGAGTTGAAGTTGCAAGAAGAAAAGGTAAAGAAAGCCAAAAACTTCAAATACCTGGGGTCAAAAGTTAGTAATGATGGAAGATGTGAAGAAGAAGTAAGGAGAAGGATCCAAGCAGGATGGATGAGTTGGAGGAAGGTATCTGGAGTTCTGTGCGACAGGAAGTTATCAGCAAAGGTTAAGGATAAAATATACAAGAGTGTTGTTAGACCAGCTTTATGGAATGGAATGGAAACGGTGGCAGTGACTGAACGACAAATGGGAAAAATGGAAGTTGCAGAGTTGAAAATGGTGAGATGGGCACTGGGAGTGACAAAAAAGGACAAGATAAGAAACGAATATGTGAGAGGGACTGCAAAAATTGCAAAGCTGGGAGAAAAACTTCGGAATGTGAGGCTACGTTGGTATGGACACGTAAAAAGGAGAGAAGAAGACTACGTGGGGAAAAGGATGATGGAGATGGCAGTGCCAGGCAGAAGGAAAAGAGGAAGGTCAAGGAGAAGGTGGATGGATTTGGTGAGAGAAGACATGGAAAGGGTTGGAGCTAGGAAAGGAGACGAAGTAGACCGAGTGAAATGGAGATTACTGTCGCGCTGTGGCGACCCCGAGTAGGGAGAAGCCGAAAGAAGAAGAAGACTTTTTGTTGCTATTTTAAGAAAAAGTATACGTTTACTTTCATAAATAGTGGCTTTCAGTCAAATAATAATTTCATTGATAGCTCTGTTAATTTAGTTGTTCTTTTTAAATCCCATTTTTATGGCTTTTATAAAAATCTGCTGTGTATCTGAATTATTCAGCCCATGTTGTACTGTAGATCCGTGAAATAGTATTTACTTCAATGCAACTTTTTTTCTTTTACTGTTGTGCTTAATTGTTATTAATGTTTTGTGTTCCTTGTTCGTACGGGCTCTAAACCTGAAGTAAATAAATGAATAAAACAAGAGTAACAATCATTTTGTGACGCGTTTGTTTTAAAATTATAGCATTTTATGACAATTCAGAAATTCCTAATTTTTCTGCCCTACTACTGTACATAATCAATGATTTTTTCGTAACAGCATTTTAATTTGTGGGATTGACGCTAATCTTGACGCTGACGCCGCTAACATTTTTGAGCGTTATCGGCGTAAATGATGCCGATAAGAATTTGAAGAGATGACGCTGACGCTAACGTCGTCAAGATTTTTTGTTGACGGGCACAACACTGCATACAAGGCAGTAGTAAAAATTTAGTTCATAAGCAGGCCTATAAAAAGTTCTTTGGTCATTTAACATAGATCACAAACAAATTTAAGGTCGTCTTCTTCTATACCAGCGCACTTAAAGTGAGCCCAGTTCAAGCATATAGTACATTGTATCATACCGTCATGACTGGTCTCACTCTACTTTTCCCAGCAATAGATGCATTAGGCATCCTCTTCTTGCTTTGAATATGCTGCAGTCAAACTTTTCTCAAAAGCTGTTGTTTGTGGACCTTTAAGCTTGCTCTGTAACTTTGCTTTTTTTAATGTCTATGTTTTTTACACTTTACATCTATGTTCTTTGCTTTTGCTTTTTTAATGTTATGTAGGTGAGCTTTATAAGGACTACTTGTTAAAACAGCAGCAAATCCACGTCGTGTTTTTGGCTTTCTACGAGGTCTTGTAGATGCTTTTGGAGGAGGTGCAATTGCATATAATGATATGTGCATCGATGCAACGGGATAGTGGGTATGGCTAGCATTTGGATTACATTCCATTGCTTTGTTTTCACAACCAGCTTGGTTGCTTTCTTGTCTGGAAATTGGTTGGCTTTGTGGTGTTGCATTAGTGTGAGTAATTGAGAATCACATTTATCTGCAAACTTGTTTGATGGTAAGTCAGTCAAAATTTCAGTTACAGAAGCTGATTCGTTTAGCTGGTCATTCTTTCCAGAATCGGTGTTTGTTGGCTGGCTTGGAGCAAAATCGTGTGGCTCAAATATGTCTCTATTTGAAGAGCCCATTTCCAAAACCCCGTAGGCGTCATGTTAAGAAAAAATGAGTTATGCAAGGCATTGGGTAATGTTCCGTCATATACATCTACCATCCAATGTTTTGATTCCAAAATTATTTCTATCCGCTTCAAAATTAACAACAAAAGTAATGTTTATTTCCAAAACCCCGTAGAAGCCATCACTCTTTTTTTCCAAAACCCGTTGCATCCACATTGATCAATAACAATGCTCGGTTTGTCACGTGATTAATCAACTGATCGTTGAAGCGGTAATCTGAACTTTTGCAGAGCTAGCAGTGGCTGTATTAGTTGGAGAGGAGTTTAGCTATTGGAACAAAGCAAAGTTTTTGTAAGTTATAAGCAATAAATATTGAAGTTGATGAGTTTGCAGTTGTTAATCTGCAAAATCTAAGAAAGAGGAAAAGGAATGAAGCTGCGTGGAAGAAAAACAAAGCCAAATGTGCCCGATATTCTGGCGAAGGTGATGATGAGGCTCTTATCATTAGCACGAAGATTTGTGGTTAAATTCAAAACATTTTTTTACTCAAATTAAAGGCTTTTTTTGAGGGTGGGCGAAGTGCAATCAAGAAGTTGTTGACAGCAAAAAAACTAGATATTTTTCTAAATTCTCCGGCGAAAAAAAATGTTTTTTTCCTGTTTCGAACCAAAATAATTTGTAACATTGGATGAATAGCAAATAAGTTCTTACTAAAACTTCTAGAAACCCTACGTGGCGGAGATAGTCTTTTTTTTTAAGTACTTTTGCAAAATTGGCAGATTTTTAACAAAATTTTTTGCAAAATGTAATTTTTTAAAAATATTTAGAGGGATTTCCCCTTTTGCTCCCTAGGTAGGCCTTTGTTGTAAATTGTGTTGTTTTTTATTCGTGTGTGATTTTGTGGTGTATTTTTATTGTTAAACAATAAATTATTAGAGTAAATTTTGTTCGATGTATGATTTTCGCAAATTTTTTTTCAAAACCCCGTGTAGTTTTTTAAACGAAATAACGGCGATGGCCCAAACGTCAACTACACCGTCGATTGACTCTATTCGAATAAGTAATCACACAACCTGCGGCTGACCTCCTTGCTGAAGCACACGCACGGTTCGTAATGAATGAATGTATGCACGAACGAAAGCACGATGCGAACGATAGTACGAGGTACAAAGGATAGCACGATACGATAGTACGATAGTACGGTTCTTCTGTAATCACAGAAGCACTTAATATTAATAAACAACCACTAACTGCTGATAGTTTTATACGATTATTATATATATCGACAATGAACATACCAGGCTTGTTGGGCCACAATACCGCTGGTCGAGATGTTTAATAAATAATATTTGCTGAATCTTGTCACAGAATTAACAAAATACTTCAAGCATTAACAATTAGCATTAACTCATTTAAATACACTTATTCAAATAGAATGTAAAAAATACAAACAAATCAGAATTTTAAAACCATAGAACTGAAATTAAAACTTTAAATTAAATATAACTAGCTAATTTTTTAGCTGCTTCTTGTTTAAATTCCATTATGCTTTGTAAACAAATTACACGTTTTACGAAAAGCGGAACAATGGGCATTGTGACTGAATTACGAAGCACATGTGTGAAATTAGGTTGCCGCGTGAAAAACTAAAAAGGCAAACGAAAATAAGGAAAATGTTAAACTTAAAATCTTACACCCCGTATATCCACAAATTCAAGTTTACAAAAACTGAAATAAAAAATTATTGGTTAACAGCAGATTTCAGCAAACACACTAATTTTATTGAGTATACGATAGATAATCTTCAGAAAGTAAAATAAGATATGACATTTAACAAACCAGAGTCTTGTAATAGTTTTTCTTGTTTTTCTCAAAAGTAGCCAAAATGGATTAATGGGGTTTTGGAAATAAGCTCTTCATTTGTTAAAAACAATCCAGTTTTTTAAAATCCGTTTATGGCTGTTTGCGCTGTGACTGCTTTAGTGTAAGCTATTCCAAATAATTCGGCTACTTGAAAAGTAGTTACCACCCGACCAGGATGGTTACGAAGCCATTTTTCAAGCTCCTGATCATAGTAAATTGACAATGGCTTCATGAAACTCACATCCAGCGGCTGCATCTTATGAGAGCAATGAGGTGGTAGACAAAGTAAAACCACCCCATTAGCTCTTGCAAGATCAATCACTTCCATGTTCATTGTATGAGTTGAATGACCATACAAAATTAGAAGAACAGGATTTTCTTTAGTTGCTCCAGTTGATTTTAAAAAATGCTTAAACCATTCTACAAACATTTCAAGTTGCATCCGACCACTTTTATGACATGCATAAATGGAACCTGGAGGAGCTCCATTCATGAGCTCCGCCTTCATCCTAACTCTGGGAAAAACAAAAAGGAATGGAATAAATGTCTCTGTTATGTTCATACATATTTCAACCGAAAGCAGTTGCCCACGTTCTGCTGAAACTAACCCCCCAACTTGTCGCCTTCCAGTTTTGGCAAAACTTTTGAAGGCTTGCCTTGCACCGCAGTGATGCCACTTTCATCATAGTTAAAAATTCGCTGTGGAGGAAACTTATATTTATCCATCACTGCATCAAATAGGTCAAAACATTTATTGACTATTTTGGGATTGAAAGACTTAGCTCTAGCAGCGGAAATAGCTTCTGGTTATCTTAAAGATAGTTCTTTGTGCCGGTGCAAAAACCCTTGCAGCCAATCTTTACCTGCTTTTCTTTTAGCTTTATTGAAAGAATTTGGTAAATTATTTTTTTCTGCTAGCTTAAACGCAAGATTTCTAACATCATTAATTGTCGAACCAAACATCATGCTCTCCAAAGACAACAAATATTCTACCAACTATTTTTCCATTGTTGGTGAAAATATTGTCTAAAATATAAATAATTGCATATAAATGAGGGCATTTTACAGGTTTCTACTGGTTAAAAATACTTAAGCCTAACTAATCTCTTATACCTTTTTAATGTTATTTAATAAACTGTATTTATAAACCAAATTATGATTTTTTTTAAAAGGTTAAAAGGTTTATTAAAAATTTTAAATCAAGTTTACCTTGTAGTTACCAAGGATTTTTGTATGGTTTTTGGCATGTTTGTTTTGGTCTTTGAATCTTCATCGAAGAGTTATTTTCGGTATCTGAAATTCTTTTGATGCTGCTCTTAAAGAGGATCCATTTTCCAATGCATGTAATGCTTTTTTCATGGAGTCTTTACTCCATGACTGTCGATTTGTTTTGCGCTTGTAATTTCTAACCATGGTAGCCTACAGCAATTTTCATACAACTATTAAGTTGTAAAAAGGTTGAATGAATAAATAAAAAATAAATTCAAATGTGGATACTAATAGCAGAATTTAGCTAATTTGAAGTTTCTTATTCGTATAGCTGAAAGCCAATATTCTTATTGGTATAGCTGAATGAGAACCAGTGCGAGTTTAGACATGCAATTAACAAATTTACACTTAGACAATTCCTGCTAATATTGGTAGACTATTATAGGATTAGCCTACCTTATTGATAGATTAGCCTATAGAAAAGGTGTATCAGTATATAAAACATTAATTTTTATAAATAAAAGTTGTTACACTACTTTGATGCAGTTTATGAAGAGAAATATTGATAATAAGCCTTTATACTAAACAGCAGTTTGTGTGGGGCAAAATGAAACTTTGGTCTGTTTTGCCCCATTGCCTAGTTTTAACATGCCATTTTATGACAGATATTATTATCGAACCTGATAAATTCCAAACTACCCGAAGAATAGCCTACGGTATTACCATAGGTGGGCACGGTACTTTTACTCAGTACTTTTGAATAATCCAATTTAATAGTTATAATTATTAACTTCTCTGTCATACATTGAATTTCAATTGACATTCAAAAATAGTGTAATTCAAAAATAAAAATAAAATAAAAAAGAATAGTTTTTTTTACCGCGTTACTGTGTTACTTTTACTCGGTACTTTTAAATAATTTAATTTATTAGTTATAACTCTGTCATACATTGAATTTCAATTGACATTCAAAAATAGTGTAATTCAAAAATAAAAATAAAAAAAAAAATTTCAAAAATAGTTTTTTTATTACTATTAAATTGAATAATTCAAAAGTACCGAGTAAAAGTACCGCGGTACTTTCGTGCCCACCTATGGGTATTACTCTTAAAAACATGAAGACCAATATTTTAACTCCATAACCATAAAGCAAACTACTCACTTATTAAAATATGTTCTTTTTAGATCAAGTAGGTCAAAATTCTTCTAATCGTTCTCAGTTCGTCGGTATAAGTTCGACGTTCAAACAAAATGGCTGGAATAACATGGTTCAATGGCTGATTATATAATCATAGTCAATAGGTGGCTGTATTTGTTTTTTACGAATTTATTTAAATGTTCTGTTTTGCCTCACGGTGGCATATTGCTCCACCTTCCCCTACATTCAAAGCTATCACTCGCCTCATTTTGGAATAGGGAAACTCCATATGGACCCCTATCATATCAAACATCAAAATCAAGAAACTGCAAACCATTTAGTACACAGCTTTGCTGATCGCTACTAACTGCACACGAGATATAAACACTTAACACCTCACAACAAAACTAAAGTCCTTCCACTGGACACCCAACTTAAACTCTATGCTGCTCAACTAAAATAACTGACTCAAACACAAACACATCCATTACACGATCTTAATGCATACTCAGATCCATCCAGAAATATAAAATCCACAATCTTTTATGAAAATGATCGTATTAACATTATCTACTCAGAACCAGACATAACACCAGAGGAAAGTAGAGAAAACCTCAAATACATTTACAGTATCATCATTTCACAATACCATAGTTCTAAAAAAAAACAGAGTTACTAACACAACACCCTATGACATTCATTCATCAGACCAAATATTACCCCGTCATATGCGTACAAAACTGGCACAGCTCAGAACCAACAAGTCACCATTTTTGCAAAGTTACCTAAATACAGGAAACCCTGATGCCACAATATCTACTATGCTTGACACACGCACATTTGACACTAATCGCCGTTTTAACTGCAGTCAAGTATCATCACAACACAACACCACTAGTTGGTGGAAAAAGCCTTTAGAAGCAGCTTAGATAATCGAAGAATGGGAATCTAGATTGCTTCTTTAAGAAGTAAGGAGATGGCTACTTCAAGATTTACCTCATCATTAGTTTTAATATTTATTTCTTTGCCATATGAACATGTTACAATTAGCAGAACCCATCTTTGCAACTGTACCTACAAGGGCAGCAAAACCTGTTATATCGCACTGTCGGAGCAGGAGCGACCCTCTGGCAAAACAATGTTAGAATTTTGGGAAACAATAAAAAAGAAATACTGATATTGATACAAATTCTTTGGACAGCAAGAAAAAATTGATTTATTAAAAAATTTATTATTGTCATTTAAACCGTTAAATGCGGTATTAAATTTTCACTAACTGAGTTACAATGCTTATTTACTTTCGCGTCTCGCATTTTTTGTTGTCTCGATCGATTATAATCCCTGCTTCGTACTTCGCGGAAAAGTCCCCGACATCGAATCAACTTGCTGTGTTTTTGCTATAACAAAGCTTTGCAAAAAATCCCTTATGCCAGGGATGTCAAACTCGCGGCCCTCAAGTATCCATCAATAATTGTCCGTCAATCCTTCCAATCATCAATCCATCATCAATTCAATCATCAATTCAATCATCAATTCATCAATTCATCAATAAAAAAGGTCTTTCAATTTTTCAATATCAATATCAATAATTGTCATAAAGGCGCGTTTACAGCCGTTTACAGTACCGGTACTTTTTTCTTCAGCGTGATCTTTGTTTGTTTTATTGACGCTCAAATGCACTCAAATTCACTCATATTCACGAAACTAAGCCACGAACAAATTCACTCGAGAGCGATATAATTGGAAGCTTAGATGAGCTTAGATGAGCTTAGGTAAGTGCAGGTCTCGGGTAGGTTTACAGTCTAAGGAATTTAAATGATTTTTTAAACATAGATAAATGTATAAATTAGGAAGTAAATCATTTTAATTAAGGTTATTGTGATTTGTAAAGTTGTAAAAATTTTTTTTTATAGATTTGCGTAGTGTAAGATTGTATTTTTGCTGAAATTAAATTCATTATATGTTAAATTTTGCAAATAAATGATTGTTTTAATCAATTAATAAAGTTTGTATTTAAAGTTCTATAATATTTGCTTAAAATTGTTTTAATATAATATCATTTGGGCTATATGTCTTTAGTAAGTTTTTAGTAGCCCTCAGAATATTTTCAACATAGTATGTAGTACCCTACAAGGCCAAATATTTTTCATTGTGAAATAACTATGTTAAACAGAGAGTTTTTTTTAATATATTGAAAGTTGAGTAATAAATTAAAATGTATTAAAAAATTTTTTTTTGTTGTAGTTAAATTTTATGCTATTAAAGTATTTAAATAATGATTATTTAATATTTGTTAAAAAATTGTTTTTAAGATATTTTTTATAGACATTTTTTTTAGTTAAAAATGGAATTTACTGATTCTAATGTTGAAAAATTAATTCTTCTTGTGCAGCAAAATGAATATTTATATGACTGCACTCTCCATTCATACAGAGAAAAAATTGTAAAAAATAATGCTTGGCAGAAAATAGCCAAAGAGTTAAATTCAGATGGTAAGACAACTTATTGCTTGTTATTTATAGTTTTAAACATTATTCATGTAATCAACTGGACAATGCTACATTTTCTAAAATTTCTATTATGTTTTCAAGCCTATTCTCATGTTTGGATTGTTATTTAAACTTTTTAAAGTCTTTTCAAGAAGTCACCATAAGCAATTTTTTAGCGAAACTAACCCAGAACTCCCCCAACAGCACCAGGATGGAATAAAACAAAAAAAAAAAGAAATGTAAAAGATTTCTTCAAAAAGAAATAATAACCACAGGGGGATTAGGGTTGGTTTCACAAACAATTTCACAAACAAAATGGTATTGGAAAATTGTTATTAAAAAGTTGAATGTGATAACATTATTTTATGTGACTTATTTTCAATAATGTTTTATTTAAAATTGCAAGGTTTTGCATTTCAGAAAAAAAGCTGAGATATATTTGCTGTTAATGTTTATTTTTTTATGGAAAAAGGACATGTATATTCCATGTTATGTAAACCAACCATATAGGTAACATAGAATATTAAAACATTCATTGTGTTGAAAATAATGTAAACTTACTTTTTTTTGCATAGTAGACTTTTACTTGATTAAAATTTGCATTTTAAGCATTCTGGCAGTGTGGTTAAATGGTTAAGTGTGCCATGACTATGATCAACGTGATCTCAGTTCAAAACCTATTCATGCCATTCTGTTATGTGGTTAAAAAAGACATTTTATGGCACTTTCTCCTGTTTGGTGCTCTTGGCAAGCAGTTCTAAATTTAGTGATCTATCTATAAAACTAAAACTTTCTAGTGGTTTAGCATCTTTGGAAGCAGTTTGGGGTAATTACTTCCCCTATGTATAGTGCCTCTGATGCTTTTCTGTGAGTGAGAAGGATAAGTAAAGAAATAAAATTTAATTCAAACTTATTATACAGGGTGTCCATAAAGTCTTTAGACAATTTAAAAATTTATTGCTAAAGGCAGTTGATGAGATATCTTACATAGATTTGTTTTATACTAATCAGTGTTTATTAAAGTTTTTAGTCAAACTAAAATTTTGTGTTTCAGATTAAATTTTTATGTGTTTAATAAATGTGTTAATAAACCCATGCAAAATGGCTATTCTTTAAGAGAAAGCACAATTTTCCCAAATGTTTGTGGTCACCCACTTCTAACTGTATCCAACACAGACCCTGTCTCTATAAATTTTTTGTGCCATTGATTAACTGAACGACATGATGGTGGATCTCTTCCATACTTATTTCTGTATTTTTGCTGAGTCTGAACATCTGATTTTGTCTCAATAAACCAGGATACACATTGTCTCGTGAGGAGTAGACATTTTGCATGGATTTATTAACATATTTATTAAACACATAAAAGTTTAATCTGAAACAAAAAATTTTAGTTGGACTAAAAACTTTAATAAACACTGATTGATATACAACAAATCTGTATAAGATATCTCATCAACTGCCTTTCTAATAAATTTTTTATATTGTCTAAAGACTTTATGGACACTCTGTATATATTAATATATATAAATTATCAATCTTGTCCACAATTATTTGTCATTTTTCAGTAGGTTGCTATTTTTTGTGAAATATCTTATTGTCAAACAAATGGTATACAATTTTTTTTTCATTTTTGTCTTCTGATATGTCAATAAGAAAAAATTTTTATATGATTAAAAATTTGTATTAGTTTTGTATTTGGGACAGGTATGTCCCTCTGTGCAATAAAGGAGTATGTTAACAAAAGTCTTGTTTGCATGACAATGCTAGGAAAAGTCTTGCTTTGCTCTTTTGTTTAAAACTTAGTTGATATGATATCAACTGGCAAACCAAAGCACTTTTTAAATTGTTCAGCCAAGTGCAATGCTCTGTGTTATTGCAAAAAAATCAATTTATGATAAATGTCAGACCTAAATATCTTTGTTCAAAACTTCCTTTACAACTTTGGTAGCAAGTTGCTTCCAACTAGGTCTTCAGATAATGGTTAAAAGTTAGTAGTGTGTGTTTTAGATTGAATAATACAGTCAACCCTCGATTTAACGGATTAATGCGGAAATGCAGTTGTCCGTTATTGGAAAATGTCCGTTATTCGAAAAGACACGGATTTTACGTAGTGTAAATGCACAATACACGTTTTGGTTAGAATCACTTTATTATTGTTATGTAGCAGAAACATACTGCGCCTAAAAAATCGAATAATTTGGCAGCAAGATCTTATATGAAGCCTATGCACCAATGCAGTATAAAATAGAGTACAGTACATAAATTTAGTCCGAGTCTGAGATGACCATAGGCTCCTGACTGGTGCATGGTACAGGATTGATTGATGTCGTGAGACCAGAATCGCTTTGCGGAGTAAAAAAGCTGGTAATCTTTCTTTGACGTCCCATCATATGCTGTTCTTTGATGATTAGCTCTTTAATCATTCGAAGACTGCCATAGTGATGAGCCATTTCAGGTAGCTGACTGTAGGATGAATAATCAATCAAAGCATCAACATAAGTGCATAAGGTAGACAGCTTTTTTCTTGGGACAGCTATCTCTTCATCGTCAGTGCTCTCTTTCTCCTCTTCTCCTAGCACAGATGACACTATGTCGGCCTCAGACAAAAGTTCGTATCCTGGATCCAGGTGCAGCTCGCTAAGCCAATCTGTGACGTCAGCAATGGAAGTTGCTACTTCTCCTCCGCACTCCAGCATATGAAGAAAGTCTACTGCCTCGATTCCTTCGAAGTTAGTTTCTGTGTTTTCACCCTCCAACAGCTTTTTCCATGAGTTTGCTAAAACTGAAGGCCTAAGATCCTGCCAAGCTGCCACAAAGTTAAAAATGGCCGAACGGATATTATATCTTTTTATGTTGGCCAAAGTGCGTTCTCCCCTGTTGTCAATGAACCCATCTTCGATGACCACCAGAACCTCATCCAAGTAACGGCGAATGTAATGCCTCTTCATAGCGCTAATAACTCCTTGATCCATTGGCTGCAGAATCGAAGTCGTGTTGGGAGGCATGAAGAGCACCTTAATTTTTCCATCTTCACTGGAAAGAATATCCTCACTGGGATGTGCAGGAGCATTGTCGAGAATAAGAATTGCGCGTACCTCGTCCGGAGAAATCTTCAGCACTTCTTCTTGATAAATGCGCACAGCTGGCACAAAATGATTTGAAAACCAATTGGAAAAAATTGCGGAGTTGAACCAAGCTTTCTTGGAGTGATAGTAAAAGACAGGCAAATCACGCTCAATGTTTAGACCTGCAAATGCTCGTGGTTCCTTTGACTTACCAACCACAGCAAGCTTTAATCGGTGTTCTCCTGTAGCATTAGACCCAACAAGAATTGAGAGTCTCTCCTTGCTTGATTTCTTTCCCGTGGCATTTTCCTCACATGTGCGTATCTGGGTATTTTTAGGCATGGAGCGCCAAAAGATGCCTGTTTCATCTGCGTTATAAATTTGGGAAGGAGAAAGCCCTTCATCACTAATAAGCTTTTTCAGCTTCTCACGAAAGGGGGCCATGCTGCTCTCATCTGCATCACCAGCCTCCCCATGAAGAACTTTGTTAAACAATCTGTGACGATTTCGGAATCGCCAGAGCCACCCTTCACTGCCCTTAAAATCGCTAAAGTCAAGGTAAGCAGCAAGCTTTCTTGCAGCTGCCAATATCTCGGTTCCTCTCACATTAACGCCATTGGAGCGTTCCTGCACATACCATTTCATAACTGCCGCATCTCAAGACTCCTCCTTCCCTGTTTTCATATGCTTTCTGTTCCCAACTTTGCCACTCTTAGAAGACGCGGCATCAATACAGTATGAGGCTGCAAATTTTTCCAGCTTTTCCTTGTTCTTCCTAATGTCAGAGACAGTCTGCTTTTTTACTCCGTATTTCTCACAAACACTTTTAACTGTCGCTCCTTTCTCGATGTCTTTAATGAGTTCTAACTTTTTCACCACAGATAAATTTACACGCTTACGCTTTACAGATTTGTTAATATTGCTGCTCATCTTGTACAAAGGCTAAATGGAATGAAGGCTGTAGCAAGCTAAACTGTAAAAGAAAGTCAAACCACAAACTCACACTATCGTTGCCTAACCATTGTTGAAACAAAGCCCATTATGAAACAATACATCGGAAATTAAAAAAATGCTCTATACATTAATTGCAATTACAGTATGGCATAATAGGGCAATAATGAAAGTTAGTGTCCAAGGCTGTATGATATGCATTGCACGCTTGCTTGCACGTAAGAAGTATTTTAAAACCAAATATTTTGCTATTTATTTCAAAAAATACAAAAAATTAAAAAATTTGGCAGCTCAATTCAATGTCCGTTAAATCCGAAATCCGTTAAATCGAGGGCCGTTAAATCGAGGGTTTACTGTACGTAAAACTTAAAGCAAATTGTATTGCTATGGGTTTGAATTATAAAAAGTTAGGTATTCGTTAGTATCATTTGATAGAAAAGTTGGTAATTAGATGCAGGAAGTTTGAAATTCCTTATTACAACTAGTGAACTAGGAAAATTACTGTTGTAATTGCAACTAATGCCACTAAAATATTTTATAAATGATAATAATGATGATGAAACCAAATTTGATTCTAGTAAAAAAGTTAAATTGAACTGAATCAAGATGTGCTGAATCAAACTTTTTGGTCATATTAAAACACCTGGAATTTAGTAAGCTGCATTTTGACATAGTACTTGTAAAAGTGCCTTTTATATTTTGAAATGTATTGTCAATTTGAATTTATTAATTGAATTTATTGCTTTTGATATTAAATCATTATGTAAATTTTAGAAAATTTTTTGAAACAACCCCAGAGAAATTTAAGTAATTCTTTTTGTAATTTTGATGGGCTATCATAAAGTACTGGCACAAAAAGTTAGTCAACTAGTCTTGATTTAAATGTTGAATTTGTTCTTTTCTTGACTGATTTTGATTGACATAATGTTTGACATGTGTTTCAAGATTTAAAAAAAATAAAGAGACTTCACCATCTAAAAGTGATCGAAGTTCTCAAATTATTAACTATTAACACAACCTTTCAAAACTGCACAGTTGAACCAATGATGAAATTTAAGTGTCACAGTATCATTAGTCAATACCTAACAACAAAACCAGTAAATTGGAGATGGAAAGTATGGGTGAACTGTAGGTCAAAATGTTGATGTACTTATGAAATTATAGAAGAAAATCCAAAAATAATCCACCTTCTATTAATTTAAGAAAATAATTTAGATGTAATGACCTTTTTTTAACTGTTTGATTGTTTTTTTGTTTTTGCTTTTATTTGGATTTTATTGACCACTTGCTAGCGTTTGCCATATAGCAGTAGCAACATTAATAGAAATAATGTATCTCATTCTAGCAGCCACAAGTTCAAATATGTTTCTTTTTGGCTTTTAGATCAAGCTATTGTACAGTATAAAGTAGTATCATATATCACAATAACAGATGTAATAATCTTACTTTGATTTGGAATTTTTTACCCTTATTGCACAGAGGAATTCTGGTGTCCCAAAAGTTCAATGACAAATTTTGAAAAACAGCAAAAAATTTTGTTGAAAAAATATTTTATTTGTATTTGCAGCCAGCACATTAGAATTTTGTTTACTTTTTAAAGTTTCATGCATTTGGAAATTAGTATGCATGAAAGAGTTATGAGTTGCTTTTATGTAACCAAATGTTCTTCTGATTGTTAACCTAAAATTGTATTTTGTTAGTGGCATTTTAACCATTGTTTTGTTTTTTTAGTGGAAACATGTAAAAAAAAATGGAAATCATTAAAAGATAAATATCGAAGAGTAATAGCCACATTTCCAAAAAGTGGTTCAAGTAGATCTGAACCATCAAAGTGGCAGCTATTTATTATGATGCAATTTATTGATGACTTTATTCAAACCAAGCAGTTAGTAATTTTGATTAAACATTTCAAAATTTATGATATATAATTAATTTTTATTTATTTGTAGAACTTCTTCAAATCTCGCAGAAAACGATGGTTTTTTATCTGATGGGATGATTGCAGATCAACCAATAATGCTGGATTCTTTCAATAATGCTATATCAAAAAGTGAACTTGTCACACTCACATTGGATCCAGTAACATCTGTTGAAAGCCCTATCAGCCATGAAGCAAGCAGCTCTACATTAAATTCTGCATCATGCAGTCTAGGGCATATTGCAGAATCTACATTAGACAACACAGGCCCAGGTTTTTGCTAATTGTTTTTTAATCAGACTAAAATTTATTTGTAGTTTAACTAACTAAAGTTAATGGCTTGAACAGTGATGGCCTTGATAGCGTGTGAATGGTGCAGCTGCACTGAGCCCCCCTAAAATACATCAAAAAGTGGCCCCCCCTACACAATAAATTGCTCTATTTCTTCATACTAGCACCAGGATGCTGATGGTATGTCAAAAAAAAAAGAAAAAATTTGAAAAAAAAACAGCTTTCCTAGCTGTTAACCTTTTTTTTTTTGAGATCATAATTTCTTGTGGCAGTATAAAGTGCCTCTTCAAGCTTTGGATTACCCAATGGTGTACCCCCTAAATTTTTAGTGATCACTGTGTTTGGCCTGCTTTGGATCACTCAATGGTGGCCCCTCTAAATTGAAAACCTTTTTTTTTTAGCGATCATTTTGCTTTCATATACTACAGTAAAAATGGCTTCCACTACCTTTTTTAGTACACTAAATAGTGCTCCCCCTTACGTTTCTTTCATCAGGCCCCCCCTCTTTGTAAGGCCATCACTGGGCTTGAATATTCACTTAGTGCATAAATTACTTTGTATGTTGACACTTTTTGTGTGTGATTATTTCCACCCCACTGAATATTCATGTATACAGCTATTGCAACCAGGGTTGGCAAAATTCTGGGTTTTTTCGAAAAAAAACCAGCCTGGTGGGTTTTATTGAGTTTTATTGAGTTTTATTGAGTTTTTTGGGTTTTATTAATTTTTATATTTTATTGTTACTTAAATTGTTTTTGAGACATTTTACTATTAAAAAGAAGCTATAAAAGGGACTAATAAAGTGAGGAATGGTAAGTAAATTTAAACAAATATTAATACAAATTACAAATAGACTGATATGTTTACTTTTTGGCATACAGACATAGCCATTAGCTATAGCCTAAATAACAAACAACTATTACCAGTAAATTCATCAAACTTGCATTTAGATTTGTACCATTGAATTGTATTGAACATATATTTATAATTCTCATTGTACTGTATATTGAGAAATGGGCAAGGTGCACGCCAGTTTTTGTCGCATTTAACTAAGAATGATTATAATCAAAAAACATAAGTAGCTCGATGCCTTTGGATGAGCATTAGGTTGGGGGAGCAAAGCAAATGCACTAACGTACACGAGAGCAATTGAAACAGCTACACACAACATTGGCCATTGCAGTTCAATATAGCACCAGACACTATAGGCCTTGGATGTTTGTTTACTGTGTGTGTCTGCAGAGCAAGCAAGAGATATCTTGGTCACTTCTCACTAGGCATACTTTATTTAGTGATTCATATTTCTATTTAGTGGCAGAAATAAAAAATATAACATTATTATAGTTATTGGAAAAAATTCAAATAGCTTCTACTTAAATTTTATTTTAAGAAATTAATTGCAGAAGGCATCCATTAGATGCTTTGATTAAAAGAAACTGTTTTTTTTAGTATGATGGGGTTAGATCAAGAGTAATATGTTTGTATATTTTGGTTAAAGTTCTTGGATATGCAATCCTTATTAATTGTCACAAAAATATAAAGTATATTTTTATAATATCTGAAATAATAAGTATGTCAAAAATATTAGTATATACTACAAAAATATATATATATTTTAGTTGTGTATCATTATCAACAAAAACAAACAGAAAATTAGTAAATTACTGATGCTGCCAGTTATCTTGCAACATCAGTAATTATTGTGGTTAACAAGTTAAGTGAGTTCACTTCAGCAGGGGCATCTGCTTTGGTGATAAACTATGTTTCAAGTACGTTTGTACATTATAATATTCTATTATGTTTTTGCCATTTGTATATTATGATTTTCTATTTATGTTTTCAGAAGATAGTTTAAAGTTACTTAATAAATATAAATTTAATCTGTGACTAGATAAAGTATTTCACTATTGTTCAATTTATATTTTATTTAAATCTTTCAAATAATTAAAATTAATTAAGGATGCTTATAGGAAGTAAAAGAAAGAAAGGAATAGAATGAAAGCATGTATCTGAAATTGAAGACAGCATTAGAGTATCATGTGATTATTGCCATGAATCAATTAGTAAGAAAATAGAAAGAATAAGAGCCCATTTAAAAGATTGCCAGAGGAAAAAAGAATATCTAGAAAAAAAAGTGAAGAGGATGTTTTAGACATATCAAAACTGTCAAGCAGAAATAGTGACATCAGTGTCCCTGGTAATCTAAATATTAGTGATGTCTCTGTCCCCATAACTTCACCTAAACCGATTATAGGTTAAATAGGAACATTTATTATAACCTACTTATCTAACTAGTGGTGAATGCAGTAAAATGCTTGTTTGATTTTTGTATAAAATGGAAATGAATTGAAGAATTGAATTGAGGCTGTAGTTTTATTTACGCTCTCATGACTGACATTAACCTTTAACATACCAAGGCTAGCTCACCAATGTTGTTTACCAAGGTGGGATCCTCTGAGGACCCCATTTTTTTCAATGCTTCAATGGTTTGCTAAGTGTAATAAATTAATTTAAACTATAGAATTGTGTGTTACTAAAAACTATTTCAATAACACAACCATTTTTGGACATAACATAAATATTTATGGTACCAGTATTTGTTTATTTTTTATTTTCTGTAGAAAAATACAGCCAGCCCAAAACACAATATACTGGTGCACCAAAACACTAGCAAAATTGCTACCTACACTCTTTACCATTAGTTAGAATACAATTTTTACTATCAATATAAAAAACTAAGTTTGCAGTAGGTGAAATAGATGGCTTTTTTAACATGACATTGTAACAAACTCTGATTTTTACCCCAAGTGTTATTTCATCTTTTTGTATAATGAGGCCCAGAATATCTAAATTAGAATGATATTTAAAATTTTTTTTACAAATTTGATTACATTATATTTATTTTATTCAAATTTATGACACATACAAAAATTAAGAGAAAAATTGCAACTATAGTTAAGGTGGGAGCCAAAAAACTGACCACTGGGGTCCCTGAGAGACCTGCCTTGGTATTTTAAAGGTTGATTATGAAAATCATAATTAACAATTGGTGCATGTTATTCATAGGATATGTAAGTATATACTGTACATATGTTTTTCTATTATTACAAGGTAATATGTTTAATAATACTATTACTATCAGTATAATTGATATACTGTAAAATGCTTTAAATACCTAAAAAAATAAAAAATTAAAAAAAAACAAAACACTTGAGGTCAGATTTTATTGGGTTTGATTGGGTGGGTTTTTTCGGGCAGGTTTTTTAATGCCAACCCTGAGTAAAATGCTTGTTTTGATTTTTATGTAAAATGAAAATAAACTGACGAAATGAATTGAGGCTGTAGTTTTATTTCCACTCTCATGACTGACATTTATGAAGGTCGTATTTATCAATTCAGCATGTTATTCATAGGATATGTAAGTATGTACATATATTTTTATGATATATGTATTCACAGCATGTTATTCATAGGATATGTAAGTATGTACTTAGTCGGCAGCGTGGTCGAGTGGATAAAGCACCGGACTGATGATCAACATGGTCTCGGTTCAAAACCCACTTGTGCCATTCTGTTGTGTCCTTGGGAAAGACACTTTACGACACTTTCCCCTGCTTGGTGGTCTTGGCAAGCAGTTCTAAATTACAGTAATATCTCTACTAAATTACTAGCGGACAGCAATATCTTGGCATCTCCGGAAGCAGGTCGGGGTAATTGCTTGCCCTATGTATAGCGCCTCCGTCGCTTCCTGCGAGTCAGGAGGATAAATATAGAGATAAAAATAAAAATAAAAATAAATTTTTTTACTATTACAAGGTAATATGTTTAGTAATACTATTATTATTAATATAATTGATATAAAATGCTTTCAAATATCTTAAAAAATGAAAAATTAAAAAAAACGCACTTGAAGCCGGGTTTTATTGTGTGGGTTTTTTAATGGCAACCCTGATTGCAACAGAAAGTGATATCTTTAAAAAAGTCTTTATTTTTCTAAATAAATAAAAAATGCGCGTTTTTGCATACCGAAAAACATCTTTTGAAACTGCTAAAAAGCTTAATTTAAATGGACCAATTTAGATATTTCAAAACTTCCATCTCGAAAGCGAAAAAAGCGTTCTGCTTCACCTAAGTCTATGGATACAAATCGCAATCTAGAAGAAATTAAAAGTTCAAGTATGAAATCGTGTGACTGGCTTAGTTGTTTTGTCTTTGACGCAAAATTGGAAAACTGTATACTGTAAAAAATTTTAAAAAGCGTTGAAAAGCTGTTTTGGTTATATTGATTGATATTTCTAAAAAAGAGAAAACTGCTTATTCGAATTGTTTGATATGCCTCGTAGTTTAATCTTTGACATATTCTATTTAGTTTTTTTTTTAGAAAAGAAGATGCTGCAACCATGCATACTTCTCAAAAGTTTATTTCAGAAATCTAAAACCTGCGGCCTTGAGGCCGCCTGTGGCCTCCATGAGTTTTTTTGCAGCCTCCATGACAATTTAAAAAGTCATGATGACTACTAAGAGTAGTATTTTTTAAAAGGGATTGCTACATTTTAGGGAGATTTAAAGTAAAGACTTTTTTTAGAAATCACTACTTTTTAGGGTCAAAAACGAATAAATCCGAGATAGATTCAAAGTGATCACATTTTTTTCTCAAGTATTACAACTTATTCGGCCTCCATCATTACTCCATAATATAAATTGGCCTCCAATAATAAAAAAAACTCTCCGCCGCTAGTCTATTTCTTATCATAACCGCATGCTATAATGTTTATCAATTGCTTTTCTTCTTTGTTGTGCTTTCTATTATTTAAAATCACGCACTCTTTTATTCAATTTTTTACTGCCGAGCTGAAATAGAGGACAATACCACTCTCCGTGTGCTGTATACTCAATAACGTTAAATCCAGCTACATACTGACATCTAGCAATTTCTGTATTCCAAAAAGTACATCTATTGGTATCCTAATAAGTACATGTATTCCAAAAACTACAATATCGACGAATTTGCAGCTTCTTTCTCTTTGTTAATACAAACGTCATGTTTTATAACCAGTTAAATCTATATACCTATCTGCAACTATTTACAAGAAAATTAAAGATAAAACATTATTACTTGAGTGTAACAAAATAATCATAAAAGCTTTAAAATAAATCATGAACAAATTTACACTCTCCACCAAAACTTTAAAGCCACCCACAAAAATACACTTATTTCGCGATTTTTAATATTTCGTTCACTGATGAACATTTCACTGTTAAATATGAACATTATGCATGAACAGTGTAATTCAAAATAAAAATTATTAACCTTAATCAGCAAGATTTTCAAAAAATCAACCTTAGTAGTGTGTATAGAATGTTCAAAACTATAAAGCCATGATCAATTTTAACTTTTTTCTCATAAGTAAATGGTCAGAAAATAAACATCGAAAAATATAACAAAATCTTTAACGAATTTAATAACGGGTTACTCCGCCGTTTTTATTTATAACTTCAAATATTATGTTTTTTATGCTTGAAATTAATTTGGCGAGATACTTCACCGGAAGCTTTTCCCATGCCTTCAGATAGCCCTCTGCAGCTGAATCACAGTGTCGAATTGATTCCCTTTGTAAATTTCATTTGAGAGCCATCCTCAAACATTCTCAATTGGGTTAAGATCGGGACTTCTGGCTGGCCAGGATAAGATTTCAATCCCCATTGCCTCGAAATACGCCATTGCGCCTTTCGCAGCATGAATTGCGGCGTTATCTTGTTGAAAAATGAACTTTTCTGGACAAACCGATTTCCCTCTTCCATTCGACAAGCATTGTCGAGCATTTCAATGTAACGACTTGCATTGAATCCCCCGTTCATCACTTGAATCTTCATGGTCCCCTTTGCTGAGATCGCACCCCAAACCATAACACCTCCCCCAGCACTTTGCCGTCGGGAATATATACTTTCTGCTATATTTTTGTCTGCCCAGAAGTATTTGTACCCATCAAGCCCATCTAGGTTGAATTTTTTTTCATCACTGAACAAGACTTTTTGCCACTCAGCATCCCACGTTTGGTGCTTGCGAGCAAACTCCAAGCGTCCCATCTTATGCTTCGGCAACAGTTGTGGACATCCTTGCATTTTCTTCCTAAGGATTTTGTTCTCGTGAAAAAGTCTTCTAACTGTTGAATTTGGAGCTTTAATTTAATTTTTGGCAATGATTGAGGGTACTGACTCCTTTCTGTTTTTTCGTAGATGCCCCAAAATCACCCTTTTATCCCTTAGAGAGAGCACTTTAGAACGCCCTCCTGGATTTTTAGAGTTGTATATATTTGGATCTTTTATAAAATTGTCAAAAGTAGCTCTGCTTCTTCCAATTTTGTTGGCGATTTCGCGATGGCTGAGGCCTTCATTACTGAGGCCAATAATTGGTCGTTTTTCGAACTTAGAAAGCTTTTTTCCTTCAGGCATTTCAAAATTTATCAATTGCAAACTTAGTATTATTTTTATACTTTAAAAAAAACATTAAAATCTGAAAAAGAGAATAGTGGCGTTAAAGTTTTGGATGATACATCTTTATTATAAAAATTACTTGAATTTTGTACATTTTACTTGAAAATTTGTGAATCTATATTGTTTAAATCACATTGTAGGTCATTTTGAAACTGTAAATAAAATTAGCATTTAGAAATTTTCAAAATACGTAAAGACGTCTATTTTTTGGGTGGCTTTAAAATTTTAATGGGGAGTGTACTAATTAAAAAAACACTATTCCAATAAAAATATTAATGCTTTATTGGTTCTCGTTCACTATTCGCCGAGTTCATTGATTTCCATTTAAATTTGGAGGATTTCTCAAAGCCTGCGAGGCTAGTGACGGAAAAGCAGTTAATGAAACTGGTTTTTCTAAGGCAGGTTGATATTTACTGTCAAGAATTGTTCAGCCTACTACTTCGTGGTAAACTACTTAATTGTTATCAAAATGAACTTTAAAGAATTAGGCTCACATAATAAACCAGGGGTTCCCAAACTGGAGTACATGTACCCCTAGGGGTACATTTAGACTTCTCAAGGGGTACATTATTATGTGACAGAATGTCCGTATTTAAGCTAAATTCCGTGTCCGGAAGAAATAATAATAGACTCAAATGTCTAGAATTTTCGAATCCGGTCGATTGTAATTACGTCAAACAGGACAATTAAGAGGGAAGACTTTTTTTACAGATCACCGTGATTTTGGGTTTGAATGGGGAAAATTTCTGGCTGCTGTAAAGTGAAGACTTTTCTTTTTTTTTAGAGATCACCTTGATTTTCGGCTTAAATTGGGAAAATTTGTATAAGATCCAAAGTGAAGACCTTTTTTCGGAGATCACCTTGATTTTGGGCATGAATTGGGGGAAAATTAGTGGCTGATTCTAACTGAAAGCCTGTTTTTTTTTTAGAGAAATGTCACAAAATTTTGGGGGTGCATGCAAACCTGCTACAGTGTCCAAAGGGTACCGATGAACTAAAAGTTTGGGAAACCCTGTAATACACCTTTTATGATTTAACACAAGAAAATAATTTAAACAAAGATAAAAAGTTCAACATAAATTTCTATAGCTTACTAGCTAATTTGAAACAGTTTACCTTAATTGCTAATAAGAAATAGACAAAAAGCTTTAATTTCAGCAGTTACAAAATCAACGCACTTTGTATTGACTTAAAACGTGCTTTATATTGAGAAAATAACAAATATCTATCTACAACCACGGTATCAACATGATTTAGAGACTTCGATTTAACTTAACTCAACTACGCTTGCGAAAATTTGTACTGTAAACGGTTCCTTCGCATAACTTAAATAAACTAAATTACGCTTAAGTACAAAGTGCTGTAAACGGCTGTAAATGCGCATTAATGAAATGCAAAAAATTGGCATGTAAATGTCATTTAATGTTTAAAAAAATAACAACACCTCGTCCGGCTCATAAATTACGTCGCAATATATGTCGCAAACTACACCTAACCAGTGGCGTACGCAGAAATTTGTAAAGGGGGGGTTTTGGAGCCTAAAACACAATTGCTCTAAGTTAGGGGTTCCCAAACTGGGGTACATTTAGGCTTCTCAAAAGGTACATTATCAGAGAGAATATCCTTATTTAAGTTAAATTCCATGTTTGGAAGAAATAATGGACTCAAATGTCTAGAATTTTCGAATTCGGTCGATTATAATTACGTCAAACAGGACAATTAAGAGGGAAGACTTTTTTACAGATCACCGTGATTTTGGGTTTAAATGGGGAAAATTTGTGGCTGCTGAAAAGGGAAGAGTTTTCATTTTTTAGAGATCACCTTGATTTTCGGCATGAATTGGAAAAATTTTCTGATTCAAAGTGAAGACCTTTTTTTTTTTTATTAGATGACACCATGATTTGGAACAATATCTACCCGGCTGAGGCCCACAAACTCGAACGATTTCGATAAGTGGCCCGCAAGAGTGAAGAAGTTGGACCACCCTGTTTTAGAGAAACGTCACAACATTTTGGGGGTACATGCAAACCTGCTACAGTGTTCAAAGGGTACCGATCAACTAAAAGTTTGGGAAACCCTGCTCTAAGTGGTACTGGTAATGGGAAAAAACTTCCAAAATTAGGCCTACATTCAAAAATAAAGTGTTTTGGTTTTAAGACCGTCTTGCAGTAGCATGAATTTCTTTTTACCAAACCGTAAAACTAACTATTGAAAAGGCATGTGCAGGTAATTCAATTATGATAAGAAACTTTCCAAAATAAAAGCAACTCGTGTAAATGATGAGAACAATAGGTGAAAAATCAAACGAACAAAAAAATAACCTCATTACTTAACAAATATTTAAAGTTTTTTTAAAGGCTTATATTCAAATGCTGTTTTTTCACTTAATTTGTTAATTACGTCACCAGGGCAAGGCGTGTGGCTCCTATAAATGTTTAGTGATGCAAGTCCATTCATTCGAGTGGTACCACTTGTGTTTCGTAAGCACGTTTTTCGTCTGCGTAATGTGGAAAACAATTGTTCACTAGTGCATGTTGTCACTGGAAGAGTTAACAAAATGGTCATCAATGTAAATATATGTGCGGAAAAGCATCGGAACTGCATTCCTTGATGCTGCTCAACGCATTAGTTGGTCTTTCTGCCGCGTTCAACCAAAAAAGCTTCCTGTACCATAATATCAGTTCAGGCACTAGTTCTCCCAAGAATTTTGTTAAATCATTTTCGTAAAATTTTCCCAAAACTTGAATACTTTTAATTTGTTGAGGAGTTGGTCCACTAGTTGGATCAGAAGAAATTAAACACTGAAATTCATCAATAATCGATTTGTGGACTGTAAATCTTGCTTCGAGAGTGACAATAAAGTTATCAAGAAATAGAATAAAAATCCCTACTCTAAAATATTCTTCATCTGTTCAGCAGCAATATTGCATCGATTGGTCTGTCTTGAAGTAAGGCGTGGTGTTTCCAAAATAAAACCTTCGGCTTTGGCCGTTTTTTTGCGCAAAAATATAGAACTAGTGAAATTCATATTCGTTTTTTTCTCTAAGACACTTCAATGCATTTGCAATATCATGTGCAATGTTGACAGCCGCAAAAGAGTTTATCTACTTTTTTTGCTTAACTTTGCACAAAACAACACTGTATCCAAAAACGTTTTTTAAAACTAAGAGAGCAATGCAAAATTCACTTTGCGTAATTGTCGAAAGCAACTGCAAAGCTCGTAATGAAGTTCCTCTCTGTCTGGCCATGCTGAAATTTCTGCCAAAGCTTCTACAACGGTAAATTGTAAATTTGAAAAAGTACTAACACTCTCGTGTCGATCGACCCATCTGATGGCACAAATTTGAACAAGTTTTTGAACTTTTGTTGTTGACGAAATTGTGTTGATGGAGTTGCGTAAAAATGTTTTGACGTTGTGAAGCACTAAAAAATTTGTGAACTGAAGCTATTGTTTCCATGCAGTTTATTTCCATTCCCATACTTAACTTTCAATATTTTACAAGTTTGAAAGTTTTCTTCACAGTGGCAGCTGTACATTAGCTAACTTTAGGCGATAGAAAAAATTGCAAAAAGAAATTGCAAAAAGAAAAAATCGCAATTTAGGTGATAGAAAAAATTGATGCGCAAGCAATAATTAAGTTTCAAAGTGCGGCAAACAATAGATACCAAAATCTTATTATTGAAGCCTATTTATTACCATGTATATATGGCTGAACACCATTCTTCAAGGGGGGGGTTTTGACCCCTGAAACCCCCCCTTGCGTACGCCTATGCACCTAACTAAAAAATATGTTATAAAAATAGATCGAAAATTGCATGCGGCCCTAGGCACAATTCCCAACATGCAATGTCGTCCCCCGGAAGCCCGCAAGTTGGACACCTCTGACTTATACTAAAATTTACGAATCGCAAAATAAAAATGCGACAAAGTGGTTTTAATTTGAAGCAAAATACAATTTCAAACAAAATAGAAAAGAAAAAGAAAGCGCAAAAAGAAACAAATTCGAACAATCAGTATTTCAAAACAGTATGAAAAATTTCTTGCTTTGTAATCGCTAACATCGGCATTACGTTAACCCTATTCTCCTCAACGGCCAACGATACAAAGGCTTCCAAAGCCTATTAAGGTGATATATGTTAGGCTAATTTTATTAATGTGTTATATGTTTAGGCTTTCAAATCCTATTAACGTGTTATATGTTATGTTAGGCCCACCTAATAAATAAAGGGTTCCAAAGCCTATTATTTACAGGTGGGTCCGCGCAGGGGTAAAAAAGACGTTTTTCAGCAAATCAGCGTATTTTTGCATGTTATCACATGTTAGGCTTTATGTTTACGCCTTTGGATAACTAAACAACACCTGACTTTTTATGATTGCTTTTCACTTTGCATTTAAAATAATATACCGTATTTGTGTTGAAGTTTTCCTCACTCCAAAACATCCGGTGTATTCTTTGTGTATAAGTTTACTTTTTTGGAAATATTGTGTCAAAAGTTTTTAGTTTTCAAATGTGAGCTTTGCAAACAGAAGACATAGAATAAAAACAATATGTTTTATACGTTTGAATGACAATAAAGCAGGGGTTCCAACTTTTATAAAATCATGACGTACTAAAGCAGTGTTTATAAAATCATGACGTACTAAACCGTAGAGATTTCCAAGTGTGCCGCGAAACTTTTTGAAAAATATTAATCCATTGCTCTGCGACGTATTTTTCGAGAACACTGCTTTTTGGGGACAAAATATAAGAAATTCGAGACAGATTCAAAGTGAAGTCTTTTTTTTTGGGTGCACTAGTTTTAGGGACGAAAATCAAGAATTTGGTCCAAGTGTGCCGCGAATTTTAAAAAAGTCCCAAAATGTACCGCAGGTGGAAAAACATTTCAAAACACCCCACTGAAGGCTTAAATTTACTCAAATGATTTCTTTTCTGTAAAAATTTTTTCAAGCCAGAATTTAAGAAAACGGTTCTTACTCATTGTAAACTGTTTCTTAAAATTTATTTCAAAAATCTAATGGACACAAAAAAAGGTCTACTTTTGAAATTCGAAAGGAACTTTTTATTTCCTACCAACCAAACTGACAAAATGAGAATAACATTATTTTGTACCATACTAAGATAAGAGATAACTTGACCAAATTTTAGTAGTAATACGGTTTTTTTTGATTTTTAAAAGCAACAATTATTTTTGCAACAGCAAAACTTCGCATTTTCACGTAATTGGCTACAACAAAATCCAGAGTTCTATTTAATAACACGTTTTTTTTTACTTTTAAATTATTTTTACAGTATTAAAATTTTGAATGCTTACGTAAGGTGAGTTTCTTGAGTTTTAGTAATAACACTTTGGTTTTTTGGATTTTTAAAAACAAGTCCATTCCGCCTGCAGACTGCAGTTGTGCGTTTTTATTCGTGCATTGACAAATGTAATCTCGTTCCTTCCTCCATTTGTGAATGCGGTGCCAAGCACAAACCAAAGATAACCTTGTATCGGAATTTCACATGCACGGGGCATTATAAGGAGCACGACGTCGGACAGTTTTGGATGAAAAAAACGGTGGTGGCTTGGCACATTGCTGGCAGCATCTGATCAGCCAATACAATAGCATTCGTAGTAAAAAAATGAACCAAGGGTGTCAATTCTATGTAGCCTATGTACTTTATTTGGAATAGATAATTTTACATACTACAACGATTTCGGCATAGAATTGCCCTGTTTTACCTAATGTTAAAAGAAGACCCTTTATACTGTAGGTAAATATTTCAACAAAAAATTGAGTCCGAGGCAAGGATTTCCGAAAATTGATGTTCTCTAAACAAGAAAAAGAGCTTTGATCTCGTCTTCCACATTTTCCCAAAATCATGCTGATCTCTAAAAAAAAGTCTTTATTTCGATTTCGTCTCTGATTTCCCTATTTTGCTCCCAAAATCACGATAATCTCTAAAAAAAAGGTCTTCAACTCGAATCGATCTTGTACATGTATTTCCCACTTTTCGTCCCGACTTCATAACGATCTTTAAAAAACATCTGCAACAAAAACTATATGTGCTACTTTCGAGGAGGCTCCCAAAAAAGGGGGGCCCGAAGCAGCTGCCTGATTCGCTTCACCCAATATCCACCACTGTATTTATAATAAAAAATTAAGTTGCAAAGTCTAACTTGAGGAAACGCTGTCACCTCTGCTCTAAAAAGAAAGTCGATCCAAGCCAAACATTGCGAAGAATATTAGCAAACCACAAAATTAGTGACAAACAAGCCATTCAGACAACATATTTTTAACTCTGCCTTCGAATATGTGCATTATGCTTTGAACAGTACTTAGAAATACGTTTCATGACATATAATGACAATTACAAAAAATATGTTTTTCTCAAGTAGGCTATACTTTTATATTGAAATAATTTAATGACGTTCTACTTGTAAACAGTAGGCAAAAATGACATAGCTAAAGTCCATTGTCCAACAAATAAAAAACAATTAAGAAACCAAGTGCAAGTAGGGTAAAAGTTTTTTTGATGATACATTATATAAGCAGGTAGATATTTTTAGTCTGTAATAGCTTTTGTAACACGGATAAACATCAATATATTGTCTATTCAAATTGCTTTTATTTTTTTTGCAAGACATGTAGGCTATTTCAATTTTTTATGTCATTTGAAAAACTTAAAACACTAATTGCACACTAAGTAATTAAACTCATTAAAAAAATTTTCTATAACTTGATCAATCAGACAATAAAGCAAGGTTCATTTGGCTTTTTCATTGTTTGTACCTGTAGTTGTGCGCATTGATGTCAGTCTTTACGTCCAAATTTTAATTAAGTTTACGACTGTTACAATAGCGGATCCCTTAGAATCGACTTTCACACTTTAAACGTAAAAATTGAAGTAACTTTGCAAAAGCCTAATTTACATACTTTTTCAGATTAAGTTTCAAAAACTTTTCAGGCCTAACAAAAGTTAAATAAATGATTTTTGCTCTGCTTAAATTTCCAAACAACAGCTTAAGTAGCTTTCAAGTTATGAATCGTCAAACTTTGGTGGGCTTCTGAAGTCTACATTGAGGAGTCAATAGCTCGAAAAAGCTTGGAGAATAGGGTTTAAATAGCCTTCGTCGGCGCTTTCATTTTCCGAGCTTTCGAGTAAAGACGAATCATTATGAACATCAAAAATAAGAGCACGTTTCCCCTACGAGCGTTGGGTAGAGTATTTTTTGTTATCTTGATTTTTTGCTTCGCTTAGCGCTTAAGTGCGGAAAGAAGTAAAAAAAAGCCAATAAAACAAAGGATATTCTTGTCAACGCTCGTCATGGTAAAGAGTCCTAAGTGATGAAAATTTGTCTTCTGAGACTTGAAGAAATTCGCTTGGTCGTTCCACTTATATACAGGCTAAATACTTTTACAAATATGTAAGGAAAACTGAAAGTAAATGCAGGATAAGTTTACTTTACAACCGACGAACAACGGAGTTTTACTTCAAAAGTGGTCTAAATGCTTTATTGTTGAGTGTACAAAAAAACATATTTGACCTGAATGAAGGTATTACTGCAAACGCAAGAAAATATCAAAATCGATCTCTATAATAAACGCCAAATTTAGTTATAATATCTCAAATTTTGAGAGTGCTCTCCACAATCGAGCATTTTTGCTAAAGTTCTCTCACGCACGCTAAGGCTAAGCTATAAGTACAAACACAAGACACACAAGTATTTAATTCAAACTTAAAAAAAAAGGTTTTTTGATTTAGATAAAAACAAAAATAAAACAATGATATTTGTCTGGCGGGAGACTCTGTTTTTTGTTGCAAACAATATTTTTCCGTTTTTCACATAAGAGCGCAAAACAACAGCGAGTACGAGAAGCGAAATAATTCGCGCTATGAAAAGCTGCGACTATCAATACGTAATACGTATATATCCGTCATACGCGCTGAGAAAGCGTCTGGCTGTGACGGGTACATACTACATACGTCATGCGCATTTAACTGGTTAAGGACGACAAGAAATATTAAGCAAACGTGAACCGACCAAACACATGCTGAAAGAAACAATAAATGTTTTACAATAACACAAATACACAAGGAAATAATTTTTTGAGAACTATTTTAATAACATTACGTAGAGTACAAAAAACTCTTAGGTACTGAAACAAGAAAATTGATACAGCAACAAAAAAATTGATCCCATAAGTGAGTAAAACAATTCAATTTAGTAATAAGGCTTTTCATTCTAGCATCCATTCCTCATATCTACAACATCAGTTGGAAGAGGATAAATCTTATCTTTGTTCATTGTTCGAACCAGTTCCGCAAGTGCGTGTTCACAGGCTCCTCCTTGACTCTTATAATTTTTGCATTTCACTGGAGTTCTAGTTAAAGTGTCAACGCATTTGCAATCCCATTTTAACTTAAATTTTCGAATGTGTCCACTGCCATCACAATCTATCTTGTGTCCAGCATAATAAGCCTAAAAGTGGTTTTTATTAGTGAAAAATTACTACATTTTACCAGTAGAAAACATGTTGATAATTAGCAGCAGCCACTTTTGCAACACTACACCTGCAAAGGCAACAAAACCTCTTATATAGCACTGTCAGAGCAGGAGCGATCCTCTAGTAATACAGTGTCAGATTTTTTAAAAATCAGAATGGAGACAATTGTCAATGACTCACTCCCACTGCTATGTTGCCATGCAATAGACTGTGCCACTCAGTTACAATCTACCTGTGGGGGGTATGCAAAGTATGTTTACTCGTTGTTTTGAAATAAAATACGGTGGCACCGTCTTTACATTAATTTGAAAGAAGAAACTTCATTATTATTAAATTGATTTGTTCTTGATGAAAATCTGGCACGCTTATGATTATAATATTAGTCAATAAAATCTTATCCTGGTTTGTAAAACTTTGGCAAAGACAATAAGACTTAGTTTTTTGTCGTTTATAAATACGTTTCAGAGATTAATCAGAAATAATTCTACAAATTCACCTAACTAAAAAGACAAAAAAATTATAACAAGGAGAACTCATAAAAAATTACTATGATATAAGATTAAAAAAAAATTAAAATATTAGCTATGTTTTCACACTCTTACTGATAGTAAGGTTTTTTTTGTCTAAGTTTAAAAAATCCTATAGAAAAAAAAAAAGAAATTGTTACCGGTATGTTACTTACTGTAAATTTTGTATTGGCGTTACTTCTAATGTATGTTTTTAACGACTTCCAACTATCTGTTTGTTCTTTTTCCGGAGCTGTTGATGATGAGATGCTATCCGTCTACATATAAAAATGTTGTCCACACATTAGTCTGAGAAATAGCTGGTTTTTAGATTACCAGTCTTATTGGTTAAAAAAAAATTATGTAGTAAAAAATCGATAACTTCTATGATTTGTTCAAACATAGTTTTTTCATATCGCTTTAAACAAAGTCGATTTAATCGGAGCCATAAACTTTTCGTGACGCTCTCATCAGTGGCAATCGCGTCAAAATGGAACGAACCAGAGAAAATCAAGGTATTTATAGTCTCCAGTTGGGAGAAAGGTGCCACTGTGACTGTAGGTACATAGGACGAACATCACAGCGACTACAAGATAGAATCAAGCAGCATGTTTCTAAATGGCTACAACAGCAAACGAAGCGCCCTACACGATCTCAACTCGGCAGATTCTGTAAGCTAAAACGTAACAATCCAGATTGTGACTCTGCCGTAGGACAACGCTTGCTTGATAACGAGCAATGTGCTGCAAACTATAACAACAAACGTTTTAAAATTCTTGCTGTGGCACGCAACTCGTTCCATCTGTGTCTACTCGAGGCAACTTTTATCAAAACCAGACATCCGGTTTTATGTAAACAAAAGGAATTTGTTTACACATTAAAACTTTTCAAATAACCTAAGTTGCGAGTAACAGTGTTTCTTCTGGGTAATTGCACATAGTGCGTTTCTCCTTTCTGAGATTACACTGTATTGCACCACACTTCTTTGAATTTGTGCAATTGTGTCTTTCTCCTTTCCGAGACTGCAGCACCTTTTTCCCAACTGTTGAGACTATAAATACCTTGATTTTCTCTGGTTCGTCCCATTTTGACGCGATTGCCACTGATGAAAGCGTCACGAAAAGCTTATGGCTCCGATAAAATCGACTTTGTTTAAAGCGATATTAAAGAAGCTCTTTACATAGTTTTTTCAACAAAAAACTGAGGCTTTTAAATATGAGATAATTTTCAAATTTGATTTTTGAGGTCATTTTAAATAAAAAACCTTTTTAAAACATAAAAAATGTAGTTATAAGACATACAAAATCAAAAGTTTATTTATCAAAAGCAGAAATCACTTATTTTAAATAAAAAACTACTAAAAAAATAAACAATGCAGACAGAGCACTTCTGGCGTGACTAACCAAAGCAGTAGTTATCAAACTTTTTGCGTTTTGACGCCTCAGAAAGAATTTACTAGAGTTTCGAGTAACAGCAATAAAAGTTTTAGATATAGTTTAAAAAAATTTATTTAAAGTGAACAATTTTTTTGGTTTTATCTTTTCTTTCTACCATTTTGTGATAAAACTTTAGTTGGTGTAATTGCTGTGTTCTCTCTAAATCAAATTGAATAGTGCGATTTGTTAAATTTAATTGAAGTCACAAATTTGAATTATTATTTGTATTGTAATTGTATTAGTTATGTAATTATCATAAAATGGCAGCTCATAATCAATAATTAGTCTTAGAGCTTTGAAAGTCAAATATTTTGATGCCGAAAAATTGATGCGCGCTGAAGAGCCGGTTAATGTTAATCGTTTACGCTCTACCTTACATGATATTAATTTTGAATTTGATAATTTAATGTGTTTGACAATTAATATTGAAGAAAATGAGACTATGCTCGGGAGCATGTCTCATAAAGTTGATGTCATTAAGCAAAAAGTAAAGCTCTAAAATAGAGTAGAATCTTGGTTAGATGATATGGAAGTGTCTGGTGCTGATGGTGTTGTGCCTCGTTTTAAAGGTGATGCTGTGATTGCGCCGGTGCTGAAAGTGACTGATCACTTGTCTGAAAGAGATGGGAATGAAGATTGTTTTCGTTGCTTGAAAGGCAGGCATGTAATAAAGGAGTGTCGTAGCTCTAAAACTTGCGCCGAGTCGTCGCGTAACAGCACTGACCACCATATTTTGTTTCACCCCGACCAACCTCTTGTCAAGATGCGGCGCCAGTGTGTAGTGCCACAAGTCGGGATTTTGGTATGCAGGTTGATAAAGCATCAAGTGCTTATCTTGATATACTTCCGGTTCGAGCATGCCATGGTGGTAAAGAAGTATTGACATACGCGTTACTCGATCCGGGTTCATTGATAACATTTTGTGAGCCAGTGTTGGTTGAGGAGCTTGGACTAACAGGTAAGGGATCTATGTGCAAAACTTCGGTAGAAACTCCTATAACCAAGCAGCCAGAGCGCCTTAAGTCAAAATGTTATTCTATGTCTGTCAAGCCATTAGATGCTGAGCGCGAGTTTGAACTCGGAAACGTGGTTGTAGTAAAGCAAATACCTGTTACTGCTTCATGCAGGAATGTGCGAAATGATCTCAAAAAAATTGACCACTTAAAGAATGTAACGTTACCTGAAATATCTAATGCAACTGTTACGTTGTTAATCGGTAATGGTAATTACCTGGCACAATTTCCGTTAGAAGTGCGAGGGAACTGTGGTTCAAACACCAGCCCATGTGCAATAAAGACTCCTTTGGGATGGATTCTGAAGGGGTCGAGACCTTGCACTAGTGCAACACTTGCGGAAAATGATTGCGGTTTCTTGCTGCACCATGGCCAACTGTCAGATCATCTAAAAGAAGTACGTGATACAATAGTCACGGAAGATGCAGAAATCTTCCCTCGGGATAAAAATGTCGGTATTGGGGATGTAAACAATTTAATGTCGTGGCTGAGGGCAAACACCCAAGTTCTGGAGTTTGGATTAAGGTATTCATTGGAAGAGGTTGTATCTTATGAGCTCATGAATAAAGCAATCAAGTTTGTTGATGGCCATTTTCAGCTTCCACTATTATGGCGTAATAGTGGAGTGACTTTGCCGGATAGTCTGCCCAAAGCAAAACGCAGGTTGAAATCCAGTTCTAAAAGACTTGTATAATTCTGAAATGCAAGCGCTGTTAGATGAAGGCTGCGTAGAAGAGGTGCTGCTGAAGAGAAATCCTTATCAACCGTAAAAAGGGTGTGGTATGTACCACATCATCCTGTTTTAAATTCTAATAAGCCTGGAAATAAATCCTAATACTGAGAATAGTATATGACTGTGTCGCACAAAGCCATGGTACATCGCTTAATAAGAACTTAATGAAAGGTCCCGATTACGTCAATTCCCCGATGGGAGTGTTGTTGCGTTTTCGTGCCGGTAAAATTGCGGTAGTGTTGAATATAAAAAATATGTTTTACTAAGTTCGTTGTGATTAAGATCATCGAGATGCATTACGCTTTCTTTGGTATCCAAATGGGAGGTTTGATCTTGAACCTTTGAAATCTCAAATGAAAGTTCATTGTTTGGCGCAAAATTGTCGCCTAGTTGTGCTGCGTTTGGGTTACTAAGGACGGCAAAAGAGTATGGCAAAGACTATCAGCCAGATGTTTCTACAGTGGTAAGAGAGAATTTCTACGTTGACGATTGTTTAGTTAGTGTAGATGATACAGAAACGGGAAAGCGCTTGGTTAAAGACTTGACTGAGCTGTTGTCTAAAGGCGGTTTCCATCTGACAAAGTGGTTGTCAACTTGTAATTCAAGTTTCCATCTGACAAAGTCATGGAGAGTATCGCGGTGGAAGAAAGAGCGAAGATCAAGGACGTGATTGATTTGAGTGAAGATGTAAGTGAAAGAGTGCTTGGTATGAAGTGGTATGTCGGTGATGATTGTTTTGCGTACGAGGTGACGTGGCCTGAAATGCCTGGCACTCGTAGGGGCCTTCTTTTCGCTCACAGCTCACTGTTTGACCCTTTGGATTTGGTAGTGCTTGTTGTTTTGGAAGCGTGTTTGATATTACGAAGTGTGTGTTTGGGAGGATTAGGAATGGGATGATCCTCTTCCCGAAAATGAAGCAGTGTGATGGAAGACCTGGAAGGAGGAATTAGCCACTTTAAATAAAATTAAAATTGCTCGCTGTGTCAAGCCGTTTGGAGCCTCTTGTGGCATTCAGTTGCATGTGTTTGCTGATGCTTCAAGCTACGCTAGAGGCTACGTGTGCTACCTTCGGTCGGAAAGAACCGATGGAGACGTGATATGCTGCATACTGGCAAGAAAATCTCTGCTCGCTGCAAGAGCAAGCACTATTACAAGACTGGAACTTGAAGCCGCTCTTGATGCAGTGAAGCTTGCTGAAGCTGTAAAGCGGGAGTTAAAACTCGGTCACTGTCCTTCTACATACTGGACTGATTCGACAATCTTCTTGTTTAGTCTGCATGCAGACTGTAAAAAATTTTCCGTATAATCTTGGAATCGAATTTTACAGATTCAAGAAAAAATGTGTATAAATGATTGGCGTTACGCACCTACGAAACTCAATCCTGCCGATTACGCCTCTCGAGGTTGCGCCGCAAATCGTCTTATTGGTTTGAACACATAGTTTGAAGGACCGGAATTTTTAAAAAGGCCTCTCAGTGAATGGCCCAAAAAACTTTCTCTGCCCTCCGAGAAGGAAAGTGTATACAATAAATTTGACCTCCCAAGAAAGAAAACCTCTGCTATGTTGGCTAACAGCCTTATAGATCCAGTAAGTATGGATCAATTGATCACACGTTTTTTTCTTAGTTAAAAAGGTTGACTTTGGCTACAGCCTTTTGATAGATCGATTTAACTCCTTGGCGTCAGCCAGTAAGCGCTTTGGAGATACAACAGGCTGAGATTGAATTAGTGATCTCTGTGCAAAGAAAATGTTTCCCGACCTGGCTGTCCAAGCTAAACAAAAAGCGAAGTTATTCGGCTGTACTGCAGCTAACTAAGCTGCAAAAGTTGTGTCCATTTTTAAATAATGGCGTGATCAGGATAGTACATGTGAACTCTAAATCGGGAATATTACGCAGACCCGTGACGAAGTTGTGTTTTATAATAAAGTCTGATCAGTAAGGCGTGAATATATTCGCGCGAAAATCCTTTTTGTGTGTGACGTGTGTACTTTACAGTTCACACTGGGGGGGAGGATGTGGATTTTCGCGTCTTGTTTGTTTACATAAAGTTGGGTACGACGTCATTTGTTTTGCTAAATGGCTTGACCACGTCGTCGTCCGCGCTTATTCGCGCGGAACTAATGATAAGTAGATTGACCGTTTTGACATTTTTGCTTTTGGTAAATCATGTAACGAAAAATGCTTCGTCAGCAGCGCCTTGAATAGATTGGTTCTGAAGAATCAATATTAGAAGCAAAAAACTGGTCTGTTGAAATATTGAAGTATTGTTTGTAATTTGGCCGCAAAAAGTTAGTGAGTTTGTTTTCTATTGAAAACATTTGTGTAATTGTGTTGTTTTTTATATATGTAATTGCAAAATTAAATGATAGCTCAGTGCAGAGTATTTTATAATTAGTAGCGTGAAATACATATAATAACTGTTTCCCGGCTTAATAGTAAACCTTAAATTTGTGTATTAAGTTTTTAACGTTCGTCTCGCTTAATGTATCACTGCTTATTTATTAATATGTTAATTTAAAACCGTTATTCATCAATTGTTCGTTGCTATATTGGAAAATTTGTTGAAAAAATTTTTTGGTGACTTGCGATCTGTGGTGGATAACGCGTCCTGATCCTCAACAACTATAAGGCCATTACAGTTTTTAAAAATTCTGTGCGAGTGCCTCGTGGCGTGGTAGTGCACACAAAGGTCTTTCGGCATAGCAGAAAATTCTGGTTTGCATTAGTAGCCACTCGTAGTGCTTTTTTCGCCACCCCTTAATTTTCATCGCTTATAAAAATCCCAAAATTTGAGGAACTTCTTGAATATAGCTGAACGAAGATGATGATCATCTAACTTTTTCGAATTCGGTAATTTTCTATCTATAATTAAGCAAATTTCAAAATAAAGGAGAAAACAAAGTTAAAACCAAAAAAGGGTCTAGATTTTCCAAACTTCGTCTTGAAAAAATATTGCGATTATTATTGACAAAATTACTCAAATAATACGTCTTAACTTGACAGACGTTTTTTCGAGTCCGAGTTCAAATTCAAGTTCGGGATTTTTTTATTGTTTGAGTACGCAGCCCTGCAGTATAGTACACGTAAAGATAAAAGCGAGTGAAATTGCAACGTCTAAACCAAAATTTGATAAAATTCAAACCAAGAATAAAATTTTACGTATAAACAATTTATTGTTTATGTAACTTATAAACAATTTATTGTTTATAAATTCAATTTTGAATTTATTTTAAATTTTGAATTTATATTAATTTTGACATTACTTTTATAAGACCAAGAATATTTCATTATGACTAAAGCTAAATCTCTCACAATGTCTAAATTATTGACATTTTGTTTCTCCGCAAATTAACTGATAATTAATAAAGATTTTCTGGTCATAATTGATGGCTCTAAATAAAGCTGGAAAGCGAAACTTGATGAAAGATAACTGATTTTAAAATTGTCTCGGGACATGCCACTAGAGGAAAATTTAATCAATGAAAAACCAATGTTAACATTATGAAATAAAGGGAAAGAGTTTTTATTTATGAAAAAAATTTTATAAATGTGACTGATTTTTTGGTATTTTATATAAATACAGGAGTATTTAAAGCTCATTAAAGGTGCAATAGCACTGCATAATTCATGCTAAAGCTCAATATTTGAGAATTACACAGAGAAGTTTTTTGTGTTTCGTGGAAAATTTAAATATATTGCAAATTATATTATTTAAACGAATAAAACAATTCTCTGTAACAATACCGCTTCTTGGGAACCACTTGATTTGTCAATTCCATTATCGAATTCCTCTTTGTTCATTTTAAAAGGCAAACCTAAAAAAGTGTTTATTACGTACAGGTGCTTTAGCGCTCAAATAGTTATTAGACTAACACGCAGCACATTTAACATTATTCAGAAAATGTTTCAATAAAAAAGATTCAATTTGAACAGTTTCTGAAGCTTGCTATTTTTTTACGTTTTTCTGGCATGCCACTTTTAATCATTTATCAACTTGAAAAAACCTTTTTCTTTAACAGCAATTACAGCATTTTTATTGCAACATTTCCCAGTCAGGGTACCAATTAGCGTACCTACTTCTGGCTCATGAGTGCTGGATTTTATTCTTGAGCCGGTTAAATCTGACAAAGAAGTTGCCAACTAATCGTTGCTCCTGCGAAAGTACTACTCAGTGAATGTTGCACAATGCTGCAAAGGTGGTCACGTGATTTGATGTCACGCTTCGAAGATAAAAATATGTACGAGTACAACAAAAGTTTAATAAAAACATTTTTTATTTTACTTTAAATGTAATATTGTTAACGGGATTGCTGAGCGTGATAACACCTTTACTTGAAAACAAAAAGACTTAAGTTTGATCCTCTGTCTTCCAAAGTAATTTCTGTTGTTTCCTCGGAAAAAAATAGTTTACAAAAAATTCTTTAACAAGATTACGCTGCTTACCGTAAATGATGATTCCGCTTAAAATAGAAAGCAGCAAACAGGAGAATGCGGTATAACGAAGGACAGGGCCTGTCGCATCAGTATTGTTTCCATGTCCAAAAATTATATTTTCTGCTGAAATAGTTGAATTCCGAAAGTTGTATTGTTGTTGGGTGTTCTTTTTAAGAGGCTCTTCTGTATCAACAGAGTCGTTTGACATCTCGTTTTAGCAATCACAATCCAGAGACTATTAATGATCTCCACAAAACTGCAACAGGAAGTGCTTATAAAAGTTATGACTATATCAAGATAAACATTATGTTTTACCTTTGCCAAACACATTTTATAAAAACGCTGCTTGTTTGATAGTGAAGATTTTGGTTTTGATGCGAGCCACTTCGAATAATCCAACTCGGTCTAAATATGAACCACAGATGAATACTGAAAAGTTTAACCGTTTTTAATTGTTCAAATTGTTCAAATTGTTCAAAGTTTAAGTTGTCAAAAAATAGCCAAATAAATGGAGTGTGGCCAAAAGAAATGTAAAAGGGCCATAGCCATAGTGAGCGCGTTCGACAAGGTTGCTCTAAAAAACTTATTTTGGTCATTTTGTTGTGTCCTTGACAGTGGCGTGCCGATGGGAGACGAACGGGGGGTCAGCCGCGGGCATCCAAGGCAAGGAGGCATCTAGCCTAAAGAGTGAAATTAAAATAATTACGTTATTTTATAACTGCTGGGTGCTTCTCCGAACTACAAGGCTAATACTGTATAGATTTGATGAGAACTTGCTTGAGGTGGGCGTGCAAATGAATGTTAAGTTACTCTATGCAGAGATGATGCACTCAAAACCATCAACAATATGTCAATCTTCTAAGAAGCTGGCCTGCTAAACCTTCAGCTTTATCCTGTGTCTTCTTCTTGCACAATATAATAGCCTTGTTTTGGCTTAGTTAATCTTTTGACTGATGGCCGCACAATTCGTCTTGCACACAACTCACCCTTATTCAATTCAACCTGCTCACAATCATTCAACCGGCACAAAATCTAGCATCACATGATGTAATACAGTGGTCGGTAACCACCGGGCCGCGGCCCGGAACCGGTTCGTGAGGCATTCGTAACCGGGCCGTATACTTTCGGACGTTTCAATGAAAATGAGACTTTATTGCTCAATTTAGTATACTGTGATGAAATAATGTAAATTTTACAAAATAATACAGTCAACAATGTTACAGTAACAATGCAAATTTATAGTCAACAACACTTTTAGTGCATTCGGGCGTCTTAATACGTCATGCTTCAGCCAAACGTAGGGGCCTTTGAAGTTAGCCTCAAAAGTGCATCAACAACGTCTAGACACGTTATTGAATGATCACGCAGATGCCCCGTGATCTTTTGCGCGTATGAATGGTTTTTCTTCTCGACTGCGTTTTTAGATCTACAATCGTACGCCCTTCCAAAACAGCGCGCTGGCAGGAAAAATTAACTAAACACTAATAAAGTTTTAAAAAAATTAAGTTTGAGAAACTAGATTTTAGAAGTTAAGAAATAAGTTTGAGAAGCTAGAAATTAGAGCAAAGCTGCCGTAGCGTTAAATTAGGAAACTCGAGTAGAAATTGAAATAGTTACTGAAACTTGATTTACAAAATATTACAGATTTAAAAGCTTTTAACATTTAAGTTTTTAGTGGGATAAAAATAAGTACAAAATAAACATCAATGCTGAATTTTTTGGAAATGGGTCAATACCATCTGAAGAATCTGACGTCGTGAACGAGGGGCCTACAGCTACAAAAAAAAGCTTCTTTCAATTGCCCATAAAATGAGTCGTACTTAAAAGACATATTTATTTTAACTGCTGATTCCGAAGCACCTTGTCCGCTCTGCTTAATTTGCAATAGCAAGTTATCAAACGAGGCAATAAAACTTTTAAAACTACTTCGGCATATGAAAACTAAGCACCCCGAATTAGAAAATAAATCTTTGGAGTTTTTCGAAAGAAGAAAACGTCATCGGGAAGGTGAAAAATGATTATTGAGGACTGCTTTATTAACAAATTCAAATGCACTAAGAGCATCGTATTTGGTGTCTCACCGCATTGCTAAGACTAATAGGCTACTAACTATTGGTGAAGAAATGATTCTACCAGCGTGCACTGATATTTGCCTGAAATTTTAGGAGAATCGGTTGCTAAAAAGATAGATAAGTAGGCTCACACTAATGCCAGACGAATTAGGATATGGCGTAAGACATTGAAATTCAATTGTTACAGTGGATTGTTACGTCACCATGGTTTGCGATTCAATGTGATGAGTAGGGCGAGTAAAAGTCATTAAAGTCATATTTTTATTGGTGGTACAAAAAGCTATGAAACCTATAATAATACAAAAACTACTTTGTTACAGGGTGTATTGAAGAAGTTATAAAGTCATAAAAAGTCATATTTTCTGCATTTGGTCATAAAATATGACCTTTCATTTTTAGTAAAAGTACTATCGTGAAGTGGGCCTAAACGGCGAGTTGCAACAGCTACACAAAAACCAGCCGTAATCAGAAACTACTATATTAGAATGAGTCCTGGTAAAGCCGATACGAAAAACAAGCACAGCAGGCGTTTATGACGTCACAAGAATGTAGGTTTTTAACGGAGCAATAACACGTGTAGCCACAATCGGCTATTTTTGGTTAGTGAAAGTACTATATATTGTGAAGTGAGCATGCCAAAAATAAAAGTTTCTGATGGGAGAAAGGTCTGATCGATTATAAAAGACTTCAAAGAGTTCACAGTCACTCCAAAAGATGAACTTTACTGCCCGCTATGCTGCTGCATAGTTAAGCATGAGAAGCGATTCTTTGTGGAGCAACATGTTGCTACTCTCAAGCACAGAAAAGGCGTTGAAAAGGCAAAGAATGCTGGAACTTCCGATACACGTCAAACATTTATCAGTTCTGGTGAACACCAAGATTTTGCAACAAAACTTGTTCAAGCTTTTCCATCAGCTGATATACCGATGGCAAAAGTAAATCATCCAGCTATTCGACAGCTCTTTCGAGATTTGGGGCAAAGCGTACCATCTGAAACTCTTTGTCGTCTGAAAGTTAAAGAACTAGATGAAGCATATGATCAGAAGCTAGCAAAAGACTTGAGTGAGAAGCCGTTGTTTTTTGTTATAGATGAAACTGAATTAAGAGGTAAAAACTTTTTGCACATACTTTGTGGTACGCTGGATAAACCGAACTGCTGCTTTTTGGTTAGATGCTCTGTGATTGATGGTTTGGCTAATAGCCAAAAGATAATCCATGAACTGGATGATGTCATAAAGAAATTTAAGGTAAGGAGGGAAGACGTCAATTTGTTGATATCTGATGCTGCATCCTACATGTGCCGTGCAGGCAACGTTTTAAAAGAAATATATCCAAACCTCCTGCATATTATTTGTCTGGCACACTTAATGCATAACTGTGCTTTGAAGATAAAAAGTTTTTACAAGGAAGTAGACGACTTGATTGCTGCTGTAAAAGCAAGCGTTGTGAAGAATAAAACCAGAGCTGCTGATTTTGCTGTTTGTGGAAGACCTCCGCAGCCAGTTGTTACTCGTTGGGGGAGTTGGTTGGATGCTGCTAACTACTATGCTGAGAAACTACCACAAGTTCGGGAAATTGTTAATTCATGGAATGGTGAAGGAGTGATTGTGCAAAAGGCCAAAAGTAAAGTGAATGAACAAAAGCTGACCAGTCAGTTGACTGAAATTAGTCAATGCTACAATGGGCTCTCAAACCTAATTCTTAAAATGGAAAATTCTACATACACAATACAAAAGGCCTATGAAGATATCAACCCTCTTGGTTTTGGAAGTGACCCTCTGCAGCTGAAAAAGTACATAAAGAAGCGCTTGGAAAAAAATGATGTAAAAATCATTGTGGAGCTAAGTAGGCCAGATATTCCACCAGCATTGTATGCAAAATTGTTGCAATGTCAGCCTACTTCAGCATCTGTGGAGCGGTCGTTTTCCCTTTTGAAATCATTCCTTCGTCCAAACAGAAATTTTGCAGATGCTAACATTGAACACTACATGAAACAATATTTCAATGCTTAGCCTATTGATTAAATGCATAAGACATTTGAACTTGAGTGACACTGAGGAGTTGATGATTTTCAGGTGAAATAGACGTGTTAATACATCATTGATCGACCGTGTTTTTCTTTAAAATATACCCAAAACACTTGCATTCGACTTGCTAATTATGAGATTAGCAAAATATGATGCTCTAAAAATAAAGTCATATATTGTCATATGTTTCAAAAAATAAAGTCATATTTTTCGATTTTTAGGTCATAAAAAAATGGCCCTAGTGATGAGTCAACCGATATTGAAAACAAAGCTGTGCTACTATATTAGGTTTGTTTGATATCTTTATGAAAAGGATATTTATGAAGAAATGTTATGTGCTTTGTTACTGCTAAAAAAACATTGTTAAAGTCTCCAAAATATTCAAGACTCTGAATGATTATTTCGCAGAAAAACTGAACTGGTCTTCTTGTGTCGATGTGTGCACGGATGGGGCTGCAGCCATGATTGGCCGTCTGTCTGGTTTGACTGTTCGTATTAAAGAGGTCACACCAGAGTGCGAGGCCACTCATTGTGTCATTCACAGGGAAATGCTGGTGAGCCGAAAAATATTACCGGAGTTAAATAATGTATTCGATGATATAGTTTAAAATAATCAACCTAATTAAAGCTCATGCACTTAACACTCGGCTGTTTGAGCAGATATGTGAGGACATGGATGCAGAGTACAAATGCCTTCTCTTGCACACAGAAGTAAGGTGGCTCTCCCAAGAAAAATCATTGAGCAGAGTTTTGAATTACGGGAACCACTACAAAGGTTTCCATTGGAAAAAAATTCAGATCTTGCTAACAAATTTAGTGATGAAAAATGGTTTATCAAACTTGCTTACTTGTGTGACATCTTTAATCTGCTCAACAAACTAAATCTTGCACTTCAGGGAAAAATGACAACTGTATTCAAGTTGGCAGATAAGGTGTCTGCACTTAAAGACAAATTTAAATTGCGAAAGCAGCATGTAAACAAAGGGGTATTTGACATGTTTCAAATATTAGCAGAGACTTTGAAAGACAGCAAACCTGAGCAAGCGTTCTCTAACCTTGTGAGCAATCACTAACACGTTCTTTTACAAGAGTTCAAACGCTATTTTCCAAGTGTTAAAAATTCTCAAACTGCAAAGAAATGGATCCGTAATCCATTTATTTTTAAACCAGGTGAATTGACCTTACCTCTACAACAAGAAGATCAGCTGCTGGACATTGCAAATTGCCGGGTGTCTAAACGATTCGACTTTCTCCAGCGATTCATGAGGGATAAATAAAATTTCCATAAGTTTTGTGCACAAATTTTTGGAAGATTTTTCCAAATAGTTTTGCTCCGTAATTGAAGTTTACAATAATGTTGTCAGGCAGATCTAAATGTCATTTCAATTTTCGGTAGTATTTCTCAGTACTCAAAAAAGTTGTTTACACTAGTATGAAAAGGTGGTAGTTTTTAAAAAACGGAAAGTTTGAACAAAATGATTCTTGTAAATTTAATAAGTTTGGTGGCTCTATAGTCCTTTAAGTTAAGAAAATAGCTTTTTGCTCTTACAAGAAATACCTTTTCTGTGATGAGGTCTGCAGTGACACAAATTGTTTGCAAGCAACAAAAATTTTTTTACTTTATGTTGCCTGAGTAAATTGAAAACTGAGTGTACCATGTCAAGCGTAGAGTAACTTAAAAGCTTTACTGCTTAGGATTATACTCAAACGCTTATCCGCTTGATACTGAGAATTTAAAAAAGTTTTTTTCAAAAACATTGACTTAACTGATTATTAAATAGTTTAAACTTATAAAAAAGGCGACTGAATTTGTTCAAGCGCCGTTTTAAATGTGATTGCAATTAATGATCTGAGTTCAATTGTCAGTCTTTTCATATTTTATTATTTCCTTGGAAAACACACTTTACGGCACTTTTTTTTCTCTCTACGGCAGTCTCAGCAAACAGCTCTAAATTTCAATCGTATCAATAACATATAAATTAAAAATCCAAATAATTAACTTACAACCAGACAAGAATTATTTCGGCACCGTTAAAAGCAGGTTATAGTAATCGCTTGACGGCTTTCTTAAGTTTAACACTTCCGACGTTGCCCTAGGAGACAGGAAGATTAATCATCATCACCATCATTCTTTTATGTAAACCTATTACATGAAAAAGCAGTAATATACCGAGAATATGCCAGTGTTGCTGCAAAAGGAGTAGGAAAAGGTGATATGATGATGAGAAATACAAAAAAAAGTCAAAGTTATTTGAAATAGCATTTAAATTAGTTTATTTAAAATTTTTTTGACTATTAATTACTTCAACACCTTCATTATTTTAAAGCACTTCAAAATTTTAATACTTTTAGTCTTCAATTAAATCTTTAAAATATCTTCAGAAAATTTTTCATTCAAGTTTTACTATTTTCTCAAAACACCAAGCACCTAATATTTTTTTGGTTTTAGTTAAGTGTTAGCAGCCTGCGAACAAAATGCAAGATAAATAGAAAATCAAATGTTCTTCCTCTCTGACATAACATGTATACGTACGTAACTTGATAAATAAGTTTGAGTCTAGTCAATGCTTCTCTTATTCAATCATAACCTTCCATTTTTAGTTTAGAAAATGATTGCTTATCAAAATTACATTTCAGTAAATGCTGTTGTTTCTTTTAAACTATCGACAACTTATCGATAAAATCGGGCAGCTAAGTAGGCCTATGATGTCATATTGTTCAATACAAACCTGGTAGATTGGGTTGACTGCTCAACCGTAATAAGCTATCAAGCCTGACGTCATTTCTTTTGCTGTTACAAATTATAATGAAAGCATTTTTATTGCGAAGACCAAAAACTGCTTCATGTTGTTCTTCAAGCAATTGAGAAACCATTTCTTTAGCATTTTCTGGTTCTATTCTTTTCTTACTAATGTAAAAATTTTACCATTTTACAAAAAAATAAAATACTATTTTACATTCCATACACCAAACACAAGTAAGAGATTTTGTTTCTTACTAAAAACATGTGTTCTGCTTCATGCCAAAACGTTTTTGTTCGAGGGCAGCTCATAGTTTGCCAAGACGATTTTCGGTTGATTACTTACCAAAATCAAAGCTTTCCTTTAAGCATTTTTACATCAAGAAAATCTGGGATGTTTTTCAACGTCATGGCAGAAAGGCAAAGATGTTTTCAACATGATTATCTTGCATTTTCACAAACTTGACGGGTTGCCAGCAAGTTTCAAATTTTTTTAAATCTTATATAATTCGAATGCTAATTTTATGTAAAGAACAATAATGTTATAGCGATCTATTGTTTAAGATTACGTTTTGGCTATCTTTATGATTTCACTAGAACATTGGTTCTCAAATTGGGGTTCGTGGAAATTTTTCCGGGGTCCACATAAAAATCCTTTAGTTTTAATATTGCAGAGTAATTTATTTTTGCGACGAATTCAATGACTTACCAATATGATTGGTCAAAATATCTTCGAGTTTGGTGACAATTCATCTGTGAAATATTTTTTGTTGAAGTTTTGTCCTACATTTTCCGAATTGTTTTTCTTCAAAAATGAATAGGATTTTGCCATTATTTTAAAAAAGCAAAAGGGGGTTCGCTTGGTACGAAAATTTAAGAACCGCTGCTCTTGAACTGTAAAGCGAATGAATCTATCATGGCGAAGGTTAAAACCTTGTTTTGTCACAGTGACCGTATTTCGACATAAACCTGAATTAAGAAAGATAAGTTTAAAAAAATGTAATAAATGCTTTTCACTACCAAAATATCTTTTATTGCAAAAACATTCTGGTTTCATTGAAAGTATCTTCTGCAAGCTAAAACATAAAAGGAGGAGAAAATACAAAAGCTGTGGTGTCGACACGCTTAGTTGCACTTAAACAGTGGCCTTTCTCTATCATTGATTTCCGCGATCACGAAAATTTCAAGCTTACTATTTGTGAACAATAATCAGATGTTTCCTGATGTTCTTCGGCCAAACACTCAACTGATATTTTCAGAAACATTAACTCGTTCACAGTAACAATTAACTACTTGTAACTTCATCTACACTTCAATGAACGTCGAAAAGAAAAGATTGTTTTCGTGGATCACCAACGAATCAAATTTTATTTAAAAAAAGCAACAAAGAAATTGCGTTCAATATAAAAACAAATCAATTTCTAAATCTAGAACGTTGAGTAATGAAATCAATTTAAGTATAAAACCAAGCAGCATTTGAACAAACGAAAATCAAAAAATTCTTATAAGAAAATACATTTACAATGTTTGTACGATTTATGAAAAACTATCAATATTTTCTAAAAAATATATTTAAAGACAATGAATATAATTAGGCTAAAATCATTCTTTTGTTTTAATTTAGGGGATTTTTTTTGTAAATACGCGACTATAGCATAGAAATTTTTATTAAGAAATTAAAATTTTTTTATGCTATAATCACGTATCAGCAATATCAAAAAAATTAAAAAAATTTTTGGTGCTATTTTGTTGCAAAATAAGTATGAAATGTTACTAAACGAACGATTAAATATTATTGAATTAATCGGTTAAATATTGAAAACAAAAGCAAATTTTTTGCGCCAGCAGAAGACAAAGACTGTATAAATTGCAATCAAAACCTAAAACCACACTGAAAGCTGCGCAAAGACATAACCTATCTTTTACTACCTATGTTGAAAGCAGCCTTTAGCGGATATTGATTTTGCTTGTTTTACAAAAAAACCGTTCATGTTAATTAGCTGCTGGTTCTCTAAAAACTTGAAATGAAACGTAAAGCGTACTTTGGCTTTGTCTTTTATATGAGAAAAGACTCCATTTTGAGAATTGTGGCCACTTATCTAAAGCTACGGTCTGTAATCTTCTATCATTTCCAATATTTATAACATGCTTTCACTTAACAGAAAAAAAAGTGCTTTGGCCAGCAGTTGAGAATAACCAGAGTAAAAATAAAAAAATTTCAATTTTCATCTACTGTTAATTTCGTATAAAAAGAAGCATTATGAATTGTTAACTCTGCAATACAGTATAATAATTATGATTGCTAAACGTTATTTTTAAATGTTATATTTTTGGAAATTTTACGGGAGTGTCGCTCCTTATCTACTGGAATCTCCCTGGTTGCTAAGTGTCACGTATGATCAGGGTTGTGGAGTCGGAGAAATTTTTTCCGACTTCGACTTCAGCTATTAAATATCTGACCACTCCGATTTCAGCTCTTAGATTTTACAAGTCCGACTTTGACTTAAAACATCTGAATAAACGACTCGGACTGCGTCCTAAAAGGTTGGACTCCGTCGACTCCGGTTTCACAACCTTGGAGACTTAATTTAGGGTAAATAGAGTCTCCAAAAGCAATAAGGACTCCGACTTCCGACTACACCCAATCGTAAAAATCGATTACTACACCTGACTGAGACTTCATGAAATCTAAAGAAATTAAACTCCGACTTTGTTCTAAAACAGTAATTTTCAAACATTTTTGTAAGTGGAACACTTCAAGAGTTTTAAAGTTGAAAAGGAACACCTAAAACACTGAAAATCCAGTAAAGGCTAAAAAAAGATCTTCACCTTGAAACTATCTTAGAATTCTTGATTTTTGAGCCCAAAATCAAGTATTCTAAAAAACACATTTTTGGAATACTCCCTAAACGTTTTTCGAGAGACTTAACTTCGGGGGGCGTCGAGTAAAACCAATTATTCATCCACTGCTTTTTAGGGAGAAACTTGAATTTCAACGCGGAAAATCAACCATAAACCAATTTGTTGATTATACGTCAAGAATCCTTTCGAAGCTAAGAAAAAAAGACAATGTCGTAACTGTCGCTCTAACAGCTGCTTTAGACAGCTTGGCATTGTGAACTTACCTGCAAGCTGCTGAAACTTCTTCCAAATAAGCACATGGACATGGTTAGAATGTAATGGAACTTCTCCTTAACCAAAATTGTAATCTTAATATTGGTAACAAGCAAAGCAAACTCCGATGTCTGAGAAACGGGGTTCCTAGGGATAGATCTTGGCTTTTTTTAAAGATTTATATATACGATCTGTTTTCACAATCTTTAAAAAGCTTGCCTTTGTTGCAATCTGGCATTGTTATACTCTTCTGGAAACTGGAAGAACTTAAAAAGGACTTTAAATCAAGATATGATTGCTTTCTCTTTCTTTCTTTAGACATGAACAATAAAACTCTGTCACTCAAAGACAAGGATGGCAGCCTTTCATTTAACAAGCGAGAGGCTGAACTTGAGCTAAAAGTTTACAACACAATGAATTTTTACCACTATGTCCGATCCAACTTATCTTTGGGTAAAACTGGAAAAATCGCTCACGTTTTGTCTGGTCTCTTCGACAGCTAAATACTTTGCAGCGCACATGCTCACCTCATGAATAATGTCTTAAATGACGCTTTACATGGCGTAACTGCATGCCTGCGTCCCACTCCAACAGACCATTCACCAATTCTTTCAGGCATCAAACCAACTGAATTTTGCTAACTCCTTGTCTAACAGCGGAACTTTGGATCCTAACCATCTATTGCAAGTAATTCTCCCGACTTGCTTCCGGAGATCCCATGATTTTACTGTTTAATTGAAATTCTTTATTATTTTTTTAATTTTTATTTTGTAATTCGACTGAAATTTAAAGCAAAAACAGTGACGTAAAGTATCTTTCCACAAAGACCCAACAGAACTAAGGGAGTAACCTTTGAACCACAATCGTGTTAATTGCTTCAATATAATGCGAAAACATGTAATGTATTATAATGTCATAAAATAGGATTGATTAAATTAAAAACATTCTGGTATAGTCGCATTTCGAGATACTCAATTTTGTTATTAAAAATATGAAATGCAAGACGTTTCAATGTTGATAAAAATAGACCTGTAATTTCTCGAGCATCTTGTACGGTGTCCAGGCTTGTAATAAAGATTACCTGGTTCTATTCTGCTGTAATTAATCCCAAATTTAAAGAGGGCCATAACGCCCGAATGGCTGAGACAGCGTATAAGTAAGCTATTTTTCTAAAAAGTTATTACCAGTGACGTGCCGTGAAGCTTGTGGTTGGTGAGGCACTAATTTTTTAAATAATGTTTATACTAATTTTGTTGCTTGCCAAGACCACCAAGCAGGGAAAAGTTCCGTAAAGTGTCTTTCCCAAGGACATATCAAAATCGCGGGAGTAGGTTTTGAACCGAGACCATGTTGATCATAAGCAGGGCGCTTTAACCAATCGACCACGCTGCTGCCGAAAAAAATGTTTGTTTATGAAAAACTTGCAAAATTTTTCAGTTTCCTTTAACATTAGAATTGCAAAATCTATTTATTTAGAGACAAATCAGTTCTTCAGGTTTTAAGTCGTAATATATTAAACTTTGAACGAGAGCCTTCAATTTCACGTGCTGGGTAAAGCTTTCATAATTGAATCCGGGGGTGGGGGGGGCTTAAATTCTTAAATTTTTAAACAGATAACCTACTTTTTTGGCACAATCATAACTTCCCAACGATTTAAAATTTTTTTCAAATCTTCTAATAACTTTCTTTTGGTGAAGTAAGAAACAACGTCATAGTATAAAAGAATCAAAATCGTAAAGGGAGGACAAAAAAGGATTTTTTTGAAATGAAAGACAAGACTTTAATTCTCATGCTCATTTAATTGGAGACAAATAATATTTTTGAAGTTGGCAAAATATATGCATTGTTAAAAATGTGTGACTAAACTGAACCCCTGAAGCTTTTTAAAATTCTCTTCAAAAGAGGCTTGTAATTGCGTCTTAAATTAACTGGAAACTTAGACAATTCAATTCAAATTATTTCAAATTATTTATACACGAGTGATGTGCCATAAAGCGTGTGGTTGGTGAGGCACTAATTTTTAAAATAATCTTAGTGCTAGTTTTGTTGCTTGCCAAGACCACCAAGCACGGGAAAGTCCGTAAAGTGTCTTTCCCCAGGACACAACAGAATGGCGCGAGTAGGTTTTGAACCGAGACCATGTTGATCACAAGCACAGCGCTTCAACCACTTAACCATACTGCCTCCGAAAAAATGTTTTGTGTATGAAAAACTTGAAAAAATTTTCAGTTTACTCTAACATTAGATTTGCGAAATCTGTTTATGTAGAGACAAATCAGTTCTTCAGGTTTTAAGTCTTAAGAAATTTAATTACAAATGAAAATTTTCGATTTCACATGCGGTCTAAAGTTTTTATGATCGGATTCAGGGGGCGAATTTTTAACTCCCTTTTAGAAAGGCGTGTCTTTTGTTAAAAATTACTGGCTTAAATTAACTCAAAACTTAGTCAATTTAATTCAATTCAAATTGTTAGAAATTAATTATGCACGTCTGCAATGGAGACAGCCGAAATGACAATACAATCTTCGATGTTCACTGCCACCCTCAGACATAATAAGCATAAGACTACTTTGTAATATGGCCGTCGTCTAAAAACACAACCGGACATTCTACATTTTCAAACTAAAACTTGGAAAGGCTATGGTTGTTCACAATGGCAATTTTTTCCTTAGTTTCAATTGTCTTCACATTGAAGGTAAAAAATTTTGCAATCAGTTTTTACAAGTTAAGGTAATTTATAATTTATGAATTACTGTTAGTTGGAAATGTATGTTATAAATGTAAAAATGCTGCCAAAAATTGAGGTTTAAACACTGAATTATATATATACTAAAATTATATTGAAAGCTTAATGTTGAAAAATTTCTTATTTTAAATCGTGGTTCCCAATCTTTTCGGTGTCATGGACCCTTTTCGTGATTTGGCTGAAAATGGTAGACTTCTTTAATAATAATAGTTAATATTGTTACGTGTATGTGGTCTTCAGTGCAAAAGGAAGCAAAACTTCAAATATTATTGAAGAGCATACCAAATACATCGTGAAAAAGTTTAATAACGCTTGCCATGAAATAATAACAGTTTGAGCAGAGTATACCGTGCAATAAATAAGATGGGAGAAAATATTGCAAAAACAGCATTGCTACGTCATTTTTGTCTTAAACTAAAGTTTTGCAATTTTTCACTGAAATAAATAACACATTGTCACACTTCATTACTAATAATTTTAATCATAACGATATAGTTTATCCCCGTTAAAAGTAATTCGTAGTTTTATTATAAGAGAATAATCGCGTCTCTTTGAGCGCTGCTTTTCGTATACGTCCGATTCGCTCTCTATTGCTCGATACATGTACCTTTTTTTCTATTCTCGCCGACAGAATGACGTAATATGTTTTGTCCGAGATTTGCTATCTCGAACGTAGTAGAATATTTGCCTATAAGCGTATTCTCGAGAGAGTTGTAGAATTGTATATCCTTTACGAGAAATTTGCGTCACGTGATCTTTTTTCTATATAAAGCCGATGCGTAGCGAATGATTATTATTATTGTGAGGTAATTTGAAGCGGCTCGAGGGACAGCTCGAGTGAAAGCGATTTTGTTTGGCCACAGGAGGTGGACCGTTAGATTTTGTGTCGGCTGACGATTGTTGAATTCATTTTGAGCCAGTGGTTGAAAGTTGTGTTCTACAGAGGTAGAATTATTTGTGTTCATTGAATCAAGTTATAGCTTTGAGTTCGCTTTGTAGTTTGGCAAAGCGTGAAATAGAAGTTTCGTCGGTCGTGATTTTTATAATACATTCGTTCTTATTAGAGACAGTGGTCTCTTTTTGTTGTAAAGAAGAGTCTTTAACGAAAGCAATCCGAGCTTTCGTTTAACCAACAGTATAAAAGCTTCTGGCTCATAGCAAGACTACTTTTGAGCCGGAATAAAATAAAATTTAGACACTACTTTGTTTCAGCGCAGGTATTCGAGTTACCTAGCTCAACTGGTCTTTTGGGATTCCCGAACAGAGTCTGTGACACACATATTAGGTGTCCTCCGTGTCCTGAATCTGCAAGTTGAGCGAAAGCTAATGTGATTTGCTTTATGTTCCGTATAAACTGATAGATATACTTGGGAAAAGCAAAATATGGAAAGCTAGTGTTTGTGTGTCAATTAATGTTTTATGGAAGCATAATTTGTAGCATGTGAAGCCTTACTCTAAAAGATTATAACAATTGATTAGAATTATCCCAATTACAACAAAAAAGATTATGTCATTGAAAGTACGTCTTATTGCTATAGTTCAAATAAACTGTTGGAAGTGAAGTAGGCTAACATCGTTTTTGTTAATTTGCACTGCTGATTGAATTTGGCAGATTAAACAAAGTTTTCAATAAGCACATCTGTGCTTCTTCATTTAATTTAAGAATGCGCTGCAAGAAGAAGCTGACGTAAAATGACTCATAGGCTACATTGAGTACCGGTATGGGGCTACATCCCTAAATAGTGTTAGAGATGAAAAACCTCATTGTATGATTTGTTTTCACGTTCTCTCTAATTGCTTATGAAGCTCTGAAAATTAAAATTGCATTTCTCATCACTCAAAATACTGGCAAAAAAGCCGAAGGATTTTAAAAAGACACAGAAGTTTTACCAAAAATATTCTGAATTTTATGAATTTCCAAAATTCTGATAAAAGTTTAAATGAAACCAATGCAACTTGTGAAACTTCTCGTAATTTTTATCTCATGCTACAGCGGAAAGAAAAAAATCCTCGTAAGATGCTGATGAAGCCGTGTGCGAAAAAAATTGTTGAAATTGTGATTGAAAAGGAAACTATTAAGAAAAGAGTCGGCATCATGGTCGATCAATTAAAAGCGCTATGATTTGTTGGCGAACTGCATCGAGACGGTCACTGTTCAAAACCTATTCGCGCCATTCTGTTGTATTCTTGGAAAAGACGCTTGATGGCACTTTCCTCTACTTGGCGGTTTTAGCAAGCAGCTCTGAAATTATTGCCAAATCTTCAATAAAAACTAAAAACCAAAAAGGAAAATTTCGATCGGACAACAATATCTTGATTTTCCAGAACCAGATCAAATCACAGTTTTCCTTAGTATACAGTAGTGTCTACTGTACAATGCTTTCCTGTGAGTCAAGAAGATAAATAAAAAAGTTTAAAAAGAAGAAAAAATAGCTGCTTTATTACTCTCAAACAATACTCAACTATTATATAATACCCAGTCCGGCTTCTCAACAAGGCTTTTATCAAAACTACACAAAAAAATCGTCTTGAATAGGAAAATAAAATAAAATACCTCTCAGAAATTTTTCTACGAATACACAACAATGCTAAAATGTCGTATTGAATTTTATTACTTCAATAACGTTTTGAAATAAATAATCATGTTCGTTTATATCGTCTAGATTTCGGGCTAGGTTGTAGAGTGGAGCTTGGTTTCTAGCGTTGCGCAGACTAGTTATTTATTGCAAGCAAACTTATGTGGTGGTTTCTTTTCTTTCGGTATAACTTATTGCTTTCACCTTGTGCATGAAAAGCTTATGGACCCCCGAAAATCACTCTGCAGACCCCTGGGGATCCATTTACCCCAGTTTGGAACCACTGGCTTAGATACTAAATGATTTTCTAATATTTACAATAAATTTATTGCTTTACAGTTGCACAATGCGTGTATTCCGACTTACTCAGAACAAACCAATTTATCTTGTTTTAAAAGATGTCTGCAATAAGAAAAAGGTTTTTTTCTACAAAGTCACAATTGCGGCATGCCTCAAATCTCTCTCATTTCAACAGATATTTTCACCAAAAAAAATGCGCGGTATTGTTTTTTTTGTTTCTTTTGTTATCTGAAGGGAGGCAATCTTAAAACTGCCTCACTTGCGTGTATTAGGGGTTTTATTGATAAGGATGTGTTTGACGAAATGATTAAAGCGCTGAAAATACAACCATTAAACTGTCAAAAATAAAGATTGAAGAACACAACTAATTTTACTACCCCAAGTACGGTTTAATTTTTACAAATTGTTTTTTCAACTAATAGCAAGTTGTATTAATTTTGCAAAGACTATGATTTCAATATTTTTTTCTACATTATTTGATTACCACAAGTGAAGCACTGTCTCATTTGCCTCCCCTGACGGCGCGTCCCTGATTATGACATATTTTAATCTGTGGCCTTTATCTTTGGACTTTGCTCACATTGCTGCAATGTCTCAGCCTGGACTTGGACGCAGAAGTACGAAACCTAGACGAGACGAGACTTCGAAAAACTTGTTTCGAGACATCCACCTCTGTTATAAAGGTTAAAAAGCACTGGGGGTAACCGATCTAATACTCAAATGGCTTGCTAGTTTATTATTTTTAGAAGGTTATTTTTTAATTCTATTTCAATTAACGGAGGTTCACAGCTCAATCTTTTAATTTTTAACTTTTTTAATTTCTACCTATAAAAATAATCAATATTTGACTTTAAAACTTTTGTTGCATTCACTTTATTCATGGGTTCCCAACCAGTGGGGAATTACCCACTAATGGGGAATTTAAGGCTTTCAGGTGGGGAATTAAACACCACCTGAAGATATAAATATCAAATATTTCTTTAACAAAAAATATCGTTTTCTTTGTTGTGACAGTAGTTATTGGTTAGTTATTGGTAAGTCTTTGTAACATGTGATCATAATTAATTACAATAATTAGGATATTGCATCTTATTTAATTATGGCATTGTAAGTTTAATGTTAATCAATATCGGTAAATTGATTAGTCAAATTGTAGCTCATTTCTTTGTGCATTGAATTATTTGATAATTTGTGTGGTCAAGTTTAATTATTGTTTTATATTTAAAATGATTAAGTCTTAATTCAGTTTGACTGGTAATTGTTCTATGACTGTTTTTCTTTATTAGTTAACTGTTTTTTTATTACTTAATTGATTAGCTTAATTGCCTTTCTTAGTCATAATTAGCTGTTATCTTTTTGTGCTGTGCCTATACAAACCCTTGGTGGGTTCTGGCAAAATTCTCAGTTTTAAAAGTTTTTCAGAAATACACACGTTTGAGGTAAGAAGCTAAAAATTTCGGAAATTCTTTACTTTTCTTGTCTATTTTATTTGAATAAGGTTTTTACTTGCTTGGTGTGTTATTTGTAACAAGATATCAAGACATAATTGCTGTACTTCGTTGATTATTGCAAGCAAGAAGTCTAGTACTCTCCAATGCTTCTATGAAACCCCATCAAACTGAAGCAACATCTTTTAAACGTTCATTTGCACCTTGCTGGAAAGAACTGGGGCTTCTTCAAGCTCAAAGCAAATCGATTAAAGAAAATGAGATTGGACAGCACAAGACAATTTCAAACCGATTCAAAGGCAATAGTGACTGCATCTTACGAAGTTTTCCTGCAAGTAAGGCCAAAAAGCATCGGTGAGACATTGGTGAGACATCAGTGAGACACTGATAAAGCCATGTCTGGTTGCATGCGCTAATATTTTGCTGGGTGAGTCAGCAGCAGCAAAGATGAAACAGGTCTCATTGTCCAATAACACTGTCAAGAACCGCATTGATGATATGGCCAGTGATATCAAATCTCAACTCATTGCAAAGATCAAAGCTTCACCTGTGTTTGGAATACAGCTGGATGAGTCGGTTGATATTGCAAACCTCTCCAATTAATGGTGTTTTTGCGTTTTTATCAACAGTCAAGTTATGGAGGAAGATTTACTTTTTTGCTGCCCATTAGAAACAACTACCAAGGCTGCCAATGGCTAAAGCTGATAGAAAATGGTTCATCTTGATTTAGTTTAGTTTAAAACATTTGTGTTGTGGGTAATAGAGGATCAGTCACATCAAAAGTGGGTAATGAAGAAAAAAAGGTTAGGAACCATTGACTTTATTGTTACCACAAAGTTTCTAGTTGTTGAACTGACTTTCCAACATTGACATACATCCATGTTAATGCTATAATATTGCCCATGTAACAAAGATAGTTTTTTTTTTGGTTTTGGTTTTAATTAATTTTGATATTATAATTTAAGTATAAGCGCGCACCTTCAAAAAAGGTCACCGTCAACCACTAATGTGAAAAACTTTTTTATTTTAAATATGCTTTTCAAACGCAACGTTATTTTTTGAATTTAATCATTGCAACATAGGCGTTTTATCATTGCGCAAAAAGACAAATTCTTTAAACAACTATATAAGTATTCAAAAGTTCCAAGAGTTTTATTACTTTTTCGTAATCTTGGATTATTGATTACTTTTAATGTCAGTCTACTAAATTGCTTTATGAATTATAGCCAGCAGACGCGTTTGATTTAAAAATTATTTGAAATAATGAATAATTAAATGTTGAAATCAGTTTTATCAGTAATACACATTGAACCTCAAATTTAAAGTATTGAATAAAATCGCATACAAATTTATTGTTTTCTTTTTTATTTAAGTTTATGTTTAAGCTCAAATTCATAGATTTATTTTTAAAATAGTTTTTAACGGCAAATGCTTCATTTAAAGCTCTTTTGTTGAATAAGTAGCCTTAAAAAAGGCTGTTTTGAAAACTCGAACGTTTTCGTCTAGCTCTTTTCAGCAGGTTTTGCTAGAATGAATTGCAGAACTGAACGTAGTATTTCAAAAGTTTTAAGACTGATCCTGATTGGCTAAAAATTAAGGTTAGTAACAGTTATCATAATAATTAAAATTATTTAATAAATAAAACCACGTTTCGTCAGCATAAGAAATTTTTGGCAAAAAAAAGAAACAAAATTATGCAAGTTTTGTGCTAAAATTTGGAACTAAAAAGAAAAATTTTTTTACAATTATACTAACAATTTATGTTTGTAAACAAATTCTTTCTATCTACACAAATTAGGTTTTAATAAATAGGTTTAAATTTATTAAATATTTTTAATTATTATGATAACTGTTACTAACCTTAATTTTTAGCCAATCAGGATCAGTCTTAAAACTTTTGAAATACTACGTTCAGTTCTGCAATTCATTCTAGCGAAACCTCCTGAAAAGAGCTAGACAAAAACGTTCGAGTTTTCAAAACAGCCTTTTTTAAGGCTACTTATTCAACAAAAGAGCTTTAAATGAAGCATTTGCTGTTAAAAGCTATTTTAAAGTTTTGTACCAATAAAAAACTTTTTAGATTTATTTTTCTAGAAAACTACAATTGATTAATTAAAAAAACACAGAATCAGTAGCCTAATATAATGTATAAATGAAAAATAATGCAAAAAAAATACAAACAACAAAAACAGCAAAATATGGGGCAATATCAAAGGGAAATTGCAAAAAGGCCGATTACGGTCTTTAATTGAATTCTATATTACTTTGGACATTGTACGCAAAAAGAGATCAAAAATCCAACTAATTTATCAATATGATTCTTTTGATTACTTTTAAATTTACAAAATTCTGAAGAGAAAGAAAAAGAAGCTAAAAATTTGTTAAAAATGAATTTTGCAGAAAGGTTATTCGCAAATACGAAAATATTTTAAATAAACGCTATTTCTAACTTAATTAAAATTTTTTTTCAAATGGATATTATTAAATTTTAACTTTACGATTTTTGCCGATCTAAATAAGCACATTTGTTCAAAATATGGCTGAAAAAGCAATTTACATAGTTTAAAAACAATAATTCGCATTTTGTCATATTCTACAATCACAATTTTGAAACGACTACTTTTTCAACAAACACGTATATGGTTACACAATTTTTGTTCTTGAACAATCAAACCAAAAATGGAGTCGAATACGAGGACCAAAATATAAATTCAAGTACATTTTTTTTGTAAAGATTAAATTTTTAAATAGGTTGTAGGCAATGATGGATTGTGGGTAATGTAGTCTAAAAACTCAAGTTAATGGTGAGCCTATTTTAACGCTGTTAAAGCGTTGAAAGTAAAGGTTCGTTCACACACAATGAGACCAACGAGACGTTGTCTCATTGACAATGAGACATTGAACAAAAATTTGGTTCACACTGAATGAGGCAATGCGACATTTTGTTTCAATGAATGAATTTTGATCAAAAAAGAAGTTAACAGGTGTAAATTAGTTAAGCATTTATTTACACGCTAAAGATTCATAAAAAAGTAATTTATAAGCGTAGACCCTACATGTAAGAAAAATGCTGAAAATCTAACATGTGGCTGACATTCACAAACATCCCTATTGTAAAAACAGGCGGATTTTACTATAGTTTCGCTTATGACGTTTTTCTGGTTGTTCTTTATAATCAAACCTCGTGGTTTTGCAAGTTTAACTAGATAATTAACTAAGTTTCATGTAAAGCTAGTTAGAAAATCTAGTTTGTTTAATTTTTCTAGACCTACTTTCAAAGTGCGGTAGCCCTAAATAAAAGCAGGGTAAATTTTTGAATATTTTTTTACTTATCAGTTTGATTTTAATGGACTATTATTTATAAGCTTAATTAATCTCAATTATAATTTAGTCACAAATTTTTTGTATTTATTTTCTCTAGTTGTATGCTAAAGAGAAAAATTGGTAATTATGGAATATGGCAGAAAAATCATGTTACGCAAAGTGATATTGAACTTGTAGAATGGGATTCGTTATTTTGTTGTAGCTTTTCTTTTTTTTGAAATTAGATTATTGCAATATATTTTCGCTACAAAAAGTTGAACAGTCGACAAACTATAATTTGTAGTTACGAATCTGTAATATGAGGTAAAGAAATCTCAGACCAAACGTAAAAATTAACTACTATTAAAGGGTTAAAAAACTGATTGTAATAGTAAAAGGCACTTAAGCTGGCCGATTTTCGCGAAGTGAATAGTCGAATAACGCGGTTCTGCTTCGATAAAGGAAAAAGTCAAAATAGCCAAAGATGTTTAATATAAAAAGAAAATAACGATAAACGAAACGAAGCAGTATTCTGTAAATAAACAAAACAAAATAAATACCAAACATAGAAAACACACAATTCCTTACCTTGCAGCTCACGTCAGCGCTTACTCATGGGGAACATACAAACGGGTAAAATTCACAATATTTAACCCTTTCAATACCGTCGGAACATATATGTCCCATGGGACAAATGTGTCCCAATTAAGAAAAGTAGAAGAAATACAATGCGGAGTAACAAAAATCTATTTAAAACACATATATGACATAAATTTCCTTGAATTAATTTAACTTTTTCGGTGCCGAAGGTTAAGCAATTGGGCTCTTGTTTACTATTTGCCAAGTTTAATTAATTGTTTTTTAAATTTAGGGAAAACCCCAAAGCTTGGTGGGTTAGTAACGGTTAACGATAAATGAGACCCTTCTTAGACGTAAATATACGTTCTTTGGCACCGAAAATGTTAATATGTTCATTACAAAATCGGTATTGAAAGGGTTAATCAGGACTACACTAAAATCTCTCAGACTTCAACTAGCTGCCACAATTATTGCTGCTGGTTGCTTTACAAACTGAAGCGTGAAAAAAATGCGATTGAGCCAGTAGTAAATGAACACACTGCAGAAACAAACTATGTTCCGGGAAAAAATTAACTAAGTAAAAAACAAAAAGATACTGTTTTGTCAGCATCGTGGTGGAATGCTTTGAGCGCCGGGATTGCGATCGACATAGTCTCAATTCAAAACCTACTCGCACCATTCTTTTGTGTCCTTGAAAAAGACACTTTACGGCACTTTCCCCTGCTTGGTGGTCTTGGCAACAGTAGTAAGGAAGGACTGGTTTGTGTTGCGTTGTGACGTCATCAGAGGAGCCCTCGGAGGAGTGCGGTGGAGCGCTGACGTCATCATCCGGCTTACGGTTTCGAACCCTAGACTCCATGAACCAACAAAAAGTCGAAACCCTATCTTTTTAATACTTATATGTTTCAAATCAATTTAGTTTCAAATTAATATTAATAATAAGTTCTAAAAGAAAAAATAAAATTAATAAGTTCTAAAAGAAAAAAATAAAATTAATAAGATCTATTGAAAACGATTTTAAGTTCTATACAGTTACGACGTATTTCGTGAAGCCGCGTCATTTTCTGTTCTGAATCGTATCGATTTGACCTTAAGTAAATTCTAAGTCCAAAAAAGCGATTTAATTTTTTTTTCTAACTTTAATCTCAAAGGCAATATTGATGCACGTTTAAGCGCTCCCTATACAACCTTGATTTTTAGATACCTATAGTCAAAAGTTTTTCTAGACAAGTTTAGTTTTTAGATGAATATCAATTTTACACATTTTTTCTAGGTATGCTTAACTTTTATTTGTACAATATTTTTTTTCTATGTAACCTTAATTTGTGTTAGACCTTTGTTTGATTTTTTTCTCGACAACCACGATTTTTTTGTTGCACCCTTGTTGAATTTTTAAAAGTTTATCTTGAATTTTAGGTATCTATATTTAATTTTTTTTTCTAAACAAGTTTGATTTTTGCTATACCCTTGTTGAATTTTTGTCAATCACGATTTTTATTATTCTTTTGTTGAACTTTTATTTAAGTTTTTTCTAAGAATCTTGATTTTTTATAAATATTTTCAATTTTTTTCTAAACAAGTTTGATTTTTGTTACACCCTTGTTGAATTTTTTTTGAAAACCTTGATTTTTATTATTCTTTTGTTGAACTTTTAAAAGTTTATCATGATTTTGTCATTTCTATCTTCAATTTTCTCCTATTCAAGTTTGATTATAGCTTTGTTTAATTTTTTCTAATCAATCTTCATTTTTTTTCTAGGTGAGCTTGATTTTTGTTGAAATTTAAAAAATTTTTTCTTTAAACAATTTTGATTGTTGTTGTAGACCATTCATTTTTACTTTCTAGTATTTGTGACACCACCATTTACTATACGTTCAAAGCAATTTATTTTCAAATTATTAATAATAAAATTCATAAGTTCTAAAAGAAAAAATAAGATTAATAAGTTCTATTGAAAACGATTTTATGGGCTAGACAGTTACGACGTATTTCCTGAAACCGCGTCGTTTTCTGAATGGTAGCGTGACCTTATGGTCTTTTAAAAGAATTGTTGCTAACTGTTATTCAATATGTGTGTTCATCAAGAAAAATGATCACCAAGTGTGAAGCGAATTCAATGTCTGTTTCAAGATTTTACCAAAAGAAACACATAGTGAGAAAGTTATCTCTACAGACAGTTGCAAAACTTACCAAACGTTTTCCCTAGAAGAAGATTGCGCAATACTGGTGCAATCTATTGCTAAAAATAACACAGAGGTGTTGCGCAATACTCAGTTTTCCCATGGGGATTTCCCATGGGGATTTCCCTAGGGGATTTCCCTAGGGTATTAAAAGAATGTTACTAAAAATAGCACAGAGGTTTGTTGCGCAATAACTTTCCACAGGTATATAAGCAGACACTTCTGGTGACTTGATTATTCTACTTTAAAGTCGTTGAAGAAAGAAGAGCTATTCAAGATGTTCAAGTGCGATATTTGCAAGAGTACTTTTACAAGAGAGCGTAATATGCGCCGTCATAAGGAGAATGTACACAGGAAATCAACTGGAGTTTGTTGTAACGAATGCAACAAAACGTTTACTAGAGTTGATAACTTAAAAAGACACGAAAAAGTGTGTAGTAAGTATTTCTTTTTTCAATTTATTTGATCTTGAAATAAAATATTTTATTCGAATGCAAATCTTCAGTTTATAATAAAATTTTTAATTTAAAATTAATTTTGTTTTCGTTAGAATGGTCACAGACCCTGGAAAATTTATCAGAAATTCCGGTTGAAAATTCGGTCTAGGTCGCAAATAGTAAGTTTATTTATTTCAACAGTTTAATTTGGAATGAACACAAATTGTTTCTCTTAGATAGCGCACCCCCAACCAAAAAGGTGAAAATTACTTCTCAGAATACCAATGGTAAGTTTTTATGAAAAGTGAGTTATCTTTGAAATAATTCTTGTTTTTGTTGTAGAACCCCAGAATTCTGCTGAAAGTTTACTTGAAGTCGGAGAGCTAAACTCAAACGGTACGTTTCGATAAAAATTTTTATTTTAAAGCTAATGTTGGTTTTTTGTTAGATCGGTCACAAACTGATACCTCGCCGGAAAATTCATCAAAAATTCCAGCTGAAAATTCGGTCGAGGTTTCCACACGGTAAATCTATTTTTGGAGTTTGATTTTGAGATACTATAAATTTTTATTTTGCAGAAATCATAGAGGAACCCACAAAAAAGAAACCTGTGGCAGTTAGCAATGGTACGTTTTTTGTATAAAAGAGTTTGATTTGAAATTAATTTGTTTTTTCTTAGAAGTGGAAGATGAGGAGATCAACACCCTCATGAAAAAACATTGAACCAGCATCCGGACTTTTTACAAAAAAGGCAAAGTGCAATCCATATTTAATTTTTGTTACAATCAAGATCTAAAACTTTTAAATCCAAAAATTGCTAATCAAATTCTACAACTACAATTCCACCGTTTTAAAATTAATTACAGTTTCGGTTGTATTTTAAAAAATATTAATGATAATGAATTACGATACTACCTCTCATCGTTCAACAACAGTGTGATGATGGAAACTGCGCGTTTGATTAGCAATCGCCACGAATTAATAGAGTTTTTGAATACGTTATCCGAAGAATCCTTTTTTGATCAAATCAACCGCCCCGACAGCAAATGGAAAGTGGTAGACATCCCCAATATTACCTTTTATATCAATCACTTAAAAGATGCCCCACTTGGCGCCCCAATTTCTCTTCCTGATTATATTATGAACAACCATGGTTTAAGGAATGTAAGTTCTAGCGACAATTTGTGCTTTTTTCGTTGTTTGGCAGTGCACCGAGGTGCAGACCCTCGCTGGTGTGAGAAGACTGCCAAAAATCTATTTCGTAAATATTGTATTCATTTTGGTTTCGTGCCTGCGCATTTTGCAGGCGTTCAACTTTTTGATTTTCTGTACTTAGAGGATTTTTTTGAACTGAATCTCATTGCATATGAGCTCGACGGTAAGGTTGCCAAACTGGTTCAGCGGAGCCGCGAGTTCTACAAGGAGACAATGCGATTGAACGTTTACAAAAATCATCTAAGTGTGATTGTAAATTTTGAGAGCTATTGCGGTGTGTACCAATGTGTACACTGTGATAAGTTGTGGAATGACATCAGTCATTATTATTGTCATACCAAAATTTGTACCACCACGGTGCATGAGGTTTTTCCTGGTGGCATTCACAAAAATCCTGCCACTATTTTTGAGAAATTGGAGGAAATAGGGATTGTTGTTCCACCTGTGACCGCCATTTTCCTTTCTTTGCGTGTTATGATTTCGAAGCGTATTTTTCCAAAAAACAGATTTCTAATAGTTCCATGTTAACTTTGGATGCTTGTCACATCCCTTTGAGCGTTGCAGTAGCGAGCAACATCCCTGGCTACGAATCGGGTGTTTGTTTTGTCACGGAGGGCAGTGAAGAAGAGTTGGTACAAAAGTTAGTTAACTATCTGGAGACCCTGTCAGAAGTTTCTTATAAGTTTCTTCTAGAAAAATTCAATTACGTGTTTGAGCAGTTGGAAAGGAGTGAAAATGTTAGAAAAGAAAAAATTTTAAACGACTTTAACTGTTATTGTAAGGAATTGGTTGTGCTCGGTTTCAATTCGGCTTCCTATGATTTAAACCTCATTAAACCAACATTAATTCAAATTCTTTTAAAAGACATCCAATTTGTTATAAAAAGAACTAACAGTTATCTTTGTTTAAAAACATCCAAATTAAGGTTTTTAGACATCAAAAATTTTTTAGCCCCCGGTTTTAGTTACCGCAAATTTTTGGTAGCTTATGGGGCAGAGCTCAGAAAATTTTATTTTCCATATGAATTTGTGACTGATCTCGATAAATTAAATAGTGGATTGCCCGAACACAACGTTTTTTATTCTTCTCTTTCCAAATCGAACATCACCCAAGAAGAATACAATCTTGTAGTGAAAACTTGGACGGAAAAAGGATGGAGCTCCCTACGTGAGATGCTCATTTACTATAATGTTCTAGATTGCATCCCGTTTGTTCAAGCCGTTCAAAACTTGCTCCGACCTTATCTTAAACAAGGTTTGGATATATTTAAAACATCTTTTTCGGTTAGCGGAGTGGCCAAACTACAGATGATGAAAAAAATTGAAAAAAATGGTTTCTTTTGTTTGTTTCCCAAGCGGCATGGGGATCTGTACAAAACCCTTCGATCTCAATTGACAGGTGGGTTAAGCTTGATTTTCTGCCGTCTTGCAATTTCGGGAGAAACCAAAATCCGCTCCCACGAAATAGATAATTCTGAAACCGTCAAAAAGGTGCTTGGTTTGGACGCCAATTCTCTTTACCTTTACGCTATTGCTCAGAATAACCCTACTGGCTATTTTTGTCGTTACAAAGAAGAAGAAGATTTTCGGCCTGACCCCTGCTCCAAATTCGGTTTTCAATCTTATCAGTGGTTAAGTTATGTAGCTTACAAAGAAAACACATTTGATTTTCAATCTTATCAGTGGTTAAGTTATGTAGCTTACAAAGAAAACAACGTTTCAATATGGGGGAAAGAAGAGTCAGCAAGTATAGTTTGCCAGTGGACGGTTATTCTGAGCAACAAAACACCGTATATCAATTTCTTGGTTGTTTCTTCCATTCTTGCGATCGATGCAATACCAATCGAAACTCTGACGGAAGTTTGGAAGAGACACACCCCCTGAAAAACATTCCTCATGAGGATATTCGGAAAGAAACAGCAGACAACAGGAAAAAGTTGGAAGAAGAAGGGTTTCGCGTGGTGGAGATGAGGAAGTGTGAGTGGTTGAAGATAAGAAAACAACCAGAAGTTTCTCGTTTTCTAAAAACACTAAAATCGATAAACCCCAAACGAAAACTAACTTTTGAAAAAATAATGGAAGGCATTCGAAACGAGAGCTTGTACGGTTTTCTTATCGTTGACATTTACACTCCCAACGAATTAAAAGAAAAATTCAAAGATTTCCCTTTAATCATAAAGAACAGTTTTATTTCTCGAAAAGACATTGGTGACTATATGCAAGACGTGGCAGAGGAGCATAACCTTTTAAAAAAACAACAAAAATATTTAATTAGTAGTTACTTTGCAGAAAAATTTTTAATTAACTCGGAAATGGCCAAATTTTATTTAGAAATGGGATTAAAAATTACCAAAATTTATGAATTCATTCAAAATGTTTTGCTTTTCTGGCACAAGAAATTGTAAACTCCAGAAGATTGGCCGACACAGATAAATCCAAAGCGGTGATAGCTCTTACCAATAAACTAACTGGGAATTCTCTCTATTCCGCTAGTTTATTAAATAAAGAAAAGCACAGAAATATTACATACCATTTCGAGGAGACAGTCAACAAAACTTTCAACGATCCTCGTTTCGTTCATTTGGATGAAATTAAAAAGGATGTTTATGAAGTGAAAAGTTTAAAAAACAAAATTGTGAATGATCTTCCAATCCAAATTGGTCTCAACGTATATTTAAATTCCAAACTCCACATGTTAAAATTTTTTTATTTGTTTCTCAAAAAATATATTCCAGATCGTCATTTTGAGTTGTTAGAAACCGATACCGACTCCATTTATTTTAGCATTAGTAGAGAAAATCTAGATGACTGCGTTCCTTCGCATTTAAAACCCAATTATTTTTGCGATAAATTAAAATGGTTGACTTCGGAGGTATGTCCCAACCACGAGGAAGCCTTCATCCAATGTAAAATTGAAAACAAAGCGTGGGACGCGCAACCTTGTTGCTCTTCCTTTGAAGCCTTCGACAAAAGAACGTTAGGTAAAATGAAGGTGGAATATGAAGGAAAAAACCAAGTTTGCCTTGCTTCCAAATCTTATTTTTGCCAAGGAGAAACGAACAAACAAGTTTGTAAAGGAGTGTCTATTGCCCAAAACCCTCTCACCTTTGATGAATATTTGAATGTTTTGGAGACCAACAAACCGCTTCTTGTAGAAAACCGTGGTTTTCGAAGCAAAAATCATCAAATTTTTAGTTATGTACAAAAGAAAAAAGGTTTAAGTAATTTTTATCCCAAGAGGAAAGTGTTGAGTGACGGGGTTCACACCGAGCCGTTAGATTTGTAAATTTTCATTTTCTCACGCACCGTGAATTTTTTCAACCAGCAAATTTTGTGTTTTCCTCCATGTATTTTTCCTAACTATCGAAGTTTGTGTATTTTTTATCCATGTTTTTCTGTGTTTTTCGTCCATGTGTTTTTCCTAACTATCGAAGTTTGTGTATTTTTCGTCAATGTTTTTTCTGTGTTTTTTTGTGAATTTTTTCTGCCACTGTATTTTTTCATTCATGTATTTAACTATCGAAGTTTGTGTATTCATTACAAAAGGGTTATGTTACAACGTTTGCTTTCATTTTGTTCCACGACCAGCTAGCGTAATGTCTTTGCGATTTCAAAATCCAACTAGTTTTTTGGTAAGCGGACCTTCCGGAGTTGGAAAGTCTTATTGGGTCCTACGGTTTATAGACAGTCTTAAACAACTCTGCCCTGAAATCAAACAAGTTGTTTACGAGGTATGGCAAGCAATGTTTGATCGTTACAAAACTTGAAACATGCTGAGTCTTGAAGATCTAAAAGAAAGTCGAGATGCCTTTTTAGTACTAGACGATTTGATGTTTGCCAATTCTGAATTTTTATCCAAAATCTATAGCGTCTACTCCCATCACTTTCATTTCAGTGTTCTCATGACCGTACAAAATTTGTTTCATAAAGGTTTGCGTGAAATAAGTCTCAACGCACAAATTATGGTACTCTTTAAAAGTTGTAGGGACGTAAACCAAATTGCACAATTTTTACGACAGATCTACCCCAAAACCTATAAAAACGCACTGGAGGCATATAAAAACGCTGTATCTTACGAATGAGGTTATTTGGTGATTGACTTACGCTGCGAAACACACAATAACCAACGTCTGCGTTCAGGGATTTTTCCAAAAGATACGCATTATCTTTATCAATGAACCGCTTGCGAAAAAATGGACCCACCTTGCGTTTGCTACAAAAAGCCCCTGCACCTTTGCAAAAGCGTATTCTAGACAAAGCGTCGTCCGAGTTATTACGTTGTCTTTGTGATTGCGCTCACAACGTGCTGCAAGGAAACGTCAACATATCGCGTCATCACAAGCAGAAATTAAAACCGCACAAGACCAAACTTCGAAAGTTGGCTGATCGTAAGGTAGCGTTAAAAACAAAACAAAGAATTATACAAAAAGGTGGATTTTTACCCATCTTGTTGTCTGCACTCGCTCCAGTCATTAGTGGTGTGTTGGGTACTCTTATAAAATGAGAAAATTAATCGCGTTGGAACCTGAAGTGTACGAAAAACTCAAAAACAAACATCAAGTCACGGATAAAAAAGTACTTTCTGAACTGGATGCTAAAATGCAAGAAATCTTAACTTCCAACCGACCCGACAGCGAGAAAGTGGCTCTATATAATGAGGCGTTGCAAAAATCAAAGTTATTTCTAAAAAAGTTTCAACCGAAAACACCAGTGAAAAAACCCTTGTCTGAAAGTGCAGTGCTAAAGCGTTTTAAAAAACGAACCAAAGCCCAAAAACTATTTAAAGACGCCACTAGCAAAAAGAATTTAGATTGGGATGAAGACGGTCAAATGCTTTTAGACGATCGAGTGGTACCTAGATCTCATATCGACGATTTGTTTCAATTCACCCTAAAAAAACGAGACCCTACTTTACCCGGTTCTCGCGAGTTTGAATCGATGCTATGGGAGAGCGTTTAAATTATTACAATCCTAAAGAAGAAGCTTCTTTCTCGGGAGCACATCGTTTTCCAAAAGCAACCCAACAATGGTTGCAATCACAAGACACTTATACGCTTCACAAACCCGTACGAAAAAATTTCAAGCGCAGAAAAACAATTGTACCTGGCGCCAACTTTCAAATGCAAGCCGATCTCAATGATTTTTCTTTGCTCAAGTCGTACAACGATCGTTATAAATACATTTTGGTGGTTATTGACGTGTTTTCGAAAAAAGCCTTTACCGCTTACTTGAAAACCAAATCAAGCTCGGATATGATCCAGGCTTTTGAGCAGTTGATGCCTGAAATTGACAAGTTTCAAAAATTGCAGACGGATATGGGACGTGAGTTTTTGAATCGACCCTTTCAAACCTGGTTAAAACAACATCACATGGAGCACTTTTACACTCAAAATTTTGACACCAAAGCATCCATTGCTGAACAATTTATACGCACTTTGAAGAAGAAACTATGGCGTTATTTTACCTACACCAACAGCCGAAGATATGTGGAAGTGCTGCCTGCTCTGGTTGAATCTTACAACAACACCTATCACCGATCCATTCGACGTGCTCCAAATTCAGTCAACTCTGAAAACCAAGAAACGGTTTGGCTCACACTCTATGCTGACCCCGAGTTAAGAAAACCAAAATTGAAAGTAGGTGATCAAGTCAGACTGTCCATGACTCGAATGCGGTTCCGCAAAGGCTACTTACCCGGTTGGACGGATGAGTTGTTTCAAGTTGCTCAAGTGTTTCGAGACAATCCTCCCTATTACAAGATCAAAGATTTACAAGACGAGTGGTTGGAGGGAACTTTTTACGAAGAAGAGTTGCAGAAAATTTATAAAAAGGATGACGTGTTTCGAATCGAGCGTATTCTCCAACAACGCAAGCGCAAGAAGGGTGTTGAATTTTTAGTAAAGTGGTTTGGATATCCTGCTTCTTTTAATTCTTGGGTGTCAGAAAAAGATATTGCATGAAAATAACCATTGACATTGTTTTGTTTGGTGCACAAGTTTTGGTGATTTACATTGTGGTTTCCATCAGTTTGTACAATTTATCACAAAGCAACGACAACAAAGAACTCTGGATTAGTCTGCTTAGTAGCTCTGTAGGTTATTTGCTCCCGTCACCCTTTCTCAGCAAAAATGTTCCTCATCCTCCCCAGTAACTCATCCATGGACATTTATCCTGAAAACAAACTTTCGGATTACATGGTTCACTTGCCGAAAGAAATCAACTTGTCCGGATCATGGGAGTTGGGTCTGTCCGAGATTCTGTACCCCAATACTTGGTACAACATCGACACCAACCAATGTTACATTTTCTACCAACGCGGTGCTTTGGAATTTGTAGCAGTGCTTCCAGCAGGTTATTATCAACATCCTCAATATATCGTGCGTCAGATACTTCAAGAAATGAAGAGTTTCAAAATAGAAACAAAACGTTGGTCAGCGAAGGAGTTTTGACGCAACCAATCGACTTTCTCTTTGATCTCATTTACAATCCTCAAACACAACTAACCACCATGTCCATCCAACACAAAAAAGGAGCACCTACGACCGACCGTAACGGTACCGCGCAACCGGATGTGGTGGTGACGCTTTCGAATGAGTTGGCTTCTATTTTGGGTTTTCGAAAGGTTTGGTATCGGGAAATCGGAGAGTACACTTCAGAAAACGTTGCCAACGTAGACACTGTGAATGCCATCTATGTCTATTGCGACGTTATCGAACACAGAACAGTGGGTCACACGCTCGCACCCTTGCTTGCTGTCCTTCCTGTAACAGGGAAGACGGGTGCTTATGTCTCCAAAAGATACGACAAAATACAATACCATCCTGTCTTGAAGAAAAATCTTAGTGACATCCACATCTCGCTTCGTGATGATCAAGGAAAACGAATTCGTTTTCGCAAGGGAAAAGTGATTGTGACTTTGCATTTACGACCGAGAAAACTAAATTCGTTATAAAAAACAGATATAAAGGAAAATGTGTTTATTGTAAGAAATCAACGGTAGTAGAAACATGCGTGTCAAATATTGTTGTGACGCAAAGGCTTTCGAAAACTATTATTTGTCTCAAGTCGGTCATAGAATGCCTTATTTTGCGGGGGCACGAGTGCAACAAGGTTATAGACTAGGTAATCTGTTTAGCTCCATTGCCAAAAGTGTCCTTCCTTTGGTCAAAAAAGGTGCCAAAACCCTGGGAAAACAAGTTTTACAAAGCGATGTCGAGTTCGTTTCCGATGTTTTACACGGTAAAAACGCCAAACAAGCTGCCATCGATCAAGCAAGAGCTGCCGGTTTCAATCTCTTACAAACGGCTCAACAAAAAATAGGAAAGCGAAAAGCAGCACCGAGAAAAGTACAAAAGAAGAAACGCAAGAGACATCACGACATTTTCTCGTAAACCATGGCGACGTTAGTACACCCCAGTTCGGCAGAATCCACCACCTCTCAACTGGATTTGTTTTCGGTGCCACCAAGTCAAACTAGTTTGGAGGAAGGAAGTTTCACCGAATACCATCCTGTATCTGTATTGACCTCCACAGGTCCTATTGAATTTACAATTAGTGCTGAAAACTCCAACTACATTGATCTTGCCAATAGCTTTCTTTATGTGCGTGCAAACGTAACTACTGCAGCCGGAGCTGATTTGGCAAAGAATGTGGAAATTGCGCCTGAATGTAATTTTTTACATACACTATGGACACAAGTGGATGTTTATTTGAACGGTTCGCTTGTGACACAATCCAACAACAATTACCCTTATCGAGCTTATATTGAAAACTTGCTTAGTTTTGGACAAGATGCAAAAAATTCCCAACTTTCTGCTCTGTTGTGGCACCGCAACACGTCAGAACATTTCGATACTCGTGGGGCTACCAACCTAGGTTATACCAAACGAAAAGCTTTGGCTGCAGAAAGCAAAGAAATGGATATGATGGGGAAATTACATCTTGATTTGTTTTATCAAAATCGATATTTGTTGAATGGTGTCGAAGTACGTTTGCGATTGATTCGTTCCAACGATCTTTTTTGCTTGCATGGAAACGCAAACCAAACAGATAACAAAGTGTCTTTGAAAGAAGTGACCTTGTTTGTTCGCAAAGTAAAACCCAATCCCGCCGTACAGCTTGCTCATGTCAAAGCCTTGCAACACGGCACTGCAAAATACCCGCTTCGACGTGTGGAAGTCAAGAGCTTTACTGTGCCAACCGGGATCGAAGCATCACCAAAGAAAATTTGTTTTTGGGTCAATTGCCCACACGAATGGTGGTCGGTGTAGTGGATAATGACGCTTACAACGGTGTCATCACCAAATCTCCTTTTAATTTCAAACACAACAGCATCAATTTCATGACGATTTACCGTGACGGAGTTCAAATCCCTTCCAAACCACTGCAACCAGATTTCACAAACGATCGTTTTGTTCGAAGTTACGTTCGTTTGTTTACGCAAACGGGTCAATATTATCGTGACACAGGAAATGCTATTTCGCGAGAACAGTGCAAAGACGGTTGTGCTTTGTTTGCTTTTGATCTCACACCCCAAATGGATTCCAGCGAAGTCGGTTTTGAATTGATAAAGCATGGCAACATACGCATCGAAATTTATTTTGCTATTGCTACTGCACGTACTCTTACGGTCATTGTGTTTGCCGAACACGACAACCTGCTGGAGATTGATCAAGACAGAAACGTTACTTTTGACTATACAGCATGAACACGTTGCAAATCGAACGATTGCTCAAGAAGGATTTGAAAAGCAAAACCATCTTTAAAAAAGTCTGTGCTTTGGATCAGTTGGAAAAACCTACTTTTCCTTCTGCTTACGTCATCAACTCGGACCCGAGTGGTGAACCTGGAGAACATTGGGTTGCGGTTTATTTCGACAAACGCGGTCGAGGAGAATACTTTGATAGTTATGGGTTATCCCCTACATGGATCGGTCTCAAGTCTTACATGGATGCCTACTCCTTATCGGGATGGATTTACAATCGCAAAACCTTACAAGCGTACTTTTCCAGTTTTGTGGTCATTATTGTGTCTATTTTATTTTATTTCGTTGTCGTGGTGTACCTTTGCATACTATTGTATCTGATTTTACGTCAAACCTAACTGAAAACGATCGCTCTATTTCTCGCTTTATTCGTAATGTATCACAACATTGATTGTACAAATATCGTTTATTAAATACAAAAAAATCAAAATCTCTTTGGTTTAAAAGGTAGGGTTTTGTTGATAAAACTTGAGATTAAGAGCTAGCAACATAGTAAACTGATTCTTTTGAAAGATAGTAAGGTCGTGCTACCATTCAGAACAAAACGACGCAGTTTCAGAAAATACGTCGTAACTGTCTAGAACTTAAAATCGTTTTCAATAAATCTTACAGCTGCATATCACTAAGACTAAAAATAATTTTTGAAGCTAAATTGATTTGAAACGTATAGTAAATGAATGGTCTACTAGAAAGTAAAAATGAATGGTATTGTAAACACTAGAAAGTGAAAATATACAAAAATCAATAAAACCGTTTTCAATAAATCTTACAGCTGCATAACACTAAGACTAAAAATAATTTTTGAAGCTAAATCGACTTGAAACACATACACCCTAGAAAATGAATGGTGTTATAAACACTAGAAAGTAAAAATGAATGGTGTTGTAAACACTAGAAAGTGAAAATATACAAAAATCAATAAAACCGTTTTCAATAAATCTTACGGCTGCATATCACTACGACTAAAAATAATTTTTGAAGCTAAATCGGCTTGAAACGTATAGTAAATGAATGGTGTTATAAACACTAGAAAGTAAAAATGAATGGTCTACTGTCATAAATACTAGAAAGTAAAAACGAATGGTCTACTGTCATAAATACTAGAAAGTAAAAATGAATGGTCTACAGCAACAATCAAAGTTGTTAAAGAAAAATTCAACAGAGGTATAGCAAAAACCAAACTTATTTAGAAAAATTGAAAATATTTATAAAAAAATTAAGATTTCCAAGAAAAAATTCAACAAGGGTGTAACAAAAATCAAGGTTATCAAGAAAAAAATTAAACCTAGATATAATAAAATCGAGATCGCCGAGAAAAAAATTAAATATAGGTATCTAAAAATCAAGATAAACTTAAATAAAAGTTCAACAAAGTTATGGCAAAAATAGAGGTTGTTAAGAAAAAAATTGAAAGTAGTTATCACAAAAATTAAGGTTTTCAAGAAAAAAATTAAACAAAGGTGTGACAAAAATCAAGGTTGCCAAAAAAATTCAACAAGGGTGTAACAAAAATCAAGGTTGACAAAGAGAAATTGAACAAAGGTATCTAAAATTCGAGGCTGTCAAGAAAAATTGAGTTTAGGTATGACAAAAATTAAGGTTTTCAAGAAAAAATTAAACAAAGGTTTAACACAAATTAAGGTTACAGAGAAAAAATATCGTACAAATAAAAGTTAAGTATAGGCTACCTAGAAAAATGTTTACAGTTGATATTCATCTAAAAACTAAACTTGTCTAGAAAAACTTTTGACTATAGGTATCTAAAAATCAAGATTGTCTAGAAAACGCTTAAACGTGCACCAATATCAATTAAAAGTAAGCAACAATTGATTCTTTTTAAAGATGATAAGCTCAAATCAATAGCGTTCAGAACAGGAAACTATGTCACGCTTCAGAAAATACGTCGTAACTGTCTAGAACTTTATAAAATTATTTTCAATAAATCTTACAGCTGCATATCACTAAGACTAAAAATAATTTTTGAAGCTAAATTGATTTGAAACGTATAGTAAATGAATGCTGTCATAAACACTAGAAAGTAAAAATGAATGGTCTACTGTCATAAATACGTACTAGAAAGTAAAAATGAATGGTCTACAACAACAATCAAAATTGTTTAAAGAAAAAATTTTTTAAATTTCAACAAAAATCAAGCTCACCTAGAAAAAAAATGAAGATTGATTAGAAAAAATTAAACAAAGCTATAATCAAACTTGAATAGGAGAAAATTGAAGATAGAAATGACAAAATCATGATAAACTTTTAAAAGTTCAACAAAAGAATAATAAAAATCAAGGTTTTCAAAAAAAATTCAACAAGGGTGTAACAAAAATCAAACTTGTTTAGAAAAAAATTGAAAATATTTATAAAAAATCAAGATTCTTAGAAAAAACTTAAATAAAAGTTCAACAAAAGAATAATAAAAATCGTGATTGACAAAAATTCAACAAGGGTATAGCAAAAATCAAACTTGTTTAGAAAAAAAAATTAAATATAGATACCTAAAATTCAAGATAAACTTTTAAAAATTCAACAAGGGTGCAACAAAAAAATCGTGGTTGTCGAGAAAAAAATCAAACAAAGGTCTAACACAAATTAAGGTTACATAGAAAAAAAATATTGTACAAATAAAAGTTAAGCATACCTAGAAAAAATGTGTAAAATTGATATTCATCTAAAAACTAAACTTGTCTAGAAAAACTTTTGACTATAGGTATCTAAAAATCAAGGTTGTATAGGGAGCGCTTAAACGTGCATCAATATTGCCTTTGAGATTAAAGTTAGAAAAAAAAATTAAATCGCTTTTTTGGACTTAGAATTTACTTAAGGTCAAATCGATACGATTCAGAACAGAAAATGACGCGGCTTCACGAAATACGTCGTAACTGTATAGAACTTAAAATCGTTTTCAATAGATCTTATTAATTTTATTTTTTCTTTTAGAACTTATTAATTTTACTTTTTCTTTTAGAACTTATTATTAATATTAATTTGAAACTAAATTGATTTGAAACATATAAGTATTAAAAAGATGGGGTTTCGACTTTTTGTTGGTTCATGGAGTCTAGGGTTCGAAACCGTAAGCGGGATGATGACGTCAGCGCTCCACCGCGCTCCTCCGAGGGCTCCTCTGATGACGTCACAACGCAACACAAACCAGCCTTTCCTTACTACTGGCAACCAGTTCTAAGTTTCAGTCGTATCTCTATTAGCGGATAGCAAAATCTTGGCATCTCCGTAAGTAGGTCGGAGTAATTGCTTACCCTATGTATTTGCGCCTCCTGCGAATCAGGAAAATAAATATAGAGATAAACGTAAAAAAATAGTGGCAGCGAGTGCACGCGCAAATAATGATTAGAAAAGCAAAAGAAAATAAACATGCGCGTTGCTAATTTTCTACAATGATCTTGTGCAAAAAACAGGAAAAAAATATCAATTATTTACGTACTAACTAAAAAAGGTTCCACCTACGGAACTAAACCAAATAAGTACAAATCAAAAGAGGCAACTAGTAAAAAACATAAAACAACAAACAAAATAGAAATATGTAGAGAATTTATACAAGATAAGTAATAAACAAGAAAAATAACAATGCAGTGCTAAACACAAAACAAAATTATTGAATTAACAAATTAAACTTGAACGAAATATAAATTTTGGAAACCATAGCTAATCTTTTAGAAACGCCACGGAACCCAGGGAAAGAAAATATTCCGCAAATATTTCTCTTATGTTCATACCAGCAGTGGGCATTCGTCCCAAGGGGCAGTTACTTATGTTCTGCAGACCACGAGATGCTTCTACATTAACATCATGCGTCAGAGGGAAATCACGCATTAAAAAGTTGTGTAGATAACATGATGCTTTTACTATTTTATCAGACACATTGACGCGTACAGCAATCGGCCTTAAAAAAACACGAAAACGTTGAGTAAGAATACCAAAGGCATTCTCAACGACTCGACGAGCATGCGAAAGACGATAATTGAACACACTTTTTTTTTGCTCTAAATACCGTCCAGGATAGGGCCGCATTAAGTAAGGCCTTAAAGGAAATGCTTCGTCGGCTACAAAACTGTACGGAAGTTCTGGCCCGCCATCGTATATAGGCGCACTGCTCGGCAAGGGAAACGATCCGTTTAACAGTGCCTGGCCAAAGTTGGAAGAAACAAATATTCCACCGTCGGAATTTCGCCCATAACTTCCGACGTCAATAATTCGAAAGCGGTATCTGCAAAAATATTACAAATGAAATTTGAATTCAAAAGTTCAGCGTAAAAATACATTGGTTCGCAAAAATTTCAATACAATATAATAAACATTTGGTGGTACAGAATTTGAAGATTGCTTGAAGTAAAAGATTTTTCTTCCCAAAGCTTTTCATCTGACACTCTTCAGGGGAAATCGTCAGAATGAAGCAGAATTGAAACCGAACTAATTTATAAAGGAAGAAAGTAGAGTTCTCATTGGCTGAAAGAGTCAACCAATGAGAGAAAAGATTAAGAAATTTTCAAAGAGTATACGAATTCTTTTTGCTTACACAGAAGGGGATTGAGAGATTTAATGAAAGTCGCTTCAAGAGCAGAAAGGTGAAAGGAAGAGCGACCTCGAGCGAGAATAGAAAATTTTTCGTTGCTGTAATGGAGGGCACATTGGGCATTGTCAAGAAGATGTTGACCAATGGCGGATTCGTGAAATTGTTGTGGGCGTATGTTGTTCTTGCAAGAGCGGGAAAGACTTTGGCGGTTGGCCGAGGTACGAGGATTGGTGATGGATTTAGGAACGTGTTGTTTAATTCGCTCTTCTAGCCGTTGAGACGTGCGACCAACGTACCGACTATCGCAGTGGCACAAAAACTGGTAAATAACATTGCTGTGATGATGGGAAGGTAACACGTCTTTCTTAATCGCTGGAAGGAGCTGTCGGGTGTTGAAAATAACACGTGGTTCGACGGAGAAAAAGCAGCGTTTCACAGCAGACGTAATCTGCTTTTCGAACCTCATCGAGACGTTTCCAATCCATGGAATGTGTAGGTAGACAGGGCACTTTTTTACTGTGTGGACCGGGTTAGAATTTATTTGTTGAAGTTTTCGCTTGAAAGCCGAATTGATTACACGTTCCGGGTAGCCATTTTCCAAAAGAATTGAACGAATTTTGCCAAGCTCTTGGTCCACTTTGCTTTTAGAACAAATCATAAAAGCTCTGTGAACGAGAGTACCAATGGACTTTCTTTTTGTTTACCGCCCACTAATGTCAAACGTGAAGAAATACTAGCTGACTTTGAAGTACTCTACGCTCAACTCGTCCATCACAAACCTTTGTCTGAAGAGCAGCTTGCTGCTTTAAAGGCTAGGTTGAGTGACTTAGCTCACGCTTATTGTGGAAGCCCCATTGACTTGGGTGATTTCCTCATGACAAAAGAGTGTTTTCAGGCTATCAAGTCCCTTCGGATGAATGAAGAAATTCTTATAACAAAGCCTGATAAAGGTGCTGGCGTTGTCATCCTTAACAGAAACGATTACAACGACAAGATGAAGACGATTCTTAATGATACGACCAAATTTCTTGATCTTGGACCAGTCACGAACAACGACAACACTGCTAAAATTGAATCACGGATACAACGACGGTTACTTCAGCTGAGGAAAGAGTACCTAATTTCTAAGCAAATTTATGAAGCAATCCGACCCACTGGCTCTCAGCGACCGCGCATGTACGGTCTTCCGAAAATACACAAAAAGGACGTACCCTTACGTCCGATTTTGTCTATGACCGGATCGGCCCAACATCAGCTAGCTAAATGGCTTACTTCTCTTCTTCAACCTGTTCTCCAAAACCTTTCCTCTAATTGTTTGTCTGATTCTTTCACTTTTGTAAAAGAAGTCAGAAAATTTACCTTTTCTCCTTCCTCTGTGTTTCTTTGTTCTTTCGATATTTCCAGTCTCTTCACTAATGTCCCGCTTGCTGAAACCATAGAAATCTGTGCTGATGCCCTTTACAATGACGACTCAATGGCGCCATCCTTTCCACGCAACATCTTTGTCGAATTAATGCAGCTAGCCACCTCCTCTGTGGAATTTAGCTTCAATAACAACATGCATCGACAAATCGACGGCGTCGCTATGGGCTCACCGCTTGGTCCAGCTTTGAGCAAACATTTTTGTTGGCTACCAAGAAGCGAAACTTTTCAACATCGCCAAAAGACCGTTGGTGTACTTCCGGTACGTTGATGATACTTTCGCCGTATTCAACAATGAAGAAGACTGCAACAATTTCTTCATCCAGCTCAACTCTCTTCATCCCTCACTTCGCTTCACCTATGAAAAGGAATCTAATCACTCTCTCCCTTTCCTTGACGTGTTAGTAGAAAGGCATGATTCAGAATTTCTAACTTCAGTATATAGGAAACCTACCTTCACTGGCCAATATCTACGTTGGAACTCTTTCAGTCCCCAGAAACGGAAAATCAATCTAATTGGTACTCTCGTTCACAGAGCTTTTATGATTTGTTCTAAAAGCAAACTGGACCAAGAGCTTGGCAAAATTCGTTCAATTCTTTTGGAAAATGGCTACCCGGAACGTGTAATCAATTCGGCTTTCAAGCAAAAACTTCAACAAATAAATTCTAACCCGGTCCACACAGTAAAAAAATGCCCTGTCTACCTACACATCCCATGGATTGGAAACGTTTCGATGAGGTTCGAAAAGCAGATTACGTCTGCTGTGAAACGCTGCTTTTTCTCCGTCGAACCACGTGTTATTTTCAACACCCGACAGCTCCTTCCAGCGATTAAGAAAGACGTGTTACCTTCCCATCATCACAGCAATGTTATTTACCAGTTTTTGTGCCACTGCGATAGTCGGTACGTTGGTCGCACGTCTCAACGGCTAGAAGAGCGAATTAAACAACACGTTCCTAAATCCATCACCAATCCTCGTACCTCGGCCAACCGCCAAAGTCTTTCCCGCTCTTGCAAGAACAACATACGGCCACAACAATTTCAGGAATCCGCCATTGGTCAACATCTTCTTGACAACGCCCAATGTGCCCTCCATTACAGCAACAAAAAATTTTCTATTCTCGCTCGAGGTCGCTCTTCCTTTCACCTTTCTGCTCTTGAAGCGACTTTCATTAAATCTCTCAATCCCCTTCTGTGTAAGCAAAAAGAATTCGTATACTCTTTGAAAATTTCTTAATCTTTTCTCTCATTGGTTGACTCTTTCAGCCAATGAGAACTCTACTTTCTTCCTTTATAAATTAGTTCGGTTTCAATTCTGCTTCATTCTGACGATTTCCCCTGAAGAGTGTCAGATGAAAAGCTTTGGGAAGAAAAATCTTTTACTTCAAGCAATACAATATAATTATAATTTTATCGTTTAGCACAGTTCTAAATTTCAATCGTATACATTTATTAAAGCCAAAAAAAATCAAATAAATAAAACCTTCAACACAACACCAGTTTCTTTTAAGTGCGGGTAATCGCTTTACGTCCCCGACGTTGACCAGCGAGTCGGGAGCAAAACTTTTAATACTACAAAGTTAATCTATTAAACTATTTCTGGGTACAGCCTTTCTACTCTGCTGTAAACCATTATAATACTAAGAATTTCGTAGGAAAAGTAATAAAGTTTAAAATCTTTTGCTGATTTCTATCACAGCAACTAAACTAAAGCACTGACAAAAAGCAAAGTGTCGGCAGCGTGATCGAGTGATTAGAACGCTAAGATTGCGATCAATATGGTCCCGGTTCAAAACCTACTTACGCCATTCTGTTGTGTCCTTAGGAAAGACACTTAAAGGTACTTTCCCCTGCTTGGTGGTCTTGACAAGCAGTTTACATTGAAGTCATATCTCTATTAAATTACTGGGGGATAGCAATGCTTTGGCATCTCCAAAAGCAGGTCGGGGCAATTGCTTAGCCTATGTATTAGCGCCTTTGTTGCTTCCCTGTAAGTCAGGAGGATATAGAGATAAAATAGAAATAAAATATTAAGCAAGAGTGCTAAATGGAACTGCTATTAAAGCATGTAATTAAGTACATTATAAAATATTTAAAGTTATTATAAAAAAGGAAAACTTACTGGGCATCAACTACAGCAAGTAGAACAATGCGGAATGTTCCTTCATAGTTGAAAAACAAAGAACCAGAGTTTTTTGGGCATTGAAGGACAACAGCTTCCCATCCATGGCACCAATGCAATGAGGAAAATGCCAAATTTTTTCAAACTGTGATGCAATTTTCAGTAAATCTTTGCATGTTGGTGCCATTAAGTGGGTTTTACTTAATTTTTCCCAAAGAGCATCACAAACTTGTGGAATGATACTGGAGACAGTAGATCTTCCAATGCGAAAAGATGCACTGATAGTGCGAAAAGAATTTCCAGTTACTAAATATCTATGAAAGACAACAATTTTAAAAACATTTAACAATAATTTATACAATTAAAAGTATTATCTTAAAGTAATGGCTAGCCGCTCACCAGGTGAAATTGCCTCCCTCCAATTAGTTTTCAATTTTAAAATGGAAGGACCAGCAATTTTGAGCAGTTCATTAAATTGGCAAAGGGTGCATCTCATGTAATCCCTAAAATATGATGCTCTCTAGCTCCAATTCTTTCAATAATCGATGATATTCACCTAAAAATTTTACTTTTTTAACTTGTGAGTTTAATCATAAAAATTTAACATAGTTTGAGTAGCTTAGTAAGAAAAATAAATATACAATAAAAGCTTATAATCACCTAGTACTTTTCTTCTCTTTAAAATAGGATGAACCCAAACACATCTTTTTTTTTAATGTTTAAAACAGCAGCAGTCAAAATAACAGGATGCATATTTTAAATAGAGCTACTGAAAACAGGACAAAACAAAAAAATGTCAGATTATTCTACAGTTTTAATCATGTCAAAAAAGAAAGGATTAGCAATCATTATCGCATATTAGCTTAAAGAGGAAATATTATATGTAAGAATATTTAAAAGCAAATGAAGCCCATCACTTGATTTTTATAATAATGCAAATAAGCAACATACCATAATCTAAATTGAGTGTCAAAAACTGTCTAAAAAAACTGAAAACCAATAATTTTGCTTTCCAAAACTTGGCCAACTAGTTTTTTCAATGAACCAAAAAGTTGCAATAGCATTTGTTACAGAAACTTTTTAGATACAAATCTATTATGTCTATTTGTCATTGAAATTAATGAGACCAATGTAATTTTTATGTGTTAACATCATAATAAAAAAAAATCTAAAACGTTGGATTGATTCATTGGCTTCTATGTCTTGCTAATTTCATTGTGAGCAAACGTCTTATTAGTATAAATAAGAAAAACTATTTAAAACAATATTTGAATGCAATAAATTTCATTATTTATTTTTATACAAAATTAAGCAAGCAACAGGCAATGTTTTTTAACCAAACATTAGAAGATTGTAATTATTTGCTTTGATTGAAATCATTTATTTGAAAGGTCACAAAAGAAATGCAATTATTGTAAAAATTATGGATCTATTAAAAACTCACAGGTTCATACAATTAACTGTAGCTGGACAAAATCCAGAGTAATAACTAATTAAAAAAAAAACTTAAAAATGTACACAGAATAGCTTATTCTTAAAGTAATTAAAAAATTTTCTCATCTAAAAAAAACCTTTAGCCTTATACTTTTTTGTAAGTTGCTATACTATTTATTTTCAGCAGAACAATTGCCTATTTTTCTTTTATTTAACAAAAAACATCCAAAACAAGCAATGACTGTGTTGGAGCACCAAGTCAAAATGTAATTAGGTTAAAAATATCCAAAGTTGTGGAAAATAAGATTAAATAACAAAATTTATTTAAAAAAATTATACAAACATTTAAGCAGTATTAAGTGAAATTCCAAAGAAAAATTAAATAATTTTTTTTTCAAAAAATTTCTGTCTAAATTTGATGATACAACAGTTTTTTTCACTAAAAACCAGTGATTAAATTTTTTTTATACTTTTCTATACCTAGAATTTTATATTTACCAATCATTTTATCTGTAAAACGTCACAAATCGTCAAAAAAAATTAAAAACCAGTAAATTTGCTAAATAACTAGCTTAGCGAGACCTGGCTAACTAGTTTTTTCATTGAAGCAAAATGTCTCAATGACACTTGTGAATGAGACTTTTTAGATACAAATCTAAAATGTCTATTTGTGATTGAAACCAATGAGACCGGTTCATTGTTTGTGAACGTCATAATAAAATAAACACAATCTAAAATGTCGCATTGATTGGTGTTTTTCAATGTCTCGTTGGTCTCATTGTGTGTGAACGGGCCTTAAGAATGACACTTTAACACAATTTCTGCTTGGAGATCTTCGCAAGCAACTCTAAACTTTGATTGAACCACTAGATAAAATTTATAAAAGCCAAAAATTTTTTTCAATCAAACAAAAGTATTTTGCTAACAACAACTTCCCATAGGAGAAACTAATGAACGCTGTACTTTTTATACCTTTTTGCACCAACGCACCTGTCACACTTCATTACTAATAATTTTAATCATAGCGATGCAGTTTATCCCTGTTAAAAGTAATTCATAGTTTTGTTATAAGAGAATAATCGCGTCTCTGAGCGCTGCTTTCGTATAGGTCCGATTCGCTCTCTATTGCTCGATACATGTATCTTTTTTTCTCTTCTCGCCGACAGAATGACGTAATATGTTTTTCAAGCTTTACTACAGCTCGCTTATTGTAGAATCTTCTGGCGCATTCAAGCATAGCGATCTTTCCAGGGAGCTCTGGCTAAACCTCGAATTTCCAAGCAAATCTGCTTTACGTGGTCTTTTTTCTATATAAAGCCGCTGAGTAACGAGAGATTATTATTATGAGTATTAAATGTGATTTGGAGACGACTCGAGTGGAAGTAATTGGTTGGGCGCGGAAGGCCCGTTAGTTTTTTGTATTGGTCATCGAGCGTTGAATTTATTTTGTGCCAGTGGCCGGGAGTTGTGTTCTACAGAGGTAGAATTATTTTGTTTTGATTGAATCAAGTTATAGTGTTGAATTCGCTTTGCAGTGTGGCAAAGCGTGGAATAGAAGTTTCGTCGGTCGTGAATTTTTATAATACATTCGTTCTTATTAGAGACAGTGGTCTCTGTTTGTTGTGAAAAAGAGTCTTCAAGAAAACCAATCCGAGCTTTCGTTAAATCAACTGTATAAACCGTCAGGCTCATAGCAAGACTACTTCTTGAGCCGGAATAAAATAAAATTTAGACACAGCTTTGTTTCAGCGCAGGTATTTGGGTTACCTAGCTCAACTGGTCCTTTGGGATTCCCGAACAAAGTCTGTGACAGCACCATTTACACAACGCCTCGTATTATTAGCTTCATAAATAAAATTACAAATTAAACAGTTGCTATGTCGTAGTTAGCATTAAATACTTGACATATCAACAAAAAAAAAACGTATTATGTAAGAATAACTATATGTAGAGGTTAATGGATCAATTAACTATTTTTATTGGCCGCTTTCGTCGTATAAAACCTAAATAGTTTTTTACATGGCCTGATTTTTCTGTTTTAAGCCAAAACCATATTTCGATGCCTATGAGTATAACTTTTCGAGATTAATAAAAACAATGGTTTTAATTTTATTTATTAAGGGTCGAATTATAAAATACTTGGTTGAAAAGGCACTTTTGAAGATCATTTGAAGACCAAAAAAGGTCCTCAATTGTACAAGTTGCCGTGTTTTATTTACTTGGATAGCGGAAATTCGTAATAATTGACCTTTGGCTCAAAGTGATTAAGCATTTTTGCTCTAAATGAAAAATTTTTTTTTACAATACTTCACTTTGCATTAAAAATAATTTTACTTTTAAACTCAAATAAAGAACTTTTTTAGTCTTCAACAAGTTTTCCAGTCAGCATTTTCATACTGTTTAAATATGCAGTCTACCTGGCGTTTGCGGTCTATCATCCTGTTGAGTATGCAGTCTGAGTTAGGATTAGGGTTAGGGTTAGAGTTAGGGTTAAGATTACAGTCAACAGGTTTTTTAAAAGATGGTAGGCCGCATATTTAACAACAACTTTGTTAGTAGTTTGCATAGTTAATCAGTATCAAAATTTATTTCCAATACCCTAAAATTGGCGTTTTTCGAGAGTTTCTTTTCAGCAAACAAAAATCTTTTTCTAAAATTTTTTCCTCTCTGCTAAATTGTCACTGTTATTCTCAATGTGACTGTTTTCGGAAAAGCTTGATGAACCCATAGTTTAAAGTAAAATACTTTTCAAACTTTGTGAAATCTACTTTTGATCGAGATTATATAGCCTAATTGTAAAGACAGGTTTAGCATAATACTTTATTTTTGTAAATTTTAAAAGAAACTATCTGATCTCGTGTGTCCACGCCTTTTAAAAATATTGCAGAAAAGGATGTATTTATAAAATAACAACTTCTCTGAAAATAAATTTTACAAGAGCTCCAATTAAAACCAAAATTTAAATTGTTTACTGTTTAGTATTGGAAAGTCAATAGCTTGTTTATTTAATTTCAAATAAAGCGAGCTGCTTTCAACTTTGATTAGCATTTGGATGCTATATGTTACCTCATTGTTACTTTTGATGTTTATTTTTTTAAGGGCTTTTACGTCATCAAGAAAAAATAGATTTTTAGAACTTTTTTTTTTATTATCATTCAAGGGCGGCACGAGATATAAAAAAAACATAAATGAACCAAACACACTCTGAAAGAAGCAATAATTTTTTTACATTAACATTAATAAACAACTAGAAACAAACAAAAAATTGTGCACTAAAATTGACTTAGTTTTTATTGATGGTACAAGCTTTCGTGAGCAACTGCTCACTTTGTCAGGTGCAGTTGCTCACGAAAGCTTGTGCCATCAATAAAAACTAAGTTAACTTTAGAACACAATTTTTTTTTTCTTTTCTGATTAATTTCTATAGTTGACACGACTTTTCCAATTTTCATTTCTTCCAATCCTTCGATTAATGAGCAAGTAAATTAGTGATTGCGAACTATTTTACCAACATTAAATTGAGTAACAGAAACTTTTTAAGAGTATTGAAGCAGAATAAAATAGACTATGCAACAAAAATTTGATCCTGTAAGTTAGTAAAACAGTTCATATTGGCAACAAGGCTTTTCATGTTAACACCCATCGACCATATTAGCGGCATCTGTTGCTAAAGGATAGATTTTAGCTTTGTTCATTGTTCGAACCAATTCTGCAAGTGCGTGTTCACAGGCTCCTGTTTGACTTTTATAATTTTGGCATTTCACTGGAGTTCTAGTTGAAGTATCAACGCATTTGCAATCCCATTTTAACTGAAATTTTTGAATGTGCCAACTGCCATCACAATCTATCTTGTGTCCAGCATAATAAGCCTGAAAGTGTTTTTTTATTAGTAAAGATTACTTAAGTAAACAACACCATATCTACAGTTAAAAGTGCCCACCATACAGCCACTTATATGACGCTATTGGCGCAAAAGTGTCCCTCCAGCAATATAATGTCACATTTATAAGGAATCAGAGTTAAAGGAGTTTTGCCAATAACTCATTTTTACTACGAGATTCCTATGTAAATGATTGTGCAATCAAGTGCAATCAAGTGCAATCAAGTGCACTCAAGTGCAATCAAGTGCAATGTAGCGGCGGGAGGCCCAGAAAGCACGCTTCGGCGAATGACAGGATCATAATTAAGGGAATAAAGTAACAGAAATTATTTAAGCGATAAACAAATAATTTTTCTTAATCGATTTAACTTTAAATTGTTTTAAAATATAATATGATATTACCATATTTTCACATAGAATTAAAAAAAAAACAATCTATATTAAAATTGATTTATTTTAGCTTAAATTGTAGGTTTATAACTACTGTATAAACTTAGTCTATACACTCTAATTATGTTAGACTTGAACAAACGCATAATTTGTTTTGGACTTAGTTTTTTGTTGTTTGTAAAATACATTTTAGAAGATAATTGAAATTAATTCTATTAAATTCACCAAATAAAGCATAAGTAATTTTATAAAATGAAATAGAACTTAACCAAAAATTAATACGAAATGTGATTTAAAAAAATTTAAACATTAGCTATGGTTTTACACCCCTAGTAATAGTAAGGTTTTTTCCTGAGTTAAAAAAACATATGAAAAAAAAACATGGGTACTAAAAATCGTTACTGTTTTGCTACTCACTGTGGATACTTACTGTATTGGCGTCACTTCTGATGTATGTTCTCAACGAGTTCCAACTACCTGTTTGTTCTCTTTCCAGAGCTGTTGATGATGAGGCGCCATCGGTCTGCATATAAAAATTGTACGTTTTTTTTTCATTCGATACATTAATATAAAAAAATAATAGATTTTGCACTTATTAGCCTCATTAGTTAAAAACATTTTTCATAGTCAAAAACCAAAAACTTTTATGTTTAGGTCAAGCTTATTTTTTCTAAAAAATTTCGAAAGCTTAAGTTAATTTTGATTAATATTTTAAAGTTTTTATTGAGATCGTTTGAAACAAAAATAAATTTTGTTTTAATATTTTGATTTAAGCATTTTTTTGAAGTATTAATCATGTAAATACAGCTGACAAAATTTAGAAAAAAACCAAAGATTTAGACCACTTAATCAAAGTAACAAAGTTTTTGAAAATGTGGAATGCAGACATAGCAGTTCTAGTGTAACATCTAAATACAAAGGACATACTGAAGTTTAACAGGACCATTTTTTGAAAATCCTGGGCCCGGTACCAAACTAAGCTCTGGAACCCCAATATTAACTTGAAAAATGTAAACCAAAAATGTTTTTCGTCATAAAAATAGAAAAATTTCACTTTTAAAATTAAAACTCTAGGTAAAGATTTAAAAAAATCTTCAGTCAAATTAGGTAAACCTGTGTCGCAGCGTTTCTCAAACTGTGTTCCTCGAGCTTGCTTTCTTTTAGAAAACACTACGTTTTTAAGTTGTACGACAGATGGCACTAAAGAGCTAAAGAGTTCCTTCTGTGGCATTGTGCATCATCCACGCCGAACTCGAGCTCACTGTCGGACCATGGTTTCGTGTTTTAAACTCTCATCAGGGACAGTCTGCTTATTCAAATTGATTCGCTGAGTTGTTCAAATATGAAAAGAAAAATTGTTTTGGAGACGAAAATCGAGAATCAGATTTAGACTCTAAGTGAAGATTTTTTTGCGGTCCGCAGACTACAGCTAAATTTATAATTTTTCCCAATTTGAAAAAGGTTGGACTTTTCTGCTTTAATTCATAAAAAAATTTTTATGCGAGAGAGAGAGAAAGAGAGAGAGAGAGAGAGAGAGAGAGAGAGAGAGAGAGAAGAATTTCCTGAGACCAAGTTTTTATTTGACAGAGAAAGGAATTAGTCATGAACAGAAACTTTTTTTGCTTAAGACGCAAGTGAACGCGCTACTAACCAATTGCATGCTCACTCTGAGACGCCGTCACTTCATCGTTCTTTAGCTCTACATCAGGATGGTGCAACGTTCATCGCAATGGGCCATAGCGTACGATTTTAATAATGCTGAGGATCAAGCATTGTAATATTACACAAAAACAAGTTTTACAAGCATAGAAGCATTCGCAACCAATTTATAGAAAACATTAAGTCATTAGTAAGATTACTGAAATCTTCTCTGTTGACATATCTTGGCAATGTCAGGTTTGACAGAAGACGCGGCAACTCTAAAGTTAACTAGAAAAATGTTCATTGCTTTGCTGTGCCAATATTACTTTTATAATATTGACATACTTGCGGACGTATTGTGAGCCTTCAGTGGACTCGGGCTGAAAAACACTGATCTAACTCAACCATAAACTCTATTTTTCGTTTAAGACCTAAAAATTATTGCTTACATCTTAGCAAATTTTGTTGTTCTTTTTAAAATCTTAACAACTTACCGATGAAATCGTGCACAGTACACCACAAATTTAAAAGATTCGCTTGACTGCTTAACTGTAATAATCTATCATGTTTGACGTCATTTCTTTTGATCGTACAAATTACGATGAAAACATTTTCGTTGCGAAATGCGAAGACTGCCTCATATGGCCGCTAACGTGATCGAGAAACCATTCCTTGTGCATTTTCTGGTTTCTACTAATCTAAAAGCTTTACATTTAAAAAACACAATGTTTGGGTAAACTACGCTAACACAAGATTTTGTTTTAGACTGAGCTACAAAGAATCTATACTCAGCTTGTTTTAAAGGCTAGGCGAGATAGTTTTGTTTGAGGCAACTCATGTCTTATGGAGACAATTTTTGGTTGGTTACCAACAGGGGCGCCGAAGTGGGGGAGGGCGGGAGGGGCACTTGCCTTTTCTATCTTAAAATATTCTTGAAACGCGGGGGCAGAGGGGCAAATCGTGCTCTTTAAAATTAGTATTACCGATAATTTTTTTAGTTATGCTCTACAATTAACCTGTATAATTTTGATCACCATTAAATCCAACAATGTTTGTAAAATTACAAAAACAACCGTGACTCATAGTACAGTAATAAAACCAAAATAAAAGTTTTAACGTATGCAATATAGGGTTATTGATATCGTAAGCGACCTAAACTTCTGGTTAACATCTTGTTCTACTTGAATAGGTAAACTGAATTATATTTAAGCGGAAAATAAATTTTTGATTCATTAACTGATGGCCAATAGCCATATACAACAATCAGGAATACCTAAACTACCGGGAAGGTAGTTTAGGTATATCTAACAACAATTATACTAAGCGTTCTAAAAAAAAATTAAAGCATCAGAAAATTTCTAAGTGCTCATAAAGAGCAAACGTTTCTAGTGATAATAAAAAAAAATTTGATTTAGAAGCAAAGAAATTGTGGCGTTAATTTGATCTTAACAAGCAACACAAGCTGTCTAACTTGGCCACTCAATACTCACTTATGGCCGACATTGAAGTCTAAAAATAAAAACACCAAGACTAAATGCGTGACATTCTTAGCCCTTTTGAAGGACTGTGGTACATATGTGTGCTAGATTTTGATTATAACGTAACATTTTAAGAGTCTTGTTTGTTTTGATGTGTTTACTGAAGAACTCGCAGACCTACATGCTCATATTAAGTTATTTAACAAAGAAAGTACCACGTCTCTGAAAAAAGTAACAAAGATATCAACAGTTTGCGAAATTTTAAGAAAAAAGATAAGCAAAAAATGCCTTTTGGAAATACATAAATTGCTTTAAATTTACTGCTGTGTAGTTCTCATTTCGGCTTTTGTGGAAAGGTGTTTTAGTGTCAGAAGAATCAAAACATGGCTTAGAAGCAATATTGGAAATGACTGTCTCAATAATCGAATGTTCGCAAACATTCATAAGAACTTGTTGAACAATATCAACTTACAAGCCGTTGCAGATGACTTTGTAAAAGCAAGCGAAACACTAATAAGTTATTTCGGGTTACAGTTACATTAATTGCGCAGCGTTTAATAATTGACATCAAACCTCAATCTAAAGGGCCATTTATGCTCATGTAATTACGTTATTTCTTTTACCCAATTGTTAATAGCTTTTTAAGTTTTTTATTGTTCTATCTATTTTAACCTTGGGTATTCTTGATACCGTAAATGTTTTAGCCAGCGTTCTGTTGTGGGTAACTAAAGACTATTCACTGATTAGCATGTGAAAAACATTTTGTGATATTCCCAAGCAAAATACATTCGATTTGTTGTTCTTCTTTTGGCTACCGTGCATGTAGTTACGCTATCGTCATGATACAAATGCGTCCGTTAATTGACGTGGAAATGTTTCAATTTATCTTCATTGTTGAAGCATAAATGCATAATTGTTACACACTTAACCTAAACCTATAAAACGTTTACGCTCTTTCACGTGGTCTTTTTGAACCGTAGCTTGCAAAATTTGGTCTCATTAAAAATGCCTAAACAACCCAAATCTTCAACAACGAAAGTTAGGCAAATTTGCAGCGAATATCCGGATGAGTTTTTGGCAACTCCAGTCGGCGATTTACGATGCAATCTTTGCGACGTATTAGTCAAATGTGACAAAAAATTTTTCGTGGAAAGTCACAGCACCAAGGTAAATTGGAGACGAACAACAAATCTCAAGGTAAGCAAATCTTTTTACGACTCGATCAAATAAACTTCAAGGAAAAGGTAGTCTCTTTATTTCTAGCAGCAGATATTCTACTTTATAAACTGAACCATTCTTCTTTAAAGTCTCTGTTTGCTACAATGGGAAAAGTATTACCTTCTGAGACTGCAACCCGGGCAAGTGTTGCTAAATTATCATATAAAAAAGAAGAGCAAATTTGAGAATTACTTTTTAATAAACAAATTTTTTTGATTGTGGATGAAGCAGAGGTTTCTAAACGAAAGTATATTAATGTGCTGGTGGGCAGCTTGGATACACCAAATAACACATTCCTCATTGATTGCCTTCCGCTTGAAAGCGGTAGCAATGTTAATAGCAGTATTATTCTGCACACTGTGGATGACACATTGCGACAACTTGAAACAAAACGCGAAAATTTTGCACTGTACTTAACAGATGCTGCTCGGTATATGTCTTTGGCTGACAAAACATTAAAGAAATTATACCCATTTTTGATGCATGCCACCTACGTCGCACACTTACTACTTAACTGCGCTATGCGAGTGCGTGCTTATTTTAAAAATATTGATGAAGTAGTAGCAACGATCAAGGCAGCAACAATTAAAAACAAAGATCGCAAAAACGATTTTCATGAAGCTGGTCTGCCATCACCTCTTGACCATGTGATTACAAGATAGACAACTTGGCTCAGAGTTGCCTTATATTACTCTGAAAACCTTCCTGCTGTTTGTACCATTGTCAACAATTGGACAAGTGGAGGTCTCTTAGTCAGCAGAGCGAAAGACACTATCAATGCGAATGATTTGGTGCCAGACTTAGTTAGTATAAATCAATACCGGACTCTAGCAGGTAACGTAGATTTCTTGGAAGCAAGTGACTGCACAATGACGGAAACATACGGATTAATGAAAAATATGCAATTTGATGATGATCCTTGTGCAATTAAAGCTTACATCAAAAAACGACTATCAAACTCTGATTTAGAAGCAATAATAAACTGTACCAATTTGACAATCGCTCCAAAAAGCTACGCACTATTGCAAAAAGCCCAGCCAACCTCTGCTCCTGTTGAGAGATCTTTTTCTATGCTAAGCAAATTACTGAGAAAAGACAGAAATTTTGATGTCAAAAAGGTCAAAAAGTACATGATGCTGAATTATAATAAATAATTCTGGTAATTGTACTGTGTGATTTTCGTTAAAAACGTCATAGACAGACTGTACAGTTGCGATAACACAGCAGTTTATATATTATGCACCAATTGATACCTGTATACAGAATGGCCCAGTTTCCTAGGTTTTTTGTCATGCATCGCTCAGTTACATTAGCCACAAGACTGACTGATTGAGATTTCTATCTAAATGCTGTTGACAAAAAGGGAAGTAGCTAGGCTACCTTCTTTAAACTTATGTAAATTGCGAATTATGAAACATTTTCAATCAGAATTTGTACATCAAGACATCAATAATAGGCCAAAACGATTTAAGTCAAAATAAAGTCAAAATTTAGCAAAAATAAAGTCAAAAATAATTTTTTTAGGTCAAAATAAAAATGGCCCTACTTATTATATTTCGATGTTTTTGTAGGTTTGAAATACTGTAATTCCTTGTTGGAAGCTCTGAATCTAAAATCAACTGAGATCTCATTTATGGATGACCCTGGCTGTTTGCAAGGGTTCTTCCAAGTAAAACCAGGTAAAGCTCGGGGCTGTAATTTTATATGCACAAAGCTTATAATCCATGTTAGAACTTCTCTAAAGTCTTGATTACATAACTTTCTCTCTTCCTGCTTACGTCAAGACCAAATTTTAAAAATCTACGGAAAAGTGCTTGTAGTCGCCATCCAAAACACGGAGAAGGCTATAGAAGATTCAAAGAGTTATTGACAAATATTTCAATTTTATGTCCCTGAAAGAAATTCGAGACGCTTACCTACGTCTGCATCAAACCAATTAATCTATCGCAATCTAGAGAACAGAAGCAAAAAGTCAACCGTGTATCAAGTCGTTCTGTTAATACAAAATCACGAGGATTTTCTCGAGGATAAGAATAAAAAGGCCGGTGCCATATTTGTCGATCTAACAGCTGCATATGACCCTGCTATTGCAGTCAAACATAGCTTTTACTGCAAGCTGCTGAGATAGAAGTTTTACTTTTATTAATAGCAACAGTAAGCAAAACAGAAATCGGACAACTCGCCGCAGTCATTTTGCCACTAGCATATACAAGATATCAAAATGAATTAAAGGTAATTATTATTAATAAACTAAATTATCAAGATAAAAATGTTGTAAAAGTCATAGTTTTTGTAAAAAGGTTTTCTCAAAGAAAAATATATAAAAGGTAAATATCATTAAAAAGCTGAATTATTGAGAAAAGACAAATTTATCGTAATATCTTTATTACAAGCAATAAAAATATTTGTTTCTTTTTTCTATCTTATCTTTTTATAAATGACTCAACGGCCAGTTAGGCTTCGGTCAGTCGACCTCAATAGCCAATTAGGCTGCAGACAGTCGGACGCAGCTAGTTGGGTTTCGGCCAGTTGTCCTAGACCCAACAAAACAATTTCGGGTGTCAGAAAAACGGTGTTACTTCAAAATCTATCAAAACTGATTCCTTTCTGACATCTAGGTATAATCTACTTTTTACAATCTCCAGATTATGGATAGGTGTGAGCTAAAAATTTACAACATTCAACTTTTACCATTCTGTCTATTTCCTATTTATTTTGGGGTAAACTAGAAAGATTACTCACTTTCCATCACCACCATTTGGCACTGCGGCGTAAATGAACTTTCTTCTCGTGTCCAGCTGCTGAGATGACTTGCGGCTCAGGGCGGGTGCTAGTGCTAATACACCATATACAGCTTTTTTTTATTTTTTATTTTTTTTATTTTTTTATTTATTTTTTTTTGTGGTCTTATTTGTGGTCTATTAGACAAGTGATTACTGGATCTCGTGTGTTGTCGCGGTGGTCATACTTGCTTTATAAAAAGTGTCTTGAATGACGCTTTGCACGAACTCACTGGGTGTCTCTGTTCTCCAAAGAAACACTTACCAGTTTTTATAAACATCTGAGTTATGAAAACTAGGAGCGAAACATTTTTTGGCTAAAGGTGGTACTCTAGACCAGTTCTTCGCTATTTTTTCGCACCAGCAGCCCATTTGGACCAGGGTAAAGAGCTAACTCCGAACGTTTTCCTTTACCTGAAGTTTTATTTGGGTGTCATAAAAAACCCAAAAAGGTTAATCTACACCTTCACTTTACTTTTAGGGTTTAGATTGTAGTTTTTAGGTTTTTTTATGGACACGAGGTCGGAGAGAGTTGGACAAAATATAAAAAAAACGTTGCTGGCTTGGTACATTGCTGACAGCATCTGATCCAGGCAATACATAGCAATTTGAAGTAGTAAAAAAACTAAACCAAGGAAGCCAGTCCTATGTATGTGTTTTATTTGGAGTGAATATTTTTACATACTGCAGCAATTTCGGCAATAAATTGCTCGGTTTATCCTAATCTTAAAAGAAGGCCTTTATAGCTTACCATTTTAACGAAAAATTAAACATCTCTTGAAAGAACATTTTTGTCCGTTATAATACTTAAACATTTATACTGAAAAATTAAGCTGCAAAGTCGAACTTGAAGCTCTGTCACCTCTGCTCTAAATATAAAGTTGATCAAAGTCAAAAACCGCGAAAGAAGAATATGCGCAAACCACAAAATTATTGACAAGCACTAGCGTATTTAGGGGAGGTCATTGTGCCATGACCTCCACCCCGTAGAGAAAATCAGAGACAGATTCAAAGTGAGAATCTTTGATTTTAGAGAATACAATGATTTTGGTACGAAAAATTAACAAAACTGAGACAGATTCAAAGTGAAGACCTTTTTTTACCACTTGAACAAAATTTTTCTGCTAAGCATAGTTGATTCTGGTTGTATGCCCCCTTCTTTTAAAAATCCTTGGTATGCCATTGATGACAAACAAGCCGTTCAAACAACACTTCCTTCAGATTTGTGCATTATGCTTCGAACAATACTTAAAAATATGTTTCCATGACACACTCTAATATCATAAAAATTTCTTTTTCAAAAATTTTGTTTTCCTAAGTATTCTTTTATATTGAAATAATTTAGTTGCGTTTTATTTATACACAGTAGGCAAAAAATACTTAGCTAAAGAACATTGTGAAATAAATAAAAAACAAAGAAAGAAACAGAAACAAAGGAAAACTTAATTGAACTAAACTGAACTGTAAACAGAGTAAAGATTTGTTGATGTGAACTATAAGCAAGTAAATATTTTAAGTTTGTAATAATTTGTGTAACACGTTTAAATATCAATGTATCGTCTATTTAAAATGCTTTTATTTTTTTGCAAGATATGCATTCCGATTTTTTATGTGATTTAAAAAAATCACAACACTAATTGTACACCAACTAATTGAAACTGGTCTAAGACAGTGGTTCTCAACCATTGTGTCATTGCGTACCCCTTGAAAAGTATAATTTGTTTCACGTACCCCCTTGCATTGTCATTTAATGTATAACTTTCAAAACACGAGATACAAATTAGTTTTCAAACGAATTCTTTAATCAAAAAACGTCATTTATTGGTTAATCCAGTGATCGGCAACCTTTTTTATGAGGGCCCAAATTCTACCTATAAAAATTATTGAAGGCCCAGCAGTACACTTAAAACATACAGTGACAGTGGCGTACGCAGAAAGTTTCCGGGATTTCGTCTCCGACTTCGCCACTTCCTCCCAAAATAATGGTGATCTCTAAAAAAAAAAAAAAGGTCTTCACTTCCATTTAGTCTCAAATTTCTCCATTTTTTTCACTACACTACGCATTTAAAACTACCATGCACGTACGGCTAGCATGCGGCCTACAAAGACTTTGTAAAACCAAATAGCCCGCGGCTCACGAAAAATTGCTAAACGGCCCACATTTGGGCCACGGCCTACAGGTTGCCTACCACTGCTCTAACGTTACAAAAATGTTTCAAAGCATTTAATCTGGAAAAGTACGCGGCCCGGCAACGAACTCCTCACGGACCGGCACTGGGCCTCGGCCCGGTGGTTGCCGACCACTGGGTTAATCCATCAATTCTTGGTGGCAAAGAAGCAACAGCTGTAATCAAACTGTTTTCAAGAGACAATCTGTTTCTTTGTTTGGTTTTAATAGTAGCCATTGCTGAAAACGTAACTTTGCATAAATAAGTGGATGTAATAGGTAGCAGGTGTTCCAGAACCTCATCTCCCAAGTCCGGGTGTTCCTGTTTGACAAATGTCCAAAATTCGGTCAACGAAACAGCACTATGTTTTAACTGTAAGCCGCGGTCCGTTGATACTTCTAAAAGTATTTCTTGCAAGTTAACTGGCAGTGCGGCCAAGTTTTCTTCTGGAACAGAAAATGAGTCTCTTACCTAATCTAGTTGTTTTTCGATTTAAATAATATTAGGAAAGTATTGGTAAGAGTTTTGACATAGACTTGTCAAATGATCATCTATCATTGCCTTTATCATTTCTGTTTCTACTTTTTTCCGTAAAAATGAACTTTTGTAATTGGGAAAATCATGTAAAGTCTGCTTTTTGGCACGTTTTCTTTCAGAGATCAATTTTTTTCAGCAACCCACTTATCTTATCATGTATGGTGAGAATGTTGGCACCTTTTCCTTGAAGACCAACGTTTAGCTCATCAAGCTTATCGAAAATTTCTGCAAGATAGCACAGCTTTGCGAGTGAACCGACATTTTCAAATAATTCACTATAAGGAGAGTTGTGTTCCTTGCAAAACGTGCCAACTTCGGTGCGTAATTTAAAGAGCCTGTTGAGAATTCTTCCTCTGGAAAGCCGGCGCACTTCCGTGTGTAGCAGCAGTTGTGTTTGTTCAGCTTCCATTTTTCACAAAGAAGGCGAAACAGACGGGAGTTAAGTGGTCGAAATTTGATGAAGTTGATGACCTTGATGCTACAGTTCAGAACGTCATGTAGTTGGAGACTCATCCTTTTTGATGCCAATGCCTCTCTGTGTATAATACAATGAGTCTATTTCACGTTGAGCTTTTTTTTCTCTAGCGAGTGTAACAAACCCTTTTATGTTGCCGTTCATAAAAGCAGCAGCATCGGTGCATATGCTGCTACAACGTGTCCAATTCAGACTTTTCTCCGCGAAGAAAGCATCTACCACGTTAAAAATATTTTTTCCGGTGGTTCTTTCTTGCATGCTTTTGCAGAACAATATGTGCTCAGCTATGTCATCAGCATCGCGGTATCTCACAAAACCAACCAGCTGTTCGCTTCCACTTACGTCGGTTGACTCGTCTAATTGTAATGCAAAAGAGCCTGTAAGCTTTGCAACAACTTGATCTACGTTGTCTGTTGCCATGACATCTACTCTGAGACTGACAGTGTCGTTAGACAATGGGACTGCATTAAACTTATCTGCAGGGGTGTTGTCTAGCATGGTCTCTGCTAGCACTTTTGCAGCAGGAAGCAGCAGTTCTTCAACAATTGTAAAAGGCTTTTTAGCCTTTGCTACCCGTAGAGATACGGCCTAAGAAGCTTGTAGTGCTCTCTCTGAAGTTGTTGTAACTTTTCGAATCACATCTTGCGAGGATTGAAATTCAAAAAAATTTTTTTTGAAAAAACTAGAAGGCTTACCTACATGACAAGCATGCTTTGTGGTCAAATGCCGCTGCAGGTGCGATGGCTTCATGGATTTGTTTGATAGTGTATCGCCACAGAAAAAACACACTGCCTTGGGTGGCTTAGAGTCGGTGCGTGTGAATCCCATCAATGCATACGAATTTTTGTACTGGCGATATTTGACTGCAGACTGTATTTTTGCATTCTTGTTTAACGGACCTTGAGAATTAGAAGCACCAGCTTCGCTGATAGAATGTTTTAACCACGATTCCATTATATGCAATACTTTATAATATAAAGCTATTAACTTAATTATAAAGTTTATATTATAAATTTATAAAGTTTATAAACTCTACTTCCTTGGCTGTTGTCAATTTAAGTTTACTAAAACTGAACACTCCACAGCTCACCAAGAATCACATATCTGTTTAGAATTAGATACATTGGGTATTGTGAGCGTTTATAAAATTTACCATTGCAATTAACTTAATACTATGCCATTTGGTATCTGAGATTAATGCTTTCTATCATTTGTCTCGCGTACCCCTTGCGCGACCCTCGCGTACCCCTTGAGGTACGCGTACCCCCATTTGAGAACCACTGGTCTAAGATATTGTCAATTAGGAAGAGAGGTAATTTTTTAATTCTTTTGTAAATAATAGCTATCAGAAACCAACATTTTATCATTTGAATTTATTTATTTAAAAACAAAAAAGTTGTTGATGTTGTAATAATTGCTAAATTTTCATTACTTTTGAATTAAATTAATAGTAGCACTTGTGCGCATAAACTGGAGAAAACTGTTGTATATATTTTAGTTTAATTGTATGTAATTGTCGTTTTGTGTTTGTAGTTAATTTATGCTAATTTTTAAATGCTTTGATAAGGGCTGATAAAAGTTAAAAATATTAAACTTTTTCGTTTTATTTTAAAACTTTGCAAAGGAAATGATAAAATAACATTTTTTTTATGCTCTAGTTTTTTGAGTGGTTTGGTGGATATTCAAAATTTTGGGCCTGAGGCAAAATCCTAATCATGGACTCTCAAGAAATGACATAGAAAGAATTCAACCAACATTTTAACAATGTTATCTTGAAGATACCGAACATTGGAAAAAAATTTATGCAGATATTTCTTTTGAAATTACTCAAATCCATTTTTTATTTGAAAAATCTTGGAAAAATTAAATTCTACTTAAATACTCGAATCGACTGACATCTTCGAGTTTGTTTGGTGTGTTTTAACTTTAGCAGGCATAATATGGAATACATAAAAGCATTTAGAAAAATAGATTAATTTTGTAAGTCTTAGCTCAGTATTTCTCAAAGTGAGCCACGTGGTTTGCTAAGGAGGAATTTGAGATCTTAAAGAAGGAAAAATTACTTGAAGGAAATGGAAAAAATTGAAAAATATTGGCATAATGTAAGTTCAGCCAAAAAATTTATACGTCCTTCGTAATCATAGCCTACCAGCCCGAGGGAGCAAGTGGGAAAGTGAGATAACAACTTTTTAGAGAAATCAAGAAATTCAAAACAGATTCAAAGTGAAGACCTTTTTTTGGAAATCACTACTTTTTAGGAACGAAAATTAAAAAATCCGAAAAAGATTCGAATGTGAATGTTGATTTTTTAACTTCCAGGTATAACCAGAATTCAGATAACATAGTTAGATGAAGACAAAAACACCCAAAAAGTCTTCATTTCGATCATTGAAGTATTTTTTTAGGAATGAGGGAAGAATAATAATACCTGAGTCCTGAAAAGGGAAATGCATCAAAAACTTTAAAAACCACTAATCTAGCTTTCATGGGCTCAGGCTCAGATTTTGATGAATTTGGACACAAAAACTCAGTTTTTTGTGTACTTGGACTCGGATTTTTGGACTTGAAAGTAGTTGAAGTTGGTCTATAAATGTTATCATGTACACAATCTATCTAAATTATAACTTTAAAACTCTGCCACCACTTCACTATTGACAGTTAAGTCAAAAGTCTTTTGGTTTCAAAAATATTTCTTTAAGTAATAAATATGTAATTTATATTTTTCAATAACTGCTAAATGTACTGACTTGATAGGTAAGTTATCACAACAAAATCTGCTATCTTCAAAGAGCAAAATAACAAACTTGTACTGATTACATACTAGCAGCAGCAACAGCAGCAAATGACGTAGATGCATTTTTGAAGCAATTATCTATTAAAAATTTTCTGCTAATTTTATATTCATCCTTCTAAGTGTAACTCAGAGTAAATCGTTGGAGGCGCTATACTTAAGACAAGCAAAACCCCATCTGCTTTTGGAGATGCCAAGAAATTGCTGTCCGGTTGAAATTTTTTATTTAAAGGTATGATTGAAATTTAAAGCTGCTTGCCAGGCCGTCATGCAGAGAAAAATGCCATAAAAGGTCTTTACTAAGAACCCAACAAAATGGCAGGAGTGGGTTTTAAACTGTGACCGTTTCGATCACGTCCACCATCAAATCACGGCGCTCTTATCAACTCAATCATTCTCCCGACTATTAGCCGACTGCTGAACCTGTTACTGTGGGCAATATTGTTAGGATATGTTGCACAAAAATAGCTTTTAAGAATGTAATGGAAGCACGTAATAATATTAAAATATACCGCAGCTCTAAACTCAAATTGTTCAAAACAAAGTATGCAGAAATGTTAAAATAAAATTTTAAAGTAAAATGTTCAAAACTAAAAAGTTTGGTAATCTATTGTTGAAACAATTTCTATATTTTGAGTTAATTTGTATAAAATATACTATCATAGTAATTAAAATAAACACTAAGAAGCCATTTAGCTTATTCAAATTTGGGCTACTTTTTAAAATTGGCATTTAAATTAAATAACTTTCTTAAATAAATTTTAATCTACTTTTCCTTCAGGATTATTTCGTTTTTATTAAGCAGTTGTTTTTACCAATTCACCTCACGAGTCAAGTGCCAAAATTTTCAGTTTAAAAATTGCTGTTGGTAAACTTAACCTAAACCAAAAATCCACAATCAACAGTTTTGTAAGTCCAATCGAATCAAAAACCTGCAATCCAAGCAAACTGGAGCGCGTGCAAACGAGGAAAAAGTGAAGACTTCTATATCAAATTTACTTTATGGTGAAACATAGGCCGATATACACTGAATTTAGCGTTCTAACGGTCTCTGTTATAAAATAAATATTTGCTGGTACAAAAAATGTATTCTTTTTATGACAGGCTATGTAGCTTTTTAAGTTTTATATGTTCTTAATTTGTTAAATTACATAAAATTGTTAGCAATGTGCACATAAGTACTGCTAATCATGAAGAGTGTTTTTATAATTAAAAATTTGAATTTAAAACGAACTTCTTTTGTTAAGTATAGTTTTGTTCTAGAATTGCGGCTGTTAAATTCCAATCAATTTTTGATAATTTTAAGACCTACAACAGTAAACGAAATAGAAGGTATCTTTTATGCGCGATATCTGGGATTGGAATCCTTAGTTGAGACTTGGGTCCTATATTATTTTTTCTATTAAAATAACAGAATCTTTATTTATGTATCTCTTATGGGATTTGAAGCATCAGAAAGACATTTTCCATGATTATACCTTTTTACAATGTTATCTAATTGTCATTTAAAGATCAAATCAGATTGCTTGAAGTAAAAGATTTTTCTTCCCAAAGCTTTTCATCTGACACTCTTCAGGGGAAATCGTCAGAATGAAGCAGAATTGAAACCGAACTAATTTATAAAGGAAGAAAGTAGAGTTCTCATTGGCTGAAAGAGTCAACCAATGAGAGAAAAGATTAAGAAATTTTCAAAGAGTATACGAATTCTTTTTGCTTACACAGAAGGGGATTGAGAGATTTAATGAAAGTCGCTTCAAGAGCAGAAAGGTGAAAGGAAGAGCGACCTCGAGCGAGAATAGAAAATTTTTTGTTGCTGTAATGGAGGGCACATTGGGCATTGTCAAGAAGATGTTGACCAATGGCGGATTCGTGAAATTGTTGTGGGCGTATGTTGTTCTTGCAAGAGCGGGAAAGACTTTGGCGGTTGGCCGAGGTACGAGGATTGGTGATGGATTTAGGAACGTGTTGTTTAATTCGCTCTTCTAGCCGTTGAGACGTGCGACCAACGTACCGACTATCGCAGTGGCACAAAAACTGGTAAATAACATTGCTGTGATGATGGGAAGGTAACACGTCTTTCTTAATCGCTGGAAGGAGCTGTCGGGTGTTGAAAATAACACGTGGTTCGACGGAGAAAAAGCAGCGTTTCACAGCAGACGTAATCTGCTTTTCGAACCTCATCGAGACGTTTCCAATCCATGGAATGTGTAGGTAGACAGGGCACTTTTTTACTGTGTGGACCGGGTTAGAATTTATTTGTTGAAGTTTTCGCTTGAAAGCCGAATTGATTACACGTTCCGGGTAGCCATTTTCCAAAAGAATTGAACGAATTTTGCCAAGCTCTTGGTCCACTTTGCTTTTAGAACAAATCATAAAAGCTCTGTGAACGAGAGTACCAATTAGATTGATTTTCCGTTTCTGGGGACTGAAAGAGTTCCAACGTAGATATTGGCCAGTGAAGGTAGGTTTCCTATATACTGAAGTTAGAAATTCTGAATCATGCCTTTCTACTAACACGTCAAGGAAAGGGAGAGAGTGATTAGATTCCTTTTCATAGGTGAAGCGAAGTGAGGGATGAAGAGAGTTGAGCTGGATGAAGAAATTGTTGCAGTCTTCTTCATTGTTGAATACGGCGAAAGTATCATCAACGTACCGGAAGTACACCAACGGTCTTTTGGCGATGTTGAAAAGTTTCGCTTCTTGGTAGCCAACAAAAATGTTTGCTCAAAGCTGGACCAAGCGGTGAGCCCATAGCGACGCCGTCGATTTGTCGATGCATGTTGTTATTGAAGCTAAATTCCACAGAGGAGGTGGCTAGCTGCATTAATTCGACAAAGATGTTGCGTGGAAAGGATGGCGCCATTGAGTCGTCATTGTAAAGGGCATCAGCACAGATTTCTATGGTTTCAGCAAGCGGGACATTAGTGAAGAGACTGGAAATATCGAAAGAACAAAGAAACACAGAGGAAGGAGAAAAGGTAAATTTTCTGACTTCTTTTACAAAAGTGAAAGAATCAGACAAACAATTAGAGGAAAGGTTTTGGAGAACAGGTTGAAGAAGAGAAGTAAGCCATTTAGCTAGCTGATGTTGGGCCGATCCGGTCATAGACAAAATCGGACGTAAGGGTACGTCCTTTTTGTGTATTTTCGGAAGACCGTACATGCGCGGTCGCTGAGAGCCAGTGGGTCGGATTGCTTCATAAATTTGCTTAGAAATTAGGTACTCTTTCCTCAGCTGAAGTAACCGTCGTTGTATCCGTGATTCAATTTTAGCAGTGTTGTCGTTGTTCGTGACTGGTCCAAGATCAAGAAATTTGGTCGTATCATTAAGAATCGTCTTCATCTTGTCGTTGTAATCGTTTCTGTTAAGGATGACAACGCCAGCACCTTTATCAGGCTTTGTTATAAGAATTTCTTCATTCATCCGAAGGGACTTGATAGCCTGAAAACACTCTTTTGTCATGAGGAAATCACCCAAGTCAATGGGGCTTCCACAATAAGCGTGAGCTAAGTCACTCAACCTAGCCTTTAAAGCAGCAAGCTGCTCTTCAGACAAAGGTTTGTGATGGACGAGTTGAGCGTAGAGTACTTCAAAGTCAGCTAGTATTTCTTCACGTTTGACATTAGTGGGCGGTAAACAAAAAGACGTCGTCGTCGTCATCGTTTGAAGGGCATCCACTCCAGGCCAGACACAAACAGAACTGGGGCCGAGGGTTTATCCTTTTACTACCCCAGACTGCTGCACTGCCTGGATCAGATGCTGGCAGTGATGTTATTAAGCCAGCATCGAGTTTCGTCATCCAAAACCGTCAGACCGCGTGCTCCATGTGGTGCCCGATGTATGGGGCACATTGTTAGTACATGGTCTGTGGTTTGCTCTGAGGCGCCACACTCGCAATTCGGTGAAGGAGCGAGACCCCATTTGTGCATGGACGAATGGAATCGCCCAACACCAGTCCGCAGGCGGTTGAGCTTAACCCAAGCTGCTCGGGGTAAGCCCATCCCAACAGGCCTGACACTGGTCCCGGGCACAAAAGCACGGAGCCTGGAAGCACTTTCACAGTACTCCGCGTTCCATTTGTGATTCGTCCATTCAGAGGCGCGGATGCCAAGTCTGGCAAGATTGTCCAAGAGATTCCGCGCACCTGGCACAAACGGGCGTCTGGATCTTAGTCTCACTTGGCCAGTATCTGAGGAACCACTTAAAAGACCATGCAAAATATGATCGGGGTCCAGAGATCCACGGTAAGCCAAGGAGAGTGTCGCTCCCAGTCGGCGAAGCTCAGCTGGCTGGATGCCTGAAAGTACAGGTAGGTGGTCCGTTGGAGTGGGACGCAGGCATCCAGTAACTATGCGCAAGGCGTCATTCAAGACACTGTCAATGAGGCGAGTGTGAGCACTGCGACACCAGACTGGCGCACAGTACTCAGCTGTTGAGTAGACTAGAGACAAGGTGGCTATGCGTAGTGTTTTAGCACCAGCACCCCATCCCGAGCCCACGAGTCGCCTCAACAGTGTGACGCGCGATGATAGTTTTTTGCGCAATGCCACTAAATGGTGACGAAACGTGAGCGATCTGTCCAGTTTTACCCCAAGGTATGTAGGGGTTGGACAGAACGGTAAAAGTCTACTATTGTTGTAGACCTTTAGCTCACGTTTGGCCTCTCGGTTGTTTAAATGAAAGGCTGTCGTCACCGTCTTAGTGTGACTGAGCTTCAACCTCCAAGTCTGGAGATACGCTGACAGTGTGGACATGTCTTGGCTTAATGTCCCCTCCAAGTCCTTCCAGTTTCCAGAAGAGTGCAACAATGCTAAATCATCAGCATAAGCAAACTTTCTGGAAATCATGGAAGGAAGATCGTACGTATAGATGTTAAATAGGAGGGGAGCCAAGACCGATCCCTGAGGAACGCCGTTTTTAAGACGGCGTAGCCTGCTTTGCTTGCTGTCACCGGTGGTAAAGGTGAAACTTCGATTTCGGACAAGCTCCATGATCATTTTGACCATGTGCTTATCCGGAAGTAGTCTCAGCAGCTTGCAGGTAAGGCCACGGTGCCAGACAGTGTCATAAGCAGCTGTCAGATCGATAAATACGGCACCGGCCTTCTTTTTAGCCTCGAAAGAATCCTCGATGTTCTGGGTTAGCAGAACAACTTGATCTACGGTTGACTTCCCGCGTCGGAACCCAGCCTGCTCTTTAGGGAGCAGTGGATCGATTAATGGTTCAACGCGGGCGTAGATAAGCCTCTCGAGGATCTTGTAGGGGACACAGAGCAGAGATATCGGTCGATAACTCTTTGGGTCCCCCACGGGCTTTCCTGGTTTTGGGATCGCGACCACAAGCGCTCTTCTCCAGATCTTGGGAATTTTGAGTCGGCGCAAACAGGAAGAAAGGAAGTCACGTAACCAGGACTTCAAAGCAGCTCCAGCATGGAGTATAAGCTCGGGGCAGATGGAATCAGGACCCGGAGCTTTACCTGGTTTTAAATGTTGGAGGGGCAGCAGCAAATTCTCTCTGTGAAAAATTGTCAGAGATATTTACTGCATCTGGTGTTGTGGCCCTCCAAAGGTCAGACACTTCTTGAAAGACAAGTCGAGATGACTTGCGATCAACAGCCTCGTATTTCCCATTTCTAACCAGCTGAGATGCAATAGCATCGGCTGAAACGGGACAATGACGAGGAGAGTGTCGTGACCTACCAGTAAGGTTGTTCAAGATACTCCACGCTTTTCGACTAGAGTGTGAGAAGTCGATGCTCCGAACTGCTTCGGACCATCGATCCCTCCGTTTTCTGTCAAGCTTGGCAAGCAGAGTTGTAGCAGCCAAACTTGAGTCGTCTCCCTGAGGAGACTGCAGAAAGGTTTTATAGAGGGATTCACACTCTGCATCCCAACACGGAATATAGTTATTTCGATACCCGCGTGGGATAGTCTTCTTGGCTGCTTTCTTAATGATGTTACAGAAGTCCTGGTAAGCCGCATCCACATCAAGTGAATCAGGCGGCAACAAAGTCTTTGCGAATTTATTCGTCAAAGCAATGTAGTGACTCCAATTGGCCTTGCGGAAGTTCCATCGCTTAACAGGCATGCTTGGCACTGCCATAGCAAACCTTGGTGGTGTAATAAGCGAGGGTCGATGTTGTGACCTGGAAAACTTCTCAAGGACACGTCTATCCGGTAAGCGACTGTTTGGACCTACGCTAGCGAAAGCTAGGTCTGGATTAGTGCCAGTGTTCCAGCGGCCGGAATAAAAACTGGCAGCGTCCTTGGCATTATATAGGAGGGCAAGACAATTAATACTTGCCCATCCAGCCAAGCACTCACCATCCGGACTGTTGTCATCATAACCCCAGTCAGCATGACGACAGTTAAAATCGCCAGTGTACAGACAGGGGTGAGGAAACACTGGGAGATCCAGGGTTCGCAATCGCGTTGGCGGTGGTTTGTAGACGTTGACTATTTTATAGCCATCAACGTCCACACACAGCCACTCGATCTCCGATGTCGGTGGAGATTGGTCCAAAAGCGTGTATCTCAGTCGCTCGTGAACAAACGTGGCAAGGCCATGCTTCCTGCTTAAAGAAGACCCAGCTAGTTGGTAGTTTGGTAGCACCAACTTCTCTGCATCAGTGCAGTGGGTCTCCTGCAGAAAGTCCATGGAACAAAAAGAAAGTCCATGGGACAAAACAAACCGTTCAGTGTCTGATAGTTTGTAATCGGACAAGTTTAGGATGTTGTTCTGCTTGAAACTTGTCTGGTTGCCAAAACGATGTTGAAAAAGAAGACGTAGGTTGTTGCTATTCCTTTTTTGGTTGACAGCTTCTTTTTGTTCATCTATGACTGACAGGTAACGACAGAATCGTACCAGGTCGAAGAAAGACAAAAACTGTCTAGCTTCTTGCCATAGAGAGCGACATTTAGTTCTGAGAAAAGCAGCCATTGACTGGTTTTTCTCAATTTCATCATGCATGAAAGCTCGCTCGATGTTCGGGCTTACGGTAGCGTGCGACTTTTCTACGCGAAATCTAACCGACTTCGGTAAAGTTCGCTGAGAAATGTTAGCCTTAAGAAAGGCTGTTTTAGAGAGAAGAGTTCGGATTCTTCCACGTGTTTTGATCAACTTATTCAAGAATTTGAGCTGCTGATCATTGTACCGTTGACGGAAATATTTGAATAAACATTTGGTGGTACAGAATTTGAAGATTGCTTGAAGTAAAAGATTTTTCTTCCCAAAGAAATCTTGAAATTGCTTGAAGTAAAAGATTTTTCTTCCCAAACCTTTGGGAAGAAAAATCTTTTACTTCAAGCAATCTTCAAATTCTGTACCACCAAATGTTTAATCAAATCAGATAGAAATAGGACAAAAATACCAAAAATATTGTATAGTTACACAAAAAACATTTAATTCACATTATCAGCAGCATTTATTTTTAAATAATGGTGTTCCGTTCTTACAAATCGCCCACATTATGTACTTTCACAATATCATAAAAAATCTTTTTGATTGTGCTTTGGTCCGGCTCGAATAGCCGAAGAAATAACGGTTTTACAAGCAAATTTAAATATTGTATATGTAGTGACAAGAAAATGGCAACACTTTCGTGGAGAACTTTCGAGATTATCGTGCTTGACTGGTTTTGTCTCGTGACAGTCAGTATGATGCAATATTGCTTGTTTGTGAATCGCTGGATCTAGCAAGATGATGCAATATTAAGTGATTGTTGTTTTTAACCTGAATTTGAGGTAATTTAAAGAACTTTCGAGATACATGTGACCGAGTGATATAAATAAGGCGCGCTCGGAAGCATTATTATTGATGGAATGTTACGTTGTGATAAATTGGTATTGGAAATTGTGTTCGCTTTGTGAAATCATAGTTTTTTGGACGCAAGTCTTTGGTTGTCGACGTTATTGTGAAGAGCTGAAGAGTTAAGCTACTGAATCTATATTTTTTGTTGATTTATTTGTTGTTGAATTTATACTATTTTGGGCTCCTAAGTCGATTGGAGCATATTTTATTAATAAAGAAGATATTGCGGTAGTCTGTGCTGTGGTTGGCTAGACTATATTTTTGCCGTTACTGGTACTTAGGGCTGGTCCAGTAAACAAAGATTTAAGAATTTTATTTTTTAGCAGACACCAAGATTGCGTTATCGGCGAGCCTTCATTACAGGCGCCGAAAAGTTAGACGACTAAATAACGAACTAAGTTACCAGCTGAACCTAAATTTCAAAAAACTTTTTATCAACTGTAACAAAATTTAAAAAACTCCAAAATTTAAAAAACTCTCCAAATGGCAAGAAAAAAATTTGGTTAAACTACTGAACGCGTGCCCAAGTAGGTTGGAGCACTGTGTTGACAACAAACGTGATCAACATGTTCAAAACCTACAGCCATCATCAGGCTGTTTTTTTTAAAAACGACTTTAAGGCCTTTTCTAATTTTTTGATGGTTTTAGCAAGCTGTTTAAATTTTGTCATTTTACTAAACAAAAAAAACCTCCGAAAAACATGCCTCTTTTTTTGCGCCGATCTCAACCACCTGGCTATTAACAAGAAGGTATAATAACAACACAAGCGTTTTTTCCTTTCTTAAAGCTATGCCAATTCTTGGTCTACCGTAGACAGACACATCACACATATTTTTTTGCATGGCTTTTTGCATTGCATCGTCTGTTTTCTGCTTTTTGTTTTAAGCTAAACCAGATTTTTGATCCACGTACGGTTGGCCACACTTATCACGCATGTTCTTCCTCGTATGGCCGTGTCGGTCTGGTTCCTGCTTTCTGTTTTAAGCCAAAACATCATTGAAGGAAGCAGCGTGACTCCAAACAGGAATATATCGGAGGTGTCTTTTCCAAGAAAAGGGGAATTGCGGACGTAGACTGAGCATTGAACTCGCGTTTTTCTGCTTAAAAGTCAGAACGTTATCAGGCTTAAATGATTTATTGTGCTTTAGTGGCCCACGCTATAGTCATATTCTGAATGTATTTCAAATTAATAATTGAGCCTTATCTTAAGCCCATGCAAGCCTGAAAATATACTAAGAACCCGATTCAGATGCAAAGTTTTTCAAAAACTCAAGCTTAAACCTATTTTAAACCTAAAACCAATCCAATTTATAAATTTTTGAGATATCTCAGCAAAATCGTTTATTTTGGATATTTTTTTCATTCTTTCTGAAACAACTTCTTTTAAGAAACGTCTAACTCGCCTTTCTCACCCTAAAACGAATCCGTATTTTCTGTTCTTGGATTTACTTTATCCCCAGTTATTTTTATTTTATGACGTCACAGATATTGCGTTATTTAGTCGACTACTTAAGCGATGGCGTACGCTGAAATTTGTCAAGGGGTGGGGAGGTTTGCAATTGGAAAATACGATTAATTAAGGTGCTCCTGGCCATGGGCCGAGAACTTTTCCAAACTTACATTCCAAATTAGAGTAAGCCTATCGCGCTTTTCAGAGCGTCTTGCAGATGCATGAGTTTTTTGTCTTACCGTAAACACAACTATTAAATATCAATAAAATTTTTCACAAGTTTAACTCACTGATATAGTTGAATTGATTCAGCTTAAATCGAACCAAATTTTAATAATGACTACAGCCACAAAGCATTGCTACAAAAGTATAAAGATAATTCACCTCGGAAAGCTACATATTGAATTCTGCTTGAATAAGATGGTGATTGCTCTTGGGTGGATCTTTTAATAAATTATATTTTAATGGCATGATAGTTTGATTCAGAAATATTCAATTCTGACTGCCTTATTGAGCATGCTGTATTGGAACTAAAATAAACTATATCTAGGCAGCTAAGTGGCTCACTTAGAGTGTTTCTCTAAGTGAGCCACTTAGCTGCCCAGGAAAAAATTTGTAATCTGTAGAAAGAAAAATCTTTCAGGGAGGAATTTGAATAAAATGTAAGTTGATTCTAAATCATTACCCGATAAAATAAACTGGCAAGTCCTTTATAAGTGCACCTTGACATTTCATAAAAATTGTTTTGCTAAAGTGAAGACCGAAAAAACATTGTTGTTCTTGCAAGGCCATCAACTTTATGTCAAACACAAATGGGGCTGCGCCCAGAGGTTTATCCTTGTACTAACACAGGTTGCTGCACTGCCGGGACAGATGCTGGCTACGATGATATTGAGTCAGCATGGGAATCTGTCATCAAGAACCATCAGACCACGTACTCCATGTCAAGCCCGATGCAGGCTGTGGGCATGCTATTACGATGCAGTCTGCGGTTTGTTCAATGATGCCGCCTTGCAATCGGGTTGAGGAACGAGAACCCATCGTGCATGGATGAATGGAATTGCCCAACACTAGTCCGCAGGCGAATGACCTTAACCCAAGTTGTTTAAAGCAAGCCCATTCTAATAGGCTTGGTATTGGTTATGGGTATAAAAGTAGGGAGCCTAGATGTACTCTCACACTATTCCATGTTCCATACGTAATTCGTCCATTGGGCAATGCCAGACTGGCGCGCAGTGTTCAGCTGTTATGTAAACCAGAAATAGGGCAGCAGTTCACAATGTTTTGGGCCAGCATCTTATTTACGCAAGTTGTGCCTCAGCAGTGTGACGCGAGAAGAAACAATTTTTTACGCAATGCACGAAATAGTGATGGAAAATTAACGATTTGTCTAGTTTTACCTCAAAATAGCTCGTGATCGGACAGAATGATAAAAGTTTATTGCTATTATAAGCCTTTAGCTCACGTTTGGTTTCTCGTTATTTAAATGAAAGGCTGCTCTCACCATCTTTGAATGAGTGAGCTTCAACTTCTAGGTCTGGAGGTAGCCTACGCAGAAACTGTAGTCCTGTTTTGACTTCCAAATCCTTTTAGTCTCAAAAAGAGTTCAGCAATGGAAGATTGGCTGCAAAAGCAAACTTTATGAAGATTGTGGAAGGCAGATCACACGTACAGATATTAATATAATAATAATAAGAAGAGAACCCCGATCCTCCAGGAACGCTTTTTTAAATGGCAGAGCTTGCTTCGCTCGCTGTTAAAAGGCAGGAGTAAAACTGCTGTTCCGAACAAGATCCTCGATCATTTTAATCATCTGCTTATCTGACAGATGTTTCACCAACTTGCAGGTAAGACCACCGTGTTTCACATTAAAACAAAAACCAAAAAGTTTTTTATTTAATAACAAAAAACTTTTCTCAAAAAAATTTGTCAGGCACTCATAGTGCTTTTTTCTCCACCCCTTAGTTTTCATCGTTTATAAAAATCCCAAAATTTGAGAAATTTCTTGAATATAGCTGAACAAAGATGATAATCACCTTTGTTCAATTTTATTAAACAATTAATTGAGTTTTTTTCCTTCATTCCGACATTTATCTCTTGACAAGTGTCCGACAAAAAGCTTAGAGATGAGTTTTTTGCTAACTATATTTAAATTCTGTACCTCAAATCACTTGTTTAAATAATTTCTCAAATAATTTTTTTCAGGAAATTATAACAGTTAAAGTCTATATACGTAGCTATTGTGCGATGCCCTAGAAAAATTGAAACAACGCACAGTATGAGAACCACTGGCCTAAAGTGCAAAGGACAAACTGATGGTAAGTTACAACAGCAGAGTTGTTTGAAAACCCTGGTTCGATACCGAACTAAAATCCGGTCCCTCAAAATTAAATTGAAAGTGAAAGCAGATTTTATCTGTCATTGAAACCAAAAATTTCACACTACAACTGGAAAGTTAGGTATAAAAGATTTGAAAAGAGTTTACATTCCAATTTGACTCGTTTAAAATTTTCAGGTTCTGGTTCAAAGACACCTCCTGGATCTTTGTGATAACGGTTGTGAATTTCACATTGGTAACCAACACATATAAATGTCACGCTTCAGTTAAATTTCAATCTTAACGTTATAACTCTGTAGTTGAATTTCAATCTTTACAGTAATTTTTTAAGCTTTTGATTATGAAATGATCTTTTCAATTGTTACGCAGTGATTTCGTAATTGGTGCACTACCTTCTACTTAATTTATTTTTCCTCCAGTTGTTCTAATAAGCATAGGCGTACCAGCAAGAAAAAATTCGGGGCAATATAGTTTTGCCCGAATTTTGTGACGTTTGCCCGAATCTTAATTTTCTAGAATTTTACGTATATGAGAAGAAAATTTAGGGTAAAGACCAAAAAAACACGGAATCTGTCTCTGATTTCTTGAATTTCGTCACAAAAACATAGTGATCGCTCTAAAAAAAGTCTTCACCTTAAAGCTTGTCGACACAATTCCTTGTCGCTAACCTAAAATGTCTGAGTTCTGCCCGAATTTCTTTTATTGCTTTGTGAAAAATTCTAATTGTGCCCTAATTTTTGAGACATGAGGGAAATCCCCGTGCTCTCCCCGGCAGGTACGACTATGCTTATAAGCATATTGTAAAGATTCGTTTCAGCAATTTACTTCAAGCACATTGACTGCAGTTTTATAGTATTGTGATTTCAAAAATTAAGTGGATATTAAGTTTTAAGAGTAAACTATTGACAGAACGTATGGTTATTTAAAATAGCAAATCATAAAGTTTCTTTTTAAACCTACTTTTTTTCGTTTTCAGCGCTTACTCGAAACCAACATCCCATAAAACATATGATAATCACCCTTTAATTACTAATTTAAATAATAATATAAAAAGAAAAAGATGATAGTTTAAAAAATCTTTAATTTTATAAACCTCAAAAGAATAATTCAGTTTTTTGAAAATGTAAAAATTAACAAACGACTGTGAGTAAAAGTAAAAAACAGCTAAAAGAATTAACTCTTTAAATTTTAATATTGTGCAGAAATTTTTTCGGAGATAGAAAAAGCAGAACCACTGTAACCGTAAAGAAGTTACAAAAGAAATCTTGGAAAGAGTTTAGTCACGCTGTAATTTGCATTTTAAACTTTCAAGCGCTGACACTATAGATCGGCAACTAAATTGTTTTGACAAACTATATAAGCTACCACGACCTCGGGCAAGTACTCTACTGGCAACTGTACCAATGATGAGAACTGTGGCCTTTTAAGATTGAAATTTTAAAACCTAGTAGATGCTCATAATAATCAGAAAACAGCAGATTTAAAAAAGGCAATAGTTTTTACGGCAGCAGAATAAGCTACTGAGGCTATTTCACTTAAAATCTAAAAAAATTGTTGATCCGGATGGTACAGCCTCGTGGTGTTGAAGTTGTTAATGTTCTTTGGTAACCAGTGCCTCGATTATCTTGAAACTTTTCAAAGATTGTCAAACTAGATGTAAGACTTTTTCTAGTGTTTTGAATTAATGGCAAGCAATTTAGAAACTAGAAAGAAACAAGATTGCTTACATTGTACAAAAAGTGCCAGTCAAAAGTCTTAAAAGAAAAACCAACTGATAGTGGAACCATCACGAGAAAAGGATATGACTGTTTCACTTAAAAAAAGTTTTGAAAGGAAGTATCTAAGTATGGAATTGATAATTTTTCATTTTATCAATAAACGCTAACCAAATGCTTTTAACTTCAACAGCTACATCGAGAAATTAGTAAAAACCACGTTTGTTAGACAAGACACGTTAATGAGAAACGAATTTTCTATCAATTATATGGACTATACAAGGCCTGCTTGTTTAATTTTGTTTCAAAAATATTAACTTAAAAAATGAAAAAACGCTGATGTTGAAAACTGATATGAGTCTTTTATTTCCACAAGAAGGACTGTGATTTACAACATATTTATGATTCAAGAAGGTGCTAAAGGCGGTATAGTCAAAATATTGTGTCGAAAAGTCCAAAAACGTGGTAGCCCATGAAAATAGTAACATAACAGAACGATGTTGATCTACGCAATAAACAAATAGATTGCCCTTAACATGACTCACAAACAAGCAACATAGTGAGGCTTTAAAGTCGACTCAACGCATTTTTAATCGCGTACAAGCTCAAGCTCAAGTTCAAGTTTTTTATTTTCAATTTTTCAAATTCGGTAATTTTCTATCTACTTGAGCAAATTCCAAAATAAAGGAGAAAACAAAATGAAAACCAAAAAAGGGTCTTCAATTCCTTTTTTGATTTTCCAAACTTCGTCTTAAAATAAATATTGTAAATATTTTTGACAAAATTACTCAAATAATACGTCTTAAGGCGCGTTTACAGCCGTTTACAGTGCTGTTTTTTCAGCGTAATCTTTGTTTGTTTTATTGAAGCTCAAATCCACTCATTTTTTCTGAAAAAATCCATTTATTTTTTCAGAAAAAATAAGTGGATTTGAGCGTCAATAAAACAAACAAAGATCACGCTGAAAAAAAAGTACTGGATAAAAAAAAGTGGATTTTTTCTAAAAAATTGAGTGGATTTGAGCGTCAATAAAACAAACAAAGATCACGCTAAAAAGAAAAAGTACTGTAAACGGCTGTAAACGCGCCTTTAACTAGATAGACATTTTTTCACGTCCGACTTCAAGTTCAAGCTCGGGATTTTTTCATTGTTTGAGTACGCAGCCCTGCAGCATAGTACACGTAAAGACAAAAACAAGTGAAATTGCAATGTGTGAACTAAAAGTTGATAAAATTCAAACCAAGAATAAAATTTTACGAATAAACAAAAATTTTACGAATAAACAATTTATTGTTTATGACATTACTTTAATTAGACCAAGAATATTTCATTATGACTAAAGCTAAATCTCTCACAATGTCTAAATTATTGACATTGTGTTTCTCCGCAAATTAACAGATAATTAATAAAGTTTTTCTGGTCATAATTGATGGCTCTAAATAAAGCTGGGAAGCCCAACTTGGTAAAAGATAACTGATTTTAAAATTTTCTCGGGGCATACCACTGAGAGGAAAATTTAATCAATGAAAAACCAATGTTAACATTGTGAAATAAAGGGAAAGAGTTTTTATTTATGAAAAAAATTTATACGCGTAAATGTAACTGATTTTTTGGTATTTTTATATAAATACAGGAGTATTTAAAGCTCATTAAAGGTGCATTAGAGTAGCATAATTCATGTTAAGGCTCAATATTTGAGAATTACACAGAGAAGAAATTTTTTGTGTTTCGTGGAAAATTTAAATATATTGGAAATCATATTATTTAAACGAATAAAACAATTCTCGGTAACATTACCGTTTCTTGAGAACCACTTGATTGGTCAGTTCCTTTATCAAATTCCTCTTTGTTCACTTTATTGATAAAAAGCAAACCTAAAAATGTGTTTATTGCTTACAGGTGCTTTAACGCTCAAACTTAAACAGTTGTTAGACTAACACGCAGCATATTTAGCATTATTCAGAAAATGTTTCAACAAAAAAAAATTTAATTTCAACAGTTTCTGAAGCTTACTATTTTTTCACGTTTTTCTGGCATGCCACTTTTAATGATTTATCAACTTGAAAAAACCTTTATCTTTTACAGCAATTACAGCATTTTTTATTGCAAAACCTCTCGGTCAGGGTACCAATTAGCGTTCCTACTTCTGGCTCATGAGAGCTGGATTTTATTCTTGAGCCGGTTGAATCTGACAAAGACGTTGCCAACTAATCGTTACTCCTGCGAAAGTACTACTCAGTAAATGTTGTACAATGCTGCAAAGGTGGTCACGTGATTTGATGTCACGCTTCGGAGATAAAAATATGTACAACAAAAGTTTAATAAAAAAATTTTTTATTTTACTATAAATGTAATATTGTTAACGGCATTTGCTGAGCGTGACACCACCTTTACTTGAAAACAAAAAGACTTAAGTTTGATCCTCTGTCTTCCAGAGTAATTTCTGTTGTTTCCTCGGAAAAAAATAGTTTACAAAAAATTCTTTCACAGGATTACGCTGCTTACCGAAAATGATCAATCCGCTTAAAATGGAAAACAGCAAACAGGAGACCGCGGCCTTACGAAGACAAAGGCTTGTCGCGTCAGTATTGTTTCCATGTCCAAAGACCATATTTTCTGCTGAAATAATTGAATTCCAAAACTTGTATTTTTGCTGGGTGTTCTTTTTAAGAGGCTCTTCTGTATCAACAGAGTCGTTTGACATTTCGTTTTTTAGCAATAACCATTCAGTAGACTATTAATGATCTCCAAAAAACTGCAACAGGAAGTGCTTATAAAAGTTATGACTATATTAAGATAAAGATTATGGACTAATGTTTATCTTTGCCAAACACATCTTATAAAAATGCTGTTTGTTTATTAGTGAAAATTTTGGTTTTGATGCGAACCACTTCAAATAATCCAACTCGGTCTAAATATAAAACATAAATCAATACTGAAAAGTTTAACCCTTTTTATTCAAAAAAGAAATCATCATTTTGTTTATGGTCAAATCGTCCAAGGTTTAAGTTATCAAAAAATTATATGCTTTATTGACATTTCGATTTTGAAAGTTATGACAATGCGCTTTGGAAATGTTTTAATAACTAAGATTTGTTTTGACAACTCATTTTTAGCTTTTTTTACGTGCCGCAGAAAATACTGGTTGGGAGTGTGGCCAAATAAATGTAAAAGCGCCATAGCCATAGTGAGCGCGTTCGACAAGGTTGCTCTAAAAAACTCATTTTGGTCATTTTGTTGTGTCCTTGACAGTGGCGTGCCGAGGGGGGACGAACGGGGCGTCATCCGTTGCATCCAAGGCAAGGGGGCATCTGGCCTAAAGAGTGAAATTAAAAGAGTTACGTTTTATCAAAATTTTATAACTGCTGGGTGCTTCTCCGAACTACAAGGCTAATAGCACACTCTGTATAAATTTGATGAGAACTTGCTTGATGTGGGCGTGCAAATGAATGTTAAATTACTCTATGCAGAGATGAAGTACTCAAAACCGTTGACAGTATATCAAATTTCCAAGAAACTGGCCTGATGAACTTTCAGCTTTATCCTGTGTCTGCTTCTTGCACAATATAATAACTTTGATATCGCTTTAAACAAAGTCGATTTTTTCGGAGCCATAAGCTTTTCGTGACGCTCTCATCAGTGGCAATCGCGTCAAAATGGGACGAACCAGAGAAAATCAAGGTATTTATAGTCTCAACAGTTGGGAGAAAGGTGCTGCAGTCTCGGAAAGGAGAAAGGCACAATTGCACAGTGTGGTGCAATACAGGATGTTCTCGGAAAGGAGAAACGCACTATGTGCAATTACCCAGGAGAAACAGTGAGTAACAGTGTTTCCCCTGGGTAATTGCACATAGTGCGTTTCTCCTTTCCGAGAACATCCTGTATTGCACCACACTGTGCAATTGTGCCTTTCTCCTTTCCGAGACTGCAGCACCTTTCTCCCAACTGTTGAGACTATAAATACCTTGATTTTCTCTGGTTCGTCCCATTTTGACGCGATTGCCACTGATGAGAGCGTCACGAAAAGCTTATGGCTCCGAAAAAATCGACTTTGTTAAAGCGATATTAAAATTCTGTACCACAAAGAAGCTCTTTACATAATAACTTTGTTTTGGCTTAGTTAATCTTTTGACTGATGGTCGCACAATTCATCTTGCACACAACTCACTCTTATTCAATTCAACTTGCACAAAATCTAGCATCACGTGATTTAATACAGTGGTCGGCAACCACCGGACCGCGGCCCGGTACCGGTTCGTCAGAGATTCGTTACCGAGCGGTATACTTTTGGACGTTTTAATGAAAATGAGACTTGATTGCTCAATTTTTAGTGTCCTGTGATGAAATAATGCAAATTTTACGAAATAATGCAATCAATAATGTTACAGTAACAATGCAAATTTATAGTCAATCAACACTTTTAGTACATTCGGGCGTCCTTATACGTCATGCTTCAGCCATACGCAGGGTTCTTTGAAGCTAACCTCAAAAGTGCGTCAACAACGTCTAGACACGTTATTGAATGATCACGCAGATGCCCCGTGATCTTTTGCGCGTATGAATGGTTTTTCTTCTCGACTGCGTGATCTACAATCGTATACCCTGCCAAAACAGCGCGCTTTCAGGAAAAATTAAATAAACACTAATAAAGTTTTTAAAAAAATTAAATTTGAGAAGTTAGATTTCAAAAGTTAAGAATTAAGTTTGAGAAGCTAGAAATTAGAGCAAAGCTGCAGTAGCGTTAAATTAGGAAACTCGAGTAGAAATTGAAATTGTTACTGAAACTTGATTTACAAAATATTACAGATTTAAAAAGTTTTAACATTTAAGTTTTTAGTGGGATAAAAATAAGTAGGCTACAAAACAAACACCAATGTTGAATTTTTTGGAAATGGGTCAACACCATCTGAAGAATCTGACGTGGTGGATGAAGGGCCTGCAACGACACACAAAAAAGCTTCTTTCAATTGCCAATAAAATGAGTCGTACATAAGTACGGGTTCATTTTAACTACTTATTCGCAAGTATCTTGTCCGCTCTGCCTAGTTTGCAATAGCAAGTTATCAAACGAGGAAATAAAATCTTTCAAACTACTTCGGCACATAAAGACTAAGCATCCCCCGAATTAGAAAATAAATCTTCGGAGTTTCGAAAAAAGGAAACGTCATCGGGAAGGTAAAAAGCGATTATTGAGGACCGCTTCATCAACAAATTCAAATGCATTAAAAGCATCGTATTTGGTGTCTCACCGCATCGCTAAGACTAATAGGCTATTTACTATAGGTGAAGAAATGATTCGACCTACGTGCATAGATATTTTTCTGAAGTTTTAGCAGAGTCAGCTCCTAAAAAGAATGATTGAGGATATGGCGTAAGAATGAATTGACGAATTGAGGATATCGCGTATTGAGGATATGGCGTAAGACATTGAAATTCAATTGTTACAGAGAATTGTTATGCTACCATGGTTTGCGATTCAATGTGTTAAGTCAACCGATATTAAAAACAAAGGTGTGCTACTACAGTAGGTTTGTTTGATATCTGTATGAAAAGGATATTTATGAGGACATATTATGTGCTTTGTTACTGCTAAAAAAACACTATTTAAGACTCCAAATGATTATTTAACCACAGTGTTGTCTATTTTACCAAGTTTTTTGTATCATAACAACAATAAACCTATTTCTCAAGTCAACTGTTGAACTTTGCGTCATAATCACAGTTCTTCTTTATTCTCGTTTTTAACACTATCTTTGTCATTTTTAAGATGATAACAATTTATTTTCTTGTGTTTTTTGCTTAATGTCATCATCACCAACCCATAATTTTACAACTATTTTGCTTATTTTTAACATTCACATGTCTGTTTTAGCTTTTGTTTAAGAAATTGTTTTTAATTTTAAACGGGTTTTTGTCCAAATTTTTTCGAAACTGTGGTTACTTTTAATGGTGAATTTTTGACGGTTTTTTTCTTGGTAGGTTTCATATCACTGATTTCATTTGAGAATAAGAAATAACTGTTTTTAAAATTCAATTGTACCAAACTTGTGAAAATTACAAAATTAGTGTTAAAACAGACCGAAATAAAATAAAATAATTTAATAATGGCAAAGAAAAGGTGTTTTACCAAAGGCGTATTGCTGTGTTTTAAGTCAATTTTATCATCCTTTAAATACAGAATACAAATCTACGTGACAATAGAGGACTTCTCCACGTCCAAAGTGTTTCACTCACGTGCGACCTCGCCAAAGCTTCATTATTTGAAGTTCGAAAAACGCTTGTTTAAAAAGCAACACTACGTTTACTGAACAATATAGTATTAAAGCAGAACAATGCATTTTTAAACACGTAAACTTTTATTCCATCCTGCTATTTCCATAACAATTTTGTTTAGCAATTTCCCACTTAACAAAACATTTTATCAACTTGTAAAAGAAATCTTAACATTCAACGTGATGCGAGCGTCTGTTTTCTTATTCGTTTTTGAATCCGAATCAAAAGAACTGGATTTAAACATTAACAGATTAACAAACCTACCAAGAAAAAACCTTCAAAAATTTACACGTTTCACTGTTACAAATAACCACACTTTTTGAAAAAATTTGGACAAAAACCCGTTTAAAATTAAAAACAATTTCTTAAACAAAAGCTAAAACAGACATGTAAATGTTAAAAATAAGCAAAATAGTTGTAAAATTATGGGTTGGTGATGATGACATTAAGCAAAAAACACAAGAAAATAAATTGTTATCATCTTAAAAATGACAAAGATAGTGTTGAAAACAAGAATAAAGAAGAACTGTGATTATGACGCAAAGTTCAACAGTTGACTTGAGAAATAGGTTTATTGTTGTTATGATACAAAAAACTTGGTAAAATAGACAACACTGTGGTTTAAATAAAACTTTTTTGATCTGTGTAATTTTCAAGGTTTGTGCATGAACTTTTGCATTGAAAAGCAATAAAAACGCTATTCTTTTATAAAATATTTCAAATTGAAACTTTTATCTAACATTTTACCATCAAACAAACTTGTAAATCATGATAAAAGAAAATTTTTAACAAATTGTGATAATTTTTTATAACTAACGACAACAATACTTAAAGAATTTTTAAAATAGAAATGTTAAAGACCAATTGAAGACATAGAAATTGATATGCTCTACAAGTTACGTGCATAATAGTTTAAAAAGAGTAAGTTTATAAAACAAAATATACAAGTTGTGATTTCAAATTCAAAAATAAAAAAAAAATTGTTGGTCTCAGTAAATGCTGTTGTTTCTTTTAAACTGTCGACAACTTATCGGTAAAATCGTGCAGTTAACTAGGCCTGTCACAGACTTTGTTCGGGAATCCTAAAGAACCAATTGAGCTAGGTAACACGAATGCCTGCGCTGAAACAAAGCTATGTCTAAATTTTATTTTATTCCGGCTCAAGAAATAATAGTCCGCTATGAGCCTAAAGCTTTTATACAGTTGGTTTAAAGGAAAGTTCGGATTGGTTTGGTTGAAGACTCTTCTTCACAAACAAACAGAGACCACTGTCTCTAATAAGAACGAATGTATTACAAAATGCACGACCGACGAAAATTCTATTCCACGCTTTGCCAAACTGCAAACCAAAATTAACACTATAGCTTGATTCAATGAACACAAATAATTCTACATCTGTAGAACACAACTCCAAAAAAACACTGGCGCAAAATAAATTCAATACTCGCCCCAAATTCTACTTTCTCTCGAAGCAACACTTTTTGCTTTATGCGCCTCTCTCGTCATACCTTTCATCTGTGTCATTGCGATTTAGCGAGCGTATATATAGACAAACACCACGTGACGGCGAACTCACTCGAATAAACCAGATCATTCTCCAACTCTCTAGAGCAGTGTTTCTCAAACTGTGTGCCGCGGCACACTACTGTGCCGGGAGAGATTTCTAAGTGTGCCGCGAAACTTTTTAAAATACATTAATCCATGCTCCCAACGTAAACATACTCTATAACGGAGGGAAAATATGTTTTTTTAAGAGCTGTGACCAAAAAGCTTAAAAATTTTAAATGTAATTCCCATTACGTAAAGTTTTGGTGATCAGTTGTCTTTCAGGCTTGTTTCGGTGCACCAGGCATTTCAAACTCGCGGCTCGCAAAGTCTTTCAACGAATTTTTTGATCATATGCTCAATACGAAATCAAATTAATCATAAATTCAGAATTAAATTTAAATAATTAAAGAGACAAGGTGTAGTAACAAGAATTTGATTTTCTAATTAAAATTAACCAACCAATTAAGTGAAGACCTCTTCTTTGGTTTTCACCTTGAATTCAACATAAAATTTAAAAGAATAACCTGGATCAGCCAAACAATTCAAGTGAAGACTTTTTTTTATTGGCCTTCAATTTCTTTTGAAACCAGATTGCGGCCAGCGGCAAAATTCCAGGCTAAAATTTCACCGATGCTGCCCACATAACTGCGGGAGTTTGACATGCCTGGTACACGATATGCAAAACCTAAATACTTTATATGAAAACAAACAGTACAAAATCTAGTGAAGAATAATAAAAGAAAGTTTTCACTTGATTTATTGAAAGTTACATAAAAATTTGAGGCCTTTATGTAATACAGTATAATGCAGACCTGGGCAATTATTTTTTCCATGGGGCCACATGAGAATAAGAAAATATTATGGAGGGCCGGACCGAAAGACCGAACTAAAGTCTGCATAATATTGTGTTTCTTTATATGAGGCAGTAAATAGCATTGTATTGATAAGTTTGTAAGAGAATATGTGACAATTGAGCAATGAAAAAGAGGGGTTATCTTAGAAAAAATGACATTTACTGAATAAAATTTCCCAAAACAATGGTTAACAAAATGTAAACATTTGTACAGTTTTTGAATTTTACACTGTATTAGTAACGATTTTCAACCACGCTCAGTAGGATACATCGTATTAGAAAGTAATCATGTCTATAGCTGTAGTTAAATCATATTTACACTCATTCTGTGTTTTTGTTATTTTTCTTGTTCAATGAGAGAAATCTAGTCTCTTTTGGTCTTTAACAAGTGTATCAAAGTCCGGTTGAATGTCTGAGGTGGCGATACGAAGCACAGCTGACAGATGATCATCTGTGAGAGAGGATCTATATCTGGACTTGTTAAACTTCATCACTGAGAATGTTTGTTCACATATGTAGGTAGAACCAAAGAGAACAAACATCTTCTGAGCATGTCTCTTTATGTTTGGAAACTTCTCTTGCTTAAGAGAAGAGTAGAAGTTCAGCAGTGGTTGTGACTTAAAATGCTCTGCCAGCACTGCATCAGACTGTAGGTCAATGAGTTCCAGCTGGACATCACTAGGTGCATCATCCACATTGAAGGTAAGTGGAGAGGAAATAAAGTACATTTCACTCTCCATTTTTCTAAAATCTTGAAATCGCCTTGAATACTCAACATGCAGTGCTTCTAACATAGATGAGTACTTGTGGAGGTTATCATCTGATGGCGTGGCTTCTTTCAGGGTTTGCATGTGAGTGAGATTATTCCTCTCCAGTTGCCTCGAAAGAAACTGTAACTTCGTCATAAAAGCCTTTACCAGATTGTGCATTTCATGGACGAAAAGGCCCTTGCCTTGCAGTTTAGTGTTCAGTTCAGTCATCAGTGCAGTCACATCCACAGCAAATGCAAAATCTGCTATCCACCTCTCATCTGAGAACTCTGGGATGTCTTTGTCTTTCGTCTCACAAAACTCTCGGATCTCTGCTTTCAGATCCCAGACGCTTTTTAGCACTTTGCCTAAGCTCAGCCATCGGACAGCTGTGTGATACCTGATGTCACTACGTTCAGTCTCATGCTCCTCTAAAAGTGCAACAAACTGCCTGTGATTCAATGCTCGTGCCCTGATGAAGTTTACTATTTTAGTTACAACATCAATCACACCATCAATTTTAAGCACTGACTTGCACAACACATGCTGATGTAAAATACAATGCAAAAATACCAATTTATGATCTGCATTGATTTCAGTAACTTTATCTTGCATACGTTTCAACAGCCCAACATTTTTCCCCGTTAGATTTGGACAACCATCGGTTGTGACACTTATCAGTCTGTCCCATTTCAGTCCCAGTGAGTCCATGCATGCGTTTACCTCCGTGAATAGATCGCTCCCCATCGTTGTGCCTTTAATTGAGCGCATTGCTACCAGCTCCTCCGTAATCTTGAAGTTTGTTATCCCTCGGACAAATACAAGTAACTGGGCTGTATCACTGACATCACAGCTCTCATCCAAAGCCAAGGAGAAAAAGTCAAAATTTGCCACTTCGCGTTGCAGCTGAAGCTCCAAATTTCCGGCAATGTCCTCGATTCTTCTCGTCACGGTGCGCCTGGACAGTGAGACGTTTTCAAATGCTTTTCTTTTTTCAGGACATATTAGTGATGCAGAGTCCATCAAGCACTCTTTTACAAACTCTCCATCTGAGAAAGGCTTATTCTTTTTAGCGATTTTGTGGGATATTACAAAGCTGGTTTTGGTTGCTGCTTCCCTATATGTGTGAAGCTTGGTAAATACCCCTTGTTGCTTTTTTAGCTTGGCAACCAAATCTTCAGACATCCGCGCCATTTCAGCATCACTCAAGTTTTTGTAGTTCTCTGAATGTTTTGTCTTATAATGTCGATTCAAATTGTACTCCTTGAACACGGCAATCTGGTCTCCACAAACCAAACACACCGCCTTGCCTCTGATTTCAGTAAACAAATACTTAGCAGTCCACATCTTCTTGAAAACTCTACATTCAGCATCAATCTTTCTTTTTTTAGTCGACATTTTAGGGATAAAATCCGTCTTGACACCCGTAGTCTTCTTGCAACAACTTCAAATCAGTAACACAAATCACTTACGTACTTTTACGTACCTATGCACTATGTAAAAAAACACAACTTTAAAATACAAGCAATGCACATTCAACCCACGCATAATGTAAAATACGAAAATACGTTTATTTTATAGTTTCTTATGAACCTTCCGCGGGCCGGTCAGAGTCAACCAAAGGGCCGGATACGGCCCGCGGGCCGTAAAATGCCCAGGTCTGGTATAATGCATCAGGTAAAGCAAAACGTGGAAAACTCAGTGTACACCAAAAAAGATCTGCACTCTGGTCCAAGTGTGACGCGAAATTTGGAAAAGTAGCAAAGTGTGCCGCTGGCGCAAAAAGTTTGAGAACCACTGCTCTAGAGCATATGCATTGTGAACCGCTTTGAAAGTAAGCGCACATACAACTGTAAAACTTAAATTCTTTAACCTATGACCGTCTGTGACGCAACAAGAATAAAAATAGGAATTAAGTCAAAGAAACGCGCAAACAAGTTTCGGCTATTATTCGTATATTATAAAACAATCTTTACAGTAGCTTTCCACTTTCCTAACACCTTGCTCTTTTACTATTAAGCAGCTAGCATCGACTGCTTCCTGGTTTTCTTTCAGTCACATTTTCGGGCGATAAGCCGATTTGTGCTGCTGCTACCAAGGCAGATACCGGTACTAATCTTTAGAAGTCTATGGTCAAACAATAAAAACTACTGGTGATTAACCTAGTTTTTCGATGGTAGTTATGCTTCAATAGTTCTCAATTCGTAGCGGGTGTTTACTTCTGAGGTCGTTACAATTTGTGTGTTTCTTATTTTCACTGAAATGCTGCAATGAAAAAATTGTAAACCGTTCTTGAAAGTAAGCCCCACAAAATGAAAGCAGAAAACAATGTACCAAACTATTATAACTACACACAATGGCGGTAAATAAAATTACATGAAACATAAATGAAAAACAAGAATATATGAATAAAATTTTATGATGCGAGTTTTATTCGAACTTTAATCAGGTACGGCGACCACGCACAATTGACGTTGTGCGTGTAATAACGTATATCGCTTAGCCGCTGTTTCCTATTTCGCAATCACTTTTTCAATGAGAATTTCGAAACGTAATACCTTGATTGCAAACAAAATTGAATTGAATTGAATTGAATTAATTTGATTTTAAAAAATTTTTGCATGCGCAAATGTAAATCAAAATCTCTCACTAAAATATGCGAAGCTTTATTAATTAGAAACAGTGGCGTATCGAGGATTTTTGAAAAAAGGAGGCATACGACCACAATCAAATATGTTTAGTGGAAAAATTTATTTTAGTGGAAGCCAAAAAGAAGGTCTTCACTTTGAATCGGTCCGGGATTTTATGAATTTCGTCTCTGTATACTAACGATTTCTAAAAAAAACAAAACGAAGCGGACCTGCATATGGGTTCTGTCTTCGTTTCTGGCGGGGTTTCTGCCCCAAAAGTATTGATGATCTCCAGGGAGGAGCCATAACACAATGTTCCCCCAAATATGCTAGTGATAAGAAAGTTTAATTCTAATTTAAATTGTCTATTGTATGCCAATGGTTCTATCTTTTTACAAAACATATTTGAAAGCATCATGAAAATCATTCATTAGGAACCTGATGAGGACTTAAGTTTTCTTTTGTCTTCTTTTTTCTTATCGTAATAATGTAGATATATAGATGGCAATAATAAATAAAATTAGAAATACTAAATCCAATACGGCTGCTTTTCACAGCAATTTCATGGTATAAAAAAGTAACTTCTCTCCCAAAGTTTTATACGTGAAGGGTAAACACAATTTTTTCACCCTATTTCAATAAACTGTGAATGTTTGTTAATGAAAGCAGATTTCTATTTCGAACATTCGAATGCTAGAATGGTATTTAAATATGGGATTTTTTTAAATCGAACATAGCAGAAATTCTACTTAGAACATTACTAGTTTTGAATTCAAATTTTTATTACTTTTCGGGAAAGTATTGTAAATGACCGAACTCTTCAGTTGCAGGGATTTTTTTACTCTGCAACCATACTAAGATTTCGCCAATTTGACTTTTGAAGTTTAAATAGGCCAAAAACAAACTTAAACTTAAACAGTTACTTCCTTTTGTTAACATAAACAATCTGCTTCGCTAAATGAGATTGAAAACCTTTCATTACCTGGTAAACATTGAGTAACATAGTTAGTCAGCCATTTAATCAAATTGAAATAAAGAAACAGCTGTAACTTTGCTTTTTATTGCTTTTTACGTTTGCTGAAATAATTGAAAAACTAATTGTCCTAATTTAAGTTTTGATTTTGGTCTCCTCCTTCAATTTTAATAGAGTCCAAAATGTTCGGAAAAAAACATTTTTTAAATTTCTTTGTTTTCCTGTGGCATATTGCACAACAACTTTAACAAATAATGCAAAAAAATAAAAACCTTTTTAAAAAAACTCTTGCTCATTGTCATTGAATGCCTACGTCCCATTCCAATAGACAAATTACCAATTCTTTTAGGCATTCAGTCAGATGAGCTTCGCTCGTGTGAACTGTGTGATGCTTAGTGTTACAATGAATCTATATGCTGCATGTTATTCTTCATATGCAGTTACTCTGATAGCAATGTGAAAGCACATGAGAAACAATTCTTACACGTTGTCTTCTCAGATGATTTAGCAACTTCTGTATACTCCTTCTCTGACTTCAACATGTCCAAATCATTTTAATTGTCATTCATGTTCTCTAGCAGTCCCTACTTCAGGTGTTTGTAGCTCGATGAAATGAAATCACTTCATCCTGTAGTACCACTCTGTCAGTTTCTGGTGCTGCATTAGCAATCAAACTTAGCTCGACGTTTTGTGGAGATTCCAAGATTTCAGAAAGCTTGTTTTCATTAAAGCAGGATATCTGCTCATAGAATTTCTCATGAGACAAAAATCTAGCTCGCATGCTGGAGAGCACAGCATCAGTTACTGTATTATGGTATAAAAACTCAAAATTTTTCTTCTGCTCTGTGATACCTTCTGGTGCTGAGCGACTAGATCTGATAATTGAGAAGCTCTTAGGGACAGAATTTTTCACCTCTTTTAATTTAAAATTTGCATGAACAACAAAATTAGATGTTGTTTCAAAAAATGTCACTAAAATCTCTTGAGATTTTTCCACATTTTCAATGGCTTTGTTAATCATATGGTGAGCTTGCATGATATTCAGGCCTGATTTATGCAGATAATTTGACACTGGTATGGTAATATCAAAAATTCGGATGAATGTAAGTACTATTAAGATAGTTTCAAATTCAAATTTAAGGTGCAGTGAGCATTCAGATAATAATGTTGTTTGTTATATCTGTACAATGTATTGTTTATATGTCCTATAACGTATAACGTTTTTCACTGCTTCCTTTTTGTCAACTTTTAACGCTCTTTTGTGTTTGATTTGTGCTGTTGCGGCCGAGAAATATAAATACATACATACATACATACAAATTTGCGCAAGTTTTCGCTTAATTTCTGTGCTTCATAGCAAACTGATCCTTTGAGACCATATATTTTACTTACTTGCTGAAGGATGATCAGAAGGACTAAATGAAATTTTGATGACTGATTTGTGTAGCAACCAAACAATTTTGAAAGTGCTCTACCTCTACTTGACCACCTAGTTTGACCAATGCGATCTAGTCTCAGGGTTTCTTCTTTCCTGGTTTTACTTTGCATATGCTCTTTCCAGACCTTCATCCTTTTGCAGAAATCATTGAAAAATGTAGATAGCTCAGTAAGCAGACCAAAAAGACTAACTGCTGCAACACATACACTGCTTGCACGACTAATCACCAGATTCAAAACATGTTCATACAGTGATGGCTTTGCAAGAAGGGAGACCCGGTCCGAGAAAAGTAGGGGGACACTTTTTAGTGTTCCAAAGCAAAGCGGCAAAGCGATCTCTAAAAAAAGGTTATTGTTTTAGGGGGCCACTTTTTAGTGTATCAAATAAAGTGACCTCTAAAAAAAATCTATATTTTTGGGATGCCACCGTCCTGGTGCTTCTATGAAGAAAAAGAGCAATATTTTGCGTAAGAGGGATCAATTTTTGATATTTTTTAGTAACTCCTACTGAAGCAATCACTGTGTGCATAACATCACATATGGAGGTAATTTGGGCAAGTTGCTTTCATAAGCGCTTAAAGAACAGAGTAAACACTACTCAAAATAGCTCGATTCAATGAATCTCCAATACTCTGTTTTAGTATCAGGCCTACCTCTGCAAGTGAATTTTGTCTTTTCTTGGCTCTTTCCCCAACAACATATCTAAGGACAGTGGCATACTGATAATTGAAAGAAATATCTTGACTTCGATTGCTCGGGAACGATTGTTCGGAACATGGTATACCGCTGAGTAGAGGGTTGAGTCTAGACAGAAAAACTAGTTAATGCATGCAAAATTAGTGAAAGGTAGAATAAAACATGGGCATTTAACTAATGCCCCAAAGCATTTTAATAAAAGATTGCTGCTCATGAGCAATATGTCAATTGCGCAGGAGTAAATAAAGAGCCAGACAGTGGTACATAATGTTTGGTAACAACACCCAGTGCTTGCATTATTTTCTCTCCAAATCATGACTAGCAATTTTTTTTCTGCACAATACGGATAATACTGAAGAGAGTTTCACTTATTTTAACCGCTTAGTAGATAAAAACTAGGAAGAATGGCTGCAGTTTGGTGTTGTTTGACATTTTGGTTGTTAAGCTGAAGGAATGATTTAACCGCTTTTGTGTAACTAAGTTTCAACCAAGAAAACAAAAATTTTAAAGAAGTGTTAACTTTTAAGATTGACTTCTTTAAAAAGTAAATTTTAAATTTTTTAGTTTGTATTTTTGTATAAAAGTTGTCTGATTGTAATAAAAAAATTACTGGAACGTTTTTGCACTTGGTAAAACAAAATGGAATTTAAACCAAAATCATATCAATTATCGTTGCGATTGAAATAACCCTTCCTAACTTTCCATCACGCTGCGAACTGTTTTCAAACTTTCAGATAAACAGAATCAAAAAATAGTAAAACTGAATATTTTGTATCACTTAGTGGTTGTCCTGGTTGTCTTTTATCTTTTCAATCTAATGGAAAATTCGAATTACGAATTAGATATTATCTATATTAAATAGAATTTTAGTGTTGTTCGCTAAAATGGCCGAAAGATTACTGAATAAATAATAAAGTATTTCAATGAAGTTGCAATTCACTTCATTATGATTCAATGACTTTTTTTAAAAAAATTTAGGTTTTTTTATCGTTTACAAAATATATAATTTATTCAATAAGCAATAAAACAACCTAAATTCCAAAAATTAAGTATTTGTCACGCCTGAATGCTCAAATATTGCATCAATCTGGAGTACTATTAATGTGGTCTACTACTACTACTGACAAAGTAAAAAAAATTTATGATCTGAAATATTTCGGAAAGTGTTTAAAAAAATTGTTGTGATTGAAGCAATGAAGCCGACCAATTTTTCAAATTGAAACAATTTTATGTGATCGAGCAAGTATGAAGATAGTTTCTGAGATGTAACCAAAAGAAATTTGATTCTCGGTAAAGATAATTTGTTGTTCTTCTGATTGAATAAAAAAAATTTTGAACTAATTGTTCAAAACCTTGGAGAATCTTGGCAAAGATTGAAGCGTGTAAAAACTGGTAAATCAGCATTTAGTAGATTTCGCTGAGATAAGCTTTTCTTTTCTGAAAAGTGTAAAAAGATCGCTTCGCGAGTTTCAATTGTCGAGAATCTTAACTTCGATTTTAAAATTACGTTTGAAAATTGATGAAGTCGTTTGTGTGTGAAAGATACCTTCTAATCTCTGAGTGAAACAAAAGTCGGGTTGGCCGACATCCGCTTTAATTGCTATTGTAATAAACACAAGGAAACAAAGCAGCGGAAAACTGCTTTTCACCACAAAGAGATCGAGCTTTTGTAGGGCAACTAAAAAATTTTAACAGACAATTGGTGAATTAATACATTACAATTTTGTAACAAAGCGTTAAACATATTCACTAGCAAGCAAGTATACTATCAAGTATAAATGATTAAATAAAGTTTTGGTAAAGAGGTTGTTTTTTTCAACCAGACGACAATTGAAAAAAGCAGCCATAATGGATTCAGCATTCTTCATTTTATTAAACAAACATTAAAATTATTTACAAAGACGAACGTTTTCGGTTTACTTCAGCCCTCATCAAGTTAATGTTGCTAAAATTGTAGAAACCTGCTGAGGGTTAAAGTAAGCCGAAAACGTTCGTCTTTGTAAATAATTTTAATGTTTGTTTAATAAAATGATTAAATGTTGGCTATTGGTTGCTAATAATTATAAGTAGATTTTAAAACTTACCTCTCTTCCTAAATTACGTTAATTTAATCGTTTATAAAATGACAATTTTCTTTTCTATATGTAATCAGATTGATTGTTTTTCAATTAATAATCAAAATTGAAACTATAAAAACAGCAAATTAAGAATACAATTTTGAAAACGTGAACATAAAATATAGAATTTAGTTTAACACTTGATATAATCCAGTTGAACTTCTTTGTTTTTCAAGAGGCTATTTATTCGCATTAATCCGTTTTTGTTCGAATAAAAAATTTTTATTTTTGACGCTAAATTCAAACCAAAAAAAAGTTCTCGGTTGATGCTTAAGAAGATAAAGCTGGTTGTGAAAATGAAAATCGTTGTAAAAAATTAGTGAAGACCTTTTTGTCCTCTGGACTTCATAAAACACTGCCTGACTGCAAAAGTTATTTTGATTTATTACCAGAAGGCAATCATGAAAAGGTTAAAAAGCCTGCAATAAACATGAAAATTAAACTTTTAGTTTTTTTAAAAACTTCATGTTGAGTTTCATCAAGCGAACATTGACATCCTGTAATTCCGAAGGCAAATATGTGATTGCATTCGCTTTTAGTGAAACATTTTAATCGATTTTCAACAAAGTAAAAGTATAAATAGTAGATGGCTTTATCACTGGATGAGTATTCAGAATAATTAACTAAAAACCTGAGCTGATTGACAAAGTGTTGATTGCAAAATTATTAAAAGACTAATGTTACGGATTTCGATATGTGCTTGCGCTTTCGGTGGTCACATGACTCCGCGTTCGCGTTTGTCGGTCATATGAATCGCCTTTTTCTTGTTGTCGGTCCTTCGTTGTTTTCTTTCATTTTTTCGTGTCGTAGTTGTTATCGAAGGCGCAGATGTGCAAAGTTTAAAACTTTAATGGAGATTCTTTTATTATATCAGACCACGTGTAAAGTAAGTAAGAACAGGCAGATAATTAGGAGACTCTATCTGGTTTAAAGCACTCGCCAAAACAACTACAATTAATATTAAATAAATGATTTGAAAATTTTCCAAAACAGAGAAAAAATGTGACAATATTCATTACAGTACATAATACTCTTTGTCGTCATTATCATCTCTATTATCAACTTATTCGAAACTGTAGGACATAAACAGATATACTTGTTGTATTCTTAAATTTAATCAAAACTTAAAAAATACATGGCATCAAGGCATTTATTGTGGCTATCATAGCAGGACAGAAAAAAATTAGATTTTGTCTGCAAATGTTTGTACATCGACGGAGCAAACATAAAAAGTGTTCACAGAATTATTTAAATGCAACAATAAATCGCAAACATCTAGTTTGAAAATTTAAAAAAATTGACATTTTTGCTTGTCAATTAGATTAAAAAGTTAAGCTTTCAACTTTTTTTTCAGAACAAAAAGTAAAACCTATCCATACACACCGAAAATAGTTTTTTTTAAAATACGATTCAGAAACGGCTTCGATTTTTATTTTGAACATATTTAACTGTTCTCTTTTTGTCTTTTCAATTTTTTTCATTTTAACCACTGTACATACGTAAAAAATGTTTAAAAAAGTCTATGTGACTAATTTCAACGCATACGTATTATGACAATAAACATATCTCTTTAAAATAATTTTCAAGTTTCAACCAAACAATGGTTTTCTTACTTTAGCGCTACCTAACGGAGAGAAATCATTACATTGTTTTTGGCTGAGAAAAACCTTTACAAAATCTACAGTTTAAAATTTTTTTACATGCAGTAAAAAGGGCACTCCTTTTTTAGATCATAATAACTATACCGAATTATGCCAATTAGCTGCCGATTAATTATTATATCTTGTTTCTTAAAATTGTTTATCAATTACTACCAAAAATAGTAAAACAATAATAAATAGACATAATCCAACTTATAAAACAAATTTGTCCATGCTCTAGATACACATTAATTATTACCAGTGATGGCTTTAGTACAGAGGAAACGCAGTGGAAGCACCGCCTCTCCTCCCCTAAAAGCGTTAATAAGCAAATTCCCTAAGCAAAATAATGCTCTATTTCTTCATAATGGCACTATGAGTTTGACCCCACAAAGCGAGACTTTCTTTTATTGGAAATCCCTTTATTTTGAAACACTAAAAAGCGGCCTCCTTTAAAATAATGACCTTTTTTTGGGAGGGCCAAAAACATTTGGAAAAAGAAAAAGTGGCCCACTATTTTTCTTGCACTGGGCTCCTCTTTTGTGAGGCCATCACTGCTTATTACATACGTAAATATAAATATAAACGTTAAACATATATTCATAAATGAAAATGAAATATAATTCATTTTTATGAAAACAAGATTGGCTTATCGAAGATAAAAATGCATAAAGCATAAGTAATATACGTATGTATACATACACATGCAAAGCACTTACGATTCAAAGATAATTCATTTTTTAAAAACAAGCTTGGCCAAATCAAAGATATAAAATATATATAGTATGTATGTTTTATCTATGTAAACATACATGAGTAAAACAATCATAAATCAAGTATAAATAATATTTAAAAAAATAACTTTGACCAAATCAAAGTTATAAAATATATATAACATGTATAGTTTACCTACGAAAACATACATATATAAAGCAATCATAAATCAAGTATAAATCATACTAAAAAAAATAACTTTGACCAAATCAAAGTTATAAAATACATATAACATGTATGAGTTGTCTATGTAAACATACATGTGTAAAGCAATTATAAATCAAGTATAAATCATACTAAAAAAAATAACTTTGGCCGAATCAAAGATATAAAATACATAAAACATGTATGATTTATCTATACAAACATACATGTTTAAAACAATTATAAATCAAGTATAAATCATACTAAAAAAATAACTTTGGTCGAATCAAAGATATAAAATGCATAAAACATATATGATTTATCTGTGTAAACATACATGAGTAAAACTATTATAAATCAGGTATAATTTATATTTAAAAAAAACAACTTTGATTATCTCAAAGATAAACCATATATATTTCTCAGATAAAACCTCGATTTATCTTTTTTTTTTTTTTTTTTTTTTTTAATCTCTATATTTATCCTCCTGACTCGCAGGAAAGCGACGGAGGCGCTATACATAGGGTAGGTAATTACCCCGACCTGCTTCCGGAGATGCCAAGATATTGCTGTCCGCTTGTAATTTAGTAGAGATATTACTGTAATTTAGAACTGCTTGTCAAGACCACCAAGCAGGGGAAAGTGCCGTAAAGTGTTTTTCCCAAGACAAGCTTGGCAAAATCGAAGATATTGCAAACATGATCAGAGATAAATCGAGTGAATTCTACGACTGGGAATTCATCTGTGAAATATTTTTTGTTGAAGTTTTGTCCTACATTTTCCGAATTTTTTTTCTTCAAAAATTCATACGATTTTGCCATTATTTCATAAAAGCATAAGGGGGGTCCGCTTGGTACAAAAATTTAAGAACCGCTGCTCTGGAACTGTAAAGCGAATGAATCTATCATGGTGAAGGTTAAAGCCTTGTTTTGTCACAATGACCGTATTTCGACATAAACCTGAATTAAAAAAGATAAATTTAAAAAAAAGTAATAAATGTTATTCACTACCAAAATAACATTTATTACAAAAACATTCTGGTTTTATTGAAAGTATCTTCTGCTAGCTAAAACATAAAAGGAGGAGAAAATACAAAAGCTGTGGTGTCGACACGCTTAGTTGCACTTAAACAGTGGCCTTTCTCTATCATTGATTTTCGCGATCACGAAAATCTCAAGCTTACTATTTGTAAATGTCACACTTCATTCATAATAATTTTAATCATGATGATGTAGTTTATTCCCGTTAATTGTAATTCGTAGTTTTATTATGAAATAATAATCGCGTTGCCTTGAAGCGCTGTCTTGTATTATGTGATATAACGTCCGATTCGCTTTCTATTGCTTGATGCATGTATCCTTTTTTCTCTTTTCGGGCGACAGTAATGACGTAATATGTTTTTGTCCAAGCTTTGCTATAGCTCGCTAATTGTAGAATGTTCTGGCGCATTCAAGCCTAGCGCTCTGTCCAGGGAATTCGAGTTAAGTCAAGGCCACCTAGAGAGACAAGGCCTGTTTATCGATGTCAGATTAACGCGTGACACCATTACGAGTGGTGCCAGTTTTGCTAAGCGCTGACGTTTTGAGTTTTGCATTGGCTCGACCAAAATTGCTTTTTGCATGAGTTTGGCTTGCTTTCCCAAAATTGTAAGTGAAGATATTCAATTATTTTAATAACATTTTAATTCTGAAAAATTACTTATGAACGATTTTCATTTAACAAAAATATCAATTTAGAAATCAAGCTCCAACAAATTAAACACCATGAGCGTAAATAAGAGTGGCCAATAGAGCGATCAACTTTAAGATGACCATATTACGATAAAAGCACTTTTTTTGGAAAATATCGTATCAAAAATGATCTCTAAAACGACTTTTCTTGATAGGTAGAGGCGGAATAATTAATTGACACTCCAGTGGGCACTTTTAGCTATGTCATGTCGATTACTGAAAGCAAAGCGTAACTTACTAATACTCAACACCAATACTTAAAATATACAATTTTATAGAAATAAATAAATTGTAAAGCACGTTCTTTAACATTGGCTAGTATTCAAAGTCGCAAGTTTTTTTTTCTTGGTTTTTTGTTTATGTTCAACTGGTCATTTTTTAATGAGCAGAAATTATTTAGCATGCAATTGGCAGACACCCATACAATCATTTTTGCAACTTCAAAATAACTGTGGCTATTGTTACAAGGATTCAGCTGCAAAAGACACAATTCTTCATTATAGGCAACAGACATAGCGGTATAAACAGCAACATTACGCTGGTGGGAAGACATCTGAAATTCAGCATAGCAACACAACTTGTTTATAACCAAATAAGTTATAAGCACAAGGCTAATCACACTTTCACTAGGATAAAGCAATCCCCTTCTACTTATGCTTGCTACAAGCGTATTAGATAAATTTTCAACATTTCCACCAGGAGAAATCAAAACTTCTCTACATTTGTCGCATTTGAGTTTTTTGGTTACACTATAGGCCTATACACAATACCCAGCAATGTAAGTAATGACAGGCAAGTAATCTTTTGCTTTTGCCAAATCGTCTGCAGTTACAGGGCCGATATTAACATTATTAAATTTACTACAACATTCAAATTCACTCCAGTCAAAATTAAAGATCTTAAGTACAAAACATTTTTTATTTAACGAAAGTTTGAGAACAGAGATCATGCGAATTTTTTTTTCAGCTTCGAAAATTTGTCTAAGGAAAACATCGTACTTTCCCCCGCAAAGCTGACGATATTTTCCAAACCCTGCTTCTAAACTATCTGTTTGAAATTTACCTAGTAGCACATAACGAGCGCCCAGTTGTGTAATGCAATAGTCAGCTACTTCAAGCAAAGCGTGTGTAGTATGTTACAAGACTGTAAAAGTTTCTTTAGTAAGCTTACCAGTTGCACCTTCCATGGCATGCCAGTTAGTTAACCAGTCCAATAAGTAATTATTTTTTAGAAATGGTATCGTTTGCAACAAGAGGCTGTTCATAGACATTTCTTAAACATTGACCTTTCATTGGTGTTTTTACATTCACAATACTCCACCAAGTGGTGAATATATTGATGTAAGTGCTGGTAACCTCAAAGTTTAGAATATTGCATTTTGTACCAATTGCCAACAAAGCTTGGGTTACAAATTTATTGAAAACTTGTAAAACATAGGTAACATTTTAGCATCTGTGCTATCATATGTAGCACACAACAACATCACCACCTTTGTAATCAAAATATGGTTTCAACTGAATTTCGTCAACAAGTAAGATAATGGTCTTGTCCAAAGATGAAAGGCTTTTAATCTTCCTTCTTATGTATAGTAAAAAGTTTTTATTATTTTGTTCATTTAAAGGAGTTAATGGGCATGTCAACGTAACTCTACGAACTGTGGAATAGGTTGGCAAAATACAGTTTCCACTGTTGTGAAGGCAAAACACTATAAAAAAGAGAAGCAAATATTGCAAATTGTGGTGAATAAGAAGCTTGTTTGTTGACTATCAAAGCCAATTGTTCACAAATAAACGATATTGTATTACAATAATTTTCAAGCTCATTTTTAAATGGCTCCAACAATGAAATAATCAATTTCATCACAGCAGAATTTGGCTTGACTTGTAAGTATATTTGTTATACAGCATCGAGTATGCTGTCAATTGTATGCAGAGAACTAACAGTTAGAGGCAATATGTGTTCTCCAACTTTTGTTAGCTTCACAGATTTTATGTACACATTTAAAAACAATTCCTTATCCACAACTACAGACACATCCATAACTGGTGCAACATCTTTTTCATACTTTATAAAAAACGAAGTTAAAAAATTTTCTTCACTTACTACATGCCATTTACTGGAAGGTAAAATTTTACTTTTAAATTGGCTTAATGAGTCAAAACTATCTTTTTTAAGCATGTCGTTGTAGTCTTTAATGCTTTGAGCAGTAGCAGCAGCCAGTTAATTCTGTTCCCGCAGCTTGTTTTTTCTTCACGACTACATCTGCTTGAAGTTGTTGGAGTGGATAAGTACGTAGGGCAATTTGGAAAAAGTCATGGTATGGCACCTGGAACAAGTTGTGGCACTTTTAAAGTATAGGATAATGTTTTTCCATTTTTTTCATCAAATATAGATACCACTTTTTGTATGTCACTCGGCTTAAAGTGTAGCTCGCATACCTGTAATCAAAATAAAGTTAATTAAAATATTATTAAACAAGATACAAAATTTTTATTATGAAACAAAACTCATCTTAACACTTTATTACAGCGTTGTGCATTTTTAGCTTCATAGTTGAACTCATAATCAACAGACTGTTTAAACTAAAAGTTGGAACAAAAATAATTAGATTACAAACTGCTAGTGATGAACCAAAGATACACAGTAAAATAACAAATAATTAATGGCTTTGGCATTTTTGGTAATTATGTAGAAAGTAGATACGTTCTATTACTTGCAGACATAATTAGCCCAATAATCAGAGCCTAAAAATAATTAGAGCCCAATAATCAAGTACCATATAAACACAAATGTCCAGTTATAAACTAAGGAGACAACACTAAGCTAGTAGTAACATTTTTATCCCAATGTATTAAGTATGAAGCATTCCCAAGCAGAATTTTTTTGCGATTTATCCTCGGCCATTGTATGTTTTTCTCGTTTTATCCAAGAGATATCAAAGGGTCTCCCGTACTTGGAATTGCCAAGGATATTAATCTTGTTTCATGGAAGAAATATTCTTGACTTGGCCAAACATGGCAAAATCGAGAATACTTTCTTGTTTTATCGAAGAGATATCCATGCATGGGCCATTATTGATAATGTCGATGATGTGTTTATTGATTTATCATAGTAATATACTTGGCTCGGCCATTTACGGCTAGACCAATTATACTCATAGCCGTACCTTCCGGGGGGGACAGGGGGCAATTGCCCCCCCCCAAGTTTTCAAAATTTGGGCAAAATTGAAATTTTTCGGGCAGTGACAAGAAAATATTTGGGCAAGAACATAATTTTTTGGGCAGCGGTATCAAAAATTTGGGCAAAGTCAGGGGTTTTTAGGTGAAGACCTTTTTTTTTTTTTAGAGAACACCTTGATTTTGGGACGAAAATTGAAAAATATGCGACTGAATCCAAGTGCTGACCTCTCTTTTTTTTTTTTTTTTTTAGAGATCACTCTGAATTTAGGACGAAATTTCTTCTCCATCCGAGAATCTCAGACAATTTTTTTGTCTTATCCATAAAGTACTAGAAAATCATGATTTGGGCAAAACTTCATTGTCCCCCAAAATTTTTTGGGCTGGTACGCCTATGAGTATACTAGTCCTCTTTTATCAAAGAGATATCCTTGCATGGGCCATTATTGGTAATGTCAATGATGTGTTCATTGATTTATCATAGTAATATACTTGGCTCGGCCATTTACGGCTAGACCAAGTATACTAGTCTTATTTTAACAAAGAGATATCCTTGCATGGGCTATTATTGGTGTAGAAAATTACCAACGCACGTGTTTGCTTTATTTCCTTTGAGTTTCTAATGATAGTTTGCGCGTGCACTCGCTGCCAGCGCCTTTTTTGTTTTACGCCTTAATTTTGTTAATCTCATCTCGTAGCATAGTTCGTGTCTGCAGCGCGTTCATTTTAGAGCAGGCTTTTTTGCGTTCTTGTATACTCTTCTCAATTTTGTGAGGCGACCAGCAGCAATTGGTGGCGGCTGGCTGAAGTCATTGTTCGCTTTGCTTTTAATAAAAATCGTTAACATTTACTGAATGTCCCAGTTCACTAAAAACTTTTTAATTATTTCAACTGTCAGCCACTCTTAATATCAAACCATAGGTTGCGATTAAGGTGTATGTAAATTATTCTGTTGTATTTTTCAGATGCACTGTAAACACAAAATAAAGTTGAAAAACAAAAATTTCAAAATTAATCACTTTAAATAAATATTAATCATCATAAAAAAATTGTAATATTTATAAATTTAAAAGTGTTTTAAACTACAATATTTAGTCATCCGTAAATCTATTGCACAAAAATTTATTCATACTGGACTTTATCCTTTATTTATATAAACAAGGATTTATTAAATGGCCTACTTTACGGTACAAGAATATATCTCTGTTCTATCTTTGCTTTAAGAATGACATTACCAACGGCCGACTTAATTTTGCAGGAATATAATCATGTTTTCGGCAGCGTGATCGAGTGGTTGAAGCACTGGACTGATGATCAACATGGTCTGGGTTCAAAACCCACTTGCGCCATTCTGTTGTGTCCTTGGGAAAGACACTTTACGGCACATTCTCCTGCTTGGTGGTCTTGGCAAGCAGTTCTAAATTACAGTAATATCTCTACTAAATTACTAGCGGACAGCAATCTTGGCAACTCCGGAAGCAGGTCGGGTAATTGCTTACCCTATGTATAGCGCCTCCGTCACTTACCTGGGAGTCAGGAGGATAAACATAGAGATAAAAAAAAATGTTTTATTCCTTGCATAAACAAGGATTTACTGAAGGCCAATTTAGGGGACGAGAATACATCCCTGTTTCACCATTGATTTAAAAATGATTTTATCAACGGCCAACTCAATCCTGCAATAATATATCCATGTTTTATTTGTTGCATAAACATGGATTCACTGAAGGCCAATTTAGGGAACGAGAATACATCCCTGTTCCCAGCAAACATACACTTATTGGCCCAATACAGGCTTTGTAAAGGCAGGTATCGGCTATATCGGAATAGTTTTCCCGGTATAGATATTGTATTGGACCAGTACTGTTTTTCGATACTATAACGTTTAAGTAAAAAAGTAGAATGTTTTTATTTTTTGATGAATATAATGTTTTTAGGCAGTAGGCCGACTGAAATTAAAATTTTGACTATTTTTTCTTATCTCTTAAGTGTCTAAGTGTCAATGAATCCCAGTATTGGTCTTATATTGGGCCTGTTCATACTTTTCAAAACTATAATGTTCGGGTAAAAAACTAGATAGTTTTTTTTGTTTTTGTTCAGCATATAAGATTTTAAAGATTTTTACACTCTAGATCAGTGGTTCTCAACCTGGGGTACGCGTACCCCCAGGGGTACGCGAGAAAATTTCAAGGGGTACTTGGTTGGCAGTCGAATTTTTACGTATGGTTGTTTTTTACTGCAATATTCTATACTACAATGCATGCCGATTGAAAACTCGGCGTAAATTTTGCCTGATCTTGTGTTGCTGTGACGCAACAATGTGAAACCACAGCTTTGCCAGATAAGCTATGCGAGTATACTTTAAGTAGCACAAAACGAATCTAAACCTTATTAGTTAGTTGTCAAACTTGACATGGCAAAATTTTTTTTGAAGAAAAAATAGAATAGGGATGAAGTTAACTTAAGTGATTAATTTTTTAAGACAATTATTGACTTGCTGACATACTATACAGAACAAAAAACGCAAAGAAAAAAAAGGATGGAATAAATTAAATTTTAATTTTTTATTTTAAAACTAAAGCCTAATCAGCTAGTAGTTTATTACTTTATTTGAGGTAGAATTGTTTTTGTACTGTTTATTTTTGCCTTAAGTTTTTAAATGCATTTACTTTCTAAAAAATCTAACTTATTAAAGCATGTTGATGTGTTTTTTCTAGTTATTATTCCAAAATTGTTATTTAGTTATGTCTTCTCTAGCGAAGAAAAGAAAGTATTATGAAAACTACATCCAGTATGGATTCACTGCCATTAACAAAAATGGCCGTCAATTTCCACAGTGTGTTTTATGCTGTAAGGTTTTATCCGTTGGGTGCATGAAACCTACCTTTCTCAAACGCCATCTAAACGGATGTCATCCAAATCATAAAAGTAAGGGTACAGGTTTTTTCAAGCAAAAAGAAGATGAATTAAAGCGAGCACGCCTTGATCGTTCAGGGTACATCAGTCAACAAAATGAAGCTGGGTTGCGTGCGTCTTACATGATATCACCGAGAATTGCACAAGAAAAAAAATCTCACAACATTGCAGAGAAATTAATTATCCCTTGCTGTAAAGATATAATTCGATGTGTTGGTGGATGTGATACTGAGAAGGTTGCATTGATACCCCACTCCAACGATACAGTTCGTCGACGAATAGTAGATATGTCTGATGATGTCAAACAACAAGTGATTGCGGAATTAAAAAAGGCACCTTTTGGAAAATTTGCTATCCAACTTGATGAGTCGACTGATGTGACTGCTTGTGCTCAACTCCTTGTGTTTGTACGATACGTTAGTGGCGAAGATTTCAAGGAAGATTTTTTGTTCTGTCATACTTTAGATTCCACAAAAAGAGGCAAAGACATTTTTATTAAGATCTCAAATTTTTTTGAGAGAGAAGGATTGTCCTGGAATAATGTATGTGCATGTACAACTGACGGAGCACCATCAATGCTTGGCCGTCAATCAGGGTTTCGAGGAAAAGTAGCAGAGATGAATTCTAAAACAAGGCGTCTTCATTGCATGCTTCATCGATATGCTCTGGCATGTAAAACTCTACCACCTGGGTTGAGATTAGTACTTGATGATGTTGTGCATATGATAAATACCATCAAATTAAGTTCCCTAAATACACGGCTATTTTCCCTACTGTGCCAGGAATTAGGAAGTGATCATGAAGCGTTACTGTTTCATACTGAGGTTCGCTGGTTGTCTCGGGGAAATGTGATAAGAAGAGTAGAATCACTAAAGGAGGAGCTTTCTGAATTTTTCAAATGTGTTAACAAGACAAGGTCACTTGAGTTCGTTCAGAAACTGTCAGACAGCCAGTGGCTTCAAAAGCTGGCCTACCTTTCTGATATATTCTCGAGGCTTAATTTATTGAATTTGTCTCTCCAAGGTCGTTTTCATACAGTGATTGATTTCATGGACAAACTAAGGACATTTAATATGAAGCTCAATCTCTGGGAAAAAAAGGTCAAAGATGGAAACCTGAGCATGTTTGAAAACCTTGATGAGGCACTTAGTAAAACTAAAACTAAAATCACTGGAAATCTAGAAGTGGCACAGCTTGTGCAAGCCCACCTAGCCTCTCTGCAAAAGGAGTTGCAGTCTTACTTCCCTGAATTGAGTGAAATAGAATCAAAACTGATTCGAAACCCATTCGTTGTAAATGTGCAATCTCTTCCAGATAGCATTCAAGAAGAATTCTTAGACTTGGTGAATGACTCTTTTGCAAAAGATGCATTTGAAACGCTCACCCTTACCAAGTTTTGGACAAAGATGAGTGTGACTTACCCTGCTGTATCTGATATTGTTCTGAACTCTTTACTTATGTTCCCCAGTACTTACCTGTGCGAGCAAGGATTTTCGACACTGTTAAACATGAAAAATAAACATCGATCACGGCTTAATGTGGAGCATGACTTACGCGTGTGCCTGTCTAATACCGCTCCTCGAATTGAGAAACTTATTTGCAACAAACAGGCACAGCCTTCACATTAGTAATTAATCAGTAGCCTACAAAGTGTTTGAAATAAATATTTTTGTTTATATTCTTTGTAATACTATATTAAAAATGCTAATTAAACTAGTAGTAAAAATATACTCACTTAAATTGGTTTCAGTTTATCAGGGGTACACGTTGATTGTTTTTATGACTCAGGGGTACTTAACGGCAGAAAGGTTGAGAACCACTGCTCTAGATCAATGGTTCTCAACCTATGGTATGCGTACCACTAGTGGTACGTAAGAGCTTTTTAAGAGGTACCCGAGCACTTTTCGAATTTCAATAAAATCTAATACTCAAATTAAATTATATTTTTTAAATGTTTATTGGTAGTATGGTAATAAATGGATTTAAGCTATGTTTTTAGCTAATTTACTGCAATAAACTAAATTTATTGTGTAGTCAATACAATAATCAGAATGATTACTTTTAGCAGATGATTTGCATGCAAGAACTGATCTATAAGCAGAATTTTTTTAATTGCGAAAACACTGACGCCGCAATTATTTTAGCTGTTTTCAAAGCGCAAGTGCAAGTTCAATGTGGCACGTGAAAAAAACTTCTAAACATCTTTGTCATAAAATTGCTTCGTTTCTATTGTTGGTGTTTTGAACATACAATGTTGTGAATGTTTTAAAGAGCAAATGTATTTTTTTTTTTTTTTCTGTACAAATGTAAATTTGCTCTCACAAGGAAATACTGTATAGCAAGAAAAGTTTTTAAATTAAGGAAAAAGTTGTTTGAATTTTAAACACAAAAAAATCACAATTTGAATAATCCAGAGTTTCTATCGAGACTTGTAGGTACTTGTTGCAAATTTTTTGATGATTAGAGTATCAAAAATGTCCAACAAGTGTAGCTATAAGTCTTGATAGAAATTTTGGGTCATTTAAATCGGATTTTTTGTGTAAAATTCAAATAACTTTTTCCTTAATTTAAAATTTTTTCTGACTATGTTTCTTTCTGACAGTAAATAGTAAATCAGTTTTTTTAAGGTTTAAACGCTTTTTTGGAGATTTTGCTTCTAAATTGCAAACTTCGGTATGAAAACTAGACTTATGGCGTATGAACAAAGAAACCAAAAAAGTATCGAATGTTCACAGTTGACACATCTCTCCTTGTAGTAAAAACAATCCAAAAAAGTTGTTTCAAGAAATTGACTGTCAATTAAAACTGCTTAAAACACTTTTAATGCATTATTTTTTGGGCATAGATAGTTGTCCCCACATTTTAATCTATTCTTCGTTCATTTATCAGATCACATATCAAACGGCATGATAGAAGACAACTATTGACATCCAATATAACAAGGCAGCTAACATTAAGCATAAAAAATGCTTGCCAATTAATTTTTGGCTAACAATGGCCTTTAATTATCTAACTCTGACTCAAAAGCGCATGGGAGTGTAAGCAGGGCTTGTCTGTAATGATAAGTATTAAAAATAAAAGCCAGAATTGTCTTACATAACCCTCCCATGATTTCTGATGTGCAGTGAGTGTGGTGGTGGCATGTAAAGCAACTTGTGCAGGAAAAACAGATAGGCTACAACTGTAGTAAATAATATCACCATTTGCATTTAAACAAATCCAAGGAATTAATCTTTTAATGAACTTTGTGGTACTTAGTGTAACAAAAAGATACTTAGATGGTACGTGGTAACAAAAAGGTTGAGAACCACTGCTTTAGACCAACCGAAATTAAAATGTTTGGTAATTGTTTTTTATCTTGGAATCTTTAGAAAATAACCAGCCGATATCGAGCCAATATTCTGCTGGCCATTTGTTTCGAATTGGTTTTAACTTTTTTTCAGTTTGAGAAAACTGATTTACCAATTTTTAATCTTTTCTTTAATTCTAAAAGGAATACATGATAAACATATAATTGCATTTATTTGTATATTCAGCCAGGCCAGACTGTAGTTCAGCAATAGATGCTTACGCTATTTTCAAAAAGAATTAATAGTCTATGTAAACAAAACTTATCTTGCACTTCAATTGTACAAGTAGTCAACTCTCAGGCGATAGTAGAAGAACTTATTTAAGTAACTTTTAATGGACAGTAATTGTTCCAGACGGTTGGTTCGCACCAATGTTTTGTTTGTGCTATGATTGTGACGTCATTGCCTTTCTTTTCTTAGCTGCTTGGCTATTCCCTTTGAGCATTCTACAGCGCACGTGTTTAAAAAGGAGTGCGTTAAAAATTGAATTTTTTTTTGCACTTTCTTCCTTGACTGTGTTAAGTTTATTTCTTGTATGACGTAAGTCTCTTGGGTTTGTTATTTTTCTCAACTTTGATTTGGTTTCCTTCGTGACGTTTCTCTGGCGGGAATGCCTGGTATTTTTGTGCTTAGCTGTAGTGAAGTTTTAAAAGCTCAGTTTTTAACTTTAGAAAATAATTTTTTTTTTATTTTTGATAGCATTTTTTTGTAGTGCAAACAGGTAAAGTCAAAGTTTTAACGTTATGTTTATGTACTATTTCAATAAGAATCAGTGTAATAATTTATCTAGTTTACTATAAAACTAATTCTAAACCTACTGTTTATGTAAAGCTGTTCAAATAGATAAACCTGCCATATGCAAAAGTGATAATCAAAAATTGAGACCAGCTCTCTTGTATTCAATTAGCAGTAAAATTGTTTTAATCTGAAAGCTTTTATAGTTTTATGTATTAACATTTATGTTTATTTGTCTTGTTTGAAGCATTGTAAATTGCGTATTATAAGGTTTTACATTGTTACTGGTGTGTAATAGCTCAATTCCTAATCATCATGTCATACTGGACAAAACATCGTAAAGTTAATAAAGAGTTGGAAAGAATCCAGGAAAGATCGACTCTATTAAGACAATTTTGTGATGGTGAGATAATCGTTATTTATGTTGCAACAACAGTAGGCTTTAGACTTGTTATATTGTACATAAGTTTTTTTTGGTTTGAAAGATAATTAGCCAACTAAAGTTAACCGTCTGGGAGATACCGGTATTAATAAAGCATAGCTTGCTAAGTACCGTGAATAATTTTTGCTAAATCAGACATTGATCCCCAAAAGAATTTACAGATACAGTATTTTTTGTCACTTAAAATTTCAGGATTATGCGACTGATATTAAATTGTGTAAAAACTATAAAATCACCATTGTCTGTGTATTTTTTCAGGTATATGAGTCTCTCTCGTCTGCTTTTGAAAATTTGCTGCCACGCACGCTATCATCATCCACACCTATTTCTCTTTTCAGACAATAGAAGGTGATTATTTTTTATACATAGAAAAGTGATTTAAAGAAATGCGGATGAAGCACTGTAATGTGTTGTTGTTGTTGTTGTGTTTACCTGGCTCACACCTAGGGATTGGAGCCTCTTGCATTCCTCAACAGAATGCAAGAGAATCATTTGTGGTACATGAGCACTAAACAAGATGCTGGTGCAACACCTAAAAATAGCTAGACACAAACATCTCCCCCAATTTCTTGAACAAAATGTCAATCACAGGACACACCCAATCATGCTCCGCAAAATACCACTGACATAGAATGACCATGGAAGTTGATGGTCATTCTGATCCCTGTAAAAATACAGGGCCCACCCATCACCACTGACAGCGATCAATCCTTAGTGGGACTTATATCGATATGCAATCAGATCCATAAACCGGTGATAAAACAAAAGTAACATTATTTCTCTCAACTACAATATAAACATTAATAGCCAAGAACCGGTGGAACATCAAATTAATATAGCCTGATGAGACATCTTCAAGTATATGTAATACAAGAACAAAGTAGTCCCGAAGGCCAGCACTGTAGTGTCGCCGTGTCTACTTTGTGTTCAGAACTTTGGAGCAAAACAATTTTAAACTCAAAATAAGCAACTGCCGTAATTTTAATAGGAAAAAGTTCATACTTTTGTTGAAACCTTTTATCTCTTTTGATGACATAAATTTTTGCAATAACTTTGATGTTAAAGTTGTTTTGTTTATTTAGGTCATGATATTTTGCGAGAACTTGCGGAAATTAAAGTTTTTCTTCGGACACAGTCAAAGGAAATTGAAAAACTTCACGCTCAAAACCTTAAGCTTTTACGCCACACCAAAGAAGCAGATAGTTTTGCTTGTAATGAACTGCCTGATGACATTCAACTTCCTCTCTCTTCAAAAGAAGAAGAAGTCGAATATGTCGAAGCAAAACTTGGTTGTGAGGCGATCAAGAAAGCCTTGGTAAGCAGCAATTACAGTAATGAGTTTACATCGTGTCAAGTTTACTGACAGCGGACAATAGTGTTTTTGCTTGAATATTTTTAACAATTAATGATAAGAGTTAAGGAAATGGTCAAAGCACAGATACTAATATAATGAGTTACGGTATTACTACTTAAAGCGGAAAAAAACTGTCTTCCATTTGCCCTATTTTTAATAAATAGTAAATTGCAGATATCTCGTTTTTCTGCAATTAATGGGTCATCCGTGAAAGAAACTTGTTGGCGGGTGATGTCAGCTCTCATAAAAAATGAAGTCTGCCAGTATTATAATTGGTCAGGCAAAAGCGGGTGGAAAGCCAAATCGGACGGCCACAAAAAACATGCATTTTCTGCCCTTTATTCCGTAAGTATTATTTTTTATTTTTTTATCTCTATATTTATCCTCCTGACTGTCAGGAAAACGACGGAGGCGCTAACACATAGGCTAGGCAATTACCCCGACCTGCTTCCGGAGATACCACGATATTGCTGTCCGCTTGTAATTTAATAGAGATATGACTTTAATTTAGAACTGTTTGCCAGGACCACCAAGCAGAGGAATGTGCCGTAAAGTGTCTTTCTCAAGGACACAACAGAATGGCGCGAGTGGGTTTTGAACCGAGACCGTGTTGGTCACGAGCCCGGCGCTTTAACCACTCGACCACGCTGCCGACAAATTATGCCATCTAAATCCAAGGTAGTCCATTTGCAATGGATACCTGGTCACTCTTCCCTTCCAGGCAACGACTTAGCTGAGCCGGAGCCTCTCTTGATCCCTCCAAAATATCAGTGTCCTTTGCACCCCTTATTTCCTCTCAACGACTATCCCTCTACACCAGTTGGAGATGCAGTGTCCAATATGGTCTCTTTCAACACCAATTCCCTCCAGTATCTCCCGAGGAGCTTACTCTCCCTCGCTCCGCTCGCTGTGCTCATTCCCGTTTACGCTGCAACGGGCCTTAACACTTATCTCCACAGGGTTGGTCGAGCCGAGACTCCTTCATGCAGCAACTGTGGTTCTAAATCACAGGATCTTTCACATCTCGTGCTAGACTGCCCTGTACTGGACCATCTGCGTCGGGCCATATTCAGCCATTCCCTACCACTTCTGGACCTCTGGTCCCGTCCGTGAAGAGTCGCCCGATTACTGGGACTCCGCGGAGTTGATCCGCGCCCCCATCCCCAGAAATGGGTCGGGTAAAGCCACCACCACCACAAATTATGCCTGAAGAAATTAAGGTCAAATTTTACTATTTTCCTTAAGCTTTTATATTTTCATTGTTCAATCAATGAAGGCTTTGTTCTTTACAAGTAGTCTATTGACGGAGATGTAAATACGCCACGAAGCTCCAACGGACTTGTTCCATGTGTGACTACAAACCCGTGACAATTTGTTTTGATAATTACCCTTGTCTGTGTGGACTTTATATAATTAAGCAAACATTTCATGAATTGATTTATCTCAGTGCAATTTTTAACATGTTGGTTGAGTTGATAATATGCATTAATTACAATATTCCGATACAATTGCATTAAGCTGTGGATACCAAGCACTCTATAAATTCTAATTCAACTAAATTACAATGTATACTTTTTTAAATTATTATCGCAACTTATAAAAATATTTCTAACTATCGTTTTTCTTTTTTGAAGTTAGATTTAAAAATTTTTCTAAATCCAGTATTTAGCGCATATTAAGTCCAATCTTACCTCGACAAAGTGCGATTGGAACTTTGAGTATCTCCCTTTAAGCCTTTTGCGAAAATTTGAACGCCAAATGAAGATAATAAATTTATTCTATTTATTTTTATTTTATCTCTATATTTCTCCTCTTAACTCGCAGGAAAGCGACGGAGGCGCTAATACTAAGGGTAAGCAATTACCCCGACCTGCTTACGGAGAGCCAAGATATTGCTGTCCGCTTGTAATTTACTAGAGATATGACTGAAATTTAGAACTGCTTGCCAAGACCACCAAGCAGGGGAAAGTGCCGTAATGTGTCTTTCCCAAAGACACAACAGAATGGCGCGAGTAGGTTTTGAACCGAGACCATGTTGATTATGAGCATGGCGTTTTAACCATTCGACCACGCTGCTGACTATTTTTTAATGCGTTTACACAAGCATTTTTACTATTCGAGGAAGGTTTAAATTTATGCCCTGATATGAATGCTTTTTTAGATACTATAGCTACAGCATTGTATTCTATGTTTTACTCTAACTGGTCCTTGCAATGGACACCCATCTCAAATTTCATGCTACTCAACTTAAATAACTGACTCAAACACGAACACACTCTTTACATGATCTTAATGTATACTTAAATCCGCCCAGAAATATGAAAGGCACAATCTTTTATAGCAATGAGCACACTAACATCATCGTCATCTCAAAATCAGACTTAACACCTGAGAAATGTAGACGAAACCTCAAACACATTCACACTACCATCACCTGACAATATGTTCTGGAAAAAACAGCGAAGTTACTAACACCGCACCCAATGACATTCATTCATCAGAACAAACATTACCACGTCATATGCGTACAAAACTGGCACAGCTCAGAGCTGACAAATCACCACTCTTGCAAGGTTACCTACATACAGTGAACCCTAATACTTACACGCCACAATGCCCACTATACTTGTTCCAGACACATGACACTAATCACCTCTTTAACTGCAGTCAACTACCAACACAACACCACTAGTCTGTGGAAAAAGCCTTTAGAAGCAGCAGATAGGTAATCCAAGAGTGAAAATCTTGATTGGCTTCTTGGAGAGATTAAGGGATGGCTACTCCAAGATATCCTTGGAGGAGGGGCAACAACAACTCTAACTAATTTTATGTTTGTTACAGGAGCTGTGATGGCAAACCCTGTGCTAGTCGGGGCGGTCACAGAAAAAAGCATTGAAAAAGAGATTAGCACTTGGATGAGGAATTGGCGGGACCGTGCTGGTGGAAAAAAAAATTAGAAGTGTTACCAAAGACTTTTAAGATCGTTTGTCAATTTGTCGTTGCTTTTATAAAATAAAATATGTCATTGAAAGTGATTATGTGCAGTTATACAGTATGATAGATTGAGTAAGTAATAAAATCTATGTAAACAACTAAATACCCTCAAACAGGAGGAATTTTTGGGTCTTGACTGCTATTCAAATGTAGAATAGTAATACTGCAAATTTTGTAATGATTTTGCACTCTGCTTATGCTTAAAAATGTATCGGAAAGTATAAGGTAATAACAGAAAACTTTCAGTTTGCCTTTGCTCACCCTATAAACAAACCGTACTCGCCCAATATATATAATGTACAGGCAGAGTACTGGGTGAGTACAGGAAACTGCAGTTTGAATACAGTTAAGACTGTATTTATAGCCCATGTGCAACTGTACTAAGGCCTGTACAAAATAATAACGTGCCTGTACAGTGCCAATAGGCCAATGTTTGCTGGGTATCATTGATTTAAAAATTTCATCAACGGCCAACTCAACCCTGCAATAATACATCCATGTTTTATTCCTTACATAAACAAGGATTTACTGATGGCCACTTTTAGGGGACGAGAATACATCCCTGTTTTATCATTGATTTAAAAATGATTTTACCAACGGCCAACTCAATCCTGCAAGAATATATCCATGTTTTATTCCTTGCATAAACATGGATTTACTGAAGGCCAATTTAGGGGACGAGAATACATCCCTGTTTTATCATTGATTTAAAAATAATTTTATCAACGGCCAACTCAATTCTGCAAGAATATATCCCTGTTTTATTCTTTATATAAGCAAGGATTTATTGATGGCCAAGTTTATCGTACAAGAATATATCCGGGTTTTAACCTTTAAACAACCATGGTTTTATCCTTGTATTTATCCATGGCCTGTAACATTTCGAGACATAAATCGAGAAAAAATCATCGGCGAATCCTAGGCTTTATCAATGAGTCAAGCTAAAATCGAGGAAACTTTACAAGGATATATTCTAGATTTATCCACAATTTTTATGACTGGGTTCGTACCTTGCTGGTAGTACTAGAAACAAATTGTTTTCTTTTAATTGCATGCAGCCATTTCTGTTTTAATTCATCATTTTTCGGGAAACTGAATACTTTGCACTTTTGGACCATATCTATAATTCCTTTTGCAGTTAGGAACACAACACATATAAGGCATAGATATATATATAAATTTTAATATTTGTTACTAACAAGTATCACTGAAAAATAGAATAAGACTAGATTGCATTGACACAACAACAAAGATGTTAGAAAACAATTTTAACTTTATATGTGTTAACATGTAGTTTCAGGTACAAAGATATGGAATAAAATTTCTTTTGAATTTAGGGAGTAATGAAAACAAACTTTTTTCTAACTATATTAAAAATTATTTATATAGTTTCTCAGTATTAGTTGTTTCAGTCCTCAAGATGCATACTATTGTTTGAGCAACTTCGTTAAATTACAATAACTAATAACATTTTAAATTAAAAATTACAAGGTACATCCTAACTTCTTTAAATCTTTCTTTTGTATATTCGCTACAGTACTTAATAAATGCCACTTGTAAAATGAAGCCATACTTTGTAACTTACATCACTAGCCAAGCAATCTTACACCAAAGTGCGCATGTGCCAACAAAGACAGCTGCACAAAAGCGACGATTCGCTTTGTTTTAGACGAGCGAGTTAGCACTACGTTGTGTGACGTCACAAAACCATGAACAGGCCTTGTCTCTCTAGGTGGCCTTGGTTAAGTCCCGCATATACGAGTAAATTTGTCGACACGTGACTTTTATCTATATATATATATATGCTCGCTCGATTGCAAAACACAGACGAAAAAGAGGAAGCGGACAACCACGACGAAAGAGAGACGAAAACGAAAGAGGCGCATAAAGCAAAAAGTGTTGCTTCGAGAGAAAGTAGAATTTGGGGCGAGTATTGAATTTATTTTGCGCCAGTGTTTTTTTGGAGTTGTGTTCTACAGATGTAGAATTATTTGTGTTCATTGAATCAAGCTATAGTGTTAATTTTGGTTTGCAGTTTGGCAAAGCGTGAAATAGAATTTTCGTCGGTCGTGCATTTTGTAATACATTCGTGCTTTATAGAGACAGTGGTCTCTGTTTGTTTGTGAAGAAGAGTCTTCAACCAAACCAATCCGAACTTTCCTTTAAACCAACTGTATAAAAGCTTTAGGCTCATAGCGGACTATTATTTCTTGAGCCGGAATAATATAAAATTTAGACATAGCTTTGTTTCAGCGCAGGTATTCGTGTTACCTAGCTCAATTGGTTCTTTAGGATTCCCGAACAAAGTCTGTGACAGTGAACAATAACCAGATGTTTCCTGATGTTCTTCGGCCGAACGCTCAACTGATATTTTTAGAGACATTTACTCTTTCACAGTAACAATTAATTGCTTGTAACTTCATCTCTACTTCAATCAACGTCGAAAAGCAAAAAATTTTTCTTGTTGATCACCAACGAATCAAATTTTATCTCAAAAAAGCAACAAAGACTTTGCGATCAATATAAAAACAAATCAATTTCTAAGAAATCTAGAACGTTGAGTAGTGAAATCAATTTAAGTATAAAACTAAGCAGCATTTGAACAAACGAAAATACAAAAAATTCTTATAACAAAATAAAATTACAATGTTTGTACGATTTATAAAAATTATTGAGATATTTTCTAAAAAATATATTTAACTAAACCAGTGGTTGTCTACTTTTTTTGTCCCATGAACCATTTATCCTTTTAAATATTTGATTGATTTTGAATTTTTGATAATAATGTAAGAATATTAAAGTTGCTGGTTTTTTTTCAATTTTTTACAACTTTTAGCATTTAAATTTTCATTCTATTGCAACAAATGTTGTAGAGCAGTGTTTTGAAATCTTTTGTGGCCTTTTACGATTTTTATATTGTTTGCGACCCCCTTTCTGTTCTGTTTACTGCAGACATAGGTTTGAAAAATTGTTGTGAGTATCTTTGTACTTGGTAACTTGTTGCAAAAGGCTGTTGTAGAAAAAGAAAAGTAAGAATCATATTTGGTCAAGTTACGATTAAAAAACCCAAAATTACCATGTCAAGTTTAAGGAACCTAAATTACATCAAGTTTAAAAATTTGAAACATCAAGTTATATATGAAAAAATTACTTCAAATTATATATTGTAAAGTATAACAAAAATCTTCTAAGCCTCGTCGTCGTCGTTTGGAAGGACATCCACTCCAAATCAGACACAAACAGGACTGGGGGCGAGAGTTTATCCTTTTACTACCCCAGGCTACTGTACTGCACGGATCAGATGCTGGCAGTGATGTTGTTAAGCCAGCATCGAGTTTCATCATCCAAAACCGTCAGACCTCGTGCTCCATGTGGTGTCCGATGTATAGGGCACGCTATTAGAACGTGGTCTGCGGTTTGTTCAAAGGCGCCGCACTCGCAATTCGGTGAAGGAGCGAGACGTTTAAGCCTCATATAAAAACACAAGTTTAATTAAACAAAGATTATGGTTGTTTAAAGAATTAGAAGATAAGTTTATGGTACCTAAGTAGTTACTAGTAAAGTTTAGGGAACCCAGATTAAACCATTTCAAGTTTGAAAAACCCTTGACTTAATCCGTCATTTTAAAAGTAAAACACTTTTTAATCTTTTTAATAAAACTTACTGTTACCACCTAATTTACCATAAATTTTGAGCGGACAAAAAAGCCAAAAATTTAAATTCAAACAAATACAAACAAAAAAGATTCCTCTACTTTCTTATGCCGCTGGATTTTCTCAATATTAGTGTTTTCTGAATTTTTATCATCAATTTTATATTGTTCAGCACGTTCAACATTATCATTTTGCACATTCGAACCTATTATTGAGGTCACTATTATTAACTTATAGTTTTTCAAATTTTTCATTTGCATTATCAATATTTGTGAGATGACAATAAACTGCGAATAAACGGCGAGATAATAAACGGCGAGATATCTTTCAAAGAAACAGTTGTTTTTTCTGCTGTGTTAATTGTATCAATACATAATTTGGTGCAACCAACACGAGATCTACATCATCTACAATAGGGTCGTAATGCTTGTTCAAATACGAAGTTTTAAAAATAGGACAAAATTTGTCACTACTTTGAAGGACGAAGCGCGTCAATTGACTCACGCTCAATTTTTGACAAGATAATAATATAGTCAAGAATTAAAATAAACAAAACTAACATGTTATTAGACTGCCTGTTAACTCTTCAGTAACTTATTGTATCTTCGCTCCACGATATTTCTGTGCATTCGGCTTTGAAACTAATAATCCAACCATTTACTAAAGCCATTTTAATGTTATAAAATACATGTACTAACCATATTGAGGTAGCAGCTTTTACTGAATACAGCCTGAAGATTTGATCTAAAATATTGACACCAAACTTGGTTTGATTGTAAAAAAGCACAGTTTCTAGTTTACGCTTAAGACTATTGTTTTCAAAATCTCTGTTTGAAGTGTTCAAAATGTTTGCACATATCCAGTTTTTTGCCCTAAGAAGAAATGATTGTTCTTGTATTGTCCCTTTTAAAGTTTACAATTGTGGTGTTATGTAGCATCTGCTTCTCCTTCAACAAGTCTGTATTTTTTATTTGATGCATTCAAATTGTCCCCGCTAAGCTGAATTGCTGTTTTGTGAGTCTCAATGAAAGGTCAAAAAAATAAAATTACTTGAAGTGACATGAATGCTTTGTTGAACAAGTAAGTCAAAAGCCAAGCATCATCACCGCATACGTATCATTGATATGTTAGTATTTCTTCTCCTTGTTAAGTCGTTTCCAGAATTAGAAGATGTGTTCGGGTTTTATTTTTTTATAAAAACTCTGTGTATCGATTCTTTCTATTTTTTAAAAAAATATTGCCTTGCTAATGACAATGATTATTATAGAGCCATCACTGTAGTAGTAATAACAAAAAAAGTCGTATGTAATTATGTGCTTACTATAAACTTATATAACCTGTCTTAATTTTTCCTCAGCAAAGTGCATAAGATATTTCATTAACCTTTAAATCAACAATAATAATACTTTTTATTAGGGCATTAGATTAAAATGTATTTTATTTCATGCTTAGACAAGAGAATTATCGTCACTCCAATGTTTTAATTGCGTATCTGCTTTTAATTGTTTTGAGATAAAGCGACTTTTATAAAAGTGTAATTTCTTTAAAATTTTGTAAAAATTTTGCTAAAAACATTTAAAATCTGTTATTTGGTATATGAAACACTTTAAAGACAATGTATATAATTAGGCTAAAAGCATTCTTTTGTTTTTATTCAGGAATTGTTTTGGTAAATACGCGACTATAGCACAGAAACTTTTATTAAGAAATTGAAATTTTTTTATGCTATAATCACATATCTGCAATATTAAAAAAATCAAAAAAAATTTTTGGTGCTGTTTTGTTGCAACATAAGTATGGAATGTTACTAAATGATAAAAAGAAAAATTAATCGGTTAAATATTGAAACCAAAAGCAAATTAGCGCCAACAGAAGACAAAAAATCCATAAATTGGAATCACAACCTAAAACCACACTGAGAACTACGCAAAGACATGATCCTATCTTTCACTATCTAAGTTGAAAGCAGCCTTTAGCGGATATTGATTTCACTTGTTTTACAAAAAAAACATTCATGTTAATTAGCTGTTGGTTCTCTAAACACTTTAAATGTGAAATGTGATTTAAAGAAACGTAAAGCGTACATTGGCTTTGTGTTTTATACGAAAAAAGACTCCATTTTGAAAATTGTGGCCACTTATCTAAAGCTACCGTCTGTAATCTTATATCATTCCCAATGCTTATAATATGCTTTAACTTAACAGAAAAAAAGTGCTTTGGCCAGCAGTTGAGGGTAACCAGAGTAAGAATATAAAAATTACGATTTTCATCTACTGTTAATTGCCGATAAAAGAAGCATTATGAAATGTTAACTCGGCAATATAGTAATTATGATTGCTAAAAGCTATATTTAATGTTATATTTTAGAAAATTCTAAGGGAGTGTCGCTCCTTATCTACTGGAGCCTCCCTGGTTGCTAAGTGTCACGTATGATCAGGGTTGTGGAGTGGGAGAAATTTTTTCCGACTCTGACTCCAGCTATTAAATATCTTACAACTCCGATTCAGCTCTTAGATTTTACAAGTTCGACTTTGACTTAGAACATCTAAACAAACGACTCGGACTGCATTCTAAAAGGTCGGACTCCGTCGACACCGGTTTGACAGCCTTGGAGACTTAATTTAGAGTAAATAGAGTCTTCACAAGCAATAAGGACTCCGACTTGCGACTCCACCCAATCGTAAAAACCGATTATTACTCACGACTGAGACTTCATCAAATCTAAAGAAATTAAACTCCGACTTTGCTCTAAAACAGTAATTTTCAAACATTTTTGTAAGTGGAACACTTCAAGAGTTTTAAAGTTGAAAAGGAACACCTAAAACACTGAAAATCCAGTAAAGGCTAAAAAAAGATCTTCACTTTGAAACTATCTTAAAATTCTTGATTTTTGAGCCCAAAATGAAGTAATCTCTGAAAAACACATTTTTGGAATGACTCCCTAAACAATTTTCGAGAGACTTAACTACGGGGTTCCTAGGGATAGATCTTGGCTTTTTTTAAAGATTTATACATGCAATCTGTTTTCACAATCTTTAAAAAGTTTGCCTTTGTTGACAATCTGGCATTGTTATACTCTTCTGGAAACTGGAAGAACTTAAAAAGGACTTTAAATCAAGATATGATTACTTTTCTTTCTTTCTTTAGACATGAACAATAAAACTCTGTCACTCAAAGACAATGACGGCAGCCTTTCATTTAACAAGCGAGAGGCCGAACTTGAGCTAAAAGTTTACAAAACAATGAATTTTTACCACTATGTCCGTTTCAACTTATCTTTGGGTAAAACTGGAAAAATCGCTCACGTTTTGCTGGTCTCTTCGACAGCTGAATACTTTGCAGCGCACATGCTCACCTCATGAATAATGTCTTAAATGACGCTTTACATGGCGTAACTGTATGCCTGCGTCCCACTCCAACAGACCATTCACCAATTCTTTCAGGCATCAAACCAACTGAATTTTGCTAACTCCTTGTCTAACAGCGGAACTTTGGATCCTAACCATCTATTGCAAGTAATTCTCCCGACTTGCTTCCGGAGATCCCATGATTTTACTGTTTAATTGAAATTCTTTATTATTTTTTTAATTTTTATTTTGTAATTTGACTGAAATTTAACTTTACAAAGCGTAGAATCTGTCCAGCATGTGATAGAGCGAGAAACTAGCTCGTGCGAGCACATTAAAATCGAAACCGTTGAATTTTGATCAAACCGGTGAATTTTATACTCGGGTATTTACGTAGCTAGTCAGGTTTACAATTTTCTTTCTTCGTTTAATTGATTTTAATTTTTGTTTTCTTTTAGAATTTAGAACGTAACTACTAGCTGTAATGCCAGTGCCCCAGTGACAAAAAATGGTTGTTTATGCAGTTTGCTGAATATTAATAATTACTGCCTTTATTTCTACTTTTCGTTTCCGAGTTAAGGTGAAATCAACGAGCATGGAAAATAGTTTGAGAGTCCCAGTAAAGATTTTATTCAAATAGAATCAGAACCTAAGGAGCGCAATCACGTCTCTTCTTATACTTGCTACATAACATAAAAATTTATCTCCATAAGTATGAACAGTGTATGCCGAATAATCAGAACTATTTTACTCAATTAATTTTATACTGGTTGTAAAACAGACGTTCAATAAAAACAAACTGTGTCGAAGTTAGAATGTAGCATGAATCACAAATGAATAATAAAATGTAGCATAAATCAAAAATAAATAATGAATAAACACGCGAAAGTAACCTAGTGAGTATCACAGGTGATGCACCGGACAGACGAAGAATTAGAATTAGTCATTGTTAATTTGATGGTGCAAGAATTCTTGCGGATCACGTTAAAGTTACAACAAACCGATGTTTCACTATCTAAAGCGAAAACAACCAGGCTGCAACAAGAATCATACTACACTGGTTGACGTATCGTCTATTTAAAACTTGTTGTTTTAATGAAAGCTATCATATTTAAGCAACCAACTGTAAAGAAAAAGTGTCAATTTGCTTAGTTCAATCAATGATTCCATCAAATCGGTTTCTATTTTTTTAACAAAAAGGAAATCATTGAAATGGTGTAAATATTTAGAGCACCAGTCGAAAAAAACAGAAGCAAGAAAACGATGTTTGCTGAAATTGTTGAAATATGCAGGAGCAGGAGCTAAAGTTTAAATTTGTAAACACACTTTGCTGCGCTAATGCTGGTAACACTCAAAGTGAAGATTTTGGTATATTTTAAGTTTTTTCATTAGTTTACTATTTGCTTGGATCTTTGTTTAGACGGCCCGGATTATCCCACTTATAAATGGAACAATCTTTTGGATTCGCATTTATAAATACGTAATAGCTTGTTTTTGCTTTATATGGGTTATTGAACTTTTTTAAAGCATCGATATCAACTCTGCTTAGTTCGATGAGATGTAATTTGTAAGAAAAGCAAAATTTTATGATAAAGAAGCAGAACAATTTAATTATTTGATTAACGCGATTAGTATTCCAGTAAAAAAATCAGATCGTCTGTTGATTTGAATAAAAAGTTAAATTTATTCTTGAAAAAAACGATTCTTTTTAGAAATCAAAAAATCGATTTAAAATATAGAAAAAGATCTTGTGGAAAAAATATGTTACATTAATTTGTTTACTTCAATCATAAAATGCATTTAAACAAGTGATTAGTCGTACAAAATTTAAAGATAGCTAACAAAAAATTATCTCTAAACTTTTCGTCCGACACTCATCAGGAGATAAACGTCTTTTCATTTATCTGCTTTGGAAGCCGTTTACATCAAATCATGAAGCCAAATTTATGCCACCAAAAAGAGTTTGTTTACATCTTGAAACTCTTGCGTTGATCACGTGTTGTGACGCTTTTCTCATTTAACAATCATCTTCGTGTAGCTCCATTTCAAAATCAACTAAATTTTTCTTTCTTTATTTCGACGTTTATCTCCTGACGAGTGTCGGATGAAAAGCTTAGAGATGAGTTTTTTGTTAGCTATCTTTAAATGCATTTAAGAGAAAAATAAAATTTAAAAATCCAAAACACTCTATCAAAATTTTTTATTTAAATATTATATAACTCATTTAAAGAAAATGTCATGATTGACAGATAGATTAGTTACTTTTTTAAAAAATTTTTTTCGCTTTTTGTTTGTAAGAAACATAAAAGTCTTAATTAAATCTTATTTATTAAAAGTTCGTAAAACAACTTTACAGTATATTGTTCTGGATTGTTGGACATTTCGACACCTTGCTAATAAAACGACCAATTAATTACAGGTTTGTTGAAATCGTGTGGAACTAAAACAGTGTTCTTTGATTTTCGATATCACGGATCCCTTCGTACTAATTTTGCAAATTTCGCAAAAACCTTGTTTAATATATTTAATAAGAACTAATGCGAAGCACTTAAAATTGGCAGAACCCACGGAGTGTTTGAAAGGACTTTAGGGTTCCTTGGAAATTGGAGATAAAAAAAAAAGTAAATAAATAAATTCTTTTGAAGAGGGATTTATAAAATCACAGAATTAATTGTTTCAAAAACAGAACAATAGTAAAATATAACAAAAAATGCTGAGATCTAAATTCCTCATTTTACTAACAATCAGTTTGGCATGAAGTAAAACTAGAATATGGTACTGTAACTATGTTAAAATATAGCCTAAAGCGTGCATTTCCAAATCTTTTCCAAATTGCCAGACGAAGCTAAAGTGCTGCTCGCTCAAGAAATAGAAACGAAACAAAGTTCAAGAATCTCAAAAAGTCTTTTTAAACAATTTCGTAACAGCATTATAGCAGGGGCGTCCAAGTTTTTTGAGACAAGATTAATAAAAATTTGATTCAACTATTTCAGCGTAATAAAAATATTTGCCGGCCGAAATTCGTAATCTTTATACAATAGCAATTAAAAAAAAAATTGAAGTAAATATAACATCGGTGGTAAGTTTTAAAAGTAAAGAACTTTTTTCGTCTTTCTTTGCATTAAGCATTTGTTTTGCGTTGAACACTTAGTGAAAATAAGAAAATTGTCGGGTAATCTTTTGCTATATGATTAAAAAGCTCTGCATTATCTGCTTATTATGCTAGAGTCACTATGAAAAATACATCGCAAATTATGAAAAACATTTACGCGGGCCTGAGGTTGGAGGCTCCTGCACAATCGGTTTTAAAACCAGAAAAAAATAAATAATGATTACTCATACCGTTTAATTAAAGGGTAATTGTAGAAATCCATCTTTTAACCCTTTAAAAAAGCGAATCTTGATTCCTGCCTTTGGATGACCCTAGCAATTTCCAAAGTTTTCCAAACAAACTAATAATGTTGTATTGTGTTACTACTAGGCTTCAGTTAAAGAGGTGATTATTATCATGTGTGTCAAGCATAATGGGGTATTGTGGCACGTAAGTATTAGGGTATATTGCGTACAAGTAACTTCGAAAGAGTGGTGACGTATTGGCTCTGAGTTGTGCAAATTTTATACGCATATGACGTGTAATTATTGTTTTGATCAATGAATGTCATAGAGTGTGGTGTTAGTAACTTTGTTTTTTTGGAGCTGAGGAATGATTAAAATGACAATTCTTCCGCTTTTAATACATAAGGTTATGCGTTTGATCAACCAATCAACCAATCCTGTCTAATCAAATTCATAGGCTAATTTCGATGCTCAAAAATTGTATATTAAATTTATTGCGCTCGCTTTCCAATCAGTGGGAACAATTTCTTTTGAGGAGTGTTGATCAAAAAGTACTTTAAGAACATTCTTTTTCAAGATTTTTTCAAGGCTTTACAAACAAAGCTTTTCAAAGGCTCTGTACAACACAACATCTGTTTCAAATGAGCTATTATAAAGTGATGGTAGTGCGAATAAGTTTGAGGTTTTCAAAATTCTTTTGGTGTGATGTTTGGATCTGATATGAACATGCGAATATGATCATTAGTACGTAAGATTTTTGCTTTCATGTGTCTGATTGCATCTGAATGTCTATTAACCCTTACGCATCTGCAGTGCCTTTTTTTGCCAGTCAATATAGATACAAAAAACCGCTATAAAATGGATTTTTTAACAATTAATCAATATCTAATTAGTATTTCCCCATTAACTGTAAAAAGAAACTGTTTAAATTTTATATTATTGAAAAGATAATTTTTTTGTGAGTAAAATGATATAAAAATTTTTTTTAATTTATTAAAAAACAAATTTGCAATTAAAAAAATAAAAGAACCCACTTTTTCTTGCAAAAAATCTCTTTCTCTCCAATAATTACAACTAGCGGCAAGATAATTCAAATTTTTAAGTCTACGTGTCGCTAGAATCGTCCTCTGTCTCGTGAAATACGTTTTTTTGGATATTTTGCCAAACGCGCGCGCTCTGCGCGATTTTGTTGCAAAAGAAATATGGCGGACGGTTCATTAGTTATTAGACCAAACACTTTTGGAACTTGATCCAAGTGTGTGTGCTTGCGCGCTTGACATTGACGGACAAAAAGGTTTCTGCTTTTTTTTCGTAATAAATCAAAGGAAAAAAATCAAAGACTTTATAGCTTTGATGAGCAATGAAACTTGGTTTCTTGTCACTGCATAAATGTTTATGTAACACATTTCAATCGAGTATTTTTGCTAAAGCATAAAACTACACTGTATAATGTTTTAGCACAATATTTTTATTGGCTGATTTAACTTTAGCAAATAGAAATTTATAAATATTTATAATGAAGAAATTTATAAATTATTAAAAAGCGTTATCCTGGTTTAAATCGACAACTTTATGCAAATGGTTCTTCATTTTTATTAAATGTTTTTTAATTTTTATTTTAAATTTTTTATTTCTTTTCTTATAAAAATTTTAAATTTACTTTCACTTTTAAATAATTTAATGAAACTAAAAATTGGCTTTATAATTCTATTTGCTTTAACTTATTCGTCACAATGTAAATCATTCATGCATAAATAATTAATTTTCTTTGTTTTGACGCACTATTGTTAATTTCATTTAAGTTTAAGTTTTTCTTGAAAAGGGCTTGAGAACCCGAAAACGTTTGAAAATAAAAGTTTTATGAATTTAGTTGTGCTGCTGAGTATCGCTACAATATGGTTGAAGAAATTTGTAAATCAAAGAAATTATAAAAATTGTCCAAATTTTTGTCCCAAAAACTTAATTATCTATAAAAAAAGTTTTCACATAAAAAAGGTCTTCATGCCATTCGTTGCTGGGCTTGAAAAAGCTTTTTAGCTGACAATTAAATTCTGAATTCGCATTAAAGCGCAGCCCTATATAAACGGATTTGGGCATTTGCTTGGGTATTGTGACGTCACAGAAGGTTTTTGGGAAATTTTAGTAAATAAAATCAAGCCCTGTACATTATTGGTTGGCATCTCAAGATGCCAGCGGACGTGCTACGTTAAGCAGCTGTAGATGCAAGGGTTAACATGATTTAAATGATGTGTTTGTGTTTTTGTCATTTTTTAAGTTGAATAGATGAAACTTGAGATCAGTGCTAATTGGAAGGGCAATAATTTTTTTATGTCAGGGTTGAGGTTTTGGGTCTCGTTTAAAACCAGCGGTAATGGCAAAAGATATATTCCGAATGGCTTGCAGTTTGTTAGAGGTGTTAGAGTTCCATTTGGAATTGCATATTTTAAACGATAACTTTGTAAATGTAGAGTTTCCCAGTTTGAATGATCTTTGGAATTTTGCTTTGCTTTAAAAATGGTGACATTATGTGCTCTGAAAATGTTAGCTTTGGGTCTGGGGTGATTCCAAAAAATTTCGAGTGTTTTGTTGAGGTATTGTTTGATTGTTTAATTTAAGTGATAAAGTTGTATTTAGCTTGGTCAGGTGTAAAAAATGTAGTTTTAGTTTTGTCTGTGTTTATATGAAGATTATTGGTGGTTCATTCATGCTGTCACACTTTATCCATCATGTAATCTTAACTTCATAAATTTACAGTTCTGTCTTTTACTGTAATTTCAGTTTTATGATCACGTAATTTTTTCATCATTAAGAAGTAATTGCATAATCAGTATACCACCCCCACATACTTTAATTTAGTGCAAGATTGTTTTTTTGTGTTATAATTATTCGTTTTTTTGTTTTAATTCTAACCGCGTGAATAGCGCTCTAGTGTTTTCGATCGTTTTTTGCAGTTTCGTCTTTTTCTTTTGTCTCGAGCGCTCAATAATGCTTACAGAATTTTCTAGTTAATTCGACGTTACGTATCGTTTAATGTTTTGTTTCTGATTGGCTGTATTGCACGGGCGTATGCTGCTAACGGATGATAAACTTAACTCAATCTTTATTTGGATAATTGTCCACTTATTTATACGATTTCAATGTTTAATCTGGCGTCACGTGGCGGGGTCTTATACTGGGTATACAGCGCGTTTTATCTTCATTTTATTTCAATTGAATGATTCCAGTTGAAAAGTAATTAGAATTTGTTGTGTTTTTGTACCCGTGTAGCTACGTTTAAGTTGCCAAGATTCAGGATGACACCTTGGAAGTTGGTTCGCTCACGAAGATGTTTGGAAATCGTTTAAGTGATTGTTTAGCCTATGTAACGAACGATCCGTTAAATTTAATATTAGAAATCGGGGTGCTGATTTATTCTTACATTTTTTCAGTGGAAAATTGGTGAAGTGATTATTTGCATTTGTTGGCACTGTGAATTGTTTTGAAGTTTGGTGAAGCTTTTGACCCAAGCTTTACGTGAATTGATCAATTTTTTGTAAATTTTGTGAATATATTTTTTATAGTTAGAAACTGTGGTTTCTTTCTGTCCGTGGAAAGAAGTTTCAAGCCTATCATTCAGTACCTTGCCAAAACTTATTGTATTAAGAACTGCAATATCGTGACAAACTATTTTTTGAGCAGGAATAGATAAATAAATAAACACAACTTTACTTCAGCGCAGGTATTTGGGTTACCTAGTTTAACTGTTTCTTTTTTTTTTTGATTCCCCAGTAAAGTTGTGACACTTGTACTTTGTGAAAATTAGTTGAATAAAATGCTGAGCCTTATAGTGTTTGGTGGGAGATTCTGTGATTTTTGAGTTTTCTATGAACCTGATGATCGTGCTTGGAATGCTTGTTAGTGTCAATTTGTGAATAAGATTTTTAATGTTTAGTTTGTCCAAGCGCGTTGTTTTTTCAATGCGCGTTGTAAAATCTAACTTCATACCGGATCGGTCGAGGCCCGGGAAAACAACGACCGTTACCAGTGACTGGGCACCAAGGGTTACTGGTGGACATGCTACTTGGATGCAAAGAAGAGGTGGAAAACAGCGGAGAAGAAGGAAGGAGAGAAATGAAGAGAGGAAGAAAGCTAAGAAGATCAAGCTGAGGGTTGCTACATTAAATGTTGGAACCATGACTGGTAAAGGAAGAGAAGTGGCGGATCTTATGGAACGAAGAGGGGTGGACATACTGTGTGTGCAGGAAACTCGCTGGAAGGGGGAGAGAGCAAGATGCATAGGTGGAGGATATAAAATGTGGTACTGTGGAAGTGGAAACAAAAAGAATGGTGTAGGAATCATATTGAAAAAGGAGCATGTGGACAGGGTAGTGGAATTATGGAGGGTATCAGAAAGGATAATATGCTTGAAGATGGAGCTTGATAATGTTATGTTGAATGTCATCAGTGCATATGCGCCACAGGTGGGGTGCACACGTGAAGAAAAGGAAACATTCTGGCTGGACCTAGATGAGACAGTGGAAAAGATACCAAGAAATGAAAGAATTGTGGTGGGAGCAGACCTGAATGGGCACGTAGGAGAAGGGAATAATGGTGATGAAGAATGCATGGGCAGACACGGATTAGGGAAAAGAAATAATGAAGGACAAGCAGTGGTGGATTTTGCTAAGAGAAGGGAACTAGCAATCACCAACACATATTTTGTAAAGAAACCGGCACATAGAGTCACCTACAGCAGTGGCGGACGCAGTTCGCAGGTGGATTATATCATGGTGAGAAGACAAAGAATCAAGGAGGTGGTGGATACAAAAGTTGTTGTAGGTGAAAGTGTAGCAAAACAGCACAGAATAGTGGTCAGTGCGATAATCATCTGGACAAAGTGGAGGAAAGCACCAAAACTAGTGAAGAGAATAAAATGGTGGAAATTAAAGGACTCGAAAGTGAACAGTAAATTCAAAATGGATGTGATTGAAAGCGGAATACTTAGTGGACAGGAAGACTGGCAAACAATAGCTGAAATGATACGGAGCATTGCCAGAAAGGAACTGGGTGAAACATCAGGAAAAGTTAGCCCGGCAGGTAGACAGGAAACGTGGTGGTGGAACCAGGAAGTACAAGAGAAGCTAAAGGATAAGAAAAAAGCTAAAAAGGCATGGGATACCATCAGAGATGATGCAAGCAAGTTGGCATATAAAACTGCAATAAAGCAAGCTAAGAGAGAAGTGGCAAAGGCAAGAAACAAGGCATATGAGGAACTGTATGAAAAACTGGAAACAAAGGAGGGGGAAAATGAGGTGTTCAAAATAGCAAAGCAGAAAAACAGACAAAGCAAGGATGTTCAACAAGTAAGAGTAATCAAGAGTAAAACTGGGGAGATTCTGATGGAAGAAGAGAAAGTGAAACAGAGATGGAAGGAGTATTTCGACAACTTACTCAACCATGAAAACCCTAGAGAAAGAAGAGAAACGAGAACAGAAGAGAGAGAAAGGGACGTGGAAGATATCTCTGGAGAAGAAGTCAGGACTGGGTTGAGGTGGATGAAGAAGGGAAAGGCTCAAGGACCTGATGACATACCAGTGGAAGCATGGATTGCTCTAGGCAATAAAGGTGTGGAGTTTTTAGTGAAGTTTTTCAACAGACTCTTGCGAGGAGAGAAGATGCCAGATGAATGGAGGAGGAGCGTGCTTGTACCTTTGTACAAAGGTAAAGGAGACATCAAAGAATGTGGAAACTACCGGGGGATCAAGTTAATGAGCCACACTATGAAATTGTGGGAGAGGATAATAGAAGCAAGGATAAGGAAGGAGGTGACAATTGCTGAGCAACAATTTGGGTTCATGCCAGGAAGGAGTACCACCGATGCAATCTTTTGTCTAAGGATGCTGTTGGAAAAATGGACTGAAGGGCAGAAGGCAGTGCACTGTGTCTTTATTGACCTGGAGAAAGCATACGACAGGGTACCCAGAGAAGAAATGTGGGAATGCTTGCGGTTAGCTGAAACATCAGAGTGCTACATAAGGATTATCCAGGATATGTACGACGGAGCGACAACAACTGTGAGAAGTGCAGCAGGGTTGACTGAAGAATTTAAGGTAGGTGTTGGACTCCACCAAGGTTCAGCACTCAGCCCATTTCTTTTTGTCGTCATTATGGACAGGCTGACGGAGAACATCAGGAAGGACGCACCATGGGATATGCTGTTTGCAGATGACATAGTTCTGTGTAGACAAAATCATAGGGAGCTAGAGGAGGACCTGGAGATTTGGAGAAATGCACTGGAGAGAAGAGGCCTGAAAGTGAGCCGGAGCAAGACAGAATATATGAGGTTTGGGGGTGTGGATGATGGAGAAGAGTTGAAGTTGCAAGAAGAAAAGGTAAAGAAAGCCAAAAACTTCAAATATCTGGGGTCAACAGTTAGTAATGATGGAAGATGTGAAGAAGAAGTAAGGAGAAGGATCCAAGCAGGATGGATGAGTTGGAGGAAGGTATCTGGAGTTCTGTGCGACAGGAAGCTATCAGCAAAGGTTAAGGGTAAAATATACAAGAGTGTTGTTAGACCAGCCATGCTTTATGGAATGGAAACGGTGGCAGTGACTGAACGGCAAATGGGAAAAATGGAAATTGCAGAGTTGAAAATGGTGAGATGGGCACTGGGAGTGACAAGAAAGGACAAGATAAGAAATGAATATGTGAGAGGGACTGCAAAAATTGCAAAGCTGGGAGAAAAACTTCGGAATGTGAGGCTACGTTGGTATGGACATGTAAAAAGGAGAGAAGAAGACTACGTGGGGAAAAGGATGATGGAGATGGCAGTGCCAGGCAGAAGGAAAAGAGGAAGGCCAAGGAGAAGGTGGATGGATTTGGTGAGAGAAGACATGGAAAGGGTTGGAGCTAGGGAAGGAGATGAAGTAGACCGAGTGAAATGGAGATTACTATCGCGCTGTGGCGACCCCGAGTAGGGAGAAGCCGAAAGAAGAAGAAGAAGAAGAAGTTTGTCCAAGCCTTACTCATGTCTAAAGCTACAGCTACAGTGCGTTATGGAATCTTTGGATTGTTGAAACCTTTTGTGATTTTGGGTCAAATGTTTTGAAAAGTAGTGTGTGTTGAGAGTTTATATTTCAATCCAGGTTGATGAGAGATAACTAGAATGTTTTAGATATGCATAGTAATTATGTTTTTTCTAATGTTTTGGCAATTGGTGATAAAGTCATATACGTCGGTAATTGGTGCCAATCTTGTGGTTTTTGTTTGATTTTGAGATTGAGATGACTGTGGCACGTTTCCAAAGGTGTGGTATTGCGTTAGCGTTGAGGGCAACGTTGTGTATGTTTGTGAATTATCTGGTGGCAAGTTACCTTAGGTGTTTTCGGTGTCTAGTGTTTATGCCGACCGTGTCTAATGTTTACATTTATGTGTATTTGTTGTCGGAAGGTTCGTCATTGTATGATCTATAAATGTTTTGATTTTGTTTGAGCTGTATGGAGTGAGGTTTTTAAACTGTGTTTATTAAAAGACAAGGCAATATTTAGATAGAACGTTAATTCTAAATTTTTTCACTTATTTGTAACTATATATCCTCAAAATATTAAAACTTCATTATTTTTTAGAAATGGCAAATGATGCAGAAGAAACCTTTGAACAAGTTTCCGTTGCACATTGTTTTCTGGAAAATATTGAAAAAAAATTGATTTTGTTTGATTTGGAAAAAGGTAAAATTCAAGCAGGCTAGTCTCAAACAATTTGAGTCAAAGGTTTATTGTATTTTTTGACAACAACTAAACTGACAGCATTATAGTAGTTTTATGTTTTTTTGTATTTAGTTAAATATATTAACTTGGGTTTCGAGTGTATTATTTTCTTCATAAAAAAGTGTAAGTTTGTAGATTATATGGAGAACTTACACACAAACTGTAACGATCCTTATTTTATTATTTTTTCCTTTTTTGTGATAGTTTTAGAGTATGACATATGTTATTTTCTAAAACCATTAATTTAATGTTTTTTCAATCGATTAGTTTACGTCATAAAAAGAGCAATGTTAAAAACAAATTTTTTGATTACGGCCATTTGACTGCTCTTGCAAATTACGTCAATGTACCTTCAAACAGAAAAAAATAAGCTAGAGAATATTTATTAATAATTATTTATACATCTGTAAATATTTTGTAATGTGTGTATGTTAAGTAAATCCATAAAATAATTTTTTGTAAAACTAATTTACAATTAAACAAAATTTAAGTAGTCATTGTAAAAAATGTAATTCTCTTGTACATGTTCGGCTCTGAAAACATTATTTAAGGTGGCTAAGCACTTTTTACCCCTTATTTTTGTGATTTTCTTAAAATTTGCTGCTATAATTTTCCAATTAAACAAAACAATTTTCAGTAGTGGTAGTAAAAACTATAATTTAGTTGAGAACTTATAAAAATCTACCGGAATTTAAGAAAATATGCAATTGTACCAGAAATTTTTGATGAAATGTTTTTCAAAGAGTTCTTGTAAAAAAATTACCAGATCAGACAAAAAAAATAAATTTTTTTGTTACAGAGGGAGTTAATGCTGATGGTATCAATTTACTCAACTCGTGCAAATATAAAAAATTTTCAAGCTTTAAAAATCCGGTTTGTATGTTTTTAATCACTTTAACAACAGTCCAAAATTGATAAATCAAAAAATATCAAAATTTAATGTTGATAAACTACAAAAAAGATTTAAAGCTTAAATTTAAATGAGCTTTGTAAAGTCTATTTTTAAAAATCTATTTTTCTTAAAAACTAACGTTATCTGGTTATTGTATATCGAGTTTAGGTTTAAGAATAATGTCTATTTACTTTTTTCATCCATTGTAAAACCGATGTTATTATGTCATTACAATTAATACAGCCTTGGCTACTAAACTTAAAACTGTATTAAGACTTATAATTGTTTAAAGATTTCTTTTTTTTTGGCACGCTTTCCGTCATATAAATTGTAATAATTAAATTTAACCTGCATCTTCCCTCTAAAAAACTCCTGATCCCCTGGAAAGCGTCAAGCATATTTTCAAGACACGAATACATGCAGTTTTATCGCCACAAAAAGACTTGTAAATCCTCAAATTTGTCTAGGTAATTTGGTTGGTGAAAGCTTTTGAAGAAAATAAGATAGTATTTTTTACGAAATAAGATAGCATTTTTTACAGAAGAAAAAATATATACCTTTGCAGCCATTGGGAAACGTTAATCTTTCTGTTTTACAAACCATGATTCAACCGATCAAACCAAACTTTTCCAGCAACACGTTTGAGAGCATTAACGTTAAAAGATGGAAAAACTGTGAGGGAATCAGTGTAAAAATTTTGCAGTTATACTTGGCATAATAACTGACAATCGATTGACGAAACCCTAAAATATCTTGCTGGCAATCATTATATTTCGGACCTTGAAGCGTGTATAAATAAAATCCTTGTTTACATCCAAGTCAAGGCCAATGCAAAATATTGACCACTTCTTTAAGCCGCTGGAGGTCATTATAAACGTCGACAACCTTTGGCTGTTTGATTTCGATTTTCAGATAATAATCAGCCTTGCTGTAACAATTTTTTTTCAGTTGGAATAACTCGGAAAACAATTCCATCTTACAACTGGTATTTCACTCTTGGTGCCCACTGTAACATCATAAGATCCACGTCGCTTTTTAAAGAGTTTTTTCACATTCTTTAATAGATCTCCAGCAAGGCGATTTGTTCGAGTTTTTCCGGTTGCGAAAAATTTTTTGTTTTGAAGATGGTGCAGTAAGGGAAGGTTTTTAAAAAACTCTTTATCATCATGTAATACTTTAATCACGGTTAACTGGGCAGAAGTGACGTTACAGTGTTTACAACACTACCAACAAAAACAAGACTCGGATCAAGGTCTGATTCTGCTTTTTGGTGCGCATTAAACTGAATCCAGAATTCATGAAATATTGCGGCAAACCTCTTTTTATAGTCAACTTTATAGGCTTTTCATGATTTCATTCATGTTTAACGTCCTTGTCTATATCTTTATTCAAATCATAGCAAAGTAATCCTTTCTTTTCCTTTTCAAAAGTCTTGTACACTAGAATTTAAGCCAACTATCCAAATTAAAAGCTTTCTAGCAAAATAATTGCCAAACAATGTATAGCAATGGTTCTCAAACTGGGGTGCGCCAGCAATTTTTTTGGGTCCGCGTAAATTACTGCAATTTTGTTATAGCAAAAAAAATTTTTTTTTGCTTTAAATTTACCGACTACTAATGTGATTAGTCGAAATATCTACGAGTTTGGTGACAATTCATCGTTGACATTTTTATTTGTTTGAGTTTTGTTCTAGATTTTCTAAATGCTTTTACTTAAAAATTGATACAGGTCTGGCATTATTTCAAAGAAACAGAAGTTAGTTTGCTAAATAAGTTTGAAAACAAACAAATAAGTTGAAAAACCACAGAACTGCATAAGAGAAAGAAAGAGAGAGTACGCTTTGACGTTGCAGACACACAAGTGTGCAATGATTTTGTTAAAGTAGACGTATTCGCTTAATGCTAAGTAGGTTTAAACCAACTGTGTAGGATGAAAAAACTCGTGTTATAACAAAAGAGGACACTGCAAAAACCCAAATAATTAATATAACATCAGTTAATACCCAAGAGCACATGTTTATTCTCAAGAAGTGATAATGATGTTGTTAATAAAGAAAAGATCTAGTCATCATGATGTTGTTAATAAAGAAAGATTTTTAAGTTTACAGTTTTCGTATATTTTTTTGATTGGTAATACATCAAATGCATTAATTCAATTTTAGGAAAATTGAGTTTTCTTTGTAAAGAATTCACTCAGGTTTGCAAAACACAGAATATAACTTTTATACATATAAAATTTTTGCATAATGAAAAATCACGCAAAACGTAAACGTCGGTTTATAAACCAAATGAAAAGATATGGGTTTTTAACTTATGTTTTTTTTGAAAAATCTATTAAAAATAATAAAATGAAACAAATTAATTTCTTTCCAGGTTTCAACAAGATTTACGATACTCAAATTGTTTTTGATCTTGTTAGCTGTTCTAGCTGTATCAAGTTTTGTTGTATTATCCTTTATTTATTTCCAAAAAATTTCAGACGGTAAGCCTACAATTAAGTTTATTTATCATTGTATCAAAGATAAACTAGGTCTCGTTATAATCGTGACCCGACAGGCACAAGTCAAGTTTCTTTGCCACCTGATTTTAAACATAAAAATCACCTTTATTCTAAAAGTAAAACCTAAGAAAACTTCGCTTGTGTTTCTGAATTCAATTTGATTTAAATGGGAGAGCTGTAATGCTTGAGAAAAATCCTTCAAAACAATTTGCTGTTAGTTCATAACATCTTCAATTTTTATTTAAATAATTTTTTTTAAAAATAGATCTTGTTTCATAACCAGTGAGGATCATCAAAGGACACAACATTTTCCTCTTATGAGCCTCAGGCGAAACAGTCTGTTGGGACAATTTTAATAAAATGTTATTTTTTAATTTATCTTCTGATAATTATGAAATTGCTCTGACTACTGAAATCATTGAGCACTCTTTTGAAGAGCACCAAAAACTTATAGTTACATTTATACGTAATGATATAATTGATTTAATTAAATTAAACCGCAACTTCGCTCTATCGTTTTAGCGTTTTGACCACCAAAATACTTGAACCGTACTTAATAAAAAAATAATTGCTAAGCGATATTTCATCCGGAAAAATGTATTTTCATAACTAACGTTAATAAATATGAAAAAAATCACAACGCTTAAATTTGGTAAAAAGTTTATGGCAGCACTCCTGTTTTGAAACCGATAAATTGTTTGAATAAACATTTGGTGGTACAGAATTTAAAGATTGCTTGAAGTAAAAGATTTTTCTTCCCAAAGCTTTTCATCTGACACTCTTCAGGGGAAATCGTCAGAATGAAGCAGAATTGAAACCGAACTAATTTATAAAGGAAGAAAGTAGAGTTCTCATTGGCTGAAAGAGTCAACCAATGAGAGAAAAGATTAAGAAATTTTCAAAGAGTATACGAATTCTTTTTGCTTACACAGAAGGGGATTGAGAGATTTAATGAAAGTCGCTTCAAGAGCAGAAAGGTGAAAGGAAGAGCGACCTCGAGCGAGAATAGAAAATTTTTTGTTGCTGTAATGGAGGGCACATTGGGCGTTATCAAGAAGATGTTGACCAATGGCGGATTCGTGAAATTGTTGTGGGCGAATGTTGTTCTTACAAGAGCGGGAAAGACTTTGGCGGTTGGCCGAGGTACGAGGATTGGTGATGGATTTAGGAACGTGTTGTTTAATTCGCTCTTCTAGCCGTTGAGACGTGCGACCAACGTACCGACTATCGCAGTGGCACAAAAACTGGTAAATAACATTGCTGTGATGATGGGAAGGTAACACGTCTTTCTTAATCGCTGGAAGGAGCTGTCGGGTGTTGAAAATAACGGTTATTTTCAGTGACCATTGTAGCTATCAAATAAATGACGTCAACTTACATTACTATCACAACTTTACTCGGGAATCCGAAAGGACCAATTAAATAGGTAATCTAATTACTTACCCTGAAGTAATGCTGTGGTATCATTATTATTCTTTATACCGGCTTTAAAAATAGTTTGCCGCAAGACGGAAGTTCTTTAAAAGGTTAGTTTTGGCGAAGCACGAATGAATTCTCTAACAGATAGCTAGAAACCACAATTTCTAATTATAAAGAATATATTATTCGCAAAATCAAACGAACTTGATCAATTCTCGTAAAACATGACTCTCAAGCTTCAGAAAACTTCGAAGAAATTTACAGCGCCAACAACTGCGAATAATAATCACTTAACAACTTTGCAGTGATTAACTTTAAGAGTATTAATAAATTAGCATCCCGATAGCTAATATCAAACTTAATAGTTTGTCCAAAAAATTCTATTTCACCATAGAATTATGGTCGCGTGGTCGAGTGGTTAAAGCACCGGACTGATGATCAACATGGTCTCGGTTCAAAACCCACTTGCGCCATTCTGTTGTATCCTCGGGAAAGACACTTTACGGCACTTTCCCCTGCTTGGTGGTCTTGGCAAGCAGTTTTAAATTATAGTAACATCTCTACTAAATTACGAGGTACTAGCGGACAGCAATATCTTGGTATTTCCGGAAGCAGGTCGGGGTAATTGCTTACCCTATGTATAGCGCCTCAGTCGCTTTCCTGCGTGTCAGGACGATAAATATAGAGATAAAAAAAAAAAAAATTAACTTCTTAGGCGTCAATCTGACCCTTTAACAACAAAACACTGTCACAATAAGACCAAACGATTCTAACTAATTTAAGGAGAATGAACAATAAACTGCGAGCTAATATGTTTATATAAACAAACCAAAGTATCAGATAAAAACTGAATATGCTGGAACGGACAAGAATCCTTAATCACTTATTATATAGAATAAAGCGCTTTGTGACGTCATAAATACAATCACGTGATCAAGTGCAAAACTGGCTGTATGACTTATTAAACTTGCTTTTTACTAGGAGATTATGCGAGAAAGAAATTACGTCATCGCTGCCGCATTGTTTGCCGCAAATGGTTTAAAACTTTAGTCAATCAATGTGCTTTGAATAAAACAATAAAACAATTCTTTATAGTTACTTATAAGAACAACTTGTAGACAAAATATATTGAGCAGAAGGGGGGTGTACCAATTACACAATCACTACGTAACAATGGAAAAGCCGATATTATAATGCAAAGCTTAAAAATTACTGTAAAAGACTGAAAACCAACTGTAGGTTTATAAAGTTAAAGTTAGAATTTAGATCGAAGTGTAACAATTATGGACTGGACATGTACGCATATTTAATTGAATTATTTGGTTTTTGACTATATCTAGTTTCTTTTGATAATTTTTTGAATATATCAATGAGTTATATAAGATACATGTAATGTGTGTGGTAATCGAAACGGAATTTCATGCGTGTTCACAACATGGAAATGTGTCAATATGAAGCAATATGGAATGGTCGGCAATGTGGACGAGTGGTTAAAACAGCAGGATTCTAATTGGTATGGTCTGGGTTTAAAACCTACTGGCGCCATTCTGTTGTGTCCTTGGGAAAGACACTTTACGGCACTTTCCCTTGCTTGGCGGTCTTTGCAAGCGATTCTAAATTCCAATTATATCTCTATGAAACTAAAAAAAGCAAATAAAAAATTTCAAGTGGACAGCAATATCTTGGTATCTCTGGAAGCAGGTCCGGGTAATTGTTTGCCCAAAATATAGCGCCTTCGTCGCTTTCCTACAAGTCAGAAGGATAAATATAAAGATAAAATGAAAAAAAGGGAATGTTTGAGAATTACAAAACGTTTGTCACTGTTGCGCATAAATGCAAACTTGTCAATTTATAAATAAATGCTGTTCAAAAAAATTGTTCTAAATAAAAACCTACTGCTGCAAATGGAACAAAATTTTAAAATATATTTTCAGGCCTTAAATGTTTATTGTTTATGTTGTCGTTTTTTCTCGATTGCCCCATTTTTGTAAAAGCATTGTTTGAGTACTTTGCAGTAGGCCTTTAATAGCGATATGAATGTATAAAGCTTCATTCATGGTTTTCAGTTTTAAACTCTAAGTTTGTCATATTTTTTTTCTATTAACTATTTAAAAATGCTTAAGTATTCAAAAAATATTATTCTTAATGTTTTTTTTTCGCATGCTTATTTCTTTTCTACAGACTGACTTGGGTTTTGAACTGAGATTGATTTTATTATTTTTTGCGCTAGAATTTTAATAAACTTTGGTTTTACAAGTTTTGATGTAGTGTCTTGGGTGAGATCCAAACATTTTTCTGTTTTGATTATTATTCATAGCCTCAAATAATGTATTTACACTGGCCTGGCATAATCCACAAATTTTTGGGTAATATTCCTAGATTTAGGCTAATTATTTAGCAGTATTTTATGAACTTAAACAGGACTTCTGTCGAAGCGTAGCAAAAACTACTTTTTTATACTTAAATTTTTTTAAAGAAAAGAATGCAAGAAATGTAAACGACGCGAAAGCTGGTAAAAAAGATTCCTCGAATGAAAATAAAATTCAGGTACTGGTACATTTAAAAATTTAATCAAGCTATTTATTACCTTATATTTTGGTCATGAATACTTAAAAATTTTTTGAGGCTTTCAAATATTGGCTAAAGAATATTTTGTTTTTGTCAATATTCTTTGGTTTATAAAATTTAGAAAAAAACATTCTAAATTTTTTGGATTATTTTAAAAGGTTTTTTAATTACTATTTCTTAAGCTTTGCTGTATTTTTTTGAAGCAGAAATATTTTATTACATGCAGCAAATCAATAGATAAAATATGCAAACTCTTTTTTCAGCGCCGTAGATTGAAGATTGCACGTAAATCTTGTATAGAGTCTGCGTTAAGATTTTACAGAGGATTCGCAAAAAGCATTGGGAGAAATTAAAAACAATATTAGAATGTTGTTCTCATCAATTAGTGAGAAGGAGACCGAAGTCATGTTTGTACTCCAAAAAAGTTGATGACCAAATTACATAATCAAATTCAAGGGATACCCATTGTTAGTCGCCGGAATTGTTTTTGAACAAATATATTAGTTAGAATTAAACTATTACTACCGATCGTTGTAATAGTTTAAAATAAGTATATAAAAATCTATTTGATATTATTTCAGAAAGCAAGATTAATATCAACGACTTCTTCGATTGGTTCTCATTTTACTTGGAAAGCATTTATAAACCACACCAGTTTTAAACCTTTTATTTCTTTTCAGGTAAGTAAAAAACTCATCTTTTTATTCCAGCAGATCAAGTTTTTTTATTATAGAATTCAAACCTTAACTTATGGTGCAAATAAAATAATTATTTATTAAAATTTTTTTAAAGATCTTTAGATGCTGTAAAAATTAATACGTAATTAAAAAGTTTTGCTTCATTGACAAAGTAAAATAATCTATAAAGTAACTTATTGCCGAAACTTAGTACTTAGTATTAATACTTAGTACTTTGTTCTTCTTTAAGTAACTTAGTACTTTTTTTTTTTAACCCTTAACACTAGAAGTACCGTAGGGGTCATTTTGACCCATAGCATCATTTTATTTGCGTATATCTGTAAGGTTTATTTGAATAAAGACGTAAAATTTCTTGACTTTTCCTAAATTTAGGAGTTGTACATGCTAATGGCAGTTTCGAAAAAAAAAAATGTTTTGAATTAACTTGTAGGTGGTGATATACCTAGAAGTACCAGCAAGGGTCATTCAGGTAGGGCAAAATCTCTGGTACTTCTAGTGTTAATAGGTAACCATGGTGCCCCCCAACGCTATAGGTAACCTGGGGTCCAGTTAGACCCCAGGTTACTTATGGTGACAAAACATCTAAAAATGTTATTTTTTAGTCAGTTACAATACTTTATTGCTTATAGTCAGGGGCGCCGGAAGCGGGGAGGCAGGAGGGGCAATTGCCCCCCCTGCCTTTTAATTTTCTTAAAACGCGGGGGCAGAGTAGGCAGATTGTGAGCTTTAAAATTAGTATTTCAGATAAATTTTTTTTAGTTATGCTCTACAATTAACTTATATAATCTTGATCACCATTAGATGCAACAATGTTTGTAAATTACAAAGACAACCGTGACTCATAGTACAGTAATAAAAGCAAGATAAAAGTTTTAACGTATACAATATAGAGTCATTGATATCGTAGCGACTTTAACTTCTGGTTAACATCTTATTCTACTTGAATCAGTAAACTAAATTATATCTAAGCCGAAAATCAATTTTTGATTCATTAACTGATGGCAAATAGCCACATACAACAATCAGGGAGCAATTTTCAATTTTGTATCCAAGGAATCGTGATCTACATATTTTCAATCTATCAAAAATCCAAGTTTTTTTCTCTGCTCAAAAAATTTTCATTCAGCTCTTTACAGTTCAATCATATTTATCTTTCGGTACATTTGCAAATCAATCATATTTATTTTTCGGTACATTTCCAAACGCTATATATGAAACAGATTGGTTTGTTTATCATCTTAAAAAGTCGCTAAAAAGGAAGCTTTGCCATGACAACTAACATGGAGTGCTTCTTGATCGCTCTAAGACCTGAGTGATAGAATTTTTATGAGCAGAGAAAAAAATTTTGGATTCTTGATCGGTTGAAAATATGTAGATCACGATTCCTTGGGTACAAAATTGAAAATTGCGATCAGGGATACCTAAACTGCTTTCCCGGTAGTTTAGGTATTCCTAACAACAATTATACTAAGCGTTCAAAAGAAAAATAAAGCATCAGAAAATTTCTAAGTGCTAACAGAGTAAAAGTTTCTAGTAATATTAAAAAAAAATTTCATTGAGAAGCAAAGAAATTGTGGCGTTAATTTAATTTTAACAAGCAACGCAAGCTGTCTAACTTGGTTACTGAATACTCACTTATGGCCGACATTAAAGTCTAAAAAAAAACACCAAGACTGAACGCGTGACATTCTTAGCCCTTTTTAAAAGACTGTGGTACAATATGCGTGCCATGATTGTGATTATAACGTAACATTTTAAGAGTCTTGTTCGTTTTGATGGGTTTACAGAAGAACTTGCAGACCTACATGCTCATATTAAGTTATTTAACAAAGAAAGTACCACGCCTCTGAAGAAAGTAACAAAGATATCAACAGTTTGCAAAGTTTTAAGCAAAAAGCCGACAAGTAAAGAAATGTTTTTGGAAACACATAAATTGCCTTAAATTTACTACGGCGTCGCTCTCGTTTCGGCTTTTGCAGAAAGGTGTTTCAGTGTCATGAGAAGAATCAAAATATGGCTTAGAAGCACTGTGAGAGATAACAGTGTCAACAATCAAATATTCGCAAACATTCATAAGAACTTGTTGAACAATGAACAGAATTGGCAGCGTTGTCGAGTGGTTAAAGTGCCGGGCTCGCGACCAACACGGTCTTGGTTCCAAATCCACTCACACCATTCTATTGTGTCCTTGGAAAAGACACTTTACGGCACATTCCCCTGCTTGGTGGTTCTGGCAAGCAGTTCTAAATTACAGTCATATCTCTATTAAAATGGAAGCGGACAGCAATATCTTGGCATCTCCGGAAGCAGGTTGGGGCAATTACCACCCTATATATTAGCCACCTCCATCGCTTTCCTGCGAGCCAGGAAGATAAATATAGAGACAAAATAAAATAAAATAAATAAAACAATATCAATTTACAAGCCGTTGCAGATGACTTTGCAAAAGCAAGCAAAACACTTGCAAGAAGACTTTGCAAAAGCAAGCAAAAAGCTATATTATTTTGAGTTACAGTTACATTAATTGTGAAGCGTTTAATAATTGACATCAAACCTCAATCTAAAGGGCCATTCGTGCTCATGTAATTACGTTTTTTCTTTTACCCAATTGTTAATAACTTTTTAAGTTTTTTATTGTTCTATCTATTTCAACCTTTAGTATTCTTGATAACGTAAATGTTTTAGCTAGTGTTGCATTGTGGGTAACTAAAGACTATTCACTGAATAGCATGTGAAGAACATTTTGTGATATTCCCAAGCAAAATGCCTTCGATTTTTGTCTATCTGCTTTTGGCTGCCGTGCATAAACGTCGCAATTGTTGAATGCTGCTTTCGAAACTAGCTTGTGTGCTTTTGACAAAAGTTAAGTTGTGGGTAGCCTATGTTGGATAGCCTTTGGTTTAGCAACCAGTTAATAGAGTTGTATTTTTTTAATGTCTAGCCTAATTGAGAAAAATTTGTGTAAAATTGGTTATTACTGCGGCTATCGCAGTGAGTAGTCATGGCAGAGTCAACTTAAAGGCTTTTGCAAGATGCAGAACACCTTAAGATTAAGGTTTTGAACTCTAGGTTTATTAAAAAGAGTTGGCATTGACTGAAAAATTGATAAAACCAAAATAACAAATTAGCAAAATAAAACTTTTCCGAAATACCGGTCTGTCCTGTGCAAACTGAAATTTTATCATGTCAACCAAAATTTCAAATTGCAGCATGACTACGAAAATTTGCTTTTGTTGGCAGTGCCTTTTCAACATAACAAAGTGCCCTTTTTTTAAATTTTGCCCCCCTGGTAAAAAAAACTCCGGCGCCCCTGAAGTATGAAAGAATAGTAATGAAACAAAAAAATATAACAAAACTTTGCTTTATTTTCCAAATAAATTCTCCTTTACTGTGTGAAGTATTTCCTTTACTAAAGTTAACAGAAAATTTCAAAAAATTTTCACATGTTACGAATAAACACACTACATTGCTATAACGCATTTGCAATAAAGTTTCAATAAAGTTTCTCTAAAAACTAAACTAACTACACAATTGGGTAGTACAAATAGGTGCTGAAATACCTGAAATGGAAAAACAATAAATCAATATATGTTAAAGGTAACCTGGGGTCACGGGCGACTCCAAAATGTCTGCGCTGCCTATATTATTCTATAAGTTAATTTTTTGGTTCCATTTTACTTTTCAGATCCCTATACTAGGAGGGTAAATGAAGTAACACGCATGAGTTTCGACTAAAAACATAGAAAACATAAAAAATTAAAAACATGGGGTCTGCGGTGACCCCAGGTTACCTTTTAAGGGTTAAGTAATCGAATTTTGTTTGCACCATCTCAAATTAAAATTTTATTGTAGACCTAATACTTTTTTAATTTTTTGATCACATAAAAGCAAACACTGCTAACATGCAATTTGATTGTGGCTTTTAATTACATTTATTGTAAAGTGAACCTCTCTGACATTGTTGAGTTGAAAAAACTAAAAAAGAATTCTTTCTTGCAATTATTTTCTCAATGACGTGGTCGGGGTAGCCGTTCATAAGTAGTATTGAATTATTAATTAGTATTATGAATGGCTAACCCGACCGTGTCATTGAGAAAACAATTGCCCGAAAATCACAAGATTTTACATCACCTACTTCACATACAGTAAAGAAATGCCCTGCTTATTTTTATCTGCCCTGGTTGGGAGCTCCTTCGATTGGAATTGAAATAAAATCAAAGCAAGTGTGAAAAAATGCTTCTTTGCAGTAGAAAAACGTGTTATTTTTACATCTCGCTCACTTCTTTCTGCAATTAAAAAGAATGTGTTGCCTGCTTTTAAGCAATGTAGTTTATAATTTTTTGTGCCACTGTGATAGTCGGTACGTAGGCCAAACATCTCAACGATTACAGGACAGAATTCTTCAACACGTGCCAAAATTTATTAGAACCGACCAATTTCTAAACTCTTGCAATACTTCTACTCATTCTGGAAAATCTTGAACCCCAGTCATGTTTAGTGAATCTGCAATTAATCAACACCTTTTAGGTAACCCTATGTGCGCCAAAAATTACAGTGATGGAAAATTTACTATTTTTCATATGTTTGTTCGTCTTTTCATTTATCTGGTTTAGAAGCCGTTTTACATCAAATCATGCAAGCCAAATTTATGCCGTCAAAAAGAGTTTGTTTACATCTTGAAACTCTTGCGTTGATCACGTGTTGTGACGCCTCCCGCAAACATCCAATCATCTTTGTTCAGCTTTATTACAAAATTAATTGAATTTTTTTTTCTTCATTCCGACGTTTATCTCCTGACGAGTGTCGGACGAAAAGCTTAGAGATGAGTATTTGTTAGCTATCTTCAAATTCTGTACTACTAATCACTTGTTCAACAAAATAAAGACCTTTGTAACAAAATAATTAGTCTATTCGTTTATTAAGCGTTAGAAAAGTTTAGAAACAACGCAAGTTAGTACGTTTCAAGCAAATAATGTAAAGCTGTTGGCCTATATCTAAGAAGACTAGATCTTTTACATAGGTTTGGAGGAAATTTTTTTATATTATAACAAAATCATGACAAGACGGCCTTTAATTTTGTCAATTATTTAAGTTAGTTGTATTAGTAGCAATTAACATAACAGCTGTATCTAAGTCTAAAAAAAATAAGTAAAAAAAGCATTGAAATTATAGTAAACCGAAATGTTTAGCGTATGATTTATCATAAGGTTAAAAGCAACCCCCTCAAAAACAATTATTAAAAAAATTGCTAAAAATATGCTTAAATTACTATTCAAAAAAAAGTTTCTGGGGAAAAATAAAAACTTCTAATTTTTTTAGTTTCGGCCCTTAACGGCTTAACATTGGAATGGTTGATAATCCTTTGTTCATGCAGATTTACGTCTGTTTTGCAAGAGCAGACTTACTTGTGGTCTGGGTTATATGAAAGCATCAACCATATTGGACAATTGTAACTGACACTAATTTGAGTATTTTTTTCTAGATCAATCGTATTTTAAATGTTATTGCTGTACTTTACAATCAAAGAGCAATAAGAACGATAACAAAATTTATTTTTTTTCTTTATATTACAAGAAACTACTTTACAGGCTTATTATGCTGGACACAAGATAAATTGTAAAGGGCGGGTTGCCTTTCGATATTTTCAATTAAAGTGGAATTGCAGATGCGTTGACACTTCAACCAGAATTCAAGTAAAATGCAAAAATTATCAAGGTTATAAAGGAGCGTGTACACACTCACTTGCACAACTGGTTCGAATAATGAACAAAGCTAAAATCTATCCTCTACCAGCTGATGCCGCGGATATGGACAATGAATGCAAAAATTGAATATAAACTACTCTATCAAAAAGTTATTTTAATTGTTATTTGGTATTTTTATCAATTAATGCTTAGCTTTTTAACTCTCGTAATGTTTTCAAAATCTTCTTTTCAACATCACATGTAATCAAGTTAGGGAAATTACTATAATTTCCATATAGAAAAACTAACGTCTCTATAATGTGTCAAAGCCCAACAAAAAGTAATTTAGTATAGACAGACTTTATGTTTGTTCAGGGAAGACGGGTGATAATTTGTAAAATTTTACAATAAAATACTACAAGGCATTAATGAGAGAGGTTTTTTTTTGGGATCTAGAATGTTTTAAAGTGTTTAACTATTTATGTGCCGGAACATCTAGAAAAATATGCATTTCGGCCTTCAGATGTTTTTATCTCACATTGCATATTCATTTGATAATTACGTCAACTTTAAAGCAGTAATGTGGCTGGTTTGCTAAGGAATGTAACTGGCTTTGCAAGAATGTTCTCCAGTAAACATAAGGTTTTGGCGTCAGAATTATATTTTGATTAAATTTAAATAAGTGTAATTGATTTGTAAGATTGTAATTATTTTGTTTTAATTTTTTTTAAATTAAAGAAGTTAATAAACGTAAAAAGAATCTATATTGTTTTTGGTTAAATTTTTATTCGATTTTTACAAATCAAAGTTCAACAAAACATCCTCAACTTTAACAGTCAAGAATTAAAAAAATTTAACAAAATTATTTATGTTATTATTTAATAGAAGTTTTGGTAAAAAAAATCGTAAACCCCAAAAAATTAAAAGTTTAATTTTAAATAAAACTTTTGAAATTCAACACAATTTTGAAACTTGGATCATTGATGATCAACACAACTGTTTAATAGCAGTTGAGCGTTTATTAAGTTTTTGTCTTTATAAATATTTTTTAACTATTTATGTATTTCATTGAGATTTGCAAAACGGCAGTGTAGTTTGGTGGCCACAATTCGAGCAAACCGAAGGAAAATTCCAGACTTGCTGAAGTGGAAGCGTATGTTACATAAAACGATGGCTGTACACTCCACAGGGGACACTGCAGCGACTATCACTTCTTATCAGTGCAAACAATCGAAGTCTGTAAACATTCTCAGCATCCTACATAAAAATGTTATTTTAGAGCACAATCATCTGAAGCGTAAGCCTGAAAGCGGGTCTTTTATAACCAGACAAAGGTTGATATGGATGTTTTGGATTAAATGTCCAGGCTGTATTTAGTGAAAACTGCTAGCAGAAGATTGCCGGAACACATTGTTTATAATCTCATTGACATGACTCTAATAAACAGTAGGGTTATCTACAAAGCTGTGTGCAAGAGCAACTTCAGCCATAGAGCGTACATACTAAAAGTATGTGAAGAGCTCACTGGTAGCCTTAATGGTGCTACGGAGTCGTAGACTTTTTAAAGACCTACGAGATTCAGTGCAGCCTCTTCTGCTACACGAAAACAGAAAAAAAAGATTGTGACAGCCTGCTCCAAAAAATCGCCGCACGTGTTCTGGTAAATCGTGCAGAAATAGAAAAACTAACGTCTGTATAATGTGTCAAAGCCCAACAGGTGGAAAGTGTTGCAGCAAACGATGCTTGTCCTGTCCATAATAAAGCTTTGAAAGCATGCTTGTTTCGTTGACCTAGATACTTGGCAATGTTATAACTTTACAAATCTGTACGGCTTACCTTTCTTCTGAATGTGTACAGCTTGCCTTACATTATAGAGAGAAACCCATACAACTTTCGAAAAAAAGCGCGTGCGTCAATTGACGCGTTTGGTCCTCCTAGATAGTCGCAAATTTTGGTCCTTTTAGTGTTAAATTAAGCCTCTTGAAAAAGTACGGTCATACGTCCGCACCGTGGTATGACAAATACCGTACAAAGTATTGCACTGTATTTTTCTTTAAAATTGAATTGTAACGTACCCAGTCCTATGGTTTAAAGTTGAAAAAAACGACTTCTGAGCTTTTTCCTTTATAATTACAAACTTTTATTGTTATTTTAAGGCGTGCCTTTACAAAGTTGACTGAAAAATTGATCAAAAAAATTGTAAAACTTTGTGCAATCAAACTTCCAGTTGCGATGATTTCACTGAAAATGAAAAATCTTGTTTATAATTACAAGAGACATTGTGCAAATGCAGTAGGCTAAATGAGATGGAGAAAGACTGCGCTTTAATTTTAAGCTGCTTTTTTTACGACCCCTCACGATTTACCAGAAAATTTAAAAATAAATAAATAGAACAAAGTTTGCTTATGAAAATTTTTATGAAAAAAAACTTGGAAAAATTCAAAAGATAAATAATCAAATAACAATCAAACCAGATTTTTAAAGATTGACAATTTTTCTAATTTATCTGAGGCGAGAAGTTTCCCACTATCAGCATCATTTTCGCCTAAAATTTTGTAGATTGTATATTTTTTAACCTTAACTCTTGGAATACAAACTAATTTTTTAAACAATATTATTTGCAAACCTTGCTTTTTGAGAGATTAATAAGTTACTTTCCGCAAATCGATAAGTTATTTGATTGCGGTGCTCTGCAGCACGTAAACTGCCGCCACTATTGCCAAACAGTCTAAAGAAAAGTCATGAGAAGAATTTGGACAAAAGTTGAATACAGACTACAGATCGGCAAACAAAGTACTTTGGCAAACCATGCGTTATTTGTGTGGTAAAGAAACACCAGTTGCTACTTTTATCGAGGATGTTAATGGTGTGCTTCTAAAGCATGAAAAGGGCATCCTAAATCGTTGGAAAGAATACTTTTATGAGTTCTTAAATCCAGTAACAGTTCAACATTTAGAAGCATCTGAGGAACAAATTGATAAAGGAATTTATCTAACCGAAGCAGAGATGAGCACAGCAATTAAATCTTTAAAAACTGGCAAGGCCCCTTGTGAAGATAGTATTTGACCAAAAATGTTCAATGCCTTGAACAAGTTTGGTGTTTGTTGGCTTACTCGCGTGTTTCAAGCAGCTTAGAAAACTGATGAGGTTCCACCATGGACCAAATCTTTTCCCTTCAGCAAGTTTTTGAAAAATTGTGAGAATATTTCAAAGAGGTGTATACATCCTTTGTAGACCTTGGAAAAGCATTTGACCGTGTTCCAAGAGACAAGCTTTGGGCAATAGTATACTGGAGTGTGACGTAGGAGGTCAGCTATTAGCTGCTATCAAATCGTTGTACAAACAGTCAGAAGTCTGTGTTTATGTTAATGGCATGAAAACAAAGCCTTTTAGTTTTAGTGTTGGACTCTGACAGAGCTGTGTTTTTTCTCCTCTACTGTTTATTATGTACGTATATGGATAAGATAGACAGTGACAGTTCATCTAATAGCGGCGTCACATTTGGGAAGTGTAATGTTCGGAGCCTGCTGTTTGCAGATGACGTTGCATTGTTAAGCTCGAACAAAAGTGATCTTCAATATGCACTTGATCGGTTTTATGACGCATGCTTGAATGCTGGGATGAAAATTAGTAGGCCTACGAATAAAATTGTGATTATATGTACGATGTCAAGGCATCCTTTCCAATGTTCTTTCCGAACAAATGAAGTAACTCTTCAGCAGATGGAGAAATTCAAATATTTTGAATTTACATTCTCCCGTGATGTTGCAAAGGACAACAAACTGGTCACGAGTATTGGAAAAGCAAGTTCAGTAATGCGCGAGTTTTGCCAATCAATTGCACTGAAGCGAGAGCCATAAAAATAGCAAAGCATTTTGTTTCAAAATCAGTTTTTGTTTCTATCCTCACCTATGGTCATGAGTGTTGGTTAATGACCGAAAAGGTGAGATCCCGAGTACAGGCGGCCTAAATCGGTTTCTTTCAAAAATTCAGAGGTTTATCACTACTTGCAAGGTTAAAAGCACTGACATTTGTCAATTTCTTAACATTAAACCGCTACTACTTCACATAGAACAATCGCAACTGCAATGGTATGGCCATATGACACGAAAAAACAGCAAAGTAACTAATGGATGCTCTTCTGAGTGGCAAAAGACCAAGAGGGCGACCCAGAATTCGCTGGCAAAATTATGTTGAAGACCTAGGCTGGTCATGTCTTGGATTTCCACCGGCGGAATCGCCGCTGGTTACAAAATATCAAGATGCTTGGAGATCCCAACTCGAGCTGCTGCTCCCGCAACCCCAAAAGGACAAACGGGCAAAGGAAAATACACTAAATTAATTCAATGTTTTCCCCAAAAATGATGATGATGATGATGACAATAAGTTATTTAGACATGAAAAACTGTTCTTTTTCTATCTCCCTTAGTTTAGATTTTCTTTTTATTATGACTTCAACTGGAGTTTATATGCACTAAAAAATCTACTAATTTTAATTAGTGTCATGTAAAAAAGCTGCAAAATGTCGATGATGTTAATTATTTCTCTACAGAATAACTTCAATAGTATAAAATATCACCCCAAATAAAATCAACTGAAAGGCTTGTATCAAAATTGTCATACGGCGCTTCTATAGTAGATTATTGACTAAGTTTACCACGAGATATGATATAGTACCAAGCAGTTCTTGTTCTTCGTTACGCACATATGCACATTGCATGAGAAAAAAATTATGCTGATTTGATTAGGTTGTGTCATAATGACCATCTGAATCATTTTCTGGGTGATATCTGGTTGTAAAATCAGTTGTGCAGCTTCATGGATGTACGACTTTTTCTTTGTTCAAAATCACTGTCCATCCTTTCATTATCAAACAGATTAAATTGTCTATGTGATCTCGCTTCATATAATCTTGATAGTTTCATCATCTAACATCTCTTAAGCCAAGCCTTAGACTAACAAAGCCTAATTTAAATCTAAATTAAAAATGGAATGAAACAAAATTTTTATCTTTATAACCAAATCCTCTTCATACATATCATTACAACAAAATCTTTTAATATCATAGACTCCAATTTTCTTAAGTAGCTAAAATCTTTTTAGATAAAAAGTTGAATGAAAATTGTTAAACGAGTGAATTGAATTGAATGAAAATGAGAAATTGAATGTTTATTTCATGGTGGTCCTATACTTTTGCAAATGACTGTATATAGCGTATTTGTGCAAAACCTAATATAAAAAATTAATCCTAATTTTCGAAACCAATGAAAACGAAAAGATTAAATGTATTTTATAAATTGACTTAACATACGTTTAACGTACCGTATAATACTAGGTAATGTTTGCAAATGTATTGTCAATTAAAAGTATTCCATAACTGGTTATACAAACGTCCACTAATTTTAAGACTATATGTTTTACCATTGGCCGTGATCAAAAAGCCTTGGTTTCACAGCTTTTCTTTTAATGACGTAAACTAATCAATTGTAAAAAATCCTTAAAAATTGTTTTAAAAAATTGTATTTAAACACTAAGCAGATAAATGGAAACAAAAAATAATAAGCTTTATTACTTTGGCTTAAATATTAGAAATAAAAAATCTACAGACTTATTTTTTTTGTAAAAGAATAACTAATTTAAATACAAATATCTTCGATTTAGATTCTTTTGATATCATCTCTTTGAATTTCAGTTTTTCCTGAACCGAATACAACTGATTTTCTGTTAATGTCTTTATTAAAAATATATGTCACGGAAGATTGTTGAAAGGTTTCGTTTACGTCATTTGCCATTTCTAAAAAGCAATAAAAGTTTTATTTATATCTCTATTAGATACTATTCATAAATAACAAGAAAAGCTTTAAAATTAAATCTCACAATATATTAACAATCAAAACTTTTCTTCTTTTAATTTTGATGTTTTTAAAAAGTAGTTCGGAAAGAGTTTGTCAGAAATTTTTGGACTTTTTGTTTTTGAAGATGTTTTTGAAGCAGGGTTTATATACTCTAAATTCACATTTTTAACTGAATTTTATTTATGAAATATAAAAAATCTTGATTTTTATAGTAAAAAGTAAAATATGACCAGCAGGTTTAATGACAAACTAATTCTTAATATTCAAATTTAAAACTTTAAATCTTATTTCTGCATTTTCCAACGATTTTACGTTGTTTTTTTCCGACTGCTATTTTAAATATTTACATGCTTTCATTAATCTTTATTGTGTCAAAAAAATTACAATTTAAACAATAAATTATAATAATTGACGGAATTAAACAAAATAGCACCTTTTTTTGCAGTTTGCTGTTGCAGTTGCTGTGTTATCTTGAAGGCCATTTTTAATAGAAATGTTTTAATATAGCCATGTTTTAATAGAAACATGCGTCAGGGTATATACAAATCTTGTTTCCTTCTAATTGTTTTTTTTTATATCGTAAAACAACAGTTTGTAGTAGGGTAGCGTCGGGGTAATTGCTTACCCTATGTATAGCGCCTCCGTCGCTTTCCTGCGAGTCAGGAGGATAAATATAGAGATAAAAATAAAAAATAAAAATAAATAAGACAGCTTTAGTACATTATACCGAACCAAAAATTGAGTGGTGTTGTCTTTTTCAAAACTAGATTCCGTATTTTTCATGACGTCAAAAACTGGTTAAACAGACCTCTCGGCTGGGGCCAGATGAACCAGCAGGCCTAGCATTCTTCGTGTGAAACGCCTATTTAAATGCCTATTAGAATTTTCTGAGTCAACATATCAAAGTTTTTGAATTTTTGAATTTGATATAAATTTTGAGTAAATTTTCTTAAAGGTATATGCATATTTCAGACGTGCTTTCTGTTTTACCGCAAATTATATCAAGTTGAACATGACCGATTTTTGAATTTCACGTTTTGTTTAAAGTGATTTGAAAATCGAGCAGTAATTGTTTACTAAAATGGATTTATTCCGAAGGCTATACTTTATTGGAATTTATATGCATATAATCTTTCATAGAAAAAGTTTCCAAATGTTGCAATTTAAAGCGCTTTGACAATTTATTTGAAGTTTTGCCATCCTACATATCGGACGTCAGGCAAAGCGTTTGTTTATGTAATCGGTTTAGCTTTTCTTAGAATTAACTATGTAATCGGTTTAGCTATGGTTTTATGTAGTTTAATAAAAACGCTCATTGTAACTTTGAAAACAGTTAGTTGAAAATTAAGATTTGTACATAGTGTAAGTATTATGCAGAGTTTCTCAGACTTTTTTCTTCACGGAACGCCTAGTCTTATTATTTTAGTACATGAACAATAAATCTCATAGTTTCAAATTGAAGAATTGGGACGATTGTTAAAGAAAAAAATCGTCCCAAAGTAATGATCTCTGAAAAAAAAGCTTTCACGTTGAAGTTGTTTCTGATTTCTCAATTTTCCTCCCAAAAAAGTAGTGATCACTAAAAAAAGGTCTCCATTTTAAAACAAAAAATTTTTTGGCATAATGGTTAACCAGGCGAGACATTGGACAAGGCCTCGAAATCCGGACTGTCCCGACAAAAAGCCTATGCAAACCGTAGTATTCATAGTTCAGCAGAACAGAACTTTAAGTAAACTCGCGGAACATAGTTTAAGAAACCCTGGTATAATGCTTTGAGTGCTTTTGGAAGAAAATGAAAGCTTTTCGTTTATACAAAAATAAAAAATAAGAACACAACCTCTGCAATTTGGAGCAGGATTTTGTCTGAAATGCTGATAGTTTATTCCTATGCAAATGAAGATGATCAAATTAAAATTATTATACTTTTTTATCATCGTCACTGGCAACGTCATAAAAAAAGATATGAATGGCGATGAAGACTTAAAAACAATAATTAATTTACCTGAAAGTATTCTGCTAACCAATGTTGAGATTTAAAATCTTAGAAACAGTTTTTCTTTTGTAAAAAAACTTTCTAATAGCACGTTTCCTCATGATACAGAGATATAGAAAACGCATAGGTTACGTTAAATTAAGACAGGGTTCGCTGAACGTTCTGAAATCCCGAGAGCCGATTCGCGCAAACCCGTGCAAACCTCCTGAATCCCATCACTGCTGCTAACCCCTGATCAGTTTAAACATGAAGAGAGCACAACCACAGAAGAAGACAAAAAGATTTATGCCAAGGGATGTTGCTTGGTATCCTTTATGTAGGATGGCTGGTATTTTTAAAATTAAAAAGTAAAAATTGAAAAAATGATGTTAATTTTTTGCTTAGACCTATATAACATCAATTTATAAAATGCAGCAAAAAGTTTTAATATTTGCAACCTTCCGCGTAAAAGCGTTAACCGATAAACAATCGGTTTAAAAAATGACGAGTAAAATATTCAATACGAATATAACGAAACAAAAATAACAACCAGAAATCTTGTGACATCTCTGTTTTTTTCGTCAGCTTTTTATTAGGTAAGATTACCCTATAAATAGTAAACATGATTGATACGATCTCCATTCAATACTGACTTTCGTCGTTTTGTTGTGTCTTTGGAAAAACACCTATAGCACTTTCCTATGCTTGAATGTCTTGGTAATTACGAGCTCTAAATTTCAGTCATATTTCTGAATAAAAAGCAAATCAAAAATTTTACTGGACTGATTACATATTAATACTTGTCATATTGGAAAACAGGTCGGGGTAATAATTTGACTGTTTCACAACGTTTAGCGACTCGGAAGTTTACCTGCTAGTCAAAAGGATAAATAGAGATGAAAATGAAAAAAAAGTGAGAAATATAAGGACCAGATAAAGCCAATAAACAATAACTTTTTAGAGCATTATCAAATTATTAAACTTACTCTAGCGTTAGTTTCCGTTGCTCAAATAGTCTTTAAACTAATTTTATAGGTCAAAATAAAATAAAAAATTGTCACAATTTTACCTCCCCAAATTTTTTATACAAAAACGTTTTTTTTTGCTGAATTTTTCAGTTTTTTGAGCAATTATTAATTTTTGAACATTTTGTTTTTGCAATTTTTGCCAAGTATTCTGAAACTTTTGGTGCTGTGAATTGCTTTTAGAACTTTTCACATTTCTTCTCTCGATAGATAAGTTTTTAATCAGATTAAAATCTCTAAACATCTTAATCTGCTGCAAAGAGAAGAAATTTTGTAGGTAAATTTCCAAGACGAGACCAGACCAGGTCTTCAACCAGCGAATTCTGGGTCGCCCTCTTGGTCTTTTACAACTCAGAAGAGCATCCATTAGTTGCTTTGCTGTTCGTTTGTGAAATATTCGTGTCATATGGCCATACCATTGCAGTTGTGATTGTTCTATGTAAAGTAGTAGCGCTTTAACATTGAGAAATTGACAAATGTCAGTGGTTTTAACCCTGCAAGTAGGGATAAACCTCTAAATTTTCTTAAGAACCCATTTAGGCCGCCTGTACTCGGGATCTCACTCTTTCTGTTATTGCGAAACACTCATGACCATAGATGAGGATAGAAACAAAAACTGATTTAAAAAGAAAAAGCTTTGCTATTTTTATGGCTTTTGTTTCAGTGCAATTGATTGGCAAAACTCGCGCATTACTGAACTTGCTTTTCCAATACTCGTGACCAGTTTGTTGTCCTGTCTACCATCACTGGAGAATGTCAATCCAAGATATTTGAATTTCTCCATCTGCTGAAGAGTTACTTCATTTGTTTGGAAAGCACTGGACAGGATGCCTTGATAAACATATAATCACAATTTTATTCGTAGGCATATTAATTTTCATCCCAGCATTCAAGCATGCGTCATAAAACCGATCAAGTGCATATTGGAGGTCACTTTTGTTCGAGCTTAACAATGCAACGTCATCTGAAAACAGCAGGCTCCGAACATTACACTTCTCAAATGTGACGCCGCTATTAGATGAACTGTCACTGTCTATCTTGTCCATATATATATAATAAACAGTAGAGGAAAAAATGCGCAGCCCTTTCATAGCCCAACACTAAAACTAAAAGTCTTTGTTTTTATTTTATTGAGACTGCCCAAAGCTTGTCTCTCTTGGAACACGGTCATATGCTTTTTCAACGTCTACAAAGGATGTATACACTCTTTGATATATACTCTTTGATATATTCTTACAATTTCTCAAAAACTTGCTGAAGGGCAAAGATTTGGTTCATGGTGAATTTGCCAGGATGAAATTTTTGCATTGTTCGCCCTGAAGTTGAGGCTCGACTATTTGACGGCATTTCTTTTCAAGGCACTTTGCGTAGACCAGTGGTTCCCAACCTTTTTAATGTCATGGACCCTTTTGAGGATTTTCCTGAAAGTTGTGGACCCCTTAAATAAAAAAGGAAATAAAATCCACACTTTTCTCCCAAAAACACGGTGATCTCTAAAAAAAAAAAAAAAAAGGTCTTCACCTTGAATCGATCTTTTATTTTCCTAGGCAACTGCCTAATTCGCTTTCCCTAATATCCACCACTGCTTTCACTATGACATATTCTTTCCTTTTTTCCGTAAAAGGCTCATGGACCCCCAAAAATCACTCTGTGGACCCCCGGTTGGGAACCACTGGCGTAGACCTTTCAAGAAAGATTTAACAAAGAAATGTTCCTGAAGTTAGTGCACTTCTTCTTGTCTTTTTTTGTGAATAGATATTGACACACTGGTCTGCCATTGCTTTGGTACCTCACCAGTTTTTCAAGCTACTTGGAACACATGAGTCAGCCAACAAACACAAAAGTTGTTCATGGCTTTTAATATTTTGGGTCAAATATTATTTTCACCAGGAGCCTTGCCAACTTTTAAAACCCTGATTGCTGCGTTCACCTTTGCTTTGGTTAGATAAAACTCTTGAACAATTTTTCCCCGGATGTTTCCAAATGTTGGACTGTTACCGGATTTAAGAGCTCACAAAAGTATTCTCACCAACAATTTAGGATGCCCTTTTGATGCTTTAGAAGCAGACACCATTAACATCCTCGATAAAATGGCAATTGGTGTTCGTTTGCCACGCAAACAATATACGGGTTTGCCAAAATACAAATTACTTTGTTTGCCGATCTGTAGTCTGTATCCAACTTTTGTCCAAATTATTTTTATACTTTTGTTTATAATGTTTGGCAATAGTGGCGGCAGTTTTACGTGCTGTGAAGTACTGCTATCGTAACTGCTCAGACGATGTGTTCGTCTACCAAACTCTAAACGCAGCTTTCTTTGCACGAATAGCTTCTTTAACTTTTTTATTCTACCAAGCAGTTCTTTTCTCATTACCATTTTTAACCTCCAACACGTTTGCAACCACAACTAGTACCTGCAAATGTAATGACTGCTGATTTCAATGAATACCACTCAGTTTTAACGTCTTCAGTACAGTCAGGGAGTTCTCTGAACAGAAAATCAACTTTGCTAGCAAAAGTGTGTCTCACCTTTTAGATCAAAAATACAAATACAGATACACGAAATTATTTTTGTGAATGCGTTTTGTAGGCTATCATAGGAATTAAGTGTTATGTAAAAAAAAACGCTTTTTAGTTGTGTTTGTCAAAGTTAATCTTTAACACTTTCGTTGCGGAAGGTTAAGCAATTTGGCTCTTGTTTACTATTTGCCTGCTTTAGTTAATTGTTTTTTAATTTTAGGGAAATCCCCAAAGGTTGTTGGGTTAGTAACGGTTAACGATAAACGAAACCCCGCTTTTCGACGTAAATATACGTCTTTGCACCGAAAGTGTTAATATTCGAGAAAACTTTTATATTACTTTTAACAAAAAAGTACAATAGATATTGGCACACATTTCTAAACTGATTTAAAATAATTCTTGTGCAACTTTTAAATCAAAATTTCTTGATAAAAATTGTTATAACAAGCTAACAACACCAATGCGTTAAAATGAAGTAAAAATATAATAAGAATAAAGTCGAATAATAACCAATATAAGGACAAAGTGGCGGTGTTATGTTTAGTTTACTATTGCTGGCTTACAGAATTACAAAATATTTTTGGTTTAAGGCTTGGAAAGCAATTATTTAACTGACCGCATTCTCCCCACTCATTGAGCTGCTTTCGCATGTTTAAGCACTATACATGATTCATGTTGCATTCTAATTTTTACATCGTGTGTTTAGGTTAAAAGTCTGTTTGACAACGAAACTAAATTTATCAAGCAGCTCTGATTTATTACGTGTAAATGTGATAGATTATATTAAACTTTGTACTTTTTGTGACAGGGGAAACCGAGGTTACCTCGGACAAGGTACTTTTGGTTTGATTTTCTCATAATCACGTTCCGCTCTATTATAATTAAACATTTCTTATTCAGTTGCAATCTTGTGCCTATATGAAATGCAACTATAAGCTGGAGTAAATTTTTGAATGTTTAATTTTTTAACCTTTACCTATATAAGCACGATCGGATTGCTCTCAGTTCATTGTGACGATTCCTCTCGATGAGTGTCAGATTAACTCGCTTTTCAAAGCTATCTTAAAAATTAAAATGTGTTAAATTAAAAAGTAAAGTATAAAACTCAATTGTTGTTGCACTTTATATTTGGTCAAGTTGTTCTACGCATAGACGAGAGCTAGTAAAGTAGAGTAAGTTAAAGAAATCGGGTAAAACTTAAATGTGTTGTCGCACACCGGCTTTTTTTTCACAGAGTAATTGAGGCTACTTCGGACAAATATATTTATGCTCCAAATAACCCAAACCAACTTTTAAGAAATACTATTTTTTTCACATCCAAATAGGGGTAGAATCTAAAAACATAAAGGCAATAAATGCTGATATCAAGGCAAATAATATCTAAGGTGCAGTAAAACCAGTTGTCGATGGCAATATATTCATCAGAAAAGCTGTAGTTGTTTACATCATCAAAAAGTCTAAATTGATTTTTTACTGTATCAATGGCAAAGAAGATAGATTAATTTGGTCTAATGTAATTTCTATTTCATTGATCTAAGCCTAAAATATTTTCTAGATTGGCTTATTAAAAAAATTTAAAAACAAAGTTTGGAATTACTTGTCATTTCACCAAATCAACTTTAGTATTAGAGCGAATTTGGATATTAGGATCATAGTCCAATTTTTAAAAAAACGAACAAAAATTTTTTTCAATTGACTTTTATTTTTTAGTTAAAGTTTTGGTTGTAATTTTGTTCAACTTTTTACTTTTTACATTTTAAACTGGTACCAGATTTTAAAAAAAGACAATGCTTTGTCCCAAGTAAAGTACCTTTTTCTAAATTTTTCGGTTTGTTGGTTTTTAAAGGAAATTTTTAAAGGAAATTTCTTGTCTTAATTTCTGACTCCTTGCAGCGAAAAATGTTACTGAAGTCGTTGGAGATACTAATGAAATGTCTTTTTATTTTTGTTAAACAATTCAAAGTTGGAAGGTAAACCTGCAGATCGAACAGCAGGTTTTATACTGTATGTTCTGGGAGATGAGACAAGGTCTGCATCAACTGCTGTTGCTGCTCTTCCGTAGCTTTCAACATAGCGGCGACATTAAAATCCATTCATACACCGACCTTTGCGTTTTGGTCCCCCGATAAAGACACGGTTCCAATCACACTTTGCATATTAACTTTTGTAGCTTTTGTTACTTGAACATAGGAAAGTTTATTTCGGCTTAAAACTTGTATTGACACAATAGAAATTTCTTTTAAACAAAAAAGAAAAAGTTATTGGAGATAGTTTTAAAATAAAGTAAACGGAGCAGCCTTTTCACTCCGCCTCTGAAAAAACATCAGAAAAGTGTCTATCTTTTAATAAGACCATGACAGCTTTAAAGAGTTGTTTAATTCAAGTGAACACCCATGTTTGCCTTCATTTGCATAAAGCACCATTTAAGCCCTAACTTGTATAAAAACCTGTTTTTTTCAAATTTTATGTTCATTCTATTTTTACTCTACTTTAAAAGAAAAAAAGGTGAGAACCAAAAAAAGAGCTTTACTTTCTTTGAAAATAAACTTAAAAAGTGGCCTCTTTTTTACAAAGTCATCACTGAGGGATATTTACCCAATATCAAATCATCAAGTCTCGGATAGTGACGCACAATTGAGTCACATAAGAATCAATTAAAAGCAAGACTTGCTCCACGAATTAGCTCAATAGGTGATGCATCAACGATCATCGTAGATCAACAACCACAATACGAATCTTGGAATCTAAGCAAAATCTATAACATTTTTATGATATGCTTTTTGGATTTTTGCTCAACGCTCTACTAGCTGGTATAAGCCTTATTTCCACTTTCTGCGCTGTTCGGTATGCTGGAATTTATTTATTTTGTAATTTCATCTTTAATTCATTTTTCTTTGGTTTGCGTATTTAAAAAATTTTGTTTAATACAGTACAACGATTTCAAAATTTAAAATTATCTTAATCATTTAATAATGACAAATTTTGTTCGGGAAGCAGATTCAAGTCTTTGAAGGTTTGTTGGATACAGAACTCATTAGTTTTGAAACAACAAAAAAAAAGATGTATGTAACAATTTAACGTATATTTCAAACAGAAAATATTTTTTACGTAAAGAAGTTAATTTTATGGTACTTGCGCCAGCGGTTAGCGACGTTTGTGATATTAAGTGTATTGTAGGAAAGTTACAATTAATTTTTTAATCACATCTCACAATAATTTTTCGTTTGCAACAAAAATTAGTGAACTTAAACATTTATCACAAAGAGTACGCACTTTATATACCAAATAATTAAAGCTTTTTTGCCCACTTGGTTTCTAAATTGGTTGAAAAACAGATGTTTAATAAAAAATACTGCGTCGAAATATGAATCACATATGATTCATAAACATGTAAAAGCAACTCAGTGGGTATTACATGTGATGCAGAAAACAAATAAAAGTTGGAATTAATCACAGTTAATTTGATGCTGTTAGGATTCTTTAGAATTGCGTAAAGTTACTACGACCGATGTTTCACGTTCTGAAGCGAAAAAAATAGGTTGCAACAAGAATCATATTACATTTGTTGACGTATATGTCTATGTATTTAAAACATGGCGCTTCAAAAAAAGCTGCTTCAACATAACATAAAAGAACATAGTGCGGGGAAGAAATGTTGTTTGGTTTAGTTGATAAATCTATCAATACTGTTTTTATATTCTTAAAATAAGAAAATTAATAAAGATGTGTAAATGCTAAAAATATCAGTTTAGAAAAACCGGCAGCAACAAAACCATGTACAATGAAATAGTTGAAATTTGCAGAAATAATTTGAAATTTGAAAGCATAGAATTTCTCTGTTGCTGAGCCTTTGAAAAGATACCCAGCAATTAACTCAGTATTTTTCTTTTAAGCTCTATATGGGCTATCAAGAACTTTTTAAGCACTAATATCAACTGCGCTTAGTTGATATCAGATATCAGACAAGTGCGCGATATGAGGCAATTTTGTAAAAAAAGCAAAAAACATTTCACAAAAATAAAGAAGCAGAACAATTGTATTATTATTAGATGAACCCAATTCGTATTAAAGTAAGTGTCTGATTGTTTGTTGATATGATTAAACAAAAAAGTCCTTGTCGGTTTTCGTTTAGAAATCGTTAAAACAATTTAAAAAAATTAGTAATGCGATGAAGAAATTTATTTATTTCAATCGTCAAAAACGTTCTAGATAAAAATTGGGTTTAAAAAATAGAAAATCTTCCCCAACTTTTTTGTTCAATATTATATATTTATAAATAAAAATTTAAATATTCTTCCACCTACTACTTTAAAAAAATTTTAAGCAATGATCTCGATTAAATATTTTTTATACATTATTTTTAGTTTTTTCTCTGTGATCGAGCACACTAATTCTAATAAATTCTAATAAAATTTATTCAAGAAAAATTAATAATATCAACTTTTTGTTCTTCTGGATTCTGAGGTCAGTCTACACAATTCCAAAAAGACGACTGATTAATTACAGGTTGGTTGCAATTGCTTTGATCAGTGTTTTTCAATCTTTTTGGTATTTTGGATTTGTTTGTGGTAATTATGCTAACTTTTTGAAAACCCTAAATAAATTTGATAAGAAACAATCCTGGAGGTTTAAAACTCAAAGAACCCAATGAATCAAAACATTACCGGCAGGCAACGGGCTAGAGGCCCCCGTACTATACGGTTCAAAAGCAAACAAAGAAAAATGCGATTAATAATACGTTGAAATGGATTAATTCTAAAATTTTGCTGACTTATTTATTACTATATATTTTAATTCAAATCTTCATTGCTTTTTTTAGAAATGGCCAATGACAAAGAGGAAATTTTTGAAGAAGCTTCAGTGACTTATACTTTTCAGGAAGAGATTGAAAAAAAAAAGTTTCTATTTAATGCAGAAAAGCTTAAAATTCAACCAGGTCAGACTAAGAAATTTTGTGCCAAATTATTTTGTATTTTTAGTAATAACAAAGCTAACAGCGTCGTCGAGTGGTTAGAGCGTCGGGTTTGCAAGCGACATGGTCTCGGTTCAAAACCTACTCGCACCATTCTGTTGTGTCTATGGAAAAGACACTTAACGGCAGTTCCCCCTGTCTGAAAGCAGTTTCAAATTTTAGTCTTATCTCTAAAAAACTAAGAAAAAACAAAATAAAAATTTTCAAGCGGACTGCAATACCTTGGCATCTCCGGAAGCAGGTTGCATAGTTTTATTATTATAAAGTATTAGTTGGTTTTCGACTATTTTTAGTTTTTTACAAGAAAACATAACTTTGTAGATTACGAAAAGACTTAAAAATAAGGTGTTTATTTTGTAATTTTTTAAAACTTTTTTGTCTGGTATTGCACTTTTTACTATTTTCAAGTCATTCCTAAATATATCTTCAATTGATTAATTTACATCGTAAAACAAGCAGTTGTGAAACCAAAAATTTTATGATCAGGGCCATTTTTCTCTTTTCACTTATATCGGCATTACTGCAAACTGTAAAAATAAATTAAAGGTTATTTATTCATAATTAACTATACACCTGTAACGATTTTATGAAAAGTAAATCCTTGAAATACGTTTATTTTTAGCAAACGTATAATTACACAAAATTTTGGCATAGGTGATGCTGATGACGTCAATTTACTCAATTCACACGCGTTGGAAAAAATTTCAAGCTTTAAAAATCCGGTTTGTTTGTTTTTTATTACTTTAAACACTAATAATGGTTATTTGATAGTTATTTCGGCAACCAAAGTTGCTGTACTAATTGTAGCAATTTTTCTACATACTTGATAAGGTAAAAAAATTATTTTAAAATATTACTTATTTCAAATAAAATTTATAAACAGCAAAACACCCTGGCCCTTTGGAAAATTTGAATGTTGATTAAAATTTCTTATTTTAAACAAACTTATTGTGAAAACAATTGGTCGTCTTCAACCTGGTTATTATATATAAATTTATTGCAAAAACAATTACGTTTGACCTTAAGTTACTTCAATTTTCTCTGTCAGGTTTTCTTATTTATGTCAAAGCGGATTTTAATGATTTAATGAAATAGATGTTGGCAAAAATCAAAACCCTCCAAATCTTTTTGCAAACACTTTAGCTCAATTTTGCCTATTTATTTATAATTTTGTATTAAAAAACATTGTGACACCTGCCTTAGATTAGATCAAAAAAGAAATAAAAATTAGCTTGAATTTGATTTAAAATCAACATATAATATTTTCAAATAAAAAAAATTCTAAGTTGTACATTTTACTAAGCTTATTTCTAATTGAATTATAAGCCATTTTTATAATTAATAATTATTAATCTTTGAGTTTATTTTAAGTTAACAATTTTACTTGTTATTAAAAACTCAATTATTTGGTATATCAATTTAATCGAAGCTGTTATCAATAAATTTAAGAACTAATGTTTTGTTTAAAAAACATATTGATGATAATAAATTAGAAACAAACCATTATAGTTGCAGGTTTCAAGAAAACGTACAATCTTCAAAGTTTTTTCCATCTTTTTTATTCTTGTAGTTGCATCAAGTTTAATTGTATTATCATTTTTTTACATTACAAGAAATTCAGAAGGTGAGTTGGTTATTAAAATAATTTATTTAAAAAAGTTAAATTTTTATCCGCTCGCTTGTCATTGAACGTAAAAACCACTTTTTTGCTTTTGTTTCGAAATTCGAATTTAATTATAACAAGACAGTTATTATTTTTGAAAAAAATTCATTAAAACGTTTTGCTATTTATAGCATTTTCAGTTTTTTACTCATTGAAAATAATCAATATTCTTACTTAAATATATTTAAGTAAAATCAATAAAATAGTTTTTTAAATATTTTTTATATTGAATATATGCAAACGAGACTTTATTATTTTCATTTAGTTTCTTATTCATTCTATTTGAACAAGAACCGAAAATTTTATAACTTAAGCAAAAAATTTTAAATAATTTTTTTTCCAATTTTACAGCTCTTTTGTTTGTATTAAAGTTGTTGTAAAAAATTATTTTTGAATTCATTTTTTTATTAATTTTGATGAAAAATTTTGAGAATCTTTACAATTTGGCATTGCAACTTTGCACTTGCCCTTGACCATATAAAATATAAGAGCTTTAGCCAATTTCGTACAAGCAATTTTGGTTTATAATTTCAGCGTTTTGCCACTAGAAAAAAAACAAGCAAAAACTTCTATTTAAATTTCACCAAAAATTTTTAAAACAATAAACTAAGGAGACCTATTATTGAAATCTTTCTTTAGTTTGTGCTTGAATATCTTTGCTAAAATAGTTTTCCTTTTTTTTAAATAATACGTTTACGAATAAAAGCAAGCAGTTTAATAACTTATTAGAATATTTCAATCGTAAAATTAAACCTTGACAAATAGCGTCAATGACGAAGCTGACTATTTTATGACGCAGCAAGTGGACATCGCACAATTCGAATGAAAAAATAAAAGCTAAGCGTGTTTTATCCAAGAAAAAAACTTTTATTGATAACGTTAATTATTTTCAAAAAAAACTCATGATGCTTAAAATTGGCTAAAAAGTTTATGGCAACACTTTCGTTTAAAAAACTAATAAAAAATTCGCTGCGTAGCCGTTAGCGTTAACAAAAGTTGTAGGCGACCATTATTGTTATCGAGTTAATAACGTCAACCTACAATTATTAAGTTGAACTGTTTGTTATTTCATTATGTTTAATCCTTTTTGATTATTCTATTAAATAAATTACGAGTAAGTTATAAAAAAAACGTGTAATGTACAGTATATGGTAATCGAAAGGGAATTTCATGCGTGTTTGCATTTGAAAAGGTTTTAGAATCAAAAAACGTCTGCCACTATTGCGCATAACGCAAACTTCCCAATTTATAAATAAAGTTGGTTTGACAAAAATTTTTTATAGCCTTTAAATACTCCTGCAAAGCGACAAAATACAAAATATACCAACTTAGCCTTAAATGTTCAATTTTGTGTTGTCTTATTTTCTTGATTGCTCCATTTTTGTTACATTGTTTTAACTAAGTTTGCTATGTAGTGATTACCACTTTTGTAGAATAGAGCTTTCCATTTTTAGTTATTTAGTTTAAACTTTGAGATTTTTACTTTTTTCAATCAAAAAATTATTTGTAATGTTTTTTACTCTATGGTTTTCCCCCTTTTTTTATACAGAATGACGATGGTTTCGAAGCAAAATCGATTTTATCATTTTATTGCGTTAAATTTTTGATAAACTTTGATTTTACACATTTTGACGTGATGACATTAGTGAGATATAATACTTTTTCTGTCTTGATTATTTTTCATAGACCCAAACAATGTATTCAAACTGGCCAGGCATGATATCACGGATGTTTGGGGAATATTTCTAGATTCAGGTTGATTGCGATATAATTATTTTACGATAGGAGCTTTTCTACGTAAGCAAATAGAACTTTTGCCGAAGTGTTGCAACGATTACTTTCTTATGATTAATTTCTTTTAAGAGAAGAATACAAGAAATGCAAATAGCGTGACGATTGGTACAAAGGATTCTTCGTATCAAAATAAAATTCAGGTACCCATATGCTTGAATATTTGGTACCAGCTACTACTTTACATTTTGCTAGCATTGGGTTTTGAATTGTCGGCTAAACGTTATTGCGCTTTCTGTCAATATTTTTTATTTTTTCAATTTAGAAGAAAGAATTCTTGAATTTTTGCTATTTTTTAGAAAGGTTTTTCAGTCTTTATTGCTTAAATTTTGTATACTTTTTCAAACAAATATTTCATTTAAACTGTAGATCTATACGTAAAATACACTAACTTTTTTTCAGCGCTGAAGTTTGAACATCACACATAAATCTGCTCAGTCATGGTTGCTAAAAAGTATTTTAAGATAATTTTGTCTTCTAGCCAAATCGTATGGGTTAAATTATTTAAAAAATATTTTTCCAGGAAAAACATTAATTATTTTTAAATGGAATCTGTGTCAGAATTTTACAGAGGATCTGCAAAAGCATTGAGAGAAACTAAAACATTGAGTTGCACGGATGGAGTGATAAGAGGAAGACCAAAGTTAGGTTTGGCTTTCAAAGAAATTAAAGACCCTTTTTATTATAAAGCTAATCTTTGACAAATTTGTAGCTGATGACCAAACTGCACAACCAAGTTTAAAGAATGTTTTTTTTCAGACACTGAGATTGTTTTTGAGATAGATTTTGATTAGAATAAAGCTTATACTTCAAATTGTTTCATTAGTATGTAATAAGTTTACAAAAATCTAATCGATGATTTTTCAGGAAACAGGATTCGTATCAACAAAGTCTTTAATTGCCCCTCGTTATACTTGGAGAGCACTTAAAAATTACATCATTCATAAACCTTTCAATCCTATTCAGGCAAGTAGAAAAATTCATGTTTTATCAAAGCCGAGAAAGTTTTATTTTTTAGAATTCAAATCTTGAGTTATGCTGCATCTGCAATAAATGCTTTTTAGATTTTTAGATATCTCTAAATTCAGTAAGAAAATCAATTGTTGAAAAAAGTCTTGCTCTACTAACAATGTAAAACCAAGTCATAAAAGAATTTATTAAATAATTTATTGTTAAAACTTTGCAATGTAATTCTTCAAGTAACCAAATTTTGTTTGCGTCAAGTCAAAAATAAAACAAAACTTTATTGTGGACATAATACGTATTTACAATAACCAAACAATGCAAACATATAATTTGATTGTGAATTTTAATTACGTTTATTGTTAGACGAACGTTTCTGACATTGTTGAGTTCAAAAAAAAAGAAAAAAATCACGTGAAAAAGATTTTTGTAATAATGCATGATGGAAGTTTAACAAGCGAGATTTTTATAAATCAAGAAAAAGGTTTTTTTTTTGTGTATAAACTCTTGACTTATTTAAAGAAACTATTTTACAGATTTCACAGGCTTATTATGCTGGACACAAGATAAATTGTAAAGGGTGGGTAGCCTTTCGATATTTTCAATTAAAGTGGAATTGCAGATGCGTTGATACTTCAACCAAAACTCAAGTACAATGCAAAAATTATGAAAGTCATAAAGGAGCGTGTAAACACTCACTTGCACAACTGGTTCGAATAATGAACAAAGCCAAGATCTATCCTCTACCAGCTGATGCCACGGATATGGACAAAGAATGCAAGGACTGTATATAAACAACTCTATCAAAAAGTTATTTGAATTGTTATTTGGTATTTTTATCAATTAAGCCTAGCTTTTTAACTCTCGTAATGTTTTCAAAGCTTCTTTTCAACATCACATGTAACCAAGTTAGGAAGATTGTCACAATTTCCATATTAAAAACAAAGTTAATTTCGTTTAGGTCGACTTCCTGATAGTCTGGGTAAGACGAGATGATATTTTTTAAAACAATACGATAAAATACTGCATGTGTGACCGCTCCAAAAGGCTTAATAACAGTAACGGGGTACGTGAAAAGAGGCTTTCTTTTAAAAACTATGTTGTTTAAAGAATAATTTACCTTGTGCAGGACCGTCTAGCAACAATAGGCATTTCAGGCTTCAGATTTTTTTTCGTATTTTGTAGTCACGTGATAGTACGCCGGTACGACGATGTGATTTTGTTATGAAAGTTAATGGGCAATGGAAGGATACTCTTGAGTAAACATGACTTAATTGACGTCAGAATTCAGTTTTAAATAAGTTTTTATTACGTCTAATAGATTTCTAACATTGTAAATATATTGTTTTTATTGCTTTTTTGTTTGTTTTGTTTTTATTTTAATCAAAAAAAAACTAAATCAATGTAAATTGAATTTTAATGTTTGTGTTTAATGTTTTGATGTGACTTTTAGTTGTCAAACTTCAACATTATATTCTCACCTTAAACAATGAACAATTTTAAAAAAACAAAAAAATTCTTTTTAAATACAGTTTTTTAATATCAAACAGAAGGCCTACACGTGCTGGAAGTCTTTGTAAGAAGATCGCAACCTCTAAAGTTGAAAAATCTAATTGCAATTAAACCCTCTAAAATTAAACACAATTTTGACAACTTGGGTTATTAATGATCTACATCCAATGTTAATAGCAATTAAACGTTTAATCACGTGAAAACTGTGCTATTCTGTAAATGTTGATGGTATAAGAAATTTGATGAATCATTAGTTTATTACAAAACCTAAAATGCGTAGTTGTAAAAGTTTTAATTATTGATTTTATGAATAAGTTTCTAAAAATAGTCAAATTTATCTAACTACAAAGAAAGGCTAAAGAAATGTAACAATTCGTTTAACCGGTTCCAAATTCTTTTATTTTTATTTCAGTATCACTTCTATATTTATCCTCTTGACTTATAGGAACGCTGCGAAAGCGGTCAAGCGTCCAGCAATTACCCAACCTGCTTTCGGAGATGCCAAGATATTGCCGCCTGATTGACACTTTTTTATTTAGAGGTGTGACTAAATTTTAGAATCGCTTGCTATACAGCGAACCATAGGAAAGCGCCGTAAAATAACTTTTCCATGGATACAGCAATTTTGAATCGTTACAGTGTCGATCAAGTTTGCAATTAATACGGAGCTCTTCGTCACTCGGCCACAATGCCAACAGGTTTAAAAAATTTTTGAATGAAGAATGATTGAACTGTGAAAATACAATTATTAAGTAGAATAATTAAATGGTAAACAATTTTTACTTGTTTGTTTTCTTAAAAACTGTTTAAAGATTCATTGAGACAGTTTAAAAGAACTACTGTATGTAAAGTAATTTTGAAGTATTTTTATTCTTTATATATAGTTTGAATTGTAATAGTCTTAAGGCAGTGGTGCAAATTAAGAAACCAATACCGAGACAAAAAACAGACGATATTTTTAAGACTGACATTAACAATTTTCAAACCTTTGGTTCGTGAGAAAATTCGGAAGCAATTAAAATCTAGACCCAAATGTAGATCTACATTTTATTTAGATTAGCTATTAATTTTTTTATACCAACTCAAATTATTTGTTATAAACAATTAATTATAACATTTTATAAAAGAGGCTTGCACTGCTTGGTGTAGTAAACTAGCCGTGGAAAAAACTCTTTCAATGGAAGCAAAAAGTATTTTTCCTTTCAATACTTCTAAAAATATTCTAAGCCATGACCAATTTGGGTTCCAACAAGGACATTCTACAACTTTAGCTGTAACAGACATTTACAATAAGATTTTACACAGTATTGAGCAAAAAAAGTATACTTGTGCAGTCTTCTTGGATTTAAAAAAAGCATTTGACACTGTCAATCACTCAATTCTACTCAACAAATTACACAAATATGGCATAAGAGGAAACATGCATGAATTATTATCTGATTATCTAACAAACAGAATACAATTTACTGTCTTACACAACATCATATCTCAGCCAAATGTATTAAATACAGGGGTTCCTCAAGGTTCAACATTAGGTCCTCTACTATTTTTGATTTATATAAATGATCTCCCACTAATCTCTAACTTTTCGACAAGATTATTTGCAGATGACACTTGTTTAATTATGACTGACTCTAATCTGAAACTTTTAAACAAAAAAGTAAATATGGAAATAAATAAAGTTTCCCAATGGATGAATTTAAACAAACTGAAGCTAAATTATGACAAATGTAAATATATGCTTTTTAAACCTTCTAATAAAAAAATTGATGACAATATTACCGTCCAAATTTCATTGACAAATTCAATTAAACTAGAGCAGGTAAAATCCTTTAAATACTTAGGAGTAGTGCTGGACGAAAAATTAAAATGGACAAATCATATTCAACTTCTTTGTAAGAAATTAGCACAAGTTTGTGGAATTCTCAGAACTATAAAACCACTAGTAAATTCCAAAACTCTACTAAATGTTTATTACTGCATGGCATACTCACAATTACAATATGGCATATTAGCTTGGGGAAATGCAAACAAAACCAACTTGTTACCACTCAACAAGGTACATAATAGAATTATTAAAATGATTCAAGAAAAAGAGAATTTTCAAACTAACTTACTAAACATTGAACAAATATACAAATTAGAAATCGGAAAATTCATGTTTCGCTATAATGCCAATCAACTCCCAACGTCTTTTATTAAATACTTTACATCAATACAATCAATACATAGCTACCCTACTAGGCTCTCTAAACAACAAAACTATTTTTTACCGCGATATCGATTGCAACAAAGCCAAAAACTTATTAGTTATACAGGAGCTAAATTGTGGTCAGAAATCCCAGAAAACATAAAAAAATTTTCCTACAAAAATTTTTCTAAAAAATTAAAAAATCATCTAGCTTCATCTACATTTTAGAGCACATCATAGTTTACAATATATATATTAGTGTATGCATTATAATCAAATGTTCACTTGCTGTATAGTACATTCTTGTGTAAAAGAATTATACTAATATAATTTTAAAGAGGAAAAGGAAAAATTAATAATCAATGAAAATTGTAAATCAATGATAATAAGAATAAACATTCTCTGCAATTTGTTAACTGTAGTTGTTTTCTGTTATCAGATGGCGCCTTCCTAACTTTACTGCAATTTTGAGGCACGACACTTTTTTTCAGGTTAATTATTAAAGTGTTTAAAAGATATAAAATAATGATAATCCTTGACCTGCACGCAAATGATTTATGCTCAATTTTATCTTTTTTTTTTTTTTTGGTAATTAAATTTTTGTATATTTCTTGTGTTTCTCTTTTTCTTTTTTTTCCTTTTTTTTATGTTCTTAAATTTTTTTTTTTTTTTTAGTATTGTTTTTCTTTTTTTTATGAACGTAAACAAAAAACTTAATGATTCAGTCAATCTAAAATAATAAACACCTCTGAGGCAGCTGGACTTGGTGATCAAATGATCTTTCGCTGTTTCAATTGTTTGACACTTATGTCATATCTTTTTTGATTGTTTTCTTTTTTCTTTTTTTGTCAAATCAACAAATGTGACATGTGTTTATTGAACTTATAAAGCGTTGGAAGAATAAATAAATAAATAAATAAAAAAATAAAAAAAAATAACTAAAAAAGTTAAAATTTTTTTGATATTACAACAATGTAACAGACTTTTGCCAAAAAATAAATTTTTTAACTGTCCTCAAGTGACTCTTGAGATTAAGAACAGTACTAATTGTAACAGTTTGCATACCTTAAAAGCAAACTACCATTAGAAATGATTTTGCAGGGTTTTACATTTAGAATATTTTTTATTTACAATTGTGAAAAAAAGATCTAGTTTCCTAATTAATTTTGCATATGCAATATTTATCCAGCTCCAGCAAAATTTTTCAAATGTTAGATAAAAAAAACTTTAATTTTTTTTTTGTTATTGCATTTTCAAAAAAAATAAAATTGAATGACTTAAGGTACAGCTGAAATTTAATAATAATTTTTATTGCGTCAATTTATAGCTAATTTTACAAATTGAAATCAGACAGTATTGTAAACCGACACAGCTAATTTTACAAACGCTTTGTTTTTATATGTTTTTTGGATTGAAAACTTTCATTGAAATTCATTGAATTCATTTCATCTAAATTTTGATTAAAATTCATTAAATCTGCTGCCTACTTTCTTTGATCTCCAGCTGAAATTTTTTATTTGTTTTCGGATAACTTTGCAATAAATCTTTTAATATTACTCAAATAATAAATTCTGCGGCTCAAATTTGAAATCATCAATTCATAGTAACAACTGATGAAATGAGGGCCTTTTTTGCAATTTTTTTGTTGTCCAGATATAATTGTGTCAATAGAGAGAAAATGTATTTTTATGCATATTTTGATGTCAGGAACAAATGCCATGGGCCGAAAGTAGTTTGATAAATATATGCGATATCATGCAATTAGTAATAATTCAATTGAGCAAAAAACAAAAAATGTGCCCGAGTTTGCCCGTTGTTAGATGATTGGAATAAAAACTTTCTAAACTTTGACTTTGTTTTGAGTCCTACTTTTATTTCTAAATTTTGTTATACAGGATGGTCCACTTAAAAGTAGCCCAGAAAATGTAGTAGAAAAGAGGAAGATTCTTTTATTGTTTAAATTACCTGTAGCATTGTTTAAATTACCTGTAGTGTTATAAAAGATTGCTTATTTACCTGTAGTGTTATAAAAGATGCTGGAAGTGCTCCCCATTGATTGTTTTGTGTCTCATACTTAAAGCATTGTATTTTCATTTAACTGCATCTTTTTAGACTTGTATCAAAAAATAATTAAATAAATAGACAATTTTTTATTATTAGGGTCATTTTTTGACTTTATTTTTGTTAAACTGTGACTTTATTATGCTTTAGCAAATTTGCCCTGTTATAAACATTTTTATGCGTAAATTTGAGTTAAATTGTAGCATTAGGACATTTTTATGCGTAAAATTGAGTTATAAACATTTTTATGCGTAAAATTGAGTTAAATTGTAGCATTGTAGCATTGTAGCATTTGAGTTAAATTGTAGCATTTGGACTGACCCCAAATAATTACGAAAATAAACATACAGAGTTAGTCTCAAAATGTCAAAATCGTAGTAAATTTTAAAAAAATACAGTTCTTATGACGATAACGCGATAACGCGATAACGCGACTTCGTCGCTTTGGTTGAGAATGGAACTCGTAACTTCGTTGCTAAGCAAAAATTACGTTTCAACGCGACTTCGTCGCTTTGGGTGAGAATCGAACTTGCAACTTCGTTGCTCAGCAAAAATTATGTTTCAACACGACTTCGTCGCTTTGGGTGAGAATCAAACTCGCAATTTCGTTGCTTAACACAAGTTATGTTTCAACGCGACTTCGTCGCTTTGGGTGAGAATCAAACTCACAACTTCGTTGCTTAGCATACGTTATGTTTTAACGCGACTTCGTCGCTCTGTTTGGGAATCGAACTCATGGTTTTAGCTAGAGTTAGGGTTAGGATCCCCCGCCAGATCCGGCACAAATCCGCCACAGATTCTCCGCTAGATCCTCCGCCAACCCCGCTAGATCCCCGCTAGATCCCCCGCAACGTGCGGCAAATGACCCATTGTATACTACTATGGGTATTTTGTTTTATCTTTAAGCTAAACTGATTACTTGACTGTGTTTTGTGCAGTGGGTGCACTGATTAAAATTCATCTAATTGAGCTGTATTTAAGTATAAGGTATTTTGATTAAAATGGTACTTTGAATTAATCCCAAAAATGCAATTGCTATACAATCAGCTCATTACATGCGATTAACAAAAGATGTTTAATAGTTCTTATACCTGCTTTAAAATTTGCTTGCTTGGAATGATGAATAAACTGTTTGCTAAAGATTGACTATTTTAGCATAAATCTAACGCAGATCAAGCAGATTCTCAAAATGATCCATATTCAAATTTCTTAAGGACTCTTTCAACAGTGTTGCACTATAGGTTGTTTGGTTTTGGAAACTTTGATGAGGACACTTTGAGTTTTTTACCAAACACAATTTAGAAAAAGTAGATAAGTCCCAATCCCAAAGAGATCTTAAATGAATCGAATGTTGGATTTATGCACTATGAATTAATGATTGGTGGGGAAAAGCTAATTTGGTAATAGGGGGTTCATGAAAAAGCCAAGTCGCATAATTTAATACATTAAAGCCAAAAGGAGAGTTCACACTTAAAAGATTTACTTTTTAACGGCACTTATTACAAGTTTGAGTACATTTTGTTAGTCGCATTTTAATATACGTTACTGCAATAGAATTATTTCAATGACAGTTTTAATTTACAGTATAGTGCTGCTAGAATATAACTGTGAAAACTCAACTTCTAAATGTGTGAAGCGCCGGAGTTATTTAAAGGCCAACTTTGGTTTACCATTTCTGCAACGTCAGCGCAATAGCACTACTTTATTACGCATTGTAGCAGACACGCCACACTGTGTTGTAAAACGTTGTGGACGAAATGAAAACGCCTGAAGATTAGTTTTTCAACCTAGCTGATTAAAAGATCCTGCAGAAGTTGAAAGGGGATTAATCCAATTATGACGTAACATTGCAGTGCTTTTTCTTTCAAAACCAACATTTGTGCTGCACGAGTTTTCCAGTTCGTTGTTCATTCATTTAGTGGTTACAGGATTGCTGAAAGAAGTCGGAAAATTGTTAGAAGAGACAGGGCGAGCGACTACTACTTATCCGAACTAACAACATTACCCTACATGTCTCGCCAAAAATTTCTTAACTGCAGAAGAGGCACCAGCCGTTATAGAAGGTCCTGAATTCGGAGAAGGTAAGTTGGATGTGGTCATAGCACCACCAGGTGTAACTGTAGTTAATGATGAAGAAGGTATGGACGAAGACGATTTGACAAAAAGTGAAGCCATGTTTCCAGACGCGGCAGGAGAGATTGAAGTGATGATATGCCAACGACCTTAGTTCCGGAAATAAAACGCAGCACGAAAGTGAAATAGAGTAAGAAAAAAGCTTATCTTCTCTTGTAAGCAAAGAAGCTGACACGCTGGTAAAGCAAATTACTGAGAAAGTCGCCAAACGAAATATTTGAATTATTTTTTTTATGAAGAAATGCTAAATTTACACTTTGATCAAAGCGTTCTATACGCAAGACAAAAAAACAAGCACGGATTTACTTGTACGATTTCGGAAATGAAGTCATTTATAGGCTTCCTATTGTTTACTGGGTACCACAAACTTCCACAAGAAAAATTGTATTGGTCCGTTGATCCGGATTGCAACACCGCTATAGTGCGTTAAGCGCTGAGCAGACAAAGATCTGAGATATAAAAATGAATTTACATCTCAATGATAACTCTGCCATCAACAAAGATGACAAGCTATTCAAAGTTAGGCCGTACACTGAACTTTTGAACAAAAAGTTTCAACAGGTTACAGTTCATAAAACAAACTTGTCGATTGAGCAGATGATTCCGTATCGAGGACGTCACTCAGCAAGAATGTTCTGTAAAGGTAAGCCTATAAGGTTCGGATGTAAAGCATGGACGCTTGCCTCATCCGATGGGTATGTGTATGGGTTTGACGGGCAAATCAAACAAAGAAAAGAACTTCTGAGAGCTCCCTTGGACTTAGATGTGTTCGTAATTTTATTTGACCACTCTGGACACTGCTTTTTATTGAGTGCATTTTTTGTGTTCTTTTATTGCTCTTATTTTATTTATTTAAATCAGACTCACGGTTCATGACAGAAAAAAACTTATGTTTTCATAACTCATCAATTATGTTATTTGTGTGCTCCAACCTCCCGACGTGCGTCGACTGTTGTCTGCCTAATGGACAAGGTGCGCTTCTTGGGCGAGCAGCTGCTCGACGTTCCCCATCTTGATTTTAGAGATGGGTAAAGGAGCGGTACCAGCGACTCTCTCTTATCCAATAAAAATGGATAAAGCATCTCTAGCACCGAGGCGGGGAACTGCACTGGAAACTACGGTAAAAGGTACATAAGAGATGCGTTTAAAAACAGTAAAATTTTTTTGAAAGGTATAATTTAAGAATTTTGTTAGTACAATAATTTTATTTGCTGATCAAGAATTGGGTAAAGGTGAGGTATGAAAATAAGTTGAACTGAATGTGTAAATTAGTAAATATATTTATTAACTGCCAATGTAATTAAAACTTCGTAATTTAAATTCACTTCGATGTTGACATTTTGAGACCATCTCCGAGCGTTTATTTCGCTTTAATTACGGAATTAAAGTTAAATTAAAAAAATTTGTGGTTTGAAATTTAGTTATCTAACCGCTCTGATTTGACGTCATTGAGCACTTTCCTGATAAACATCGACTAAAAATTTTGAAAAACTTCTAGATATATACAGGATGTCCGTAAAGTCTCTTTACAATTTAAAAAAATTATTACAAAGTGAAATGAGATATCGCAATGAGGGTTGTTTTACGTTAATCAGTATTTCATAAAGTTTTTATTGACACTAAAATTTATTGTTTCAGATAAAATTTCTTAATTAAAATTTCTTATGTTTAATGATTGAATTATATAAACTGAACCCTCATAAAATGACTGCTCCTTAAGAAAAAGCGCAATATGTATCCTGGTTCATCGAGACAAAATAAGATTTTCAGACCCAGCGAAATTACAGGAGTAAGTATGAAAGAGACCCTGTGCACTGTTGAACGTGGTTGTTCCAATTATCTGGCAGCAGTACGGATGGACTTCATAGGAGAACGTTGAAAGGCTTGCCTTACTCGCTCGATGTTTTCTTCAGATGTTCTTGGTCGCCCACTCCTTGTATCGAACACTGTCCCTGTCCATAAACTTTTTGTGCCATAAACGAATTGAAGGACGTGATGGTGGGTCTCTTCCATACTTACTTCTGTAGTTTCGCTGGGGTCTGAAAATCTGATTTTATCTCAATGAACCAGGATACACATTGCGCTTATTCTTAAGGAGTAGTCATTTTATGAGGGTTTAGTTCGTATAACTCAATCATTAAACATAAAAAATTTTATCTGAAACAATAAATTTTAGTGTCAATAAAAACTTTATGAAATACTGATTAACATAAAACAACCCTCATTGCGATATCTCATCATTTAACTTCGTAATAATTTTTTTAAATTGTAAAGAGACTTTACGGACACCCTGTATATTGCAGGAGTAAATCGATCTTCCCTGCAGAGGGCTCAATGAAGAAATCAAAGCAATTTATTACGAATTTTATTCAATCATTGTTTAAAAACCACAACAGGTTGTTTCATCCTTAGAATTGTCAGGTGGTTACTAGAAAATTAAAAATATATAGTTATTTGTGGTAAAAAATAATAAGTAAATTTTGCTGTTTTTGATGCCAGGTATATTATTAAAATCTTTGCTCATGATCTTTTGATAAAATTAGAGTTTAAACTGCTGTTAATTCTTTATTAAAAGATAAAAGCAATAATAAAAACTCAAAGTTTCGGTATGCTATAAACTCAGTAAATCTTCATCAGGAGATGAAATGAAACATAAACATCATCAATAATGAAATGATTATTTTTTCATAATTTCATGATTTCATTACAGATGATGTTTATGTTTCATTTAATCTCCTGATGAAGGTTTACTGAGTTTATAGTGTACTTAAACGTTAAGTTTTTATTATTGTTTTTATTTTTTAATAAAGAATTAACAGCAGTTTAGACTCTAATTTTACCAGAAGATCATGAACAAAGATTTTTATAAATAATACTTTGTTAAATTAATCAAGCAAATAATACAACTCCTGTGACGTCTTACAAGAAAAAAATCACTCAAAAAATAATTGAAGGAATAAAGTTGGGGAAGCCATGTCAACTATTCAAGTCAAATGAGAAAACAAAAAAATTGTGCACTAAAGTTGACTAGTTTTTATTAGGGCACAAGCTTTCGTGGGCTATTGCTCACTTCTTCAGGTGCAATGGAATGCATATGACGAAGTGAGCAGTAGCCCACGAAAGCTTGTGCCATAATAAAAACTGGTCAACTTTAGTGCACAATTTTTTGTGATACTCAAAATATAATAAATGCAAGTATAAAGGTTTGCATTTATTTAAAGATGAGGAAGGCGAGTAGGCGTGTGGTAAAACATTTAAAAGAAAAGAAAATAATCTAAAAACAGTATAATAAATGAATAAATAAACTAAAAAGCACTGAAAAGAACAAAAAAGCAATAAATAATCTAAAAGGAAACGAGAAAAATTGTATAAGATAAAAAAATAAAGTGAATGAAAAACAGTGCGAACGATAGTTAAAAATATAAGTGGATTAAATGATTGACAAGAAAGTACACACACAAAAAAACAATTTAAGCACACAAAATCAAGAAGGTAATTTATTTACTTTGAATTTGTTTTTATGGCGACATTTTTTAATAAGTTCCGATTGTTTGCTGAGTGTTGTTGATTGGTTTGCGAGTTAGTAATTCAAACTTTTCGGTTAAGCATAGGTTGCAGCCATTTTGTTCTGGTTTATAGGGAATAACTTGATTAATTATTTTCCAGTGAATTGTGGGATTGAGACCTGAAGCTTTGGCATTTTAGAATGTTTTGGAAAGTTCTGTTGTGTTTCAACTTATAAATTCAACTTATGTCACTTCAACTTGCAAAAAAGCAAATGGATGTCTAACCTAAAAGATCAATCAAGAAGCTAAGCATAATGCCGAAAAATTAAAACTTGATAACCGGATAGAATGCTTAGCGGAAAAGAGTTCCTACATACCTTTAAAATACCACAAAAATAACTTTTACAAGAACCCTTAGTGTAGACTAACTAACCCCACAAAATCAGAAATTGAAATCATAAGCAAAAATATTTTAGACAGAATGAGCTCACGAATACGGTCTAGCACCGGCCTACAACAATGGCGTAACACCACATCACTGCTTTCCTGGTTCAAAAATATAACAAACAAAAATCTTGCAAGTTTTTAAATTCGGTTTTACCCTTTAATAACGTTATTCAGTTTTACTCTTCAATAACAGAAAAGTATTCCATAACTCAATTAATTTTGCAAAAGATTTATCAATATCATAAAATTAACGTTATTTTACATAGCCGTAAATTCATATTATTCGGTGACGACAGTACTTGGATTAAAAAAAAAAGCAAATTCCATTTAACAATGGTGTTGCGTTTAAATAGCTGCTCCCTTTCTTTTTTTTCTTTTCGGCTATAATCTTATACGCTTCACTGGCTGCGGCATCGCCGTTTGCTTCGATGGCGGTTTCCATTCATTCAGTTCTAAATCGTCGTCGTAGCAGATGGACGTGTCGTCGCCAGCGCTAGAGTGTTAAGTCTATTCATAATCTCGTAAAGCAAGTGAATAGTTGATGTTGGAATGTTTTCATATAGTTACCGTATATTTATTTCTGTCCATTTATAGAAACTCGACTAAACGATTTAAATCGTCTAATACGATCCCGCCGTGGCCGGCAAAAATAAAACACAAGCGTGAACACTTAGGTCTTGTTCAGTGTACAGTTATTACCGGATCAGTTGACGCATTTAATATAAGTTTAATTCAATAGTTTGCAGTGGGTCGTCTTAGGTCAGATGCCCACTGGTGTGGAGTCGCGCTAAGGTGCGCTGCGGCTTCTACAAATAGGCTCTTACGACGGAGTAGAAATATGTGAACTATTAGGACTATTTTTTGTACACGAACTTTCTGCAATTATTCCTAAAAAACTTGTTGGTCTATACAGAAATGACGGCTTAGCAAATCTTTAAAATTTCAGTAGCCACAATACTGACCGAATCAATAAACAATTATGAGACTCTTTCAAAAACTTACTATTGAAGCAAATCTTATACAAGCAGATTTTTTAGATGTCACGCTCAATATAAAAACGGAAAAGCACTGGCCATTCGGAAAACCAAACAATTAACAATTATATGACGAGTGCTTTAGACTGCAGAGCAAGGTGATGAAGAACATTCATCTTGCTAGCAGTGAGGCCTTCGATGTTCAGCTGAAGAATAGTGGGTCTTCGGAACTTGTTGCCAATGTTCCCTGAAAAAGGTAGTTTTTTCCAGGCATTGTCCCGTCCTGAAAAGGACGTTTGCCGATTAGCGGACCCACGCTGAACATCGGAATGGGTGGATACCCTTCCGTTTTGGCAGGTTTGGTTTCGGTCTATTATCTTTAAGACAAATGAACAGACATAATCACAGCTCAGGCTGCGAGAAAACATCTAGCATCTGGGCCAATATTATGTAGAAAACAAGCCGCTTAAAAGACGAGAAGCACCAGACTCGAGTTTCGTTCATTAGAGCTGGTCAGTGATGCTTATCTCACTGCAAATCGAACCGACTACCTATGGTGTTCCACGCAGGAGACAACATCACTAAACCACACAAGCCGGACAGTGTACTGTGAAAATACTTCCAAACTTTGTGTTTTTGTGCCCGGGACCGGTGCCAGGTCTGTTGGGATGAGCTAACCCAGAGGAGCTTGGGTTAAGCTCAACCGCCTGCGGACTGGTGTTGGGCGATTCTATTCGTCCATGCACAGATGGGATCTCACTCCTTTACCCAATTGCGAGTGTGGCGCCTCTGAGCAAACCGCAGACCATGTTCTAACAGCGTGCTCTATACATCGGTCATCACATGAGGCATGAGGTCTGACGATTTTGGATGACGAAACCCAATGCTGGCTTAATAACATCACTGCCAGCATCTGATTCAGGCAGTACAGCAACCTGGGGTAGTAAAAGGATAAACCCTCGGCCCCAATTCTGTTTGTGTCTGACCTGGAATAGATACCTTTCCAAACGACGGCGACGACGACGACGACAGCAATTATATATAAACATTAATTGTAATCACCCAACAACCATAAAAAAAGAACAACCAAATATGGTATCAAAGTGACTATCGGAAATTTCTTGTAGATTGGATAATTTCAGAAAGCTATTCTACCTTACAAAAACGAAATTAAATAAAATGGCTATGAAAATGATTTAATAGTTAGTCAAACACAACCAAAAAGGAAATTAAGAAAACGCAAAATCATATTTTAATAACTATGTTGTCAATAAAATTGGAAAAAAGTTTCTGAAATTGATAAACAAATAATTTCCCACCATAACACCAGTTTCTTAAAATTTTTGATAAAAATAACATGAAAATTAGCTATAGCTGCAAGTCTAACATGGAAACAATTATAACCGGCCATAACAAGAAGCTATCAAAAAAAGAAAGCTATCAACAATTAAAGCCTTGCAACCGCAAAAATAAAGACATCCTTCCACTAAAAGAATCGTGCCCAAAGCAATCTATCATTCATCAAGTGGACATATCTCATGGAAATATTACAGAAAATCACATAGGTTGCAGTGAAACAGAGTTTAAATCCCGATATTATAACCACATGCAATCATTTAAAAATATAAAGAAAAGAAACGCCACAGAACTTTCCAAAACATTCTGAAATTCCAAAGATTCTGGTCTCAATCCCACAATTCACTGGAAAATAATCAATCAAGTTATCCCTTACAAACTAGGACAAAATGGCTGCAACCCATGCTTATCCGAAAAGTTAGAAATACTATTAGCAAACCGATCAACAACACTCAACAAACGATCGGAATTTATCCGAAAATGTCGCCATGATATATTACATTTATTAAACATTACACTTTATTGGTTGAAACCACAACAGTCTGTTTCATCTTATCAAATTCATCATTCATCATCTCCTGTGATGTCATACAGAATTTTTTGTATGACGTCACAGGAGCTGTATTATTTGCATATTTAACTACGTGTTATCCATTTCAAGCGTATTATTTTTGCCACAAATAACTATATATTTTTGTTTTCTAGTAACCACCTGACGATTCGATAAGATGAAACAGACTGTTGTGGTTTCAATTAATAAAGTGTAGTGTTTCAATTAATAAAGTATGGTTTCAATTAATAAATATAATATATATTATATATATAGCTATTTATACTCCCTGCTCTTGCAGGTTGAGCACTCTGATTGAGAAGGCAGTGATGCTACTGCATTATGTACAGCTCATCATTTTATATGATTTGAGTTCTCTTGACATCATTGGGCTTTGATTATACTGTGGCATAAAACCACAAGTAAAGGATTAGCCACAAGGTACAAATTGGTGTGCCTTGTTCTTACTTAGCACAATTTCCCTGCACTAATAAAAGCCAATAGATCAAAACAACTGTATTCAGTTATACAGGGTGTCCGTAAAGTTACTATACAGTCTTACAAGTTACTATACAGACGCCCTGCAGTACAGTAAGATATTGTATTAAAATATTTATTTGTAACAAAAGAAATAACACCTTTATGTTTATAAAAATCTCAGAAAATACATGTGTTACATCCGAAAAGACTGTAACAATCAAGGCAAACAATTTCTATGACAAATATTCAAATTGGAGGCCTTCAGCTTTAATACATTCTCGACAACGTGACACCACACTATGACAAACTTTGGTGCACAAGTCACGATCAAGGTTGGCAAATGCATCAATAACAAATTGTCTAATTAAATAGGCCTGTAAAAAAAATAAATATTAAATATAATACAATAAAACTATATAGTAACAAAAACTATTACATATAATACAATGAAACTGTATAGTAACTTGTAAGACTGTATAGTAACTTTACGGACACCCTGTATGTATATACATACATACACGATATTAATCTGCTCAGTACAATTCACGGTATGTCACACGTCCTACTTATATCAAAACCTTATCCACACAAATCAAAATCATGATATTTTAAACACGGAAAAGTTAATAATTACTTTTTTGTGTTTCTTAAAAAATATCAATGCAAAACAACAATTGATAGTTCATCATATTCTCCAAAAACGAATAAAAAACACTTACAAAACAAATTTGATTAAAATTTTGGCCAAACTATTAAATTACTTTTCTTTTAATTTGTGTACTTAGTAAATTATAGGATTTTTTCAAATTTTAGTTTAATTTAATAAAATATACATGTAAATTTGAAAGATTTACCATCGAATATTTTTTTTATTAAAATTAACATCTTGCAAATATGATGCGTATCGATATGTAAGAGATAAATGACTTTTCAATTTCTTTAACATTTTTTAGGCATAGATGAAAAGTCATTAGGTAAAGGATAAAGACCTTTTCTGTTCATAGTTTGAACCAATCTGGAGAGTGCATTGTTGCAAGCAGTAACTTGGTTGTAAAATGGGCCGCACATTTGTTTAGTTTTTGATGAAATATCTTTACATTCACACTTCCACACAAGCTTAAGGGATCGAAGGTTCGGCCACCCAGAACATCCGGTTTGCACACACGCAGTCAACACTATACAGCAAAATTAATAATACAATGGTCACCTGACCATTCAGTAAACATGGTCACTGTTCTTCGAGCCAAACTCTAGCCACTGTCATAAGAGCGATCTCCCACTCTATTTATAACAAATCCGAATTGGACCACGTGACCGACGACAAATTTAACAGTAAATTTCCATTTCGTGCTATTATACAGACCACTGCCAAAACGAGGTTACATTAAATTAGGACTATGTATTTAGGTTATTTCAGAAGGTGCAGTTAATTTAAATCTATAAATTGATTAAAGGCGTTAATTTTCCTCACTGTTGGCAGCCGCGACTCATTGCACCTCTAACAGGTCACACAAAAAAAATTAATCTGGTTCACAAAAATTAACAAAGAAGTGATTTGCATTACGTAACATTAGTCAATCAGTTTACTTTAACAATAAAAAAGTAGTGAACAGCAGGGCACAATCAAAATGCTTCATAAAATCATTTGTGTCAATGTTGTCACTCATTAAAGAAACATTAAAAAGATCAAAAGGTTATCGAGTCAACTGCCAACTCACCAAGTAGAACTGTAAAATAATTATAATTATTATCCAACTTATAACTATAATCATCGTTTAAAACTAGCAGTTGGCATATACTAAATTGCATTAAATACGTTAACTTTTTGTTATTTATAGTGGCCCCCCCTTGTATTTCTTGCACCAGGCCCCTTTTTCTTAAATCCATCACTGCTTAAAGGGAAATAGTTAGTTAATATTGTAAACCGTAGTCATTTCCTATTGTGTCTCATATTCAAGTGGACCATTTGGTTCTGTTTCATTTTTTGTGTCGTATGACGAGTAGGACCATACGGTCCTCTTTCATTATTATTGTTATTAGTAAAAATTTTTGTAAAAATTGTCTTCAGGTTGTTTACTTACACCTTCTTGATTGGAAAAAAACAGGAAAAAAATTTTTTAAGTTTCTCAAAATAATTTGGGCGTTAAAGGGTTAAGGTTTTGAAAAAGGTATAATTGCTTTAATCAAGATTATCTCACTAAAAAAAATTAAACAACTAACAAAAAATATCTAGAATTCGATTATTTAATTTCGTCTTCTTGGTAATCCCTGATTTAAAGTTGTTGATCCCTGGTAAGGACAATTAAAACTTTAGCCGATAATGAATATGTAATATTTTATAATGAGCACGGGTAAATTTATATCTAATGTTGAAATTAGGGGTGTCTAACCTGCGGCCCTCGGGCCTCATGTGGCTCCCGAAGCCTTTTCGTGTGGCCCGCGAAAAAAGTTTTAATCAAATGATTAATCATCTTGAATCATTGTAGTGCAATTAAACCCCCCAATCTGTAATGCGCGAGAGATTTCCAAGTATGCTGGAAAACCTTTTGAAAACGCTAGTTGAGCGAAGGTGAACATGCAGATAATCTAGTATTCATTTTATCGACAAAATAAAACTGATAAGCAGAGTAAAGACTTTTTGGATCATATCCCTTTTTCCCCCATAAGATTTATACTTTGGTAAGCCTCACTCGGATTATGTCCCTTTTTTTCCCCCACATGGGAAAATTTATGGACTTGATCCGACTTTCATTTAGAGAACACCTGTTTTGGCAATAAAATTGCAAATCAGAAGCTAATTTTGTGTGAAGACTTTTTTTTAGAGAACATTTGTTTTGGGAACGGAAAGTTTCGAACTAACTCCCACGAGAACATCGCTTTGATTACTGCGACCAATGCGACTTGTGATAAACTTACATACGAAAATTTGTCCCGCGACATGTAAAAGGCTGGACACCCTTAGTTTAAATCAGGCCTGCACAACTCAAAAATTGCTCGGGCCACATTGACTACAGAAAATTTGCCGAGGGCCGCATGAATATTATCTCTGCATTAAATTACTAGTTATAACGCAATTAGGCATACCAAAAATTTATTAGAAACTTATGCACACTTTAATCACAGACACTAATGCGAAACATTACACCGCTTTCCGGCAACAAGTTCGTCATAATCTGGATGCATATGAGAAGTGGATATTTTTAGGATGTCCTCCAGACTTTCATTAGACAAAGAAGAGCGCTGCTTATTCTTGTTCATGTTCATAAGCGAAAAAGTTTGCTCACATATATAAGTGCTGCCGAAAATACTCAGCGTTTTCTTTGCAAGTCCGATAAGATTTTTATATCTATCACTATTCAGACTTCTGTAGAAGTTCAGCAGGCTGCTTTCTCTGTGTTTAATCTTGTACACTGACGAGGTTTGTAAGTCGATTACCTCCATCTGCAGTTGTATGGGCACTTCTTCTAGATTCATATAAAATGGGTCTTCAACCAGTTTAAATAGGAGGTTATCTTCCTGAGAGAAAGTGAGTCGTCGGTCAAACTCTTAAAACAGTATCTCAATTTGCTGTGCGTATTTTTCTCCTTGCTCAACATATTGGGATTGGGGAATATATTGTGCACATGTAGGGAAGTGACTCATTTCACCTTTTAGGAGCTGACTTTTGAAAAGATGTAGTTTCATTTTGAAAGCTTTCACTGCTCCTACCAACTGAAATATTATTAGTTCTTTTCCCTGAAGCTGCATGTTGAGATCGTTCAGATGAGCAGTAATATCACAAAGGAAGAATAAATCGTGATTCCAGGGTTCACTTTCAAGCTCTTCGAATTTTTTTGAATCATTTTTAAGGAACTGTGAAATTTCTTCTTTCAAAGCAACAAAACGTTGTAGCACTCTTCCTCGGCTCAACCATCTTACTTCTGTATGGTATACTAGGTCTTCATATTTGGCATCCACCTCTTCCAGAAATGCTCGAAAGGTTCTATGTTTCAGAGCGCGAGCGCGAAGGTAGTTTACAATTGAAACTACCACAGACATTACGTGTTCAAATTTTAAAACCTTACCACACAAGGCCTGCTGGTGTATAATGCAGTGGTGTGTGATTATGCGCCTTCCAATGAATTCCTGAATGAGAGAAACTGCTCCAGTATGTTTTCCACACATAGCTGGAGCACCGTCGGTACAAATGGCCACTAAGTTAGTAAAGCTGTATGCCAACTTGTTGTTTACACAGTTAATTAATTCAGTACAGATGTCTTTCCCGGTAGTACGGCCCTTCATTGATTGCATGCCAGCAAGTTCTTCAGTAATATTAAAGTTCTTGTCAACGCCTCGAATATATATGAGAAGCTGAGCTGTATCGCGACAATCTGTACTTTCATCCATAGCCAATGAATAAAAGCAAAATTCTTTTACTTTCTGCTTTAACTGATTCATTAAGTTGGCAGCTATGTCACTTACCCTCCTTTGTACGGTCATGCGTGAGAGACTGATGTTTTGAAACATTCGCAGCTTTTCTGGACAAAGCTCAGATACAGCAAGCAACATACACTTTTTCACAAACTCCCCTTCTGTAAAACACTTACCAGAAACAGCAATTTCCCTTGAAATCTTGAAGCTTAAATCCGTACCTTTTGCACTTTCGCTGCCGAGTACTTTGAAAAATTGCTGTTCCTTGCCAAGACTTTTCATGAGGCTTGCTGCTTTAAGGCTCTTTTCATTTTGATCTAATTTAGCAATAGCAGGATGCTGTGTTTCCAAATGTCGTCTCAAATTATATTCTTTGGGAACTGATATCCTTTCTCGGCACACCAGGCAGATTATTTTGTCTTTATAGGTTACAAACAAGTACTTGTTCGTCCACTCAGAGTTAAACGCTCTGTGCTCGCTGTCTATTTTCCTTTTCTTTCCTTCAGACATGGTTAAGTACGGTACTAAAAAACAAAATTTAACTGCAGGCTACAACTAAAAACATAACACAGGCTACTACCAAGCAATAAACAACACTAAAGCTATAACTGTAAAAAGAAGCAAATGCGCATGTTGAACTTCTGTATGATTAGCTCTCTTTAGTTTGTACACGTATCTGATAGTTCTTTCTTTGCCTGCGCAATCGCCTAGTAAAAAATTCCAAAATTTTCTGTTCTTAATGCTCTTTTCTGAATCATCGAGGTTAAGATCGTTAGCTATAAACCTACAACAAATTCTAACAAACGTAGGATTATGCGCTATAGCACCAATAACTGTTAAGTAACAATTGAAGGAAAAGATTTATTCAAAGTGCTTTCTATTACACACAGCACACGGAATACAGAGGGCAGACATACTTCGTTTGTTGATCGACTTTGAAATGCTTTCGCGGGCCGCACAAAATGCATTCGCGGGCCGCGTGCGGCCCGCGGGCCGTATGTTGTGCAGGCCTGGTTTAAATTGTAGCGTCCCCTTTTTGAAAAAAAAGTTGTAGACTGTATATAATTCTACTACATATAAACTTTTTTCGTTAAAAAATTACTAAAAAACTTTAACAGTATTGATTGAAAAATTTAAAAAAATTTGGAAAAAAGTTAATAATGTTTATTTTCAATTTTACAAATCTAAGCGTAACTGACTAAAACTTTTATATTTTTAGTCAATATTCGAAAAAAGTTATTTTAGTAGTAGTGTGAAGCTGTGATCCCAAAGTTTCAAACACATACAGGTACTTGCATTTTACTTCGATACAAGTTATGGCTTGTACCAACTGCCAGATTGTTTCGATTTCCCATATTTTCTTCTAAAAAATTTGAAAGATTAAAAAAAATTTTTGTGTACGTTGAAAAATTGCTATCATACTGTATAATTATTCTGAATCTAGAAAACTTTTTTATAGTACTCGATAGTAGGCCAGACACTTTGAATAAATCTTGCTTACTATGAAGTAACTTTTTGATATATTTGAAGATTTTAATTTATTAAAAATTTTCAAAACATTTTACTGTAAAAAGTACGTTTGTAATCTTTTGATACCATTTTCTGGAACGTTTTGAGTTTAAACACAACGATTGCAAAAGTTTTGTAACTCTCAAATCTTCTCAGATTGCAATCCATAGAACGTTTTTTTATGAATGTACACAACAAATATTTTTTCCATGGCTTATATCTACTAAATTATTTAATAATCTTGCCACAAACAGTTTAAATTAACTTTGTTGTGCAATAATTTGTCGTCTACAATGGTCGCTTATAATGTTTTGTTTACGCTGACTTTTGTCCAATTTATTTTTCCATTGTTTTTTGGGACCAAAGTGTCGCCGTAAACTTTTAGCCAATTTAAAGCGTCATGAGTTTTTCAAACTAATAATAATATGTTACTTTTATTGCAAGCAAAAATTGTAATAAAATGAATTGGAAATTAATACTAACTCTTATTGCTTTAATGAATATGACGAAAATCACTTTTGGCTTGTAATTTTTGTATATATTAAACTAATCGAGAAAACACCCACTCAAAAGTAATTTACCTCTTGACATTGAGGCAATTAACAAATTACTGAGCAAAAGTACAAAATCCTCATTTGACTTCGACCAATATCACATTTGTATTTTACTATTTAGAACCGCATTTCGCTAATTTTCAATAGCTAGGTGTTATGTCGTGCAAATATTTGCCACGTAGGTAATTGCTAGCGAGTTTCCAACCAACGCTCTTTTTGTATTAGCGCTGAATATTCAGCGCTGCTTTTTAGGGCGTTCTCACGCGGCTGTTAGGCGTCGAGTGATGCCACGTTGTATTGGGCAAGTGTTGCTTGCCACTTTGTATTTGGACATAGTCTTTCTTTGGAACCGGTCAGAGGATTGGATCGAATTATCGTAGAGATAGATTGAGTTTTTATTACCCAAACTTTATAATTATTTGGCTGCTATCTATTTTTAGTCCCTTTGGACATTGGCCACATTTGGTAGCAGCTTAAATCGTATTGATATTTTAATTTGCTCGTTCGCCCAACATCGTCGGTGAGTCAGTGGGAAGAGTGTTTGCGCGTATGCAATATTTTGTTTGTAGAAAACTGTTTCCGTCTAGCACAGGGGTCTTCAACCTTTTTTATGAAATCGCCCCTTTTCAAAAAATGTTGGTCCGAATCGCCCCCCATAAAAACGATTACTGTACTTTCATTTGAAAGTTTTCCCGAAATATATCTAAGAAGCTTTTAAAAGGAAAACACAAATAAAAGCAATGGCAATTTATTAAAATGCAACAGTTCATGAAACTAATGCGACCCTTGCGGCTGATGTTGCTCGGCAAGATTAGAAAAAGCTGGCATCAAGCTAGTCAGCTTCAGTCGAATTGAATCTCCCCCAGTCGCATTCATGTCGAGTCTATTGCGATATTTATTTTGCATGTAGAGCACTTCACTAAATCCTTGTTCAGCAATATATGTGGTTGGAAAGGCCAAAATAAAGAGCTCTGCTTTCTCCCACATTTGCGGAAATCGGTTTTTCCACTTAATCCAGAAGGCTGCCCATCCATGTGCCCTGAAGATTGCGCGCGCTTCTTCGTCACTTTGCAGGTCTATCAGCATTTCTTGCATGGTGGAATCGCAGTCATTGATGTTAGTGGCGAATGGTTCCACTAGCCACGGAAAAACTTCAAGGTCAAGCAGATCTTTAAAGCAAACCTTCATGTCTTCTATCACAGCTTTCAGGTGTTCAACGTAAACAAGCAAATGTTCGTCAGTGACACTATCAGACATTTTTGACAGACGAGAGAAGTGATCGAACTTTCTTCTGCTCAAACTTTGCTGGTAGAGCTCAAGTTTGTTGATTAGGCCACGTATTATAGTTTTGCTTTGAACCAAAGCAATCTTTTTACCTTGGAGTTTGTCCGTTGCTGTATTAATTTTTTCATAAAAATCAGCTAGATAACTGTTATCTTGATGGCAGGCAATTACATCTTTGGCAAGGTCAGAATCTTCACCAAGGAACTCCACCACGCTGTTTTTAAGTTTGCAATACCTTGCCAGAAATATGCCTTTCGACAGCCAACGAACTTCCGTATGGAGAAGGAGATGCTCGAACTCTTCATCGTTTACCTCGCATAGCTGTCGAAACAATCGGTCATTTTTAGCGTTGGCTTTTATCTTGTTAACTGCTTTGATAGCAACTCCCAAACATTCTTGCAGACGTGGAGAAAGACGCTTTGCTACCAAATGCTGACGGTGAAGCACACAGTGCACAGTAAATAGATTGGGTATTTTTTCTTTGAGTAATGAAGCAAACCCGCGATACCTGCCTACCATGGCTGGAGCTCCATCAGTAGCACATGCTATTATGTTGGTAAGGGGGATGGATTTGTTTCGCAAGTAGTCTGACAAAGTCTGAAATATTGTTAGACCTTTAGTGTCTGTTTCCAAACACTTGCAAAATAGAAGCTCCTCCATAATATTTCCATCAGTTATGTAACGGACGTAAACCATTAATAAAGCGTTATTGTCTGATGTGGTAGTTTCGTCTAATTGTAAGCTGAAAGAAGTGTTTCGTAAGATTTCACAGAGTTGATCTTCAATATTCGTACCCATTTCGTTAATTCGTCGGGTTACTGTGGTATCACTCAGTGGAACAGCTCGTAGTACAGGTGTGGGATCTTTCTCCATTACAGTAGAAATAATTTCTTTCACAGCAGGTGCTACCAAACTTTCCCCAATGTTGAATGGTAAACCCTTTTTCGCAATCAAAAAAGCAATCTTGTACGAGGCTATAAGTCCTTTGACATTTGGGCAAGCATTTTTAGCATAGGCCTTGTTTATAGAACTTTGAGCTTCACGCTCTTTCAATGCTTGAAAAAATTCAATAGATTTGTCTGCTTTATCAGGATGAAGCCTGGTTAGGTGATCTTTCAGCCTTGACGGTTTCATTGCCTCATTTGTAAGAATTTTCTTGCACAAGAGACACATTGGAAGTTGAATATTGGATGGGCATGGCACAAAGCCAAACCTGATATAATCCACAAGATATGTACGACACTTTTTTTTGGCATTAGAAGCCATTACTCTTTCAATACGATTAGTCGATTACCATATAAAATTTACTCTTAAAAAGAAACTGAAAGTAGCCTGCGGCACATAAAATAATATAATGACAATCCTAAATTTTTAGAAATTACGATCATTTTCTTGAAAGCCTACCGTTAAAAATTCTGTCCTTCCCTGGACTACTGAAAAAGATTGTATGAAAGCAAGTGCTATAGATCGCTATCTCTCTCTGAAGACAGAAACGTCACATGCGATGAGCAGAAAAAACTGCTCATCGCATGTGACACGTTAATTTATTAATTAATAATTATTTTACTTATTTTACATATTCTGGATTACTTATCACGCGTTACCTCGTCGCTCCTAGCCACGACCAAAGTAAGACACCGGTTTCAATTCTGGCCTTTATAGCGATGAGTCACATGAGGTCCCATGATTTTTGGTCATGTGTGCCTCGTGCGGTCTTGTGACCATCGCGCGATCCCATGACAGTGACGTAGCCAAATTTATAGGACGAATTAAGATTTGTCGTAGCGATTTCCGAAAGGCCAATCAAATTGCCAGTTCACGTAACAGTTGGTGTTTAGCGATGTGTAAAGTCTATGACTTATGATCACTTATGAAAAAAGTCTTGCTTGACTGCGCAGTCAAATAAAAATTTTGGCATATCTGGAAATTCGTGTCAACTACCATTTCATTCGTTGTTCGGTCATAACGTTTTTTTCACTTGCGTAGGTGTACGTCATTGCATGTGTGTGCATGTGCAATTGTGCATACATGAGCATGAGGAGAACCCAAAACTGTTTGAAGAAGTGAAGAACAATAACAAAAGAAATAATGAAATCAGCGAGAACGTTTTCAACGTATCCATTTTTAGTTATCGTTTTATAACAATATTTGTAATTGTGAAATCGCCCCCCAATTGTTTAAAATCGCCCCCCAATTTTTTAAATTGTTTAAATCGCCCCTAATCGCCCCCGTTGAAGAACCCTGGTCTAGCATCTTCAGTGTTGCTTTGTTTTAAAAAAATAAAACCGTAAAGTCTGGTGCTGGTCGTGAAGCGTGTTTGTGCGGAGCTGGAAGGACAAGGCAGTTTTGCGACTCCGTCACACTTCTAGTGTGAAAATTGTTTTGGTAAAGTGCAATCAATAAGCTAACTAATTTGAAAGAAAATTATATCTAGACATGAAACATTTAGAAAAAAAGTAAAGACAAAGAGCTTTCTGGCATTTGACTACAAAGGAAGAATACAAAAATTTAAAGTATACTTTTCTGTAAAATGTTTTATGAATAAATATAAATTTTTTTTATTTTTGAATTCAAATGAAGTGTCACTTTAAAACTATATATTAGGCAATGAACGTGTTATGCTTAATAATATGCCAATAATTCAATTTTGAGGCATTTTTGGCCATTTTTTAAGTAATAGTTTGTATTTTTTCGATGTTTCCGACAGGTCCCATAATTATTATTTTTTTAATCTGAGATGTTCCATTAAAATTTTTTTTTAAACGTTGGATTTCTTTGCACAATTTTGTAGATAATTTTGATGTACGCAGGCTGCTTTATTCAGCTACTTCGCAGGCGTCTAAAATTTTTCTATTTAATCATGGTTTTTGACATTGACCGTTAGAGTTGTATTTCTCCAGAGAACTTTATAAAGGAGTTCTCTAAGTCTTTTTTTTGAATTCTTTGGTAATTTTCAAAATCAAACCATTACTGAAGAGACTTCAATAGTCGAAACAACTGTTTGGTGGAGGATTTTCTTTCTCAATAGTAATTTTTTGTATTTCTCCTGTAAAGTCAAGCCCTTATTTTTAATTTCTATTTGTTTCTAAATGTTTTTTGACTTGATATAACTTTTTTTCTCCAATTTAGTTTGATTAATGATTCCACTTTTCCAAGTAAATATTTACCAGTAATTGTCTTAACTGTTGAAAATAGCGGAATACGGTTGTAAACAGTGAAGAACCAACTTGATATTGGTTAAAATCAAATAAGTTTTGTATTTTTTCTCAGTAATGTGTCTTTGTCTCAACAGCAAGAAATCAAAGTATTTTTGTGTCCGCGTTTTTTGAATCAGTTGAATATGTTACAGGCCAAAAATGATTTTGGTCATATTTATTAAAATATTGACAGAACTTTTAGAGTGATTGCTTACACAACTTGTTAAAGTTCGCCTTAAAAATATCTTTCTGGGATGAAACAACTCTTGGTATTCCGCTTGTTATCAGGTAAAGTGTAATTTTATTGTGTTAATGATCACACAGTTTTATTTTCTTCATATTTATTATTAGAAAGATGTTCCAGCTTGACCGAGTTGGATGAAGCGCCGTATTGATGGCGAACGTCGCTTTTGTAAATGTTGATTATACAGTAAACCTCGGTGAATCCGGATATTTGTATAATCCGGATTAACCGAAGTTTAATGTAGTTATGTTTATTCATGGATAGTTATAGCAAGCAGCTCTAAACAGGAAAAGTTCTAATCAGTATGTCTTGTGCTTTGTGGCATGCTTTGAGGAGTTACGCTAAAAATATTTTTTTACATTGCATTAATCTTATACCTCGCCGTTTGTGTCACAATTATCTTGATTTGATCTATCTTTGATACAATAATAAATGTAATTACTCACTGTTTGAAATTTTTGAGTTGTAAAGAATGGTTAATACAACCATACTTGATACAACAATAATGGCTAAAAACACCAAAGAAATTGTACAGGTTTTACGTTTTCCTGAAACCTGTAAAAATAATGAACGACTTCTATGTTATTATAATACGTACATGTTCTCTAAAAAAACACTATCTATTATTACAAGCGTTACATTAGTGAACCCAAAAAACAATTATATAAATTTAAAATTTGCAAGAGCTTTAATGGTTATTTGCTTGCTTGCTTTGAAAACATTTTCCATCCCAATTATTATTTTCACAAAGTTTGCAACAAAAATAATTTTATGATAAGCTACAAGTGCTGCCGAACATGGAAGAGATACTTTTAAGGCACAAGGTAATTTCTTGACACAAAAAAATGTCTCTGCACATCACCATGCAATTGCCTGCATAAAATTTGACTATATCCCAAGTGACAAACGTCCATTTATCTACAAAGTCACAATATTAGCTATTATCTACAAAGCCATTCTACAAAGTCGCAATATCTTAAATTCTACAATCCCATTCTACAAAGTCGCAATTTTTTTTAAATAAGTTTAACTTGATTAGTAAAAATCAATTCGGTTTTAGACTAGGACACTCAACTTGTCATCTTACTTTCCTGCTTACTGATCAAATAGCAACATCATTTGAAGAAAAAATCAATAGCCTTGGAATTTTTCGTGACCTGTCTAAAGCTTTTGACACTATTAATCATGAAATATTACTAAATAAATTGTATCATTATGGTGTGAGAGGCACAGTTCATGATTGGTTTAAAAGTTATTTATTTGGAAGAACCCAAGAAGTTGATTATAATTCAAGTATTTCAAATATAGAACCTATTTCTTCGTCTGTACCTCAAGACTCAATACTCGGTCCACTCTTGTTTATAATTTATATTAATGACTTCTCAAAATGTCTCAAATATAGCAACAACCTGTCTTTTGCTGATGATACAACGATCATCTTTAGTGTAAAAAACAATAACTTATTATTTCAAAAAGGAAATAAAGAACTCGAAAACATTGACAACTGGCTAATAGCAAATAAGCTTTCCCTTAATGTCAGAAAAACAAAATACATTTTATTTAGCTCTCCTACCACAAAAACATTGTCAAAAGAATCAATTTTAACTATTAGAAAAAATCAAATTGAAAGAGTTACTTCAGTCAGGTTGCTAGGTGTTATATTCAATGAACGCCTAACATGGAAAGACCACATGGCAATGCCAATCAGCAAACTAAAATTATCGCTATATGCAGTAATGAGAGTAAAGCCTTTTCTAACTCAAGAAGCTCTACTTACACTTTTTCATTCACTAATTCTGAGTCATATAAGGTATTGCATTACAACTTGGTGCTATGGACACTCTGTGTTACTTAATAAACTACAAAAAATCTGCGACAAGTTTATTAATATGATAATCTGCACTAATCCCGCAAAAAAACGCAACAAAGAAATAACAAAAGATAGTATTCTTAATATACAACAACTCTATAAATTAAATATTTCAATTTTCATGTACAAATCATTCCACAAACAATTACCGTCAGCATTTAACAATATATTTCAAAGAAAAACGTCCACTGTAATTACTAGAAGTAACTCTCAAATCATACCTATATCATGCAAAAACACAGTAACAAAACAATCAATAAGATACATTAGCCCAAAAATTTGGAATGAATTACCTGAAAAACTAAAACTATGTAAATCCTTGAGTACATTTGTTAAAAAATCTAAAGCATTCTTCCTTGAACAACAATCAAACTTATAAACTGTTGCGTAGGTCATCATTCAAAATCTTTTGCTGGTCTTCCTTTTCTTGTGTTTCAGGAAAACAACTGAACAATTTGAGAACCTTCGACTCTACAACGGTCAAGAAAAGACTCAAGGAAAGTTCTTCAGGATCACTCTTGTTTCTACCTGAACAATTTTTTTAGCTATTGCATAAATTTTATTTTACTATTTATTGTTACTACTTTGCATCGGTTTTTGTAGATTTTTTTTTAGTATGTTTTCTTGTGTTGTTTTTGTGTTCTTTTTGTTTTTTTACTAATGGTGTAATGTTTTTGTTTTTGTATTTTTTTACTGAGGTTTTTGTTCGAGAAATGATCTTTTGATCCGCAACAGGATTTCTTTCGGTGGGTTTGTTTGCCTGTTGGGCTGGTAGAATATGCTCATGCTTTTACATATTTTTAAGGACTGATCATATTCATCGAGCCGAACTCTGCTATGGTATCACCATTGCACCGCCCCCATAGCAGTGTTTTATTAAGCAAATAACCTCGGTCCTATACTTTATTTTCTTTTTCCCTTTCTATTTTTTTAAACAATTTTATAATGAGGTGAAGCAACCTTGCTTCTATATTATACAACAAGTCACACCTTTAATCGCTAATTAGCAAGTCACAACGTCAACTCGTTTTGTTGCTTCTTCCTTTTTCTAACCCCGTCTTTAATAACACACAAACTTCTCAACATTTTGTTATTTTGTTCATGTGGTGGAGCAGAAATAAAAGAAAACAGAACTGAACTGAACTGAATATCATTATCTATTATCTAATACAGGGGTGCCCAACCTTTTCTGACATTGATCTACTTTTACATTTTTTTTTGTTGCAGCATTGCATTTCAAAGCTTCGCCAGATCTATCAATCTGGCGAAGCTTTGAAACAAAAACAAACCGAGACTATGCTAGTGAGCCTAGTGGTATATCTCAGTTACATATACAATTTACATTTACATGATGCAGTGAATAAATAAACATGCACAATGCAGTGAACCAAAATCATATTTTAATTATTTTTATTTCAGTCGGTTTAGTCGGCAGCGTGGTCGAGTGGTTAAAGCACCGGACTGATGATCAGCATGGTCTAGGTTCAAAACCCACTTACGCCATTCTGTTGTGTCCTTGGGAAAGACACTTTACGGCACTTTCCCCTGCTTGGTGGTCTTGACAAGCAGTACTAAATTGCAGTAATATCTCTACTAACTTACTAGCGGACAGCAATATCTTGGCATCTCCGGAAGCAGGTCGGGGTAATTGCTTACCCTATGTATAGCGCCTCCGTCGCTTTCCTGCGAGTCAGGAGGATAAATATAGAGATTAAAATAAAAAAAAAAATAAAAAAAAAAAAAAAATTTCATGAAAGTATATTCATTTTTAACGTTTGTGAGACGCCTGGCACTGGGAGGATGTGGCAAGTTCCTCGATCGTAGCTAACGTAGTAGCTGGTGGTTACAAATCTCAAGCAAGCCAGAAGATGTTGATCTGTCATAACTGATCAATATCTGGATTTTATTATCTTCATGTGAGAAAATATAGATTCACACAGGTAGGTTGATCCAAAACAGGATAATAAATAAAAAGCACATCTTTTTATATTGGGGTACTTCTCTTCTAACAGCAGTTTCCAAACCTTTTCTCTTTCAGTCGATGCCCTGATTTCATCTCTGTCATTTTGAAGGGAGAGCATCTCATTTTTCACTGCAGTTATATCCAGCTGAAAGAGTGCTCCAATTTTAGAGGCAATGTCCTCCACATTTATATCTATCGCAAATGGGAAATGCATGTAGGTGGCAATAGGTTCGACTGATGCAAAGTCCATGAAACGCTTGTCAAACTCTGATGACAGGCTTTGCACCTGCTTAATGTATCGTGCACTATTGAACTGTGCATTTGTTTTTCTCTGAAGCACAAGTTTTGAATTCATGTGTTAAAGTAGTGCAGATCATGGCGATGCAACTTGGTTGAGAACAGTTGCAGTTGTTTAAATGTGTTTACGGAGCTGATCATGTTAACTATATTTATCTCTTTTCCCTGCAGCTCTAAATTCTGTGCATTTAGCAGTGCAGTAAGATCAGTGAGAAAAGCCAAATCTAGGAGCCATTGTTCATCCTCATACTGTGCAAATTCTGTATCTTTAAACTGCTTGAGAAATACTTTTATTTCAGGCAACAACTCCCTAAATCTTTCTAAAAATCTTCCTCTACTCAACCACCTCACATCTGTATGGAGCAGCAGGTCTGTGTGCTCTGCCTCTGCCTCTTCCAAGTGAGCGCGGAAAAGTCTTCTCTGCATGCTCCTTGCACGAATTGCATGGCAATGTCCATTATCTCTTTTATATTCAATACTTTCCCACTTAAAACCTTTTGATGGATGATGCAGTGATAATGAATAAAATTTGGAAAAGAGTTATTTTGTTTGCAGAGAGCAATAAATTCATTACTACTGCCCACTATAGCGAGTGCCCCATCACTTGTAATGGAAATAAACTTGACGAGTGGCAGCTTGGTCTTGTTAGCAAAATTCATGAATGCTTGGAATGTGTCTTCACCCCGTGTATGTCCTTTAAGAGGCAACATGCAAAGTAGCTCCTCTTTTGCAGTCATGTTTTCAAACACCATCCTTATGAAAACGCACAATTGCGCGATATTTACAGAGTCTATTGACTCATCAAATTGAAGTGAAAAACACTCACACCTATCAACATCTCTTTCCAACTGAGCTGCAAGGTTCTTCTCCATTCCTTCAAATTGCCTTGTCACCGTGCTTCTCGAAAACTGAAGGTCTTTAATTGCTGACATGATTTTATCCTTGTTTTTAAAATTTCCAAACAGTGAATCAGCAACTTCTATAAACGCTTCCTTAACCATCTATCTATCCATCTTGAAATGATTTCTTATACTTGGCAAAAATGTGGCAAACTCGATATGATGCTATCTTAGATGCCTTACCTCTCGTATTTAGCTTGGTAAAAATAGACTGTTGTGTAGCTAGTTGTGATTTCAATTCCTCTAACTTTTTTTTTTAATTCACTTTGGACAGGAAAATCTTTTGTGTACTTATTGTGCATGATTGTAAAATGCCTTTCAAGGTTACCCTTCTTTGGGAAGCGATAGTCCTGGACTACGCTATTGCTTCATTTTGATATCGTTAGCAGATTGAAATTAGTATAGGAACACATACGTAGTGCCGAGTGTCTAGTCACTTAACTGACAAGATGCACAAAATCGAGTACGTTTAAAAGCCTATGCCAAAATAAGCAGTGAAAAAAGAAGCTCAGTGATAAAACCTAACATGGATTATAAATACATGATGAAACTACCAGAAAAAGCTATTAGCTTTCTTATTACTTTTCAACGACCAAACAAGATACAAAATTCCTTTACTGCGACGTAAAAAATAAAAAAAAGTCAAAAGGTAGTGTAGCAGTGAGAATTGGATAATCTAAAATTTTGTTCGCTTAAATGTTCGTCATAAATTTATCGCAAAGAATTGTACAGCGAAGATTTGGCTGAGTCAATCCTTTTTTATTGCCTTTATGTTTCGTCATAAACGTTCCGTGAATTACCTCGTACGTCAAAATCTCCAGGGAGTCTGTTTCGCGCACATGTGCTTCAAAGGCTTTCTTTGAAGCAGATAAGGTTTAGTTGTTTGCCAGTACGCAGTGTACAATTTAAATTAGCTACGATTTTTAACCTTTTTCAATGTTTTAGATAACGCCAGAATTGATTTTTATTATTTCTTATTTTTATATTTTCTTGGTTTATTTGATTAACTATATTCTTGATCGCTGCCTTGATTAATATACTACGAAATTAATTAAATCAGAAGTCGTGATTCTTGTTCGATTAGAATCAAATTGGATAAAGTCAAGGTCAACTTAACATTTCTTAAAATCAATTCTATTTGAATAAGGATTTGAGGTCAAGGGTCGAATTAATTCTTGATTAATTGTCGTAATTTGGTAAACTTCTGGTGGTGACAATGTCTATAGTAGAAGTCGAACTGAAAGGTAGTGAGGGAGGCTCCGATCCTATAGCAACCATGTCGAAGCAGGCTGGCTCTAGGTCCAGAAAGTCTTCATGTGGTGGCTCTTCGTCGCGCGCAAGTACGATGTCCTCAGCCGCAAAGCTCCGAATGAATGTCAGGCTGGCTGAGGCACGGTTAAAACATGTTGAGGAAGAGTTGAGACTCAAAACGCAACAAGCAGTGTTGCAAGCCAAAGCTGCTGTAACGGAAGCACGCATTAAGGCCGAGGCTATGCAAGAGTCTGAGGGGGTCTCTTCGGTTTTAGATGAGGTCGGTCCAGCTGTTTCTTCACAAGATAAGGTTGGTTTCTTTTTGGAATCTCTTCAAAATCATGATAGAGTTGGGTCTTCAGTTCAGCCTGACTTGAATTTGTCTCCAACAACATTACCAAATGGCAGTCTTTATGAAGCTAACAAAGCTACTCGTAGTTACTTAAATGCGAATGCCAACCCATGGCACTCTGAGAGAAAGCAGCCAAAATTGTTAGGACCTTTGGCGTCAGATAAGCCAGTAGTTGCCAATTTTGATGTTCCAAGGGTTTTACACGTGCCGGCCGCTGCTGATGCGAATCTGACCAGAGCTCCTTCAGGGCCGGCCGCTGCTTACTTTAGTCCGTCTGGCGATTCAAATGAGCCAGCTGTTGGTAGTAATCAATCTAAGAGCTCCGTGTGCACTATGGAGGAACTTGCGAGGGTGATGATCCGCTGTCAGGGCTCAGGTGCTTTGGGCGAGCTTGAAAAATTTAATGGTGATCCGCTGCGATACCATTTGTTTATGCGTCAAGTGGAAGACAGAATTTTGAGTATTTATCGCAGGTCAGATCCGGGTCATGCGTTGCAGCTGCTTCTCAACAGCACCACTGGGCGTGCCAGAAAGTTAATTAGCAGTTGCATAATGTTGAGACCGGACGAAGCGCTACAAAGTGCCTTGCGTCTTTTAGAGGATGCATTCGGCTCTCCAGATATCGCAATAAAGGCACATTTGAACCTCGTCACTAAGGGTCCAGTGATTCGTATTAATGAAGAAAGTCTGCACGACTTCTATTCGGACTTAATCAACTGCAAGATGGTAGTGGAAGCGTCCGGCGCTGGTCAACTTCTAAATTCTGCTGCTACGATTGAGGGGTTGTTTGCTCGTCTCCCAAGGAGTCTTCAAGAACGGTTTGCAGATTTGGCGCTGAGAAGGGGATATGGCATGGAAATTGTACCATTTGATGTGTTTATTGAATTTATTGATCAAAATAAACGATTAGCAGCTTCACGTCTTGGCCGACTAATGGAAACAGCTAAGGTGGTGACGTCGCCCAGTTACTCTAAATGGGCAAAACCAAAGACGACTCGCGCAAATGTTGCTAAGGTCGAAGGGAGTATTCAACGCAATGAATTGTCTGAAGAAAGAAAATCAGGTCAGCCTAATAGCAGCCGCAGTTGTACTGCATGCGATTCGTTAAGCCATCCCATCTGGAAATGTAAGAAGTTTATAGAAAGCCCTATCAGCAAGCGTAGAGCATTGGTCAAACAAAAGGGGCTTTGTTTTAACTGTTTTGGAAAAGACCATTTGGTAAAGGTTTGCTCAAACAAGAAACGTTGCAAAACATGCTCTGGTAATCATCATTCGCTCTTGCATTTTCCTGATTTCTTGCCCAAACAACCAAAGGTTTTATCGGAGCGCGCAGAAGATTCAACTGCAACATCCATCAGCTCTCCTGAGCAAGATCAAACTATTGTGTTGGAAGACTCGCACTTGGTCAAAGGTAAGAAAAGACTGCAAGTTCTGCCAGTTTGTATAACAAATCCAACTACGGGGAAGGGCAGGAACATCCTTGCTCTCTTGGACAGTGGGGCTGATACTCACCTCTTGACTAAGGAAGTGTACGTTGATTTGGACCTAAATGGAAAACCAATTGAGTCAAATCTTCAGTTGGCTGATGGCGCCGTCAAGAAGTTAAGCTCGTTTGAGACGACATGTTCCGTTCGAGGTGTCAACGAAGAAAGCTCCTTTATTCTCGATGAAATTCGAATTGTTGAAACTATGCCAGACCTAAGCCAAAGTATACCATCTCCCATAGACGTGGAGCGAAATAGACATCTGCAAGACATAATGATTCCCATCATTGATGCAGAGCAGATTGATTTGATCATAGGCATGGACGCCCCAGGTTTGCATGTTTTTTCTGAAGTTCGCAAGGGTGGTGATTCTAGTTTATGGGCAGGAAGGTCTCCACTTGGCTGGGTTTTCTTTGGAAGGGATTACGGCCATGTGAACACCTCAACGGCTGTGGTTTCAGATAGTCACGTTAATTTATTGGTAAGCCCAGATCTTGAAAGGGGAATGAAAGCAGTTTGCCCATGCCAATGCGATCTCTTTGACTCATCATGTAATTCTGACGTTCTACTTCCATCCCTGGACGATAAGAGAGCTCAGAATTTAATGGAAGAGTCATGCGTGTTAGAAAATGGCCATTACAGGATGCGTCTACCGTGGAAGGAAGGATGCCCAGACCTGCCCGACAACCATAGTGTCGCATTATCGCGCTTAACCAGCCTGGGGCGCCGGTTAACAAAGGACCCAGTCACGCATGCTAAATATAAGAATAAGATTAATGAGATGCTGGCTCTTGGTCACGCATTCGAAGTGACTACAGAAGAGCATGTCGAAGGAAAAACGTGGTACATTCCTCACCATTATACATCGGGAAAATTTAGAGTTGTCTTTGATTGCGCAGCTACCTACAAAGGCACGTCACTTAATTCACAATTGTTGCAAGGGCCAGATAATATGAACAATCTGATTGGCGTATTGTTTCGTTTCAAATTGCATAATATTGCTATCAACGGGGACATTCGCAACATGTTTCATCAAGTTCATGTTGATCCATCAGATCAGTCTGCGTTAAGATTTTTGTGGTGGGAGGACGGTGACCCAAGGTTACCGGTGAAAATCTATCAGTTGACTGTTCACACATTTGGACTTACTTCTTCTCCAAGCATCGCTAGCTTCGCACTGAGACGAACAGCGGAAGAAAATCGCGTCACATGTTCAAAAGAGGCCGTTGAAACCATCAAGCGTAACATATACGTAGATGATTTGCTTACGTCGGTTAAGAGCTGCGAAGAAGGTATTCATTTGATTCGAGAACTCAATGCCCTTTTAGAGAGTGGTGGGTTTAAAATGGCCAAATATTCCAGCAATAGCCCTGAAGTGTTGGAAGCGATTCCAAATGAGCTTCTCGCCCCTCAGCTTCAAGAATTAGAATTTAATTGTGAAGAGCTCCCATCCCACAAGACGCTGGGTTTGTCTTGGGATCCAAATCTCGACGAGCTTCGCATTAAGGTGACTATCGGAACCCATCCCATGACACGGCGCGGTTTATTGTCAACACTAGCCAGCGTTTACGACCCATTAGGAATGGCTGGTCCATTCTTACTAACAGCGAAGCTGCTTTTGCAAAGGTTATCAAAACAGGGTTTGGATTGGGACACAATTATCGCAGACGCAGATCGCCGTGATTGGCAGAAATGGCTTCGCGTGCTACCTTGCCTGGACGGCTTATCGATTCCTCGAGTACTTTCCAATTTTTCCACAGCTCAATCTCTTGAGCTACATTGCTTTGCTGATGGTAGTGCTATAGGATTCGGAGCTGTATGTTATTTTCGATGTTTTGACGGTCAAAACTATAGTTGTTCGTTTGTTGCCGGCAAATCCAGGGTGGCACCGTCACCTAAACAGACTATTCCACGGCTAGAATTGTGCGCTGCAGTGACAGCTGTTCGTTTAGCAAAGACAGTAAAAAATGAATATGATTTCAAATTGGATCGAGTTTTTTTTTGGTCAGACTCGACAACTGTTCTCAGCTACATAAACAACACTTCAAAAAGGCGCCCGGCCTTTGAGACAAACCGTATTGACTTGATTCGGCGACATTCAAAGGCAAGTCAATGGCGATGGGTAGATACCAGTAGTAACCCTGCTGACCCTTTCTCTCGTGGGCTGTCACCCAAGCTAGTTGAAAAGGCTGTGAGCTGGCTTAAGGCACCCACCTTTCTTTTTCAAGATGAGTCAAACTGGCCTACAGCCAATCGGCCTACTACGAAAAGGGTTGATGGTTTGACAGCAGCTACATCTGTAGACAGCATCGACGATGACATTCAGCATGACAATAAGGACAGTCTCAGTCTTCCTATTACAAAACAAGACGTATTGCATTGGATTATTGAACGATATAGCATACTTTCTGATGCAGTTAAAACTTCAGCATGGTTGTTAAGGCTTAAACAATTGCTTAAGTGTCGAGCAAAAGGGTTTACGTTACCATCTATCGCAAATGAACCAATTGATAGTAAAGAGTTTGATGCAGCTCTTCTTGCCTTGATTCGTTTGTGTCAACAACAAGCCTTTCCCGGTCTTGTCGAAGCACTTGAGGTTGATCCGTGGTATAAAGTAGCTGGAAGAGCTGGTGACAAAGAAATGAAAAGGACACTGCAATCTATCAGTAAATACTGTCCATTTGTTGCAAACGGAGTTATCAGGGTGGGCGGACGGCTTCAGCGTTCTGATCTACCTTATGATTTTAAGCACCCAATTGTTCTTCCTAAGGAACATCATTTGACCGGACTGATCATCCTTCACGCTCACTACCGAGCTGGTCATAGTTCGGCCACGTATGTTATGAATGAGCTCCGCAAACGCTATCATGTTGTTGGCCAGCGCCGAACGGTGAAACAGTATATCAAAAGAAACTGTATGATCTGCCGAAATCAAAAGGCTGTCCCAGGTTCACAGTTGATGGCTCCTCTTCCGGCCGGTCGAGTAACACCTAGCAGAGGTGCCTTTGAATATTGCGGGGTAGATTATATGGGACCACTCGAAATAAAGCAAGGTCGCAATCGTTTGTCGCGTTATTGCTGCGTCTTCACGTGTTTGGCTTCGAGAGCTGTTCATCTTGAAATGGCATATGATTTGAGTACCGATTCTTTCCTGATGGCCTTCCGTCGTTTTCTATCAGTTAGAGGGGACACGACTAGAGTAATGTACTCGGACAATGGCACCAACTTTGTCGGGGCTAATTCTCAACTACAAAAAGGTTTAAAGCGAATAGATCAACGTCGGATTGTGAACGAACTAGCACCCAGAAGAATCGAATGGAAACATGCTCCACCACTGGCAAGCCATCAGGGCGGGTTCTATGAGGCTATGATACGATTAGTTCGTAAAAACATAAATTTGATTATGGCTGATAAACGGCTTAGAACATTAACGGATGAAGGACTACAAACCTTGCTCAAAGAAATTGAACATATTTTAAACTGTCGACCTTTGACCGAGCTAACAGATGAGGTTGAGAATACGATGGCTCTCACGCCAATGATGCTTTTATCTGGCTGTGTCGATCCTGGTTACCCACCTGATGTTTTCCTAGATTCAGATGGTATGAGGTCATCCTGGCGTGCTTGTCAACTTCAAGCCGACGTTTTTTGGGACCGTTGGCGGTCCGAATATCTTCATTTGCTGCAGCGTAGACAGAAATGGCTCACGCCGCAACGTAATCTTTGTGTTGGCGACCTCGTTTTGCTGGTCGATGAAAACGCGCATCGCAATATATGGCCCAAAGGAGTCATCGAAGAAGTGTTTCCCGACCGAGACGGTATGGTTCGTCGTGTTAGGGTCCGCACCGGCAAACAAAAAATATTTACGAGAGACGTGCGAAAACTGTGCCTTCTCGAGTGCGAGACCGATTCAACCATGTAATCAACAAACGATGTGATCTTGGCTAAGACTATGCGGCGTTAAACGCGTTACAAAACATTTTACGGACTATGCGGGATAAACGCGTTACGAACATTATGGACTGTGCAATGTTAAATGCGTTACAAAACATTTTATGGACTGTGCGGCGTTAAACGCGTTACAAAACATTTTACGGACTATGCGGGTTAAACGCGTTACAAAACATTATGGACTGTGCGGTGTTAAACGCGTTACAAACATTATGGACTGTGCGGCGTTAAACGCGTCACAAACATTATGGACTGTGGGGATATCGGAGCGAGCCGCTGTTGTGTTTCGTTGCAAGCTTGTGTTTTCTGCGTTTGTTTCGTTTGATCTCACTGCTTATGTATTTGAAAAATTGATCATCGCCGTTTTGTCATACTTAGTCTCGATAATTTTTGGGCCGGCTATGTAGCAGTGAGAATTGGATAATCTAAAATTTTGTTCGCTTAAATGTTCGTCATAAATTTATCGCAAAGAATTGTACAGCGAAGATTTGGCTGAGTCAATCCTTTTTTATTGCCTTTGTGTTTCGTCATAAACGTTCCGTGAATTACCTCGTACGTCAAAATCTCCAGGGAGTCTGTTTCGCGCACATGTGCTTCAAAGGCTTTCTTTGAAGCAGATAAGGTTTAGTTGTTTGCCAGTACGCAGTGTACAATTTAAATTAGCTACGATTTTTAACCTTTTTCAATGTTTTAGATAACGCCAGAATTGATTTTTATTATTTCTTATTTTTATATTTTCTTGGTTTATTTGATTAACTATATTCTTGATCGCTGCCTTGATTAATATACTACGAAATTAATTAAATCAGAAGTCGTGATTCTTGTTCGATTAGAATCAAATTGGATAAAGTCAAGGTCAACTTAACAGGTAGCTTGGTTAAAAAATCACACTGATTAAAGTTTTTCTGGGTTTCCTATCAAAATGATAAATCGTGAGTTGTATCAAATCTGTTGATAAGGTAGAACAAGAAAAAGAATTTTTTAAAACAAAAAATTACAAAAATTTGAAACGTGACAAATTTGTTGAGTTGAGCGATAGAGGGTTGAAATAAAATAAGTAAAAAATTGAAATAGTTTGTGATGGTTTTAGAAACATGAAATAAAGAATACAAAAAGTTAACCACCAAAAAACTAAATTTGGCTTTATAAAAAAAGATATAGACAACATTTATGCGACTACTTTTAATTTTTATATAAAATTTCAATTTGAACAAATTTTCAATAGATATGCTAAATGTTAATGTAAAGTTAGGTTTTCAATTCATTGCAATCTTGTAAATATTTTGTGCTTTCTGATAACTCGTTGGTTTGTGTTAGTATATGGCTTGAACTTTTGATGTATAGTTGCATTTAGTAATGTGCTTGAACTATTTACGCAATTACAAACTTTTGCAGAATTTTTTGTGTGTTCAATTTTAAAAATAGTAAACGATTGTATATCTATGTTTGATGGTTTTTTTATTAATTGTTTTTTTTATACATATTTTTGATTAATATTTTATTTCATTTTTTTTGCTTAAGGTAGCAATTGACTCGATGACCGTATTGTCTTATCGCTGTCTCTTTGCCAAACATAAACTAAACTAATTTATATTATCTTTTGCGTGGTTATTTGCTTAGTGAATAAAAAAATCTGAATCTGAAAAACGAAAGGTTTTTCTTCTTGCTCGCACATACTTTACGGCAGCGGTTCTCAACCTTTTTCCATCTGCGACACATTTTGAGAGTTTTTCCAAACTCGCTGCACACTGGACAGATTTCTTGATTTTTGTCCCTAAAAAGTATTGTTTTTTTATAGAAAAAATTAAAAAAAAAGATTTTCACTTTAAATCTGTCTGAATTTCTTAATTTTCGTTCCTAAAAAATAATGTTCTCTAAAAAAAAATTGTGGATTAATGGATTAATGTTTTTTAAAAACTTTTACGGCACACTTGGCAATTTCTCGCGGCACAGAGGTTGACAAACATTGTTTTATTGTTATCACGAAAACTCCAAGAAAATTTAAAATTGTTCAAACAAAAAAAAAATTCTAAACTTTTTCACGTTGATTTAGCCTTTTTGGTTTTTTGACAGATTCACAAAGCTGATTCGTTGCCGCAGTATGACTGTATCGGTCTATATGATGCTTTCTGTTTAAAACATCGGTTAAGCATGGTGATGGCATTGAGTAATTTGTGTAAAATGTTTTTCTGAAGGAGACAGCAGGTATTAATCAGATAGACCGAGCATTGAACTCCCGTATTTTTGCTCAAAGTTAGATGTTGTCACTCTAAGCTATCCTGCCATGACAGAGATGACTGAAAGGGTTAATAAAATCATTCCAAGGATAACTAGAAGTTTGAATTTATCTACAATTGAAAGTATATAAATGTATAAATAGAAGTTTGGTTTGTTAAGTTTTACAACTTTCTTCTACACAAAGCTGACTAAAAAATTAATAAAAAAAATTGTAAAATTTTATTTATCAAACTTCTACTTAAAATCATTTTACGAAACTTTATTATCATTGCAAGGGACGTTGTTTAAGTGAAGTTAAACTGGTGGAGAATAATTGAGCCGTTTCCGAACCTACAAGTTAAGTAGGAAAGATAAAAAAAGAATAAAAAGAGCTTTTTTAAGAAAACTTTGAAAAAATTTAAGCACACTAAAAAATAAAATACTATACAAACCAGATTTTTATAGATTGATGATTTTTTTGATTCATCTGAGATAAGTAATTGCGTACCATCAGCATCATTGTTTTCTAAATTTTACTCGATCGTAAATGTGTTAAACTTTAATGCATTTATACTATTATTAGTAAATATTCTACCGAAGTATCTTCAATTAAGTATATATTCTATAATTTTAGCAGTTAGTACATTTATGGCTTTCCAAAAGAAAATTAACATGCGGTTTGATCAAAAAAGTTTGAATTCCACAACTGCTCTTTTCATAAAATAAACTAATTAATTGAAAACAATACTTAAAAAATGCTTTAACTAGTAGCATTTATAGCATCAGAGAAAAAAAACAAAAATTAATATGATTATTACTGCTCAGGTGTTTGGAGCCAAAAATTTACCAAAAAGTTTTGCTTGTTCGTAAAAAATAATAAAGTTTAATGCAAAACATCTTTGAGTTAAAGTTTTTTATTCTGACCTTGCTGATTTTTAATTTTTCCAGAACCAAATGCAATCGCTTTTCCATTAATATTCATATCTCCGAAAAATTTATATATCACTGATTTTTGTTGATAGTCTTCTCTTACGACTTTTTCCATTTCTAAAATTTCTATAAAGTAAGTAAGGTTTTAAAATTATTAATAATATGTATATATAAAAGAAGATAACTTTTTCAATTAAATCTCACATTATATCAATTATCAGTACTTTTTTCTCACGCTTTTGAAGGCTTTAATGTTTTTAAAAAATCGTTTTTAAAAACCTATTCCGATATTTTTTAAACGTTTTATTTTACAACCTTTCGAAAAATGATTTTATACTGACAATTCAAATTATTAGGTGTATTTTACTTATAAAATACAAAAATTTTGATTTTTATAATATAAATTGAAATATAACTATTAGATTCAGCGACAGACTAATTCTTTTTTTTCAAATTTCAATTTTTAATATTTTTATTCCTGCACATTTTAACAATTTCAACGTACATCGTTTATTGCTGTTGTTTTATTTTTTTCCACTGCAATTTTAAATATTTGCACCCTTTCATTAAATTTCTTTTTGTCAAGAAAAGTAAAGCGGATTTGATAGATTAATTAAATGAATTAAACAAAACGACACTTTCTTTTAGCAGTTATGTTAGTATATGTTTAAAACTCTGATGGAAGCGCCATGCTTTAATAAATACCTGCTTACATCAAGTAGGGCAATAGTACTTTCGTTTGTTTTCAGTTGTTTTCGTCTCAAACTCTGAAACATCAGTTTGTATTGTAACTTTAACGCAGTTTGCTATACTTTGATGACACCAAATTAACAGTGATTAATTCTAATTCTTTGCCTGTCCTGTTCATCACTTATCAGAAAAAAGAACGAGGGTCAGTTAAGTCAACTTTTACTTTTTTTAACTTATTCTTTAAAATGATTAAAAGTTCATGCTTAATTCACAGGTTCTCGGGTTTTTTGAGATTTGTCAGCATTTATAAGATGGGACACCCTCTTGATGGTTAGTTTTCTTAGTTAGAAGCGATAAATTTTAGTCTTATCTCTAAATAAAAAAACAAAAAATTCACCAAAACAGCAATGTCTTGGTATCCGCGAAAGTGGGTGAAGGTAATCGCTTGACGGTTTCCATACGTATAGCGCTACCGAAGCTTTTCTATAAGTTAGAAGGGTAGATAAAAATGAAAATGAAAAAAAACTAATAACTAGGGCTTGGCTTAAGTCAATAAAGTAAATTGCTTTAGAGCTTTTTTGTTACTTCATCTTATAGAAAGTTATCTTTAGTAGCTCTGAAGTCTTTCAAATGAGTTTTATAGTTCCAAACAAACAAAAGTTTTGTCAAAATTTTACTTCATCAAATATTATTTGATAAAAATCATATCTTGTTGTATTTTGCAATTTCTAGAATGCATTGTTTGTACAATTCATATCAGCTATTTTGAAACTTTTGTGACTGTGATCGTTTAGTATAATTTTTACATAAAACGTTTCACCCTTATTTTTATTTATTTTATTTATTTTCATATTTACTTATAATCAACTTGAAATTACTCAAACTGCATGTAGAAATAAAGATTGTGAATAAAGAAGCAGCGACTAAACGAAATACGTTGTGCATGCAATAACGTGTGACGTTGTGCATGGTCGTTGTACCTTTGAACAAAGCGATGTGATATTAATCAGAAAAGGAAAGCAAAAAGAAGATGATTAATATACACATCCGAGCCATATTCAGAGAATGTTGTATAATCATGGGTGGGAGAAACAACAAACTCAAAGACCAAAAGGGTCTGGACCAAAAAGGGTCAGGCAGGCAAAGAAACTCACCAAAAGAAATCCTGCCACGGGTCCAAAAGGACCATTTCAAAAGCATATGGCTGGACAAAATACATAAAAATAAAAACATGCAATTAGTAAACAAGGATAGGTGCAAAAAGAAGTAAATTATGTGAATTTTTCATCCAACTGGACGGGCCGTGATGATCTGGATGTTGCCTTTCAAGTCGCATCGGTTCATTTCTTTTCTTTGTCCAATTAGGTAGAGTTACTGTACCTCTAATAATAAAAACCAGCAGAAGATGTTTAAAATTTGTGAAGTCTATTACCATTAAAAATTACGTTGCTATAAAGTGCTTTTGAAATTCTGTACAAAATTTTTTATATGATTTTATTTGTTTAATGCTTGATGGGACTTTATTCCAAGCAAGAGGACCTCTGTATCTTAAAAATTGTTTAGTTATATTTAATCTACAAAATGAGGGATAGAATTTGGACTGGCTTCTTGTATATTTGGTGAAGTTGTCGCTTACAACGTTATTTAAAAAAAATGATCAAAGCATGGTGGTAACATGCCTTTTATATATTTATACATAAAACAAGTTATTTCTAATTCGGTTATTTGATCAATTGTCATTATGTTGTTGTTTCGCAAGGTGTCAGTAACGTTAGCTTTGTGATGTAATCTAAATGTTAGTCGTATAAATTTATTAGCAATTTGTTGAATTTTTGAGGCTGTGTTTTTATTACCAATATGCCAAGTTGTAATGCAATATGTTATATGACTGATTATTAGGGAGTTGTACAATACAAGCAGGGTTTTTTTGTCAAAGTGTTTTTGAAATTTTTTTGATATTACCATAGCTTACGCAGAATTTTTGTAGCACTAGGTCCATATGTAATTTCCAACTTAAATGTTCATGAAATATTATTCCCAAAAATTTCGTTTTTGATTGTTGACAAATAAATTTATTTCTGATTGAAGATATGTTTTTTAATGGAGGCTTTGTTTTGGGTGTGTGAAAGATCATATAATGTGTTTTGTCAGTGTTTAGAAATAGTCGATTTGCTAGAAGCCACTTATCTATGTTCACTAACTCCTTGTTTGCAGCTTCATATAAGGTTTTACAGCAATTACTTTTTAAAAATATATTAGTGTCGTCTGCGTACATGATGCATTTTCCTAAGGTAAAACAATTATTTAAATCATTTACATAAATTGAGAAAAGTAAAGGACCTAAAATTGAACCCTGAGGGACACCATATTTTATTGACTTAATATTGGAGCAGATATTATTTATTTCAACTAATTGTTTTCTGTTGCTAAGATAGCTACAAAACCAATCTTGCACTACACCACGAATTCCACAATGCCATAATTTGGATAGTAAAATTTTATGATCAATGGTATCGAATGCTTTAGATAGATCGAGAAATATGCCAAGTACATGTTCTTTGTTTTTAAAAGCTTCAGCAATATTTTCAATTAATAATGAAGTTGCGTGACGTGTTGCGTGATTTTGTTTGAAGCCAAATTGATATTCATGAAAAAAGTTTTGTTTTTTTAAGAATAATACTACACGATTGTATATTAAGTTTTCCAATATTTTTGACATGGAGCAAAGTAAGCTGATTGGGCGATAATTGCATACATTAGTCACTCTACCCTTTTTATGAATTAGTGCTGCTTTTGCAGTTTTAAAGTCAAAAATAAATTAATTCAACACAAGCTAACGAAAGATTAAACACATGTGTTAGAGCTAATAATAATATATTTTCTGGTGTGCTTTTCAATATAGTTGGCGGAATTTCATCAATGCCAGTACTTTTTTTAAGCTGAAGATCACTGATTAGTTTTTTATTTTAGTTAAACTACTTGGATAGAGATAAAGTGTTCTCAATGTGGGAGATTGCATGAATGTTTGAAAACGATGAGATGTTTGGGGTAAATCTGATACTAAATCGTCGTCGTCGTCGTTGTCGTTTGAAGGGCATCCACTCCAGACCAGACACAAACAGGACTGGGGCCGAGGGTTTATCCTTTTACTACCCCAGACTGCTGTACTGCCTGGATCAGATGCTGGCAGTGATGTCATTAAGCCAGCATCGAGTTTCGTCATCCAAAACCGTCAGACCTCGTGCTCCATGTGGTGCTCGATGTATAGGGCACGCTGTAAGTACATGGGCTGCGGTTTGCTCAGAGGCACCACACTCGCAATTCGGTGAAGGAGCGAGACCCCATTTGTGCATGGACGAATGGAATCGCCCAACACCAGTCCGCAGGCGGTTGAGCTCAACCCAAGCTGCTCGGGGTAAGCCCATCCCAACAGGCCTGGCACCGGTCTCGGGCACAAAAGCACGGAGCCTGGAAGCATTTTCACAGTACTCCGCGTTCCATTTATGATTTGTCCATTCAGAGGCGCGAATGCCAAGTCTGACAAGGTTGTCCAAAAGATACCACGCACCTGGCACAAACGGGTGTCTGGATCTTAATTTCACTTGGCCAGTATCTGAGGAACCACTTAAAAGACCATGCAAGATATGATGGGGGTCCAGAGATCCACAGTAAGCCAAGGAGAGTGTCGCTCCCAGTCGGCGAAGCTCAGCTGGCTGGATGCCTGAGAGTACAGGTAGGTGGTCCGTTGGAGTGGGACGCAGGCATCCAGTAACTATGCGCAAAGCGTCATTCAAGACACTGTCAATGAGGCGAGTGTGAGCACTGCTACACCAGACTGGCGCACAGTACTCAGCTGTTGATTAGACTAGAGACAGGTGGCTATGCGTAGTGTTTTAGCACCAGCACCCCATCCCGAGCCCACGAGTCTCCTCAGCAGTGTGACGCGCGATGATAGTTTTTTGCGCAATGCCACTAAATGGTGACGAAACGTGAGCGATCTGTCCAGTTTTACCCCAAGATAAGTAGGGGTTGAACAGAACGGTAAAAGTCTACCGTTGTTGTAGACCTTTAGCTCACGTTTGACTTCTCGGTTATTTAAGTGAAAGGTTGCCGTCACCGTCTTAGTGTGACTGAGCTTTAACCTCCAAGTCTGGAGATACACTGACAGTATAGACATGTCTTGGCTTAAGGTCCCCTCCAAGTCCTTCCAGTTTCCAGAAGAGTGCAACAATGCTAAATCATCAGCATAAGCAAACTTTCTGGAAATCATGGAAGGAAGATCGTATGTATAGATGTTAAATAGGAGGGGAGCCAAGACCGATCCCTGAGGAACGCCGTTTTTAAGACGGCGTAGCCTGCTTTGCTTGCTGTCACCGGTGGTAAGGGTGAAACTTCGATTTCGGACAAGCTCCATGATCATTTTGACCATGTGCTTATCCGGAATAAGTCTCAGCAGCTTGCAGGTAACGCCACGGTGCCAGACAGTGTCATTAGCAGCTGTCAGATCGACAAATACGGCACCGGCCTTCTTTTTAGCCTCGAAAGAATCCTCGATGTTCTGGGTTAGCAGAACAACTTGATCTACGGTTGACTTCCCGCGTCGGAACCCAGCCTGCTCTTTAGAGAGCAGTGGATCGATTAATGGCTCAACGCGGGCGTAGATAAGCCTCTCGAGGATCTTGTAGGGGACACAGAGCAGAGATATCGGTCGATAACTCTTTGAGGCCCCAAGGGGCTTTGCTGGTTTTGGGATCGCGACCACAAGCGCTCTTCTCCAGATCTTGGGAATTTTGAGTCGGCGCAAACAAGAAGAAAGGAAGTCACGTAACCAGGACTTCAAAGCACTCTAGCATGGAGTATATCAGACAGATGGAATCAGGTCCCGGAGCTTTACCTGGTTTTAAATGTTGAAGGGCAGCAGCAAATTCTCTGTGTGAAAATTTGTCAGAGATATTTACTGCGTCTGGTGTTGTGGCCCTCCAAAGGTCAGACACTTCTTGAAAGACAAGTCGAGATGACTTGCGATCAACAGCCTCGTATTTCCCATTTCTAACCAACTGAGATGCAATAGCATCGGCTGAAACGGGACAATGACGAGGAGAGTGTCGTGACCTACCAGTAAGGTTGTTCAAAATACTCCACGCTTTTCGACTAGAGTGTGAGAAGTCAATGCTCTGAACTGCCTCGGACCATCAATCCCTCCGCTTTCTGTCAAACTTGGCAAGCAGAGCTGTAGCAGCCAAACTTGAGTCATCTCTCTGACGAGACTGCAGAAAGGTTTTACAGAGGGATTCACACTTTGCATCCCAACACGGAATATAGCTATTTCGATACCCGCGTGGGATAGTCTTTTTGGCTGCTTTCTTAATGGTGTTACAGAAGTCCTGGTAAGCATCCACATCAAGTGAATCAGGTGGTAACAAAGTCTTTGCGAATTTATTCGTCAAAGCAATGTAGTGACTCCATTTGGCCTTGCGGAAGTTCCATTGCTTAACAGGCATGCTTGGCACTGCCATAGCAAACCTTGGTGGTGTAATAAGTGAGGGTCGATGTTGTGACCTGGGAAACTTCTCAAGGACACGTCTATCCGGTAAGCGACTGTTTGGACCTACGCTAGCGAAAGCTAGATCTGGATTGGTGCCAGTGTTCCAGCGGCCGGAATAAAAACAGGCAGCGTCCTTGGCATTATATAAGAGGGCAAGACAATTAATACTTGCCCAGCCAGCCAAGCACTTACCGTCCGGACTGTTGTCGTCATAACCCCAGTCAGCATGACGACAGTTAAAATCGCCAGCGTAAAGACAGGGGTGAGGAAACACTGGGAGATCCAGGGTTCGCAATCGCGTTGGCGGTGGTTTGTAGACGTTGACTATTTTATAGCCATCAACGTCCACACACAGCCAATCAATCTCCGATGTCGGTGGAGATTGGTCCAAAAGTGTGTATGTCAGTCGCTCGTGGACAAACGTGGCAAGGCCATGCTTCCTGCTTAAAGAAGACCCAGCTAGTTGGTAGTTTGGTAGTACCAACTTCTCTGCATCAGTGCAGTGGGTCTCCTGCAGTAGGATGACGAGTGCCTCAGACTGCATAGCGAGGTGATGAAGAACGTTCATCTTGCTTGCAGTGAGGCCTTCGATGTTCAGCTGAAGAATAGTGGGTCTTCGGAACTTGTTGGCAATGTGCCCTGAGAAGGGCAGTTTTAACCTGGCATTGCCCCGTCCTGAAAAGGACGTTTTCCGATTAGCAGACCCACACTGAACATCGGAATGGGTGGATACCCTTCCGTTTTGGTAGGTTCGGTTTCGGTCTGTCATTTAAACAGCAATGAGCAGACTTACTCACGGCCCAGGCTGCGTGAAAGCACCTACCATCTGGGCCAAATGATACTAAATTATTTGCAACATTGACAAAATAATCATTAAAATAATTAGTAATCTGGAGAGAGTGATTCACCAAATTATTGTTTATGAATATGGAAGAGAATACTGATGATTTAACTTTATCTAATGGTTTGTTTATATTTTTCCAGGTCTCTTTCAAATTATTACTTAATTTCTTAAATGTTTGTCTAAAACAACTCTGCTTTTTTTCTTATAAAACGCGATTGTATGTATTTCTTACTTTATTGAAGTTTGCTTTATTTAAAACACTCTTATTTTTCAAGAACTTTTTAAAATACTTGTTTTTTTTAAGCATTAATAAATAAAGGTCATTATCAAACAATGGCTGCTTATTTTTTATTTCAATATTTTGCTTGATGAAAGGGTAGCAGTATTTAAAAATCAATTTATAACTGTCCATTAATAATTTAAATGCTAAATTAGTATTCGTTTCATTTAATATTGCATTAATATCAATATTTTCTGACGTTTCAAATAAAATAAAATAAAATAAATAAAATATTGAATTAGCAATGAATGTTTTACATTTTTATAATATTTTACTAGTTTTGTGCTTTTATTGCAAATTTTAGAAACCCCCACTCCAGAGTGCGCAATATTAGTTAAAGCTGTTTTTTTGATTTTATGTTAATTTTTTGGTATGTACTCCACTTTAATGGGAAAAAAATCTGTGAAAACCAAAAAAAGGTCTTCAATTTAATAGTCTGTGTTTTTCAAAATCAATTGTAAAAATGGGCTCTCTTTTGCAAAGCCATTAGATGAGAGATATTCAAAACCATCTCAAGACATGCATGACAGCCATCAAAACCATCAAATAAGAGATCATATGAGGAATATTTGCCCTACCATCAAATCACTAAGTCTTGTATAGTGAGGCAGGATTGGAAGCATAAGAATCAACTAAAAGCAAGCCTTGCTTTACAACGTTACTCACTGATACATCAATGATTACTGGGCAGCGTACACTAGATATAAGCAATAATTTTCAACCTCGGGCCACAGTGGGGTTTTCGGTATAAGTCAGGGGCCGCACATAAACAGACAATGGATCATGATAAAATGGCATTCGTATCTAAAATGTAGCAATTTTTAAAAAAAGGTCTTTATCTTAAATCCTAAAATAGTCACTTGGAATTTGGTTAGAAACAAACAAATTTCTAGATATTTTTTAAAATTATTTACTTTAGGATTCGCGGGCTAACAGAAATTCCTCTCGGGCCGCATGTGGCCCGCAGATTACAGTTTACCCACCCCTGGTGTACACCATAAAGCACAATAGAAAGCTGGGAATCTAAGCAAAATTTATAACATTTTTATGATCAGATTTGTTTTTGGTTCGCGTTATTTCTAAAATTGTGTTTAATGTAGTAAAATGATTCCAAAATTCAAACTTATTTAAATTACTTAAATATCAAAAAATTGTTTTCGGGAAGCAAGTTTAAGTTCTTGAGGTTTATTTGGAAACAGAACTTCTAATTTATTAGAAAAAAAAAAGATTTTAAATAACAATTTAACATATATTTTTTAGGGATAGAAGAAAAAAATTTACGGAACTCTCGCTGTGGTTGGCGACGTTTGTGAGATTAAGTATATTATAGAAAAATTACAAATAATTTTCTAATCACATCTCACAGTAATTTTTTGTTTGCAACAAAAGTAATGAATCTAAAAGTTTATTACAAAAAGTACAGACTTTATATGCCAAATAATTAAAACTTTTTGGTCCACTTAATTTTTAAATATTATTGAAAAACAGACGTTTAATGAAAACACATTGCGTCGAAATTAGAATGCAATATGAATCACATATGATTCATAAAAAGCTGAAAGCAACTCACTAAGTATCAAATGTAATGCACGGGACATGTAGAAAATTGGAATTAATCACAGTTAATTTGATGGTGTTAGAATATTTAGAACATCGTTAAAGTTACTATGAACCGATGTTTCACGTTTTGAAGTGAAAAAAAAAAAAGATTGCAACAAGAACCATATTATATTTGCTGACGTTATGTGTTCATGTAAAACATAGCGTTTCAATGAAAGCTTCAACATGGCAAAGGAGCAATTTATTATTTAATTTAGTCAATTAATATGTCATATATATAAATAAAATAAAAAAATTTATAAAAAAAGCATAAATATTAAAAACATCAGTCGAAAAAAATCAGCAGCAATAAAACCATGTCAATGCGATTATTAAAATGTGCAGAAATAAGAAATAAAATTGAAATTTAAAAGCAAGAAATTTCTTTGTTGATGAGTTTATTAAATGCATTCGGAGCAAACATAGAATGCTTTGATTTTGAGTTCTATATGGACTATCAAACACTTTTTTAAGCACTAATATCAACAGTGGTTAGTTCGATATAATTCCATTTGTAAGAAAAGCAAAGAGCATCTATAAAAATAAAGAAGCAGATTAATTGAATTATCAAATTAACTTGATTAGCATTACGTACAGCAAAAGAATAGGATTGTTTGTTGAAATGATTAAAAAGTAAAGTTTATCTTTGAATAAAACGAGTTTTTAGAAATTGCCAAAATAACTCAAAACAAAGAAAAACATATACTGTTTATATACTGTATATACGTATATATATAATTAACTTACAGACCACAAAATTTTTTAATTTAACATTAATTTTATTTGCCCCAACAGTCTGTTTCGCCTGCCTGGGCTCGTCAGGGGGCGGTTAAAAATCTTATTCAAATAGAATCTGTTTGCTTTACTTCGCCGGTATATATATATATATGTTATATATATAGATAATTACCTTACAGACCACAAAATTTTTTAATTTAACATTAATTTTATTTGCCCCAACAAACTGTTTCGCCTGCCTGGGCTCGTCAGGGGGCGGTTAAAAATCTAAAAAACAAAATAAATAAATAAATAAAAAATACAGTTTAAACGAAGCGCTTGAATTCCGGCGA